>OU342744.1:353361211-353961211 GCA_910589775.1 Avena eriantha
CACACATGCAATGACCACTAGGTTGATCCATATGTGGTTCTGGACCAGGAACACACATGCAATGACTCTAGTGGGTCCATATGTGGTTTGTGAAGAACACACATGCAATGACTCTAGTGGATCCATATGTGGTTTGTGGAAAGAACACACATGCAATAACACTGGTTGATCCATAGGTGGTTGTGGAAAGAACACACATGCAATGACACTGGTGATCCATATGTGGTTTGTGGAAAGAACACACATGCAATGACTCAGGGAATCCATGTGTGGTTTGTGGAAAGAACACACACATGCAATGACTCTTGTGGATAGAGATGTGTTTGTGAAAAGAACACAATGCAATGACTCTAGTTCTAGTTTTAGTATAAGAACACACATGCAATGACTCTAGTGGGGTCCATATGTGGTTTGTGAAAAGAACACACATGCAATGACTCTAGTTGGATCCATATGTAGTTTATGGAAAAGAACATACATGCAAGGACCACTGGTTATCCATATGTGGTTTGTCGAAAGAACACACATGCAATGACACTGGTTGATCCATGTGTGGTTTGTGGAAAGAACACACATGCAATGCCATTGGTTGATCCATATGTGCTTTGTGAAAAGAACACACATGCAATGTCATTGGTTAATCCATGTGTGGTTTGTGGAAAGAACACACTTGCTATGATTCTAGTGGATCCATATGTGGTTTGTGGAAACAACACACATGCAATGACTCTAGTGGGTGCATATGTGGTTCATGTCAGGAACACACATGAAATTCCATTTGGTGGATCCATGTGTGGTTTGTGAAAAGAACACACATGTAATGACTCTAGTGGGTCCATATGTTGTTTGTGAAAAGAACACACATGCAATGACTCTAGTGGATCCATATGTGGTTTATGGAAAAGAACATAAATGCAATGAGCACTGGTTGATCCATATGTGATTTGTGGAAAGAACACACATGTAATGACACAGGTTGATCCATGTGTGGTTTGTGGAAAGAACACACATGCAATGCCATTGGTTGATCCATATATGCTTTTGTGAAAAGAACACACATGCAATGTCATTGGTTAATCCATGTGTGGTTTGTGGAAATAACACACATGCTATGACTCTAGTGGATCCATATGTGGTTTGTGGAAAGAACACGCATTCAATGACTCTAGTAGGTCCATATGTGGTTCATGTCAGGAACACACATGCAATGCCATTGGTGGATCCATGTGTGGTTTGTGGAAAGAACACACATGCAATAACTCTAGTGGGTCCATATGTGGTTTGTGAAAAGAACACACATGCAATGACTCTAGTGGATCCATATGTGGTTTGTGGAAACAACACACATGTAATGACTCTAGTGGGTCCATATGTGGTTCTTGTCAGGAACACACATGAAATGTCATTTGGTGGATCCATGTGTGGTTTGTGGAAAGCACACGCATGCAATGCCTCTAGTGGGTCCATATGTGGTTTGTGAAAAGAACACACATGCAATGACTCTAGTGGATCCATATGTGGTTTATGGAAAAAAACATACATGCAATGAGCACTGGTTGATCCATATGTGGTTTGTGCCAAGAACACACATGCAATGACACTGGTTGATCCATGAGTGGTTTGTGGAAAGAACACACATGCAATGCCATTGGTTGATCCATATATGCTTTGTGAAAATAACACACATGCAATGTCATTGGTTAATCCATGTGTGGTTTGTGCAAAGAACACACATGCTATGACTCTAGTGGATCGATATGTGGTTTGTGGAAAGAACACACATGCAATGAATCTAGTGGGTCCACATGTGGTTCATGTCAGGAACATACATGCAATGCCATTGGTGGATGCATGTGTGGTTTGTGGAAAGAACGCACATGCAATGACTCTAGTGGGTCCATATGTGGTTTGTGAAAAGAACACACATGCAATGACTCTAGTGGATCCATATGTGGTTTGTGTAAAAGAACACACATGCAATGAACACTAGTGGATCCGTAAGTGGTTTGTGGAAAGAACACACATGCAATGACACTTGTGGATCCATATGTGATTTGTGAAAAGAACACACATGCAATGCCATTGGTTGATCCATATGTGGTTTATGAAAAGAACACACATGTAAAGCCATTGGTTGATCCATATGTGCTTTGTGGAAAGAACACACATGCAATGACACTGGTTGATCCATGTGTGGTTTGTGGAAAGAACACACATGCAATGCCATTGGTTGATCCATATGTGGTTTGTGGAAAGAACACAAATGCAATGACTCTCGTGAATCCATGTGTGGTTTGTGGAAAGAACACACATGCAATACCATTGGTTGATCCATGTGTTGTTTGTGAAAAGAATACACATGCAATGACTCTAGTGGGTCCATATGTGGTTTGTGAAAATAACACACATGCAATGACTCTAGTGGATCCATATGTGGTTTGTGGAAAGTACAAACATGCAATGACTCAAGTGGGTCCATATGTGGTTTGTGAAAAGAACACACATGTAATGAATCAGGGTGATCCATGTGTGGTTTGTGGAAAGAACACACGTGCAATGAACACTGGTGGATCCATATGTGGTTTGTGGAAAGAACACACATGCAATGACACTGGTGGATCCATATGTGGTTTGTGAAAAAAACAGACATGCAATGACTCTAGTGCTGGTTTTAGTATAAGAACACACATGCAATGACTCTATTGGGTCCATTTGTGGTTTGTGAAAAGAACACACATGCATTGACCACTGGTTGATCCATATGTGGTTTGTGGAAAGAACACACATGCAATTACCACTGGTTGATCCATATGTGGTTTGTGGAAAGAACACACATGCAATGACACTGGTTGATCCATGTGTGGTTTGTGGAAAGAACACACATGCAATGCCATTGGTTCATCCAGATGTGATTTGTGAAAAGAACACACATGCAATGTCATTGGTTAATCCATGTGTGGTTTGTGGAAAGTACACACATGCAATGACTCAAGTGGGTCCATATGTGGTTTGTGAAAAGAACACACATGCGATGACTCAGGGTCATCCATGTGTGGTTTGTGGAAAGAACACACGTGCAATGAACACTGGTGGATCCATATGTGGTTTTTGGAAAGGACACACATGAAATGACACTGGTGGATCCATATGTGGTTTGTGAAAAGAACACATATGCAATGACTCTAGTGCTGGTTTTAGTATAAGAACACACATGCAATGACTCTATTGGGTCCATATGTGGTTTGTGAAAAGAACACACATGCAATGACTCTAGTGGATCCATATGTGGTTTGTCAAAAAGAACGCACATGCAATGACCACTGGTTGATCCATATGTGGTTTGTGGAAAGAACACACATGTAATGACACTGGTTGATCCATGTGTCGTTTGTGGAAAGAAGACACATGCAATGCCATTGGTTCATCCATATGTGATTTGTGAAAAGAACACACATGCAATGTCATTGGTTAATCCATGTGTGGTTTGTGGAAATAACACACATGCAATGACTCTAGTGGATCCATATGTGGTTTGTGGAAAAGAACACACATGCAATGACTCTAGTGGATCCATATATGCTTTTGTGAAAAGAACACACATGCAATGTCATTGGTTAATCCATGTGTGGTTTGTGGAAAGAACACACATGCTATGACTCTTGTGGATCCATATGTGGTTTGTGGAAAGAACACGCATTCAATGACTCTAGTAGGTCCATATGTGGTTCATGTTAGGAACACACATGTAATGCCATTGGTGGATCCATGTGTGGTTTGTGGAAAGAACACACATGCAATAACTCTAGTGGCTCCATATGTGGTTTGTGAAAAGAACACACATGCAATGACTCTAGTGGATCCATATGTGGTTTGTGGAAAGAACACACATGCAATGACTCTAGTGGTCCATATGTGGTTCATGTCAGGAACACACATGCATTGCCATTGGTGGATCCATGTGTGGTTTGTGGAAAGAACACACATGCAATGACTCTAGTGGGTCCATATGTGTTTTGTGAAAAGAACACACATGCAGTGACTCTAGTTGATCCATATGTGGTTTGTGTAAAAGAACACACATGCAATGACTCAAGTGGGTCCATATGTGGTTTGTGAAAAGAACACACATGCAATGACTCAGGGTGATCCATGTGAGGTTTGTGGAAAGAACACACGTGGAATGAACACTGGTGGATCTATATGTGGTTTGTGGAAAGAACACACATGCAATGACACTGGTGGATCCATACGTGGTTTGTGAAAAGAATACACATGCAATGACTCTAGTGCTGGTTTTAGTATAAGAACACACATGCAATGACTCTATTGGGTCCATATGTGGTTTGTGAAAAGAACACACATGCAATGACTCTAGTGGATCCATATGTGGTTTGTGGAAAAGAACACACATGCAATGACCACTGGTTGATCCATATGTGGTTTGTGGAAAAGAACACACATGCAATGAACACTGGTGGATCCATAAGTGGTTTGTGGAAAGAACACAAATGCAGTGAACACTAGTGGATCCGTATGTGATTTGTGAAAAGAAGACACATGTAATGCCATTGGTTGATCCATATGTGGTTTGTGAAAACAACACACATGCCATGCCATTGGTTAACATGTGTGTTTTGTGGAAAGAACACACATGCAATGACTCTAGTGGATCCATATGTGGTCGGCGGAAAGAACACACATGCAATAACCACTAGTTGATCCATGTGTGGTTCATGACAGGAACACACATGCAATGAACACTGGTGGATCCATATGTGGTTCTTGAGAGGAACACATATGCAATGACATTGGTTGATCCATGTGTGGTTCATGACAGTAACACACATGCAATGACATTGGTTGATCCATTGTGGTTTGTGGAAAGAACACACATGCAATGACACTGGTTGATCCATATGTGGTTTGTGGAAAGAACACACATGTAATGACACTGGTGGATCCAAATGTGGTTCATGACAGGAACACACATGCAATGACTCTAGTGGATACATTTGTGGTTTGTGGAAAGAACACACATGCAATGAACTCTAGTGGATCTACCTTGTCATAATTTGATGTATGCCACGATGAATTTCATTGTAAAAGACACCCATTTTCCATTTTTATACTACTCAGCTTTTCCCTTGGTTTTTTGATACTACCTAGTTTTTCCCCTCTCTCTCTTTCATAGAAGCCCAAACCTATGCCCACTCCGTCTGCTACGCTCTGATTGGTTGTCACTGTTGTCACACGGATCATGTGCACCAACCGTTGATCCTGTGTGATCCAACGAGGCTCATTGCACATGTCGTTCCCTTCACGGGACAGCGCGAGATAGCACAGACGTCTCCCTCAACGAGACTTCTACAAGAGGGAACACAATGCCGTCCATGGAAAAAGTCGTCGAGTTGTCATGTCATGTTTAATCTAGTCTGCAAAGGCTACAGGTGTACTACACAGCAACTGGTCATCCTTGGACCACATGATATACCATTTTTACTACGTAGCACGCCTGCACTCTCACTTCCGACGGGCCCCCACCACAGGAACCTTCCACATGGCAGCCACAGCCGGAAGAGCTGCCTACCGGGGCCCTCTACGAGGCCTAAACGTCCCTGCACTGAAAACCTAGCCTATCGGGTCCTCCATTCGCACTCATCCACTACTCTCTCTTCCCTATCTAGCAAAACCCCACAATCTTGAACATACTTGCACGAACCTTCTCCATGAAACTAGTGCATGGGGGTGAGTATCCATGCATCGCCGCCGGGGTGGTGCTTCACGCGGCAGATCTAGAGGAGCATCATGCAACACAAGGCGAGGAGGACGTGTAGTTCAAACCCTTGGGGGACCATGTGCTCGCCGGTGCTGACGACTTCGGAGGCGCCGATGAGGGCGTGGAGTGACAAACACGCTCCGCTCGTGTACCCGGAGGTACATCTATTTCTACATGTTTCATATTTTCTGCTCGAGCTTAATCTATCCCGGCGTCATAAAAAATCTAGTCCTAATGATTAGATGCAACATACGAACCGGTACATGGAGAGATCTAGTCTATTCTAAATGAATACACATTATTTATTTATTAATAAGTTACCAAGAACACAAACCACATTAATTTAGGAGCGAGGTGGGGAGACGGCCGTAATGAACTGCTGAACCTGTATAGACATGTTATTGCATTGAAAGTAACTCGGAATGGTGGAAGGAATATATATTTATTATTTTGCTCATTTTGGTTTGTATTCCATACATTACATGTGGATTCAAGTGAGATGGACTCTGACAAGGAGACCAGGGACAATAAGAGACGCCGTGTCATGAAGAAGCTCAAGAGCACAATAATCCCTTTCCAAACTCGACTTGGGGAGCTGAGGTGCCCTTTCTGTAAGAAAGGAGTTAACCCGAGGATTGCCAGCTTGATTCCGCATGCGGTTGGCATCGGTAAAAGCCTAGCTAGTAAACACAAGTCGGCGACCAAGGCTAAGCACACTGCTTATGCCAAATTCCTGAGGGAGTATGTCAAGACTGGCCTAGTGTCCCCTTACTTAGGAATCATCAACTTCTATCCGACCAACCCATCACTGTGCTGGCCCAGCCACTAATAATATTTAGTTCTCTTACCGTATCTAGACCCTTAAGCTATGGGGATTTCTACTTTCGTACCCTTCATAATATATTCAAGTTCATCTGTTTATGGAGTTAAAGTTCCGGTGGCATACTCGTTGTTTTGCATGGATAGAGGGGTGCCCCTGAAACATATAAGGGTTATCCTGTCCGCTAGATCACAAAGGATCAATGGTTGGTGGGCACGATCCGTGTGACAACTGTCTCGACCAATCAGAGCGTAGCAGCGAAGATGAGCACAGGTGCGAGAGATGGATACAAAGAGAGGGGAAAACCGAGTAGCAGTTAAGAACCAAGGGCAAAACTGAGTAGAACTTAAAAACCAAGGGAAAAACTGAGTAGAACTTAAAAACCAAGGGCAAGCGCGACAAAGGGATTCAAATAGAAAATAGAAAATGATTTAAAAATGGAACCAAACCGCTAGTGTTACGCTCGAGGGCAAAACTGAGTACAACTGAATCTCTAGGGTTAGACATGAGGGAAAAAATGCGACTCACGGTACGCGTGTGCGGTGCACGGGGTGGTAGCAGACACGTGTGGCCGTGCACGGTGCATTAGGGTATGTTGCAAAGTCATAACCAAACCCAGATTATAGCAAAGGAAATAGTCATAACCAAACCTAGATTATAGTTTGACAAAGGTAATACACAACAGTTCGTAATTTCTCACATAGTGTACTTCTAAAATAACATGTTCTCATAAACACAACAATCATGCACTAAAAGTCTATATCCTAGCCTGTTGGAGAAGGCAACCGATCCCAGTATGCCTTCGATCGCTTTCCCCGGCTTGTAGATTCATCTACACTCCGGCATCTAGGGCAAACAACCTGCCTTGGTGGTGGTTCAATGATGCGATGCCTGGACCGAGATTTACAATCTTGCGGTACAGCTCGTGGCTAACACACCCGTCAATTGCAGCGTACTTCAGATTAGGTTCAGAAAGTGGATTATCCTCCCAGTAATCGTGCCCTAAACGCCTCCACGAACATCTCGGCAATTTGCCCTTCATGTCAGCGTACCACGGGTCGATGAGTTCGGAGGCCAGAGCGGCCATCCCGGTCTTACCGCCCTTCGTCCCCGGGATCCAGTAAATTTCCTGGATGTCCACTCTGCATTCCTTTGGGATTCTAATGTTGATAGTCGGGCTTTTAAGAAGTTTAGTGTCATTCGTGATGTCAACACTAGTAAATGTTATGTGCTAGTTCACGAGAAAGTCATGAAACAGATCCCTAATGCTTTAGCCCCACCTGCATGAAAATGAATTCAGACAAATAATATAGCAATAACTTTTGCAAACAGACGGTTCAGGAACAAAAAGACAGCAAAGTCTACAAGATCCCGTCAGCCCCCTTCTCGCAAAAGGCTGGTATACGAGGACGTGCCCCTTCATGGAGAGTTGCACCACGGCGATCCTACGGCGATCGCGACTGTACTCGAGGTCGAGACCTACGAACCTGTTTTCTTCGAACTGCATCCAACTCGTGTAATTATTCAGAGTGTTCCTCACCGTCCAAGGGTCAGTGGTGTAGACGACATCAAACTTCTTCCTGCCATGTACTTCGATGTCGAAGTGCGTAGTTTCTTGCCTGTCGTCGTTTCGGACGTCCGGAGAGTCCACGACTACAGGCAAGAGGGAAAGGATACGGAGGAAGAGGGTGATGTGGTGGTGGAGGAAATGGATGAGGCCGTGGAGGAGAAAGATGATGAGGCCATGGAGGAGGAAATGAGACAGAGAAGTGAAAGATTGGAACCGCCCTTACCAATATCTAGAATGGTGCACGACCGTTCGTAGTAGGGCGAAGGTAGAGAAAAACGGCGGTTTTACACGTCGATGCTAGCGCTTCCTAAAATTTGTTCTGCGCCACTTGCATGCGGTGGAATCGAGGTCTGCCATGCACAATCCACGGCAAACGTAGGCACGTTTGCGCGTACCGACCTTCACTCACTGACAGGTGATGGCCCAAATATATCGAGCTCGTTGGGGAACCACAAGAGGAAGGTATGATGAGCACAACATCAAGTTTTCCCTCAGTAAGAAACCAAGGTTATCAATCCAGTAGGAGCAAGGAAACACACCAAAGGTGTAGCTAGCTGAACGTTGGCAAGGCGTACTACTGGTGCCAGCAGCAACGTGGAGGACTACACAACACAACCACAGAACTTTGCCCCCAACTTACGATGAGGTTGTCAATCTCACCGGTTTTTCTGAAAACAAAGGATTAAATATATCGAATGGAAAGAAGTAAAAGTTTGCAGAAAGCAACGTGGAGACCTACACAACACAACCACAGAACTTTGCCCCCAACTTACGATGAGGTTGTCAATCTCACCGATTTTGCTGAAAACAAAGGATTAAATGTATCGAATGGAAAGAAGTAAAAGTTTGCAGAAAGCAGTAAACAGTTTGTGGATTATATGTAAAAGAAAGGACCGGGGTCCATAGTTAACTAGAGGTGGCTCTCCTTAAGATATATAACATGCTGGGTGAACAAATTACAGTGGGGCAATTGACAAACATCGAGAAAACAATACATGCATATACTAATCATCTTGACTCCTTTGAGACTTGATTGGGCATTACAACATTATACATAGACCGCCATCAAACTGCATCTATGACTAATAATCCACCTTCAGGTTATCATCCGAACCCCCTCCAGTATTAAGTTGCAAGCAATAGATTATTGAATTACGAATTGCGTGTAAAGTAAAAAATACGATTGGTCTATGAACAAAGGATTGTTGTTTTCTCCCTAGTAGCAACATCACATCTAGTACCTTAGAGATTTCTGTCACTTCCCCAGATTACCAGAGGCATGAACCCACTATCGAGCATAAATACTAACTCTTGGAGTTGCTAGCATCTACTTAACCAAGATAGCTACTAACAACGGAAAGCATGCAAGATCACAAATAAACAAGACATGATAGAATCAATAATAAATCTAAAATAGCATCTCAATATCCATCGGATCCCCGCAAACACAACATGCCGAATTATAAATAGATGATCTTGATCATGAACGGAGCTCACAAGATCTAGACATGAAAGCACAAAGGAGGAGAACCAGCCATCTAGCTACTACATGGACCCGTCTCCAGTCATGCATCACACCAGAGGCTTGCATGATGATGAAGAAGGCCTCCAGGGTGAATTCCCCTCTCCGGCAGGGTGCCGGGAAGAGCTTCAGAGCCCTCCCGATCAAGGGACAGAGACGACGACGGATACAGACTCTTTCGTGGATTTTTGATTGGGGTTATTAGGGTTTTGGTATCGGAGGCATCTTATAGGCAGAAGGAGAGGCCGAGGGGGTGCTGGAGGCAGCCACACCACCCCTGGGACGGGCCAGGCCTGGACGCGCAGACAAGTGGTGTGGCGGCCCCCTGGCCCATCTCTTCGTCTCCTATTCTGGCTCCGTGTATCCCTCGGTAAAATAGTGACTTTGGCTTTTGTCTTGTCCAATTCCGAGAATATTCATTTTCTGACTTCCTGGAACCAAAAACAGCAGAAAACAGGCAGCTGACACTGTGGCTCTTTGTTAATAGGTTAGTCCAACAAATCATATGAAAAGTACTCCAAAGTGTGGACAAAACACAAGAAAGTAGATAAAACCAAGCATGGAACATCAAAAATTATAGATACATTTGCAATGTATCAACATCCCCAAGCTTAACTCGTGCGCGTCCTCGAGTAGGTAAGTGATAAAAAGAAAGTATAATTTTTTAGGTGACATGCACCATCATAAATTTGATCAAAGTATTTGTAAAACATTCGAAGCTGGGATCATAGTACTTCAATCATAACATGAAAGACAAAGTTCTAGCAATAAGACAAAGAAACTATGTTTTAACATGAAAAGGCACAAACAAAAGATTCATGAATAACAATGCTTTGCAAGACGTTTGTTTGTTTCACATAAAGAAAACATAGCATAATAGTATTCAGCTTGGCCCTCATAGAGTAGCAAATATAAATGCAGAGGACACCTTCAAAGTTCATAAGAGTGACTAGATACAAATAGTTTAAAACAAGCAATATAAAGTTATGCATCAATCAACAAGTCTTGGGACAATGCACATAGAACTATGGCCACTATGCTCTCAAAGAAGGTGCATAAAGAAAGAAGGTGGAGACTCAACATATAAGTGGAAGAAAGGCCTTCATAGAAGGAAGTAGGGATTCAAGTCTCATAAAGAGCTTCCAAAAATTATGGTACTTATTAGCTTTCAGCTCTCATTGCCCCTATCATAAGAATCTTTAAGGTGATTAAGGTTAAAGTGACACAACTAAGAGGATATGCTTGACAAGTTATAAACCGCATGCCCCTTACTTACGAAGACCGAACCTCATGTTACTCAACTTTAGTCACGAGTAAGCTCTTGTCATTGTAAGTACATATGTATCATAAAGAACTGCCAATGGGGTACCCCTTGCACATGATACATGAGCTATCCCATAATCAAAATGACAAGGCAAGCAGACAATGAGCATCTCATCAATCTTTTTATTTGTTATTTCCATAGGTTTTTATTGAGGATGCTTCATAGAATGCTCATTATGGTGATGCTGCAAGTTTCCACCATGATTAGGCATGGCTTAGGTTAGCGGCCCAGGCGTTTCTCTAACACACATACAAACTCCATGATCTTACAAGTTTCACTTTTATTTCACACCGCCGGGATCCATAAGCAAAAGAACATGATATCAACGGGGTACAAAGTACAAGTGCAATGTTGAAAGCGTTCCCCATGATACATGTTTCTACTAATTTCAACTTATAAAGTGCAAGCATATACGCAACAAAGAAGGACCCAATGGTTCAAGTTTATTAAATGCAAGAAAAGTAAGGTGTGCCATCAAGTTTGTGAGCTTTAATCACTAATTTTCACATAACAAATATAATTTGGAAGGTAGACTAGACAAGAATATACTTGGAATAGCATAAGCTAGTAGGTAGGTATGGTGGACTCTTTGGAATAACTTGGTTTAAGGAGTTGGATGCATGAGTGGAACTCATACTTGGTTACGGAGGCTAGCAAAAGACTCGGAGCGACAAACTAAGAGAGCAATAATGGCCATAATCATGCAGAGCGACAAAATATCATTGATCAAAACATAAAGTGATATTACAAGTCAAAAACTAAAGGATCATCAAGGCTATGGTGACTTTGGATAGTCATAACATGGTGTGAGCATGCGCCAAGTCAACCCAAATAAAGCATCAAAGGAGAATACCACTATACTATGCTTTAATATGCTAAAACAACGCATGATTCATCCAAGGCACATTAAGCAATCTCAATTGTTTATAACAAGTCATGCTATAGTAAAGAATACTAAGAATAAAGCCAAAACAATATCAAGCATGGCATGCCAAAGCATAGGCAACAGTCAAAACAAGCTCTCTTTACCACTTAAGCATGAACTTTCCTACTCTTTTCCAATCCAAACCAAACTATTTGAGCACCAATGTATGAAAGAGGGGGTCCAACCAATTTATTCAGCAAACTAAGAAAACAAAGCAAACGAAAAACCAAAACAAAAACGAAAAAGAAGACGCTCCAAGAACAACACAACTGTGCATGAAACAATAAAAATGAAGCGTTTGGAAGAAACCTGGGATTTTTATTAATGAAGAGAGGGATGGCTTGGGCATCCTGAAGCTTTGACGCTTGTACTTCGTGGATATTTCTTGGGGTGACACGCGTGGCATCCCAATCTTTAGCTTTAGTCCATCTTTCATGTCATTACTCATTCCTTCCATACACCTGAAATATTTCCTTCATACAAAACTTCACACAATCTTTATTAGCAACATTAGTGCATTCAAGATAATAAGTCTTTAGGTTCAGTTCTAACACCAATAAACTTCCATTAGAACGCTAGATACTGTATCAATTCCATCAAAAATCGCAATTCCCCAAAAGAACTCAAAAAGGAACAAACAAGAAGCAAATGCAGAAAATGGCAGAAATCTGTCAAAACAGACCAGCAGGTAAAGATGAATTTTTTCGAGGACCTTCTGTTGCTCAAATCGAAAAGTGTTGAACTAACGAAAGTTAGATAATAACCTGGGGAAGAAACAAAAACATTCACGCCTCAAAACGACGTAGAGAGATTTTACACGAATTTTTACGGTGAAGCACAAAAATCTGTTTCGAGACAGCAACTTTCCCAATCATTACTTCTCTCTCATTAGAGGTTACTCTTGGCACAAAAAGCAAATAAAAAGGATAAGGAGCGGGTTTAAGGTTATTACTGAAGTAATAACTTCTAATACTCATCTAAAACTTTTGGGTTATCTTCCAATAAGTACTTTTCTTTAATGCTTTTAAGTTAGGCATAAGAAACAAGATAAAGAATCAAGTGTTCTCAAATGAAGAAGCATTAAGATAAAATTTTGTTTTCATAGGAGAGGCAAAAGAAGTCGTCTCTATCTTGTTAGGGAAGTGTTCTATACCTTTCTTGAGTGGGCGTTGATATTTAATGGTGCCTTCTTTCATATCACTAATGGCACCAACAGTTCTAAGAAAAGGTCTTCCCAAAGTAATAGGACAAGAAGCATTGCATTCAACATCCAAAACATAGAAATCAACGGGGACATAGGCATTGTTAACCATAATAAGAACATCATTAATACTCCCCATGAGTTTCTTTTTAGCATTGTCATCAAGTGGGATATTCGAATAACAATCTTCAAGTGGAGGCAAATCAAGCATATCATAAATCCTTCTAGGCATAATAGAAACACTACTATCAAGATCACATAAAGCATTGAAATCAAAATCATTCACTTTCATATTAATGATGGGGTCCCAACCATCTTCTTGTTTTATAGGAATAGAAGCTTCATGTTTCATCTTTTCTTCTTTAATCTTTATGAGAGCATCAGTAATGTGTTTTGTAAAGGCCATGTTCATAGCACTAGCGTTAGGACTTTTAGCAAGCTTTTGTAGGAACTTAATAACTTCAGAGATATTACAACCATCAAGATCAAAATCAAAATTATCATCTAAAGTAGTAGAACTATTACTGGCCTCAACACTAGTGGTAGTGATAGTAGAAACACTAATGTTTCTTGCAATTTCATCTTTTCTTTCCCATTAGCATGTAGTTCAGCTAATAGTCTAACATTTTCATCAATTCTTACTTGTACGGCATTAGTAACTGCAAAGGGATTATCATTAGTTTCAGGTTTAGCAGCCATTTTATTAATCAAAGAGGACTGAGCTTCAGACAAAGATGATATATTTCTTTCAGCATTAGAGAGTTTCAATTGTAAACTAGGAATTTCCCTATTTAGACTCTCAAGTTGATGGCTAATGTTTTTCAAAATGGTAGATTGTTCCTCCATAGTTTTAGTGAATAGTTTATTTTGCTCATATTGCACTTGCATGAAGTTTTTAGTGGCTCTTTCAACTTCTAAAATTCTTCCCTCACTAGGTGCTCTAGGTTTGCCATTATAACCATAAGTATTATTAGGAGGATAGGGCCTATAATTGTTATTACCATAAGCATTGTTGCCAAAATTGTTATTTCTTATGAAGTTCACATCAACTTGCTCTTCTTGAGCAACCAAAGAAGCTAAAGGAACATTATTTGGATCAATATGGGCTTTCCCATTAACAAGCATAGACATAATAATATCAATCTTATCACTCAAGGAGGAGGTTTCCTCAATAGAATTTACCTTCTTACCTTGTGGAGCTCTTTCAGTATGCCATTCAGAGTAGTTAACCATCATATTATCTAGAAGCTTCGTTGCAGCACCAAAGTTATGGTCATAAATGTACCTCCAGCAGCAGAATCCAATAGGTTCCTTGAAGAATAGTTCAATCCTGCATAAAAAGTTTGGGTGATCATCCAAGCAGTCAGTCCATGAGTGGGACAATTCTTTACCAAAGATTTCATTCTTTCCCAAGATTGAGCAACATGTTCATTATCTGCTTGTTTAAACTTCATTATTTCACTTCTCATAGATATAATCTTAGCAGGAGGATAGTATTTTCCAATAAAAGCATCTTTGCATTTAGTCAAAGAATCAATACTATTCCTAGTTAAGGAATTCAACCATTCTTTAGCTTTTCCTCTCAAAGAGAAAGGAAACAATTTGAGCTTAATAATATCACCATCTATATTCCTATGCTTTTGCGTCTCACAAAGTTCAATAAAATTATTTAGATGGGCAGTAGCATCTTCATTACCAATACCAGAAAATTGTTCACTCATAACAAGATTGAGTAAAGCAGGTTTTATCTCAAAGAAAGTATCTTCAGGCATAGGTGGAGCAATAGGTGTGCTCATAAAATCATTGCTGTTGGTGCTAGTGAAGTCACAAAACTTAGTGTTTTCAAGAGTAGTCATTTTTTGTGTTTTTAATAAAGAAAGCAAACTTGTAAAACTAATTTTTGTGTGTTTTTGATAAAGAAACAAGCAAACAAAACAAAAAGAAACTAAGCAAAAAAAAATAACAAGGTAAAGAGATTGGCTATGAGGGACTCCCCTTGTGAAGATGTGCTTGACTCCCCGGCAATGGCGCCAGAAAAAGTTGTTGATGGCCCAAATATATCGAGCTCGTTGGGGAACCCCAAGAGGAACGTATGATGAGCACATCAACAAGTTTTCCCTTAGTAAGAAACCAAGGTTATCAATCCAGTAGGAGAAAGGAAACACCCTGATGGCTCAGTGTTGATGTAGAGCTCATTGGGGAACCCCAAGAGGAAGGTATGATGAACACAACAACAAGTTTCCCTCAGTTATGAAACCAAGGTTTAATCGAACCAGTAGGAGCAAGGAAACACCCCAAACGTGTTGCTAGCTGAGCCTTGGCAGGGCGCACTACCGATGCTAGTAGCAACGTGGAGACCTGCACAACACAACCACAGAACTTTGTCCCCAACTTGCGATGAGGTTGTCAATCTCACCTGTTTTAATGAAAAAAAGGATTAAACATATCGAATGGAAGGAAGTAATAGTTTGCAGAAAGTAAACACAAAGCAGTAAACAGTTTGTAGATTGTATGTAAAAGAAAGGACCAGGATCCATAGTTCACTAGAGGTGGCTCTCCTTAAGATAGATAACATGCGGGGTGAACAAAGTATAGCGGGGCAATTGACAAACATCGAGAAAGCAATACATGCATATACTAATCATCTTGACTCCTTTGGAACTTGATTGGGAATTGCACCATTATACATAGACCGCCATCCAAATGCATCTATGACTAATAATCCACCTTTAGGTTATCATCCGAACCCCCTCCAGTATTAAGTTGCAAGCAATAGATTATTGCTTTACTAATTGCGTGTAAAGTAAACAATACGATTGTTCCATGAACAAAGGATTGTTGTTTTCTCCCTAGTAGCAACAGCACATCTAGTACCTTAGAGATTTTTGTCACTTCCCCAGATTACCAGAGGCATGAACCCACTATCGAGCATAAATACTAACTCTTGGAGTTGCTAGCATCTAGTTGGCAAAGATAGCTACCAATAACTGAAAGCAGGCAAGATCACAAATAAGAAAGACATGATAGAATCAATAATCAATCTGAAATAGCATCTCAATATCCATCGGATCCCCGCAAACACAACATGCAGAATTACAAATAGATGATCTTGATCATGAACAGAGCTCACAATATCTAGACATGAAGGCACAAAGGAGGAGAGCCAGCCATCTAGCTACTACATGGACTCGTAGTCTAGAGATGAACTACCCACGCATCATGCCGGAGGCTTGCATGATGATGAAGAAGGCCTCCAGGGTGAATTCCCTTCTCCGGCAGGGTGCCAGGAAGAGCTTCAGATCCCTCCCGATCTAGGGACAGAGACGACGGCGTCTACAGACTCTTTCGTGGATTTTTGATCGGGTACTTAGGGCTTTCGTCCCGAGGGCATCTTATAGGCGGAAGGAGAGGCTGAGGGGGTGCTGGGGTCGGCCAGACCACCCCCTGGCGCGGGCCAGGCCTTGCCGCGCGGCCAGGTGGTGTGGCCGGCCCCCAGCCCTTCTCAGACTCGTATTCTGGCATCACATGTCTTCTGAAAAATAGGCACTTTGGCTTTTGTCCCCTCCAGTTCCGAGAATATTCATTTTCTGACTTTCCTGGAACCAAAAACAGCAGAAAACAGGCAGCTGGCACTGTGGCTCTTCTTAATAGGTTAGTCCAAGAAATCATATGAAAAGTACTCCAAAGTGTGGACAAAACACTAGAAAGTAGATAAAACCAAGCATGGAACATCAAAAATTATAGATACATTTGCAATGTATCACACCCCAAAGGTGTAGCTAGCGGAACATTGGCAGGGCGCACTACCGGTGCCGGCAGCAACGTGGAGACCTGCACAACACAACCACAGAACTTTGCCCCCAACTTGCGATGAGGTTGTCAATCTCACCGATTTTTCTGAAAACAAAGGATTAAACGTATCGAATGGAAAGAAGTAATAGTTTGCAGAAAGTAAACACAAAGCATTAAATAGTTTGTAGATTTAGTTGTAAAAGAAAGGACCGGGGTCCATAGTTCACTAGAGGTGGCTCTCCTTAAGATAGATAACATGCTGGGTGAACAAATTACAGCGGGGCAATTGACAAACATCGAGAAAGCAATACATGCATATACTAATCATCTTGACTCCTTTGAGACTTGATTGGGCATTACAACATTATACATAGACCGCCATCGTACTACATCTATGACTAATAATCCACCTTCAGGTTATCATCCGAACCCACTCCAGTATTAAGTTGCAAGCAATAGATTATTGCATTACGAATTCCGTGTAAAGTAAACAATACGATTGTTCTATGAACAAACGATTGTTGTTTTCTCCCTAGTAGAAACAACACATCTAGTACCTTAGACATTTCTATCACTTCCCCAGATTACCAGAGGCATGAACCCACTATCGAGCATAAATACTAACTCTTGGAGTTGCTAGCATCTACTTGGCCAAGATAGTTACTAACAACGGAAAGCATGCAAGATCACAAATAACAAAGACATGATAGAATCAGTAATCAATCTGAAATAGCATCTCAATATCCACCGGATCCCCGCAAACACAACATGAAGAATTACAAATAGATGATCTTCATCATGAACGGAGCTCACAAGATCTAGACATGAAAGCACAAAGGAGGAGAACCAGCCATCTAGCTACTACATGGACCCGTAGTCTAGAGATGAACTACTCACGCATCACACCGGAGGCTTGCATGATGATGAAGAAGGCCTCTAGGGTGAATTCGCCTCTCCGGCAGGGTGCCAAGAAGAGCTTCAGAGCCCTCCCGATCTAGGGACATAGACGATATCGGCTACAGACTCTTTCATGGATTTTTGATCGGGTTCTTAGGGTTTTGGTATTGGAGGCATCTTATAGGTGGAAGGAGAGGTCGAGGGGGTGCTAGAGGCGGCCACACCACCCCCTGGCACGGGCCAGGCCTGGCCGCGCGGCTTGGTGGTGTGGCGTCCCCCTGGCCCCTCTCTGTCTCGTATTCTGGCTCCATGTGTCCCTCGGTAAAATAGTGACTTTGGCTTTTGTCCCGTCCAATTCCGAGAATATTCATTTTCTGACTTCTAGGAACCAAAAACAACAGAAAACAGGCAGCTGGCACTGTGGCTCTTTGTTAATAGGTTAGTCCAAGAAATCATATGAAAAGTACTCCAAAGTGTGGACAAAACACAAGAAAGTAGATAAAACCAAGCAGGGAACATCAAAAATTATAGATACATTTGCAATGTATCAATAGGCGGGCCGCACATTTCTCTCTCTTACGATTTATTTTTTCACTTCCTCTAGAGGGTTCCGGTGCCCGCCCTTAATAATTACGCCACCCCTTCCTTGTCTTCCACGCGGACGAGAACCGGCGGTGGTGGCGGTTCCTTGCATATTCACTCCCCACTCGAACAACTGCCCCTATCCCTGATTCCATCCCCTCTCGAATCCATCCGCCTCCTTATCACAACGCCTCCATTAATCTATCGGATTCCAGACTCCATTTGCCCCTATGGGTAGAGCTTGGGGTAGCAACAGGCTAAAGTGAAAGGCATGCGACGATGACGCTGATGGCCAGGGCGACCGCCACCACGAGGATTGGGGATGGTCGAACCTCAGCGCCGTGAATGTGCACAGGATCGTCTTGGGGTTGGACATCATCTTTTCCGACCGCCTCACTTGCTGCAACCCTGGCTACCGCTTCATGATGCGAGACATGAACGAACAACCGTTTGGCACGCCAGGCCTTCTTTACCCCGATAACAGCAAATAGCCAAACAACCATGATGGCCACGTAAGTTCCAGTATCTTGCTTATTGGTTCAGTCATATCGTTGATTCATATGTGCTGAACTCTCATCAGAATCCTATGTTCCTTTCATCGAATGTGTTGTGTGCACGCGCGGTTTGAACAAATCGAACCACTTAAGACTATTATGTACAGCGGAAGCTCTGCTCGTACCTGATATTCTGGTATTTTCGTAGTGACACAATCTTACTTTAAGTGATAGACGAGTTGTCAACTTCGATTTTGCAATGGAATGCCTGCTAGGTGATATTCTATTTCCTAAAATAAAAACAAACATATTAGATGATTTAAGGCTGTTATGCTCCAAGCTGTTTATGATCGTCGTCAGGAGTTTGTTATCGGGGCTCTGCTCCTACTCCATATATTTGGTATCTTCGTAGTGACACAGGCACAATTTAGGTGATATCTGAGGAGACACTCGTATTTAGGCGATATTTTGTGTACTTTAATATGAAGGTCCAGTTGTCAAATTGTATTTGCACTGAAATCCATGCTAGGTGATTGTACCAACTGACAACAAACTCTGCAGAATATTCATGCAAAACTGATGCTGCTGGATAAGTGGTCCGAATCAGTATTGGTAAATATCAAGGAAGAAGAAGAGACGGAAATGGAAGATGACCAGAACTGGGTGGGTGGCAACGGCGAGTGGCTGGTCCTTTTATCACAGGATGGGAGTACTTGGACTCTAAAAAATGGCTACAGATCGTTGAGACTTGCATTATCACATTTGGACGGTGTCGGCATTACTTCATTCAACAACAGGTGGTCGCCGCCCATTTCCGAATTCGCTTACAGGTTCAACATGGCAGCACTTGACCTCCTGAAGGTACAGCTCCCACATAGACCGCGAGAGGGGGCGGGGAATACCTGGGAGTACGACCTCTTAGCGGTGTTCGACAAGGGAATCACATTCATTAGATGCCCAGAAGACAACGAATGGATAGTCTTGCGCGATGACTTCCTGCGGCCGGAGAAGTATGTTGACACCGTCTTCACCTATAGCTACTATTCGTACAAACCGCAATGCATTTATGCGGTCACTGAACCTAGCGGCGACATGCGTGTTTGGGAGCCGTCCATTTGGGGTGAGTCATGGTGTCATATAGCATGTAATCCCATTCAAAATTCTGCTTACTGATTGTAAGTAACACGCGGGTACTCATGCAGCCCCACGCATCATTCCAGCTCCGGTCATCGAAGATGCAGTAGCAGATGCTGAACTTGGGACATGGTGCTGGTTCGTGGCAACTCTCGGAGGCGACACGGAACATGATGTTGAACTCATGTGGATTCATGTTAGGGGAGCACTAAACAACGTTGGTGATACAATAGAACATATCAGGACACAACTTTCTTCATACCCATCACTTCGATGTCACGTTTTCTCGAGGTCCACATGCCCATCTAAAGACCCAGTAGAGCAAGTCTGGAGCAGAGTTGACAATCTGAAGGGACAATCTGTGTTTCTTGGGATCAACTACCCTTTCTTTGTCGGAGCCCCTAGAGTTGTTGAACCTGTAATTTCTCAGGCAGCCCTGGCTCCTGATGCTACTGCTGCTGCTGGTGTTGGTGGTGGTGGAGCTAACGAAGAACTAGCTGTTGCTGCTCCTAGTGAAGCTGACGAAATACTTGGTGATGCTGCTATTGGTGAAGCTAACGAAATACTTGCTAATGTTGTTGCTGTTGAAGATGACGAACTACCTGCTAAGGCTGCTGCTGGTGAAGCTGATGAAATGCCTGCTGAGGCTGCTGCCGGAGTCCAGGAAGAACATGCTGGTGTTGTTGCTGAGGTGCCAGCACTTCCAGTGTTTATAGCAGACTGTGTGTTTGCTGCATACTCACGCTCCTATCATGTTGACACTCCATATCCGACCTGGAGCCGAATCCACGTCGGGGGAGGGGGCCTACAATTGGCTCATCAGTGGGGTCGTACGATTTGATGGAGAATGCTAGACGGCCAAACGCATCATTCTAGTTTGTTCCGACGATACCACCAGCTCCAGGGACCTAGTGCTCATACTGGTAGATCCGATGAACTATTTATCTTTATATTTATCATTAGTTACGCTTATTTGTGTAAAGACTAAGTTGTGCTTATTTGTGTAAGACTAAGTTAGGCCTAACTGCGTAATATTCAATGAATCCCAGCTTTTCTTTCCACGCCTATAACAACAGAATTGCAGCATAGAACATACAAAGGTAATGTGCATACTGGGCATTTTTGCTCAGGATAACAACCACTTCAAGCAAATGATACATGGTGTATGCATTTGAACGCATCACTAGAATGTGCCACCTATTGATGATTGATGACATGGATCTAGCTTTTCTGCGCGTATTTGCATTGAATCGCTCATTGATTTGTTCACATATTTTTTGGCAATGGCTGATGAACTCCACTCTCTTGGTAACTTGCTTTGTCAGCTAGCACTTGTTGATGCAATGCAAAGTACAGAACATGGTCGTCATCGTCATTCCATTTAGGTTCTCTATGTTTTGTCATCATGGAGCTACTAATTTCAAATGAAAATCTAGTAAACAACATATGCGTACATTGTTAGAGTATGCTACGGCCACGGTACATACATGTTTTTCTACAATCACAAGAAGAAAACTTGATGCATTTTCACCTTGTTGGCATTGTGCCGAACTGGGTGGATGCGGCTTTGGGGTTCGGAGAGGAAGGCGCCGTGGCTAGTGCGTGTGCGACCACGGCGATGGCAAGCTTGGATTCTGGAGGAGGCCAACAGGACCGAGCATGGTCGGCATGGTGACAGATCTCACTCGGGAATGAATTCCGGTCCACACGCCGTGCCATGGGTGCGGCCATGGTGAAGGAGAGCTCCGATTTGCGATGGGGAGGAGAACGGGGCCGAGCAGGTTCGTCCAAGTCCTAGGTCCGTGCCATGGCGGCGACCACAGATTGCCACCCCGGAGGAAGAAGAAGAAGACGCATAAAGGATGCATGCGCCAACAGTGCAAGCCTACATGGCAGCCACGACGATGGCAACATAACGGCGAAAGCTGATAGGGGGGAGCCCAACTTGACGGCCGTTAGCCTGATATTTTGTATTGAAATGTAAAGTTGAATTCATGCCGAAAAAGACCCTCTGAGTATTTGGCACGCCAAATTTGGGCAACGCAGCTGATTGTAAGTAACTTGGGTACCGCGTTGCCTGGGCGACCCAACTTTTGCGCCGCAAAATGATATTCTCGCAATAAATGAGACGGTGCACGATACCACACCTATGTTATTTTCCATTATGGAGGTAGTAACTTAGACTAGTAACATATGCATGTTACTACTACTCTAAGTTACTTCCCACTATGACCAGCCTAAGTGGGGATTTGGCTATGCGAGAGGCCGCATAATTACTAAGATAAGCATGCAGGCTTGGTTAGGCAGGCACTTAATACTTGAAGGTCAACTATACCGGTGGTAGTAGCTTACTACCATTGATTGCTTGTACGAGTACTGCTACTAGTACTCCATAGTATATATGTACTACACTTCCAAAAGCAAGAGTACAAAAGTACCTAGATTGTGCAACGGTGGAGTCTGCCACAGAGTGATATCCAGAGAGAGAGAGAAACGGAAAGATGGAGGTTGTATGGGCGAGCGCCATCCGTCTGATAGAGAAAGCCAGGGACACCCACCCCTAGGTCAACTCTTTGAAGCGCCTCCGTGTCGTGCTGGCACGCGCCATGGCACACACCCATTCTGATGCCATCTTCGCAGCTTGGCTCAAGAAGACGGTGCACTCTTTCCTCACCAGCTTCGGCATCATCACAGGCATGGTGGACGGCCTCACTGCCCGCCTTCAGGCCATGCGCCGTGACGCATACCCAACATGTACATTTTCCAGAATGCATGCTACTGGTAGGAGTATGGACGTCATTCATCTAGCCTATCTATAACTAAATTTTAGCCCTAAATTTTGGTCCAGGTGTTCCTCCCTAGGTTGTTGCCGCGCTCACCACTTCCCTGGCTGGTTACTCTAGAGACGACCAGTTCCCCGCCCTGATGGCCCTGCAGCTTTTTGAGGCTTTGCCCGCCGCACCGGTGGACGCCTACATGGAGGTAGCTGTTATTGCACAACGGCTTGCCCAGCACGACGAGTTGGACCTCTTCATTAGCCTCCTTGAGCAGTGTGTATCCTAGGGTACGTTGGGCGTGAACAACGCCCGCACGGCCGCCATCGTCCGTTGCAGGGATATCCTCGACAGCTTTGCAAAAAACCATGTCAATCAGGCAGGTACCATTTCTCCATGTGGCGCGGGAAACTGAGTTGAAGACGAAGGGCATCTCAAGGATTTCAATGTAATTTTAGTTTTTGTTGAGGTGCTTTGTACTGTTCGATGTTTCTTTTAATGCTAGGATCCTTTTTGCAAAAAAGGAGAATGGAAGACGTATGATGATTCTCCATGGTTACTGTCATGGTGACATTTATATGGACAGATCACATGTGGGTTTAACAAACATTATGTTTTTATTAACCAACAGTCTTCATAGAGAAAAAGGCATACATTAAGTCTATTAATAATAACTATATACACATATTGAGAATATAGCCTACAGTGCTATGGAATTTTTTTGGGAGGGGTGTGACATGATGGTTCTAAGCATGGTGGAATTTGCTTTGGCTACTATTCAACACAACCACATGGAGCAGCACATTGTGAAATCTGTGATGTCCTCTCCCTATATACACCAAGGCAGCTGACCAACACGCTAGAGACTCTTGTCAAGAAGAAAGGAAAAATAGGCCACACACACATAGCGCAGCCATACTAAGGCACACGTGTGCGGCGCCACGCAGTGGGACGAGGAAGAGATCAGCCGGCTGGTGCGCGCGGGGCGCTGCATAGGAGGGGAGAGAAAGGATGGATGGTGAGAGACAGCGAAGGAGAGAGAAAACATAGTAGTACTACTAGTAGTACTATGCTACTAGTAGTAGGTACCCATACCTCGTGTCAGAAACCCATCAAACTAGCTTTACTCTAACATCGCACCAGCTTCAACTCCTTCGCTGCTCTCGCGTTGCCTCCCGTTAATAATCTCTTCCTGCTCTTCGTTTGTTTCTTCCGTTTTTTCTTTGACAGCTTTGGGGTTAATTTTCTGGTGCCCCTGGTTCAGTAGAAGTACAGAATACTCAAGTTTTGCACAATAGTCCTTCTTGTTTCTAAAAATTGGGTCTAGTGCATTCAGATCCAAAATATTCGTGCGCAAAATAATTCCGGTCGCTGGGAACTTTTTGTTTTTCTTTCTAACAAGGAATCTGCCCTGAAGTACCAAGAAGGTGCGCGTTAAAATCCAATGATGGGCATAAAAATTACATAGTGGTCCAAAGAGAAAACCAAAATACATCTAGGACCTATACTTTTACAGCACGAACCCTAAAGATACAACTTGGAAATTTTTTGAACATGTTTTTCCTAATACTAGTTCGAAACTCCCACCCTAGCATTATTGTATACCATGGCAAGACACAACCATCTACCAAATATGGGAACATTATCATTAACTATGATGTAGATATGGCCATGACCTAATCGGTCATTCGGTTCGAGAAACCCTCGAGTGTTCAGGCCATATCTGGATTTTTCGAATGTTTCAAATCTCATGTTTACCAGTTTTCATGGCTGGTACTGCAAACGAGAGAATGTCATGCAGACCCTTTTCGTTTATTCATTTTTCTTTATATTCTTTGTTTTTTAATCTGTGTAAGAGTTGCTGACATGCAAATTCATATATATCAAGATATTGAGTCATTCAGAAATCTCTGCGATTTTGAAGATATTGACCCAAAGTGTACACATTCAAAATATTTTCATAGTATAACTTCAAGAGCAATCTTTGTGAGTCTCTCTGTGTGTGTGTGTGTGTATGTGTGTGTGTGCGCTTCTTCTCGGGGTGTGAAATGGAGCAACGAGAGTAGTATATCTTACCACTATCTCATATTTCCATTATCTTACCACTTTATATATAGTGTACGAATAACTTTGAATAGTGACTGTTGGATTAAGACTTGCGAATCCCAACATTTGGAGCCATTGGATTTTCTTTTCCATTCTAGGCCATCATGTTTGATTCAAAGGATTTACATGGGAAATTTATAGGATGAAATCCCATAAGAATTTTTTCTATAATGGTTGTTTGATCTGTATGATTATTGATTCCTATAGGAAATTTTCCTAGGGAATCCTTTGCACTAGATTGCATAGGAAATCTAACATCGATCCACTCCCAAACCTCTTTCTTAGAATCCTTTTTTTCTTTCGATGGAATCAAACAAAATTTCTTGCATATATATGGGTTCCTATAGGATTAAAGTGGGCATGACATTGTAATCCTATGTTTTTCCTATTCCTATGTTTTTCCTATCCTACGAATCAAATAAGCCCCTAGAATCTAGAAGATTCTATTGATAGTCTTCAGTATAATGAATGCTATGCACAAACCTCAAAACACACTTCTCCATCATACTATAATCTTCTCCCTTGTAGCCAATAATCGTTGACTTCTGCATAATCTTATCTTATCTTATCCTATCTTACCACTATATAGCGTACGAAGAACTTTGAATGATGACCGTTGGATCAAGGTTCGCGAATCCCAGCATTTCTAGACGTTGGATCTTCTTTTCCTTCTAGCATCTAGAAGATTCTATTGATAGTCTTCGGCATAATGAATGCTATGCACAAACCTCAAAACACACTTTCTCCATCATACTAGAATCTTCTCCCTTGTTTCTCTAGACCATGTTATCAAAAATTTCATGTGCTAGGTAGCTAATAATCTTTGTCTTCTACATGACATGCAAAGTACAAGGACCAAATATACACCCATACTCTATAGATGTTGATCAAATTTATAATTTATTGTGCTTTACCAATTATAATTTTATATAGTGATAATATATCATACGTCTACTATCCAAGTCTCACGTGCAAGACACGTGCAACTTACTAGTAATAGGTAAATCAGAAAAAATATAAATTTGATCAACATCTATAAAGTATGGGTGTTTATATTTGGTTCTTGTACTTTGTATATCATGTAGAAGTCACCGGTTATTAGCTATCTTAAACTTTAATTTTTTGGTAACATGGTCTATAGAAACCAGAGAGAAGATTCTAGAATGATGGAGAAGTGTGTTTTGAGTTTTTTGCATAGCATTCATTGTGATGAAGACCATCAATAGAATCTTCTAGATGCTAGAACAGAAAAGAAGATACTCCCTCCATCTTTAAAAGGATGTCTCAAGTTTGTCTAAACTTGGATGTGTCTAGACACTATTTAGTATGTAGATACATCCATATTCGGACAATCTTGAGAAATCCTTTTTGATACACAGGGAGTAGTTATTATTAATAGACTTAATGTGTGCATTTTTCTCTAACAAGACGTAAAGTATGATGGTTCTAGAACACGGTGGAGTTTTCTCTAGGTACTGTTCAACACGAATCTAGCTGCTTTGAACCATTGGATCTTATAGCCCAACAGGCAGGATTGGTGCTATGTATCCAATTCAAAACACGCTAGAGACTCTTGTCAAGAAAAAAAAAGGAAAAAACAAGCCACACACACAGCGTGGCCGTACCAAGGCACACGTGTGTGGCGCCACGCAGTGGGACGAGGGAGGGATCAACCAGCCTGTGCATGCGGGGCACTGCACAAGAGGGGAGAGAGAGGCTAGATGGTGAGAGACATCGAAGGAGAGAGAAAACATAGTAGTACTACTAGTAGTACTGTGCTACTAGTAGTAGGTACCTATACCTTGTGTCAGAAACCCGTCAAACTACCTTTACTCTGACATCGCACCGCCTTCAACTCATTCGCTGCTCTCACGCTGCCTCTAGTTAATAATCTCTTCTTGCTCTTCATTTTTTCTTCCGTTTTTTCTTTGGTAGCTTTGGGGTTAATTTTCTGGTGCCCCTGGTTCTGTAGATGTACGGACTACTCAAGTTTTGCACAATAGTCATTTTTTCTAAAAATTGGGTCTGGTGCATTCAGATCCAAAATATTCGTGCGCAAAATAATTCCGGTCACTAGGAACTTTTTATTTTTCTTTCTAACAAGGAATTTACCCCGAACCAAGAAGGTGTAAAATCCAATGGTGGGCATAAAAATTACATAGTGGTCCAAAGAGAAAACCAAAATACATCTAGGACCTATACTTTTACAACACAGACCCTAAAGATACAACTCGGAAATTTGAACATGTTTTTCCTAATACTAGTTCGAAACTCTCACCCAGCATTATTGTATACCATGGCAAGACACACCCATCTACCAAATATGGGAACATTATCGTGAACTATGATGTAGATATGGCCATGACCTAATCGATCGTTCGGCTCGAGAAACCCTTGACTATTCATGCCATATCTAATGTGAATACGGCTTTTTCGAATGTTTCAAATCTAATGTTTACCATTTTTTCATGGCTGGTACTGCAAACGAGAGGATGTCATGCAAACTCTTTTTTTTATTCAATTTTCT
This sequence comes from Avena eriantha, assembly GCA_910589775.1. NCBI lineage: Eukaryota > Viridiplantae > Streptophyta > Magnoliopsida > Poales > Poaceae > Avena > Avena eriantha. The sequence goes on from OU342744.1 coordinate 353,388,656, forward strand.
TTATATTCTTTGTTTTTTTAATCTGCGTAAGAGTTGCCAGCATGCAAATTCATATATATCAAGATATTGAGTCGTTCAGAAATCTCGACGATTTTCAAGATATTGACCCAGAATGTACACCTTCAAAATAGATTCACAGTATAACTTCAAGAGCAATCTTTGTGAGTCTCTGTGTGTGTGTATGTGTGTGTGTGTGCTTCTTCTTCTCAGGGTTTGACATGGAGCAACAAGAGTAGTATTTCTTACCACTATCTCATCTTTCCATTATCTTACAACTTTATATATCGTGTACGAATAACTTTGAATGTTGACCGTTGGATCAAGACTCGCGAATCCCAACATTTCTAGCTGTTGGATCTTCTTTTCCAGACAACATGTTTGATTGAAAGGATTTACATGGGAAATTTATAGGATTAAATTTTTTTCTATAATGGTTGTTTGATTTGTATGATTATTGATTCCTATAGGAAATTTTCCTAGGGAATCCTTTGCACTAGATTGCATAGGAAATCTAACATCGATCCACGCCCAAACCTCTTTCTTAGAATCCTTTTTTCATTCGATGGAAGCAAACAAACTTTCTTGCATATATATGGGTTCCTATAGGATTAAAGTGGGAATGACATTGTAATCCTATGTTTTTCATATTCCCATTCTTTTCCTATCCTATGAATCAAACAAGCCCCTAGCATCTAGAAGATTCTATTTATAGTCTTCAACATAATGAATTATATGCAAAAACCTCAAAACACACTTCTCCATCATACTAGAATTTTCTCCCATGTTTCCCTTGACCATGTTACCAAAAATTTCAAGTGTCAGTTAGCTAATAATCTCTGACTTCTACACGGTGATACAAAGTATAAGACCCAAATATACACACATACTTCTTATCTTATCTTACCACTATATAATGTACGAATAACTTTGAATATTGACCATTAGATCAAGACTCGTGAATCCCCACATTTCCAGCTGTTGGATCTTCTTTTGCATTCTAGCATCTAGAAGATTCTATTGATAGTATTCATCACAATGAATGCTATGCACAAAACTCAAAACACACTTATCCAACATTCTAGAATCTTCTCCCTCGTTTCTCTGGACCATGTTACCAAAATTTTCAAGTTTTAGATAGCTAATAATCACTGACTTCTACATGATATACTGTACAAAGTACAAGAACCAAATATACACCCATACTTTGTAGATGTTGATCAAATTTATATTTTGTCTGCTTTACCTATATTATAATTTTATAAAGTGATGATATGTGTCAGACGTCTAGTATCTGAGTCTCACATATAGGGCATGTGCAATTTACTAGTTATATATATATATATGTTAATCAAATTTATAAATTTTTGTGCTTTACCTATTATAATTAAGAGCTACGTCCATAAAGTACCAGGTGCGTATTTGGTTCTTTGTACTTTGTATCATGTATAAATCAACCTACTATTAGTTACCTAGTACTCGACATGCTCTAGAGAAATTACAAACATGATTCTAGAATTACCGAGAAGTGTGTTTTGAAGTTTGTGCATAACATTCAATGCACTAAAGAACATCAATAGAATCTTCTATATGCTAGAATGGATTGAAGATCCAACTTAATTCTATTTAGCAGTGTTGGGATTTTCCAGTATTGATCCAACGGTCAAAGTTCAAAGTTATTTGTACACTATATAGTGGTAAGATATGATTATATAATAGGTTAATCTCAAAAAGTTTTAAATTTGATGGACATCTATAAAGTATGGGTGTATATTTGGTTCTTGTACTTTGTATCATGTTGAAGTCAACGCAGAAGTCAATGTTTGTTAGCTATACCTAATACTTCAAATTTTGGTAACATGGTGTATAGAAATGTCTGAAAGATTCTAGAATGATAGAGAATTGTTTTAAGATAAGAAGTATGGGTGTATATTTGGTCCTTGTACTTTGTATGTCACATAGAAGTCAAAGGTTATTAGCTACCTAACACATTAAATTTTTGATAACATGCATGGTCTAGAGAAACAAGGGAGAATATTCTAGTATGATGGAGAAGTGTGTTTTGAGGTTTGTGCATAGCATTCATTATGCCGAAGACTATATATCATAGAATCTTCTAGATGCTAGAATGGAAAAGAAGATCCAATGGCTAGAAATGTTGGATTCGTGAATCTTGATCCAATGATCAACATTGAAAGTTATTCGTACACTATATAGTGGTAAGATAAGATAAGATAAGATCATGTAGAAGTCAACGATTTTTAGCTATGAGGGAGAAGATTCTAGTACGATGGAGAAGTGTGTTTTGAGGTTGTGCAAAACATTCATTATGCCGAAGACTATCAATAGAACCTTCTAGATGCTAGAATGGAAAAGAGGATCCAACAGCTGGAGATGTTGGGATTCACCAGTCTTAATCCAACAATTAATATTCAAAGTTATTCGTACACTATATCTCTACTACTATAATGGACCAGTTTTGAATAGGATCCATAGCACCAATCCTGAGCATTGGGCTGTTAGATCCAATGGTTCAGAGTAGCTGGATTCGTGTTAAATAGTACCTAGAGCAAACTCCACCATGCATGTTCTAGAACAATCATGTAACCACCCCCAAAATTTCATAGCACATTAGGTTGTATTCTCAGTATGTGTAGTTAGCTATTATTAATAGACATAATGTATGCATTTTTTCTCTAACAAGACTTAAAGTATGATGGTTCTAGAACATGGTTCTATGTATCCATTTCAAAACTACTCCATTATAATAGTTAGAGATTTTCTTTTTCCCTAATAAGGGCATCGACAATGTGTACACAAGTATGTGGCATCCGCTAAGGTTCACCATATACATTGTGGAGAAAATAGAGTTTGTATCTTTAAGCCTAAGGTGCACCTCAAGCTTGTGGGTTGCACATAGAGAATATAAAAATCATTTCCCCTCTCTCCCTATTTCATGTGATTGTTTTCAAAAGGTGTTCAAAATTTTCATGATGCAAAATCTTAGCTAGAAGTCGAACCACTCGTCAAAACTCTCTGTGATTTCTGATATATTAATTACCAGCTCTATGGGTACCTCCAAAAGCTTTCCTCATAAAACTTTCAAAGCAACCTACAATTTATTTCTTGTAGTTCAAGTTTGACCTAATTTCATTAAATCAAGAGCAATCTATCACACTTAGTTATAGCTCAATTTTGACCCAATTTCATTAAATTGTCATGATGTAAAATCTTAGCAAGAAGATGAACCTATCGTCAGAACTCTTTATGGTTTTTGATAGTATATTAATTGACCTCCCCTCTAATGGGTACCTCCAAGAGCTTTTTCATAAAACTTTCAAAACAACCTACACAATTTACTTGTAGTAGTTCAAATTTTACCTATTATATTTGTTCTGCTTTACCTATTATAATTTTATATAGTGATGATATACCAGATGTCTATTATCTGAGTCTCACGTGTAGACCACGTGCAATTTACTAGTAGTGGTAAGATGGTAAGATAAGATATAGCAATCGTAATGTTTTTTGTGTGTGTGCTAACGGGTGGGGCGAGTATGTCATACACACAACACAATAACACATACTCCCTCCGTTCGGAAATATACGACATTCTAGCTTTGTGAAACAAATGTATCTAGACACCTTTTAGTGTATAGGTTCACTCCAAACCTACACGAACATATACACTAAAAGACGTCTAGATACATTCAATTCACAAAGCTAAAACGTCTTATATTTCTGAATAGAGGGAGTATATATGTACTCCCTCTGATCCATATTTGTTGACTTACGTTTGTCTAGCACTAAAACTTGACAAGATACATCCGTATCTAGATGAATCTACACCAACAAATATGGGTCAGAGGGATTATATGTTTGTAGCATAGCTTGCTCTCATACATATACTCATACTAAAACATGTCATGTATATGGAAATGTATATGTACACGCTTGCAGATACTTGGCCACTCACACGTCACACACACGCGCAAAGAGCTACACGTATACATGTACATGGCCGCATACCACACACACGTACAAAACACGTACAAATACATATACACAAGGCCACACATGTACACATGGCAAGATACATGTGCAAAAATATAAGCCTTAATTAATAAGCTCTAGGATGGAGGTAGTACAAATTAATTTTACGACATTTAAGCCTTAATATTGTATTGTTTGGAAGAATGAAAGTTAGGTTCCTACGACTTCTCTAGCTTTTGTTCTACAGTATAAGTTAGAGGATCTATATAACTTGTTTCTTACCAAAGATCATGGTAAATACAGGTTTAGTCCCACTTCTCACATCCGGGGTACAAATTAGTACCATATCTTGCAAAGTGGACAAAATCAATCCCAAAACATGCCGGCCTGCAAGTGGTGTCCTTTCCATGACTTCTATTTCTTTTGAAAGTTCATGTAGAATTTTTGTGTAGATTGATGTCGTTTTAGCTTGGCTGAACACTGTCCTTTGCAAATGCTCAAGTTAACTAAAACTGCATATGTGTGCATTTCACTCAATATTTCATCGTTAGTTTCAAGTTAGCTGAAATCAAACCAAATTTGATTCTTTTCTTATACACTTCACAATCCATATGCATCAATTGTTTTATATGTGAGGATTCAACTTGACCATTGCAAAGTACGTTGGATCACCACATGGACATATGATGTTCGCATATCATGTCAAATTCCCAAGATTTTAGCTTCAGCACATGGGCTTTTCTGTAAACAACAATGCCTTGCGTGGGCCCATAAATTACCCTCTCCTCGCTTTTGTTATCTTATCTTACATCTTACAACTATATGGTGTATGAAGAACTTTGAACACTGATCGTTGAATCAATATTATCAAATCCCAACATTGCTAGCGGTTGTATCTTCTTTTCCATTATGGGATCTAGAAGATTCTATTGATAGTATTTAGCACAATTAACTGTTTGCACAAACCTCAAACACATGTTACAAAAGTAGCTAGTAAAGGTTGAAATGTACATTATATAAAGAAGAAGAACCAGATATACACCCAATACTTTATGGATCTGGCTGAGAAGTATAATTATTTTTTCGAGCTTTACCTATTATAATTTTATATTGATTATATGTCATACTTCTATTATCTGAGTCTGACATGCAAGGCAGGTGCAACTTACTAGTATGGACTAACTCTCAAAACTACCCAGTAAGGATAACTCAACACAGTCAAATTCACTCAGTTCATTCAAATTCCATTCAATCCGTTTGAAATAGACTAAACTGCGCCCGGGGTGCAAGGTGTGGGGCTAGTTTTTCCCATTTACAAGATGTGAGAGTAATTTTCACCCTGGATGTAAGAAGGGGGACTAAAAGTGTAGCTCCTTTCCAAACTAGATTTCCATGGGCATAGAATTGACAAAGTGAATACATAGCTTGTTCTTACAGGGACTAGACCGCGTTTTGACAAATCCTTACATGGTGCTTGTTGCAATTTTATGGGACCTAGTTGTGTCTCCTTGTTTTCTTTTCGTCCTTTCTATAAAATGTACCTACAACTTCATTACAACAATGTGTTACAAAACCACACCATAAGCCAAAAATTACACCTTAAGATCTATCCATATGCATAGTGGAGCTTGTCCACGCGCAAAAAAGCTTAAGGGTGACCCATAAGCTTAGGGCATCAGCTCACCTATGTATAAAGTGAACCTTTTCCATAAGGGGGGTCCACACAGCTTGTGGAAGTAGATATAATTTATAAAGTCAACTTATCTATAAGCTGGGAGCCATATGCCTATAAAAAGTACACATATGCAAGAGAGAGAGAGCAGCGAGTAAAATTTCTTTTATTGCTTACACCCACAATGTGTAGCCAAAAGAGGTTCCATATTTGCTTTTTGGCTTTTGGAACTAGTTTCCTACACTGTGGAGGTGGTTCCAAATGAGAGAAAACTAGGAACCGGAGCAACTATAGTTGCTCCGATGCCAAATTTGCTTTTTGGCTTTTGGAACTAGTTCCCTACACTGTGAGGGTAGTTCCATATTTTCTTCATGTGTTTTTTTAGCTAGATGGTGGGACCCACGTTATAAATATTTGGAACTAGTACATTGTGGAGCTCTTGATATATTTTATACCAAAGCCAAATTTACCTTTATGTCAGATTTGGCAATGGCAACATTGTTGATGCCCTTGGACAAGCCACAAGCTTATGGGTCACCCTAAAAATTTCCTTAAGGTGAAGTTATAATAGTGTAGGATAGCTCCTCATACATCAATCAACAGAGTATCGAGCGGAAGCGGGAAACAATATCCGAGTACGGACAAGAAGCAAATCAGCATAAGATGCCACATAAATAAGCACATCCCGCCCACAGATCTCACGGATCCCCATCCCCGGAATCTCTACACCGAGTGATCGTTGCCAACCTCATATGTCTCCTCCACCCAGTATCCATCTTGCGAATACACCTGTTCATGTGAATCAAACAATTTATCATGTGAGACCCTAGGGGTACTCAACAAGTCTTTATGCCTCTAAAGGGGACATAATATGGGGTGACGCAATTGCAGCAAAAGATAATAACTAACAAGTCTATAGATACTCGCTAACCATTCGCCTAACCAATGATAGACGGATGTCCGTTAATTAGAAACAACAGTTATAATAGTATAAAGTAACAGATCCATCCTCCTTCTCGCTTACCAACGAGAAAACGGACGAACAACGAATTATTTGGGATTGTGAAGTGAAAGAAATCATTTTATCCACTAATAGTGGCCAAATTGGCGTATTACCAAACCACGCCCCCATTAACAAAGCAGTAGATATGGGTCCTTTGAGAATACGCCTCCTCAACGACCAATGGTTAACGGCGGTTCTGTGGAGCGGTTTTGCGAGAATAGTTAATAATGAGATCATAATTTCAAACCCATCCGTTGGCAGTTTTATTACTCATTCCATGAATATTGCACTATTTACTAGTCAGATATTTAGTCAAATTAAAGACGGTACTTTAGTTATACTTGTCTATTATCGAGAAACTGTGCTCCAAGTCATCCATAACCGCGGACACGGATTTCAGAAAGATTTACCCTGCAGGGGTGCACAAATAGCAACACACACTCGGTCAACCTCGGAAAAACCAACTCAAAACCCAACTAGGCATTCATGACAAAGCGATCACAGGATTCATAAAATATTTCAGGGGGCCACCCCATTAAGCTACCCGCAACGAAGTTGGCCAGCTCCGAGACGGACCCAAGGTTTGCGCCAATGGCTGTAAACGACTGCGAACCCGAAAGTGTGACTAGGCTTGTCGATACCACGAAAACACTCCGCAATTCCTAAACACTACAAGTGCTCCACGCACAATCTTAATAAAACAGTAACATGGCATAAGTACAGGATGGTAAATAAATCAAGCTCTGGCTCAGGGGGGTCCATAAGGCCTCCCGGATGTGGATAGCGCGAATAGTCAAGGAACATGAATCAAGTACTCGGGGTCCTAGGGACACAAGTGAGCATGATGAACCAAATAACAGATATTGCTCACCGGTGCCTCTTTCATTAGTTATCCCATTACTACTCAGGTTAAGTTGTTTAGGTACCTCGATATCCATAGGACACTCACAAACCCTACACATGCAATTCTACGACTCATAAGGCTCAAGCAACTCCTGTAGTAATGACTCATAGGATGCAGGAACAAGCTTCGGTGGGGTTTAAAAGTAAAGGCTATGCAGTACTTTGGATTCAATTTAATGCAATCGCGACTCAATGATGCAAGAATAAGATAGAAGCAATAGGTACTATATGTATGCAAGAATGTGGTAGTGCTTGCCTGGCAGCTCAGTTGAAGCGAGAGATGGATCTGGGTAGTACTCCTGAGATTCCTGATAATTCCTCTGCTCGGCGTCTATTCGAAAGAAGAACCAAACAAACAAGGGCCAACATAAATAAAGTGCACAAGCATATGAATAAAATGCGACAAGCAAACAAGCATGCCATGATGAATGATGCACAATTTACATGGCAATAAAGTAGCATGGCAAGGGTGAGGCGTGGGGAAAGAAATAACTCATTTTATTAATTATTTGGTCAAGTTTTATTACCGTAAACAGTTCTGAATTTTAATATTTATGATGCATGCTTCAAAACAGGACATGGAATGCATAAATAGAATGGTCTCGTCGCGCTGATCGATTTAGACATCTTATTTGTCAAATTTGGAGTTATAGAATTAAAGTTACTAATTAATTGAGAAAAGGCATTTTTACAAATTAAAGCAATTTCGAAAATTTAAATTAGGCAAACATTATTTTGGATGGTATATTTGGAACCCTCACATTTTTATGATTAAAAAACATATATTATTTGCATTATTTGGAATTACTAATTAAAAGTTATTAATTTCTGGATTTATAAACATATTAAACAATTTCTGGAAAACATTTTTATTTAAAAAAAATAAAAATAAAAACGCTCACGGGTTTTCTCACTCAGGCCGAAGATAGCCTCGGTGCATGACCAGTGGGACCGCAACGCTGGCGGCCCACGGGCGCACGAGGGTGACAAGTGGCAGCTCCGGGGTCGAACGGTGAAGGTACAAAAATTCCAGGGGTTCTTTTAGAAAAGGTTCTGGGATGAACTAGATCTGACGAAAAACTGGCTAGCTGCAACGATTTTTGAAAGATGATGGCGAGTGAACCACTGCAATTTTTGCAAAACCGCAATAACGAAAGTTAGGGAGGGATGATAGGGCTACAACTTTTGTTAAGGAATCATCGCCGGATATGGGCTATATCGATGGGGAATCTACGGAGAATAGAGAGAGTTTTCACGATTCCCGACTGACCAAGATCAAATTCAGAAAACTGCAGATTCGTGCCTTCTTTTTCGGGTGATTTTGAAAGCTATGGACCATGAATTGGGGTGCCACAAATTTCTATGGCGAGCTGGAGATGCCCTCTTTGCGAGAGTATGATTGGGATCGTCAGGGATGGTTGGAACTCACCGGAATTGGATGGGGAACTGAGGCGTATGCAGAGGCGTGTTGCTGTTGTTTTAGCTACAAACTATGCGCACGCGGCGTGGCGACCTGCTATCGGGAGGGCTGCAAGCGAGGCGGCGGTAGCGCATGCTTCCGATGCAGCGGAGGGAAAGTCAGGGAGAGGGAAGGGGATGTGCTCACTTGGGTGGAGGTTGGTGAAGAGCTTGGATGGCGCGGGTGGCCGAAGAGGAAGGAGAGGCGCGCGATGGCCATGTCGCGCGGCGCTCGGCACGAACGTCTTCGATGGCAGGAGAAGGCATGCCCGGCTCCTCCTGCTTCGAAGCGGAAGAGAAGCGACATGCTCCTGCTTTCTCTTAGTGCCGGACGGTGATGGAGGCGATGACAGGAAGGTGCGCACAGTGGTGGCCATGGCGAGAAGGGGCGAGGTGCCTGTCGTGGAGAAGGGAAAAGAGGAACGGGGAGGGAGGAGAGATGCTGCTGCTGCTTTTGTGGCCAGGAGGGAGCGGGGATAAAGTGAGCACAATCCCGGCATGGAGATGGGCAGGCGCACGTGATGATCAGGGAGAGAGGAATAGGAGATGCGAGGGTCCAGGCATGGGTACGATCGCGTGGGCATGGGCGCGGCCGCGGCTGGTCTTGATCGGCACAGCTATGGTGGTTCGGTGCTGGGTCCAGGTGCAAGCGAGAGAGGTGCGCGTGGCTGGTGCAACTGCTACTCGCGGCCGAACCTGGTGCGCTGCTGCTTCTTGCAATCTGGTGTTGCTGGCAACAGAGAGAGGTCAGGTTGATTGCCATGGTTTGAACAGCTAGCGGTTGTAGCAAGGCAGAGAGCTAGGATTAACGATATGTGAAGCTTGGGAGTGAGAGTGTGTATACATGTGGGTGTATGTGTGTATATATGCACGTGATTAGGATTTGGGAAAGAAGAAGGGGATTGGAGTTTTTATATAGTCTAAACTGTACTAGATGGGACTAGTTTTAGATAAAACTTTAGACGGATTTAGTGTCAAAGATTTAGGCAGAGATCAAGAGACAAAAATAAATAAATATTAGAGTAGGAGTCTTTATTTAGATAGCTAGATTAGCTAGGAAAACTTGGTAAATGGAGTGTAGATATAGGATTTGATCAAAAATTTGAACAAACAAACACGTGCAAAAGAATTTGAATAAAAGAGAGGTCACTAGTAGCATTGATATCACATGTGATTAGAGGCTAATATTGCATGTAGAACTAGATTTGAATAAAAGGTATGCCACATGCACATATGAATGTTTGAGAGAGGCAAGCACTAGAATTGAATAGAAGGAGATGGAAAGGCAAGGTAGAATGGACACCACACCCAAAATAAAAGATTGAGGTAAAAGGGAAGCTAGAGGGTTTTATTTGCATGAGGCATGCAAGATTACATCCATGCATGCATGATGTATTAAGATGGTGGAACATATCACATATGTATGAGTGTATCAGATAGGTAGATTTGGATCCATACAAATATATGTGGCTTGGTTTTAAAATACTAACAACAAAACGCCACATACATGTATATGGTGGAAAAATAGATGATATCAAAGGAGAGGTGTATGGCAAGTCAGTAGATGGAAGGGGAAGTAAAAGATATGTCCTCAACTCAACTTGGGCATTTAACATATATCAAAAGCCAAATAGGATTTAGTAAGCTCAAATGCAAAGTGGCATGATGACATGAGCATGATATAATGATGATGCAATCTAAACATGTAGGAAGGTAGCAAAACTAGACTAGGCTAGTAGCATTGCAATTATTAGACAATTGGGATGCTACATGTTGTTGGTACTTTGGTTCTCCAACTCCATCTCTGAAACAAATTATGAGGCCCTTGATTTATTCTCGTATGGAACTACATATATGATCCTTGATTTGTTTCTGATCTTTTAATTATTGGTATGATGCATATGTATATGAATGGTTTTGATCATAAGTATTTTTAACATGTACCTGAAGATTAATTTTTTGGTTTTTTTATTTATAATTAAAATATTTAGGCTTGTTTTTGTACCTGACTATGTATATCCCTGAATTTTTTTTGTACGATTACATTTCAATTTCTTATTGTCGCCAATGATTCAAATTTGCCCCGAAGAGAGGCATACACATTGGTGTCAGATTTTTTCAGGGATGAGTTAGCGAACCTAGGGCCATGTACAAGATCAATATAAGCTGTGCAATTGTTACTTGGTTCGCTTACGCCATCCCTGTGGAAACTTATGAGGCTGTAGAAACTTATGAGGCCGCAATCTTTATTCTACATTCATAGACCTATGATATTTGAATTATCTATTCGATGCATTCATAGTGTATAAGAATTACATTTCAGTTTCTCACCGAGGCCGATGATTGAAATTTGCCCCAAAAGAGTTCAGGGGGAGACACATAGGATGGTGTCGTGTTTTTGGGATGGGTTGGTGAACCTGAGGCAGCAATGCACACAAACAATATAGGTTGTGCTGTTGGTACTTTGGTTCGCCAACTCCATCTCTGAAACAAATTATGAGGCCCTAGATTTATTCTCATATGGAACTACATATATAATCCTTGAATTGTTTCTGATCTTTTAATGATTGGTATGATGCATATGTACATGAATGGTTTTGATCATAATTATTTTTAACATGTACCTGAAGATCAATTGTTTGGTTTTTTATTTATAATTACAATATTTAGGCTTGTTTTTTGTACCTGACTATGTATATCCCTGAATATTGTTTTGTACGATTACATTTCAATTTCTTGAGTTGTAATACAATTCAATCATATGTATGAGTTCTAAGTTATGTACTTAAAAATCAACAGGAGGATGATGATGAAGTGGACGATAGCAAGGTATCCAAGGACAACAAGAGCCGCTACGTGCTGAGGCGGTTATGGTGTAGGCTAATACGTTTCCATCGTAGGGGGGAAACTGTTTTGCCCATTCTGTGGCAGAGCAATCAACGTAGACCTCGACAACATGATCCATCACGCGGATGGCGTTGCCATAGGGAGAGGCAGAAGCCATAGGCTGATTACCTTGGCGCGGCACACAACCTTTGGCAAATTCCTCCGGGACTATGTCAGGATTGACCTGTATCCCATCTACTAGGCTGTCCATGCCTCCTGCTAATGCCCATGCCCTGCTAGGCGTCTCCGTGTCATGGCCTCTTGTTGCCGCCCCTGCTTTTATTTTGTTCTAGTTAATTATTACCTGTGTGTGGCATGTAAGACAATATATCCGTGGTGTCTCTGGTGAACCTTCTATATTAATTTACTCCTTTATATGGAGTGCCTTAAAGTTTCTAGTGTTCAATTATATTTACTGATCATGCTCATGCACACTACAAAATATTTCTAGTGCTCGATTATATTATAATTGTCAAGAAATACATCAACAAGTTAAATTGGTCGAAATTTTGTATTGAAGTAACTAAATGTATCAAAGACATAATAAACTAGAAACTAAAATCTAGTTCAAACACATAATGTATCACCACCACTTGTTGTCGGCCTTGACTTGCTTCCCCTTCAACCGCTTGATGTTGCCACCGTCCCAAGATCCGTGCTCATCCTGAAACCGCTTTATGTCCTCCTCGCGCTTCTTCTCCTGGGCTAGCTTGCAACAAGGGCATAACTCTCTCGCGAAAAACCCCGCCTTAACCATCCCATCTTTCATGGTAATGAGCTTACTATACAACTCGTACGCCATGGAGGTGTCTCTGGCTGCATACTCAAGGTGCACCTGGCTCATTGGCTTCCACTCCTAGTAGTCGTGATCGAGTCGCTTCAATTTCTTCAGTTTCTCATAGTATTTATCGATAATTTGTGCTGCTAGATCACCCATGCCATCCTTCGCTGGGTATGGTTTAATATTGTACAGATTTTGGATGTCGATGTGGTGCCCATATGGGATTTTTATCAACGCACGAGAAAGCATAATTGTGTCATTTGTGATATCCACGCTAGTGAAAGTTATCCCTTTCCTACACAAGAACTCAACCAGAGCCGGACAATGCATCTCAGTTGGTTTACTCCTGCACTTAGATGGTTTTAGGGATGTAAGGGAACAAGGGATGCAGAAGTGGTGATCTCAAATTTAAATTTCACATACCTACAGAAGTGGTAAACGAGGACCTCCTCATGTATGGCGATTTGCACGACAACAATCTCTTGTGAAGGATTTTTTTGCTTATTTGCACGGGTGTACTCCAAGTCTAGCCCCACAAACTTGTGCTTCTCTTTCTCAAGCAATTGCTCAAACATGGCGAGAGTTGTCTCCAGAGTCGCTTCATCATTTGTGTACACCACTATCAAAGTCGTGGTGCCATGGGCAGGGACCAAGTGGGTCTCTGTTGTGCGTTTCCCATTGTCCATGCCTACAAGGAAATGGGTGAAGGGAAATGCCTGCAAGGAACTGCCTGCGAGTGGAAGAAGAAGATGAACCGAAGTTCCAGAACAGAGGAAGAAGAAGCGCCCAGGAAAAACTGCAGAGGAATGACTGAGGAAGAGGAATGACTGCAGAAGAAACATGGTAACTGCAACTTTCGATTCGAGAACTCACCGTGGTTACATGGAGATCGTGGCAGTGCTGCCGGTTCAACAAGTGGGGCCAGTTCCTGCGAGCATATGGAATTCGCTGTGCATTTTTCTATGCGAGAAATTGAGAGAAATGATTTATATTTTGTCTTTCATAATTAAACACAATGAAGTTGGTACAGCCCAAGATATTTGAACAAAAGAGATTTGCTAGTTTAACATACAACAACACAAAAGTTTCTAAGCATGTATTCTTGAAATTTAAATTCTGATGATTTATTCAGAAGTTCTGAGCTACAACCGACATTACAGAGCCAACGCTCGCGTCTTCGTCCTCCTCGTGATGCTCGTTGTTGTCGTCTTCTGCATCCTCTTGTTTCCTCTGCCAGACCGGTGACCACCTCAATAATTTGCTTGATATAGTGCCTCGTCACCTTGACCTGGACGACGAGCAGATCTTGAAGGCAAATTCTATTTTTAGCACAGAATTCAGCCCAGGGGTCGGTGAACTCAATGCAATCGTCATATACTTCCAATATGCGTTATCGCCCCAAGATTTTCAGGCCTTTGTTACAATTATTCTTCATGCATACACAATAGAACCCTTACAGGCCCAACATGGCAGAACTTGAGCTACCACAGAGACCTCGGCAGAGGTGGTAGAATTGGTGTAGGTGTAGCCACGGCGACGGAGAGCACGGATTCTAGAGGAGAAAACAGAACCGAGCATGGTCGACACGGTGATAGATCTCACCGGGAACCAATTCTCGTCCCCGCACCGTGCCATGGGTGCGTCCATGGTGAGGGCGAGCTCCGACTCGGGATGGGGAGGAGAGCAGGGCCGAGCAGCTTCGTCACGTCCCAGCTCTGCGCCATGGCTGCGGCCACAGATTGCCGCTCTGGGGAAGAAGACGCGTAATGGATGCAGGCGCCAACGCTGCAAGCCTACAGGGAGGAGAGTTGGGCCGAGCAGGTTCGTCCATGTCCCAGCTCCGCGCCATAGCTGCGATGCCCCACAGATTGCCCCTCCGGGGAAGAAGAAGACACGTAATGGATACAGGCACCAACGCTGCAAGCCTAATTGACACCTAAGCGACGGGAGCGACAGGAGCGACATAACGGCGAGAACTGACAGGGTGGCCCAACTAGACAGCCGTTAGCCTGATTTTTTGTATTGAAATGTAAAGTTGAATTCATGCCGAAAAAGACCCTCTGAGTATTTCACACACCAACTATAGTCATTTTGGCTGATTTCAGGGAACTTGGGTACCGCGTTGCCTGGGCGACCCAACTTTCGGGCCGCAAAATGATATTCTCTAGCTCAGCTACTGCTACCACCCCGACCCGATCGTACACCGCACTGGGGCCACCAAACCTGGGTTCCCTTGATCGAATCTCCGCAGACCCGTCCTTGTCCTTGCTGGTGAACCCCCAACCTAAACGATCCCCACTCACCTCCACCCTCGTGTCACTCCTCACCTACCGCCGCATGCCTCCCTTGGCTGATTGATCCGCCACCACCCTGCGTTCACGACCCCGATTCTCGCAGGCCCTGCGCCATCGCTCCAGGTCCCGCTGCCGCTCACCTCTGTGCCGTCGCCCCTCTACGCGAGCTCGGCTCCAAGTGCACCCACCTCCCCGGCCCCTCCCACAGACAGGTGTCGCCGTCACGAGGGCCTCGAGCTCGCCCAGCCACCGTCTGGCATACCTGCAAGCTCCGGTCACTCCTTCACCGCTGTGGCCCTCCTCCGTTTGCCCAGTACGGCCCTGAGCTTGAGCCACCCCGCCAATCTCGTGCCTCCGACCTTGCCCTGCTGCCCTTCCTCATGGCCACCATCGAGCTGCCATCCACGGGAGCTCGCCTCACCGAGTCCGCGTCGTCGCGACCCTCCTCCTCACCACTGCGCCTTCCTCGGTACTCCTCGCCCTGCCTCCAGGGACCTCTCTACTTGCCCCCGTTGCCCGACATCGCGCACCGCCTCCGCGTCGACCCTGCACCGCCCAGCATGTGACACTGCCTCTCTGTTCGCCGTCTATAGCGAGCCCAACCCGGCCACTATCAAGCGAGGCTGCTGCCTCTCCCCTCCATGTCGTCGAGGCCTCCCTTTGTTTGCCTACAGGACCTGTGCACCACTAGTAGTTGTTGTGCGTAGCTCGACCACAACCACGCTTGTTCCGATGCTCTATTGTTGGTATGGTACCAAGATCAAGTGGTGGTGTGGTACTTCTGTATGTATGTTGGCGCAAAAGAGAGAGAGATGGCTTGATGATATCTTCTCGTCAACAAGTAGCTGAATGTTCGGGACATTCCGGTGGACAAGAAGATAAGGACCTCGCCAAGATTAACCCTAGACGGAACTCAAGTACGTCATCGGAAAGCGAAGTCGAAACCCCAAGGTCGTCACTGACAATCGAAGCCGTGGCGCCCTTTCCTCTCCTACAGGGACCCGAAGACGGCGAAACCCTAAAGCCCCAATCCAAAGACTGATTCCAGAGTCCGAAGACCGATCCCGCCGAGCCTGAACCCCATCGAACCCTCGGAGCCCAAGATCACCAAGTCCCCTATGTGTGATCCCCTTTCCAAGACCCCTATTTTTATAAATGATATATACATATTGCATGTTCATTGTTCGGGGGTACTTTGTCGATTCAACACTTAAGTAAATATGGAGACCATATGTGGGTTATATATGTCTATTATCGGCTCCATTTTAATTTGTGTAGCGAACCGATGCCATGCTATGCCTTGTTAATTCAACACATAAATTGTGAGGTACCAAAATAACTTGAACCTTCCAATTAATTGTCGGACCCCGGTTCTGCTTAATATTTCCTAGTTGTATCGCATCTTTGTCATGTCATACATCATACATGCATCATGCCTAATCTTCTGCCGTAGTATTAAATAGTGCATCCGGTGTTTCTTTTAGTGGTTCTTTTAGTGGTTTGCTTCTTCATGGATTAGGCCATTGAGTGGATGCGAGTATCAACAAGTCCTTCGGATAACGAACCTTCGGCGGTGTTTCCCAGGCGAGCAATCTCCCCCTTTCTACCTATTTTGCATTTATAGTCTTTATTTCCTCCTGTTGATATATTGCTATGCGTGTTATGATGCCTTAGTTTCTGTGCACCATTTGATAGATAGTCGGCCTTGCGAGTCATAGTTGGTTGCTCAGGTGCTGCTTCAGGTCGTTGTTGTTCCACAATTGTTGGAAGGTTGGCAAATGTTTAATGGTGTAGATGATCATGGCTTTAATTACAACTTGTTAAATAAAATGCTGGGACTATATATAACTAATGCAGAGGCACTGGTGGGTAATAGATGTTATTTGGTTCTTCCACGCTCACTTGTGTCCCATAGGCCTCGAGTACTTGATACATGTGCGTTGACTATTCGCACTATCCACATATAGGAGACTATATGGATCCCCCTTGCCTGAGCTTGACTCACACTTTATTTCTTGGGGCCACAAACTAGTTTGGGGATTTATTACTATCATGCCATGCTTTACTGCTTTATTTATGATTATGCGTGGAGCACCTATACTGTTTAGGAATGCAGAATGTTTACGCGGTATTGACAAGCCTGGTCACACTTTTGGGTTCCTAGTCATTTACATCCATTGTCGTAAACCCTGGGTCCATCTCAGAGCCGGCCAACTTCGTTGCACATAGTTTTGTTGGGTGGCCCCCTGAAATAATTTATGAATCATGTGAATGCATTATCGCGAGGCCTCGTGGCTTTTTATTTGGTCCTTCCCGAGGTCGATCGTGTGTGTGTTGCTATTTGTGCACCCCTGCAGGGTAAAACTTTCTGAAAGCCGTGTTCGCGGTTATGGACGACTTAGACCACAATATATCGATCATAAACAACCATACCTAAAGTAGTGCTATAATTTTAACTTTGACATGTCTAGTAATCAGATTCACTATAACGGAATGAGTAAATAAAAGTGCCAACAATTGCTCGATTTGGGATGACTCATGCTAATTATAACTGACTAATAAGTATTCCAACTACAACAGAATGGTTAACTAAAACGGCCCACTGCTTATGATATCAGGATGACTCATGCTATCTATATCTGACTAGTAAGTGCTGCAACTATAATAGAATGAATAAAACTACCAACTATGTGAGTTCCTTCGTTTGACTTCCTCGTTTGGTCTCGAGGGGGAAATACCAGGATGGGTATGATTGATGTTAGTATCTGGTTGGTCCCTCATAGGTCTTTCTTATCTCTCTCTGATAGCCGATAGTTGTATCGAATCTCTATAGGTTGTTTAGTGCATGCTTCGCTGCCGCTTCAGTCCACCATACCTATGTAGGCGAGAGCCGCCGAATTCTAGACTCGCCATGTACTGGTCTCAGTACTGACCGCTCCCTTTTTCCTTTGCCCTTTGACAGCACCCCTTTTGTTTTAACAGGTATGAGTTCGACGTCGCTAGTAGGGTTACCCTTCTGGCTTGGCCTGGGTAGGGTTATGGACACCATTGGTTATTCTTCAAGGATCTTAACCCAATCTGCTTCTTATCCGTACTCGGATATTGATCGTTTTCAAGGTGAGTTGGATCTATGTACTGTATATCTGTATTCTTGTCTCCTTGAGTCGTTGTGTATATATATGTTCTGTGGGTTCCATCGTGAACTATTGTGTAATGATATTACTTTGTTTTCCACCCGCACGCAAGTGCCTGGTGGGCATCTTTGAATCGTTTCTATGCGGGTTTAGCGGGAAGCGCTAAAACCTGCATAGAACCGATTCGAGGGTGTTACAATGACACAAGTGGGATCCATGTGGTTTAGGAAAAGAACAGATGCAATGACACCAGTATGGTCACAAAGACCAAATGTGGAAAGCAGCTTCAACATTGCTTGTTACACTAGTGTGGTAGAGGCTACACCATAGAATCCACTAGAGTGTGTGTGGTCATGTAAGATCAATGTGGTTTATGAAAAGAACACATGCAATGTTGTCATGTGGGTCAATGACACTAGTGGTATCCATGTGGTTTAGGTAAAGAACACATGCAATGTCACCAATATGGTCAAGAGACAAAAAGCACATAGCAAAGCAGCTTCCACATTGCATGCTGCACCAGTGTGGCAGAGCCTGTACCACAGAATCCACTAGGTTTGTGTGGTCATGTGGGATCAATGTGGTTTACGGAAAGAACACATGCAATGTGGTCATGTGGGTCAATGACACTAGAGGGATCCATGTGGTTTAAGAAAAGAACACATGTAATGACACTAGTGGATCCATGTATCAAACCATGGTTACAGAGACCAAAAGCACACAGGAAAGCAACTTCCACATTGTATGTTGTACCAGTGTGGGAGAGGCCGCACCACATAATCCATTGGAGTGCGTGTGGTCATGTAGGATCAATGTGGTTTATGAAAAGAACACTTGCAATGTTGTCATGTGGGTCAATGACACTAGTAGGATCCATGTGGTTTAGGAAATAACTCATGCAACGAGACCAGTATGGTCGCAAAGACCAAAAGTACATAGGAAAGCAACTTCTAGATTGCATGTTGGACACCATTGTGGTAGAGGCTGCATCACAGAATCCAATGGAGTTTGTGTGGTCATGTGGGATCAATGTGGTTTATGAAAAGAACACATGCAATGTGGTCATGTGGGTCAATGACACTAGTGGGATCCATGTGGTTTAGGAAAAGAAGACATGCAATGACACCAGTATGTTCATAGAGACCAAAAGAACATAGGAAAGCAGCTTCCACATTGCATGCTGCACTAGTGTGGCAGAGGCTGCACGACAGAATTCACTAGAGTTTGTGTGGTCATGTGGGATCAATGTGGTTTATGAAAAGAACACATGCAATGTGGTCATGTCAGTCAGTGACACTAGAGGAATCCATGTGGTTTAGGAAAAGAACACATGGAATAACACCAGTAGATCCATATGTCAAACCTTGGTCATAGAGACCAAAAGCACATAGGACAGCAATTTTCACATTCCATGCTGCACCAATGTGGCAGAGGGTGCACCAAAGAATCCACTGGAGTTTAAGTGGTCATGTAGGGTAAATGCGGTTTATTGAAAGAACAAATACAATGTTGTCATGTGGGTCAATGATACTAGTGGGATCCATGTGGTTTAGGAAAAGAACACATGCAATGTGGCCAAGTGGGTCAATGACACTAGTGGGATCCATGTGGTTCAGGAAAATAACACATGCAATGTCACAGGGCCCCAGAACACATAGGAAAGCAGCTTCCACACATTGCATGTTCCATTAGTGTGGCAGAGGCTACACCATATAATCCACTGGAGTTTGTGTGGTCATGTGGGATCAATGTGGTTTATGAAAAGAACACATGCAATGTGGTCATGTGGGCCAATAACTCTAGTGGGATCCATGTGGTTTAGGAAAATAATACATGCAATGACATAAGTGAATCCATGTGTCAAACCATGGTCATAGAGACCAAAGGCAGATAGGAAAGCAGCTTCCACATTGCATGCTGCACTAGTGTGGTAGAGGCTACACCACATAATCCACTTGAGTGTGTGTGGTCATGTAGAATCAATGTGGTTTATGAAAAGAACACATGCAATGTTGTCATGTGAGTCAATGACACTACTGGGATCCATGTGGTTTACGAAAAGAACACATGCAATGACACCAGTATGGTCACAAAGACCAAAAGCACATAGGAAAGCAATTTCCACATTGCATGTTGCACTAGTGTGGCAGAGGCTGCGCCATACAATCCACTGGAGTGTGTGTGGTCATGTAGGATCAATTTGGTTGATGAAAATAACACATGCAATGTGGTCATGTGGGTCAATGACACTAGTGGGATCCATGTGGTTTAGAAAAAGAACACATGCAATGACACTAGTATGGTCACAAAGACTAAAAGCACATAGGAAAGTAGCTTCCACATTGCATGCGACACACCATTGTGGAAGATTCTGGATCACAGAGTCCAATGGAATTCGTGTGGTCATGTGGGATCAATGTGGTTTATGAAAAGAGCACATGCAATGTGGTCATGTGGGTCAATGACACTAGTGGGATCCATGTGGTTTAGGAAAAGAACACATGCAATGACAACAGTTGATCCATGTGTCAAACCATGGCCACAGATACTAAAAACACATAGGAAAGCAGCTTCCACATTGCATGTTATACTAGTGTGGCAGAGGCTGCACCACAGAATCTACTCGAGTGTGTGTGGTCATGTAGGATCAATGTGGTTTATGGAAAGAACACATGCAATGTGGTCGTGTCTGTCAATGACACTAGTGGGATCCATGTGATTTAGGAAAAGAACACATGCAATGAAACCAATGGACCCATGTGTAAAACCATGGTCACAGAGACCAAATGCACATAGAAAAGCAGCTTCCACATTGCATGTTGCACTAGTGTGGCAGAGGCTACACCACAAAATCCACTATAGTTTGTGTGGTCATGTGGGATCAATGTGGTTTATGAAAAGAACACATGCAATGTGGTCATGTGGGTCAATGACACTAGTGGGATCCATGTGGTTTAGGAAAAGAACACATGCAATGACACCAGTATGTTCATAGAGACCAAAAGCACATAGGAAAGCAGGATCCACATTGGATGCTGCACTAGTGTGGCAGAGGCTGCATGACATAATTCACTGGAGTTTGTGTGGTCATGTGGGACAGTGTGGTTTATGAAAAGAACACCTGCAATGTGGTCATGTCGGTCAGTGACACTAGTGGGATCCCTGTGGTTTAGGAAAAGAGCACATGGAATAACACCAGTGGATCCATGTGTCAAACCTTGGTCACAGAGACCAAAAGCGCATAGGAAAGCACCTTCCACATTGCATGTTGCACCAGTGTGCCAGAGGATGCACCAAAGAATCCACTGGAGTGTGTGTGGTCATGTAGGATCAATGCGGTTTATGGAAAGAACAAATGCAATGTTGTCATGTGGGTCAATGATACTAGTGGGATCCATGTGGTTTAGGAAAAGAACACATGCAATGTGGCCATGTAGGTCAATGAC
Source organism: Avena eriantha (assembly GCA_910589775.1). Taxonomy (NCBI): domain Eukaryota; kingdom Viridiplantae; phylum Streptophyta; class Magnoliopsida; order Poales; family Poaceae; genus Avena; species Avena eriantha. Next base: position 353,410,223 of record OU342744.1, read on the forward strand.
ACTAGTGGGATCCATGTGGTTCAGGAAAATAACACATGCAATGTCACATGGACCCAAAACACATAGGAAAGCAACTTCGACACATTACATGCTGCACTAGTGTGGCAGAGGCTGCACCACAGAATCCACTAGAGTTTGTGTGGTCATGTGGGATCAATGTGGTTTATGAAAAGAACACATGCAATGTGGACATGTGGGCCAATAACACTAGTGGGATCCATGTGGTTTAGGAAAATAACACATCCAATGACACTAGTGTATCCATGTGTAACCATGGTCACAGAGACCAAAAGAACATAGGAAAGCAACTTCCACATTGCATGATGCACCAGTGTGGCAGAGGCTACACCACATAATCCACTGGAATGTGTGTGGTCATATAGGATCAATGTGGTTGATGAAAAGAACACATGCAATGTTGTCATATGGGTCAATCACACTAGTGGGATCCATGTGGTTTAGGAAAAGAACACATCCAATGACACCAGTATGGTCACAAAGACCAAAAGCACATAGGAAAGCAGCTTCCACATTGTATCTTGCACCAGTGTGGCAGAGGTTGCACCACAAAATCCACTAGAGTGTGTGTGGTCATGTAGGATTAATGTCGTTTATGAAAAGAACACTTGCAATGTTGTCATGTGGGTCAAAGACACTAGTGGGATCCATGTGGTTTAGGAAAGGATAACATGTAATGACACTATTATGGTCACAAACACCAAAAGCACGTAGGAAAGCAACTTCTGCATTCCATGCTGCACACCATTGTGGTAGATGTTGCATCACATAATCGAATGGAGTTTGTGCGATAATGTGGGATCAATGTGGTTTATGAAAAGAGCACATGAAATGTGGTCATGTGGGTCAATGACACTAGTGGGATCCATGTGGTTTAGGAAAAGAACACATGCAATGACAAAAGTTGATCCATGTGTCAAACCATGGTCACAGAGATCAAAAGCACATAGGAAAGCAGCTTCCACATTGCCTGTTGTACCAGTGTGGCAGAGGCTGCACCACAAAATCCACTGGAGTGTGTGTGGTCATGTGGGATCAATGTGGTTTATGAAAAGAACACATGCAATGTGGTCATGTGGGCCAATGACATAGTGGGATCCATTTGGTTTAGGAAAATAACACATGCAATTACTGATATGGGTTTGCCCGATTTACTCAGCAAGCTCTTGTCGATGGTGATGGTGGATGATAGATAACTAGCTTGTAGCTATGAACTCTCTCGCTTGAACCCTGATGCCAACGCAACAGCTCTCGAATCTTGTAGGATATTCACAACACCATGCTCTTGCACGCGTAGCAGTCGACCATGAACGGTAGTTTGCAATCTACTAATTCCCAATGGAACAACATATCACACTCAATTGCAATTGGTAGAATTTGATCAAAGGGTAATTATAGAGGTTTTATAAAAGAAACAACTCCGGAATAATTTTAACATGGTCTTAACCTAACTTGTGTGGTTCCCCATCTATTTATGAGTCTCGGGGTGCGGCGGCTAAGGGGTGACTGAGTGGGTACCACCCAACTAGGGTACAAACTGACCAAAAATTGGGTTCGGCTCAGGGGTCTGTCGTGGCAGAATTTGGGCCTGTTTCTCTGCCTCGACAGCCTACTATGGCAGAAAAGGACTCTGTTTCTGTGCCGCGGCAACTTGCCGTGGCAGAGAAAAGTGACATTTCTCTACCGCGGCAGGGATCCTGCTAGGTGTTGATATTCTTCTTGGTAGCTCCTTGCGCTTCCTCCCTCTCCTCCCTCGCGCATTCTTCATTGATCAACACGCCATGCTCCATATGCTTCAGCTCCTCGCTCAATGCTACGCCTTCTTCTCCCATGTACCTGATAGTCATTATTGATTTGACTCAATATTTCCTTCCAGTTCAAGCAGTCGGAATCATCATAATCCCTGTATATATCCTCATCATCCTCCCTTTCTTCATTAAAAGCCATCCACGGCTTTGGGTAAGCTGAAAGTGGAAGAAACAAAAAGAACAACGTGTACACAAAGTATATGTATATACAACATGTTGTATTATTGTTGTTCACATGAAAAGTGTGTCCAATATACATGAGAAACTTAAATTGCAGGTATAAGTGAAGTACAAAGAATCATGATCATGGTGAAAAACAATGTTATGGGGTAACCCCGTGGGTGGCCCGATCTTCACGGATCTCGTGGTCAAATCAATGGGAAAGCGAGGGGGAAGGGAGAAGGTAGCAGAAGCGGACGCACACCTCGCGAAGAACACGATGAACACACGCAAAACACACATGATACAAGGTCGATTGCTCTCACCGGTGGCCACCGGTCCGAGAGAATCCTCGCAAGAAAAGATCGGTTAACGTGCTCCCTCGATCCCACGCGGAGAGGGAAGAACACCTTGGAGAGGGTCTTGACGTCTTGGCAAAGGGACACCGATGCCAAGGCCTTGTAGAACGAGGGAGGCGCGATGCAAACTCCAACGAGGTGGTGACGATAGTCGATCCCCTTTGGTAGAAGGGGATGAGGCAAAACTAGAGATTCCACAAAGGTGGTTTTCTTTAGTCTATCATCTATGCCTAGGGTTACATGAGCGGGTGGGGCACTATATATAGGCCAGCCACTAGTTCAAGGGTACTTTAGGAATAAAAGGGCAATGTATGGGCGGACTAAGGGGTACATGGGCCAAAGGTCCAGCTGGAGGCGTGCAGGCCCATACGCTCAGGCCGGAGACTCCGGTGTGGGCCGGAGACTCCGGTGTGGGCGGGGGACTCTGGTCTGTCTCCGGTGTCGTCTCTGGAGTGGCAGACAGACTTTCCTCAAGCTCGATCTGGGGGTCGGTCCAGAGATGGGTCCGGAGACTCCGGGGTATGCAAGACAGAGACTCCGGTGCTCCAGCTGCTGCTTCTTCCGTCTTCTCTTCCAAGCCTCCGTCTTGTCGGGCTTGGTGCTCTAGGCTTCCTCCCATGCCTCCGTACTTGTTGGTGTGAACCTATCATGGATATGGGACGGAGTATGAAGTAGTATACCATTCAATGGGGTAGGAAGTGGGCTCACATAGAGGAACGGATTCACCTTTGGAGTCTGTGATGACTTGGCATAAGTTGGAGAGCATGATGTGGTAACGACCGAAGGTCGGGCTACATCATCTCCCCTCCCTTCAAAAAGAGTCGTCCTTGACTCTACACGCTTATCACAAAGTAGAAGATGTCGAGAGACCTTCTTGATCCTGGGGTTCACCATATAGTCGTCCCCGTGTAGATTGAATTGACAACACTTCAATGTTACTTCACTTTCCATGAAGCCTACAAAGATCACAACAAAAGCGAAGCAACACTCAAAGCGTAGCCAATTCATGAAGATAATAGCATGAGTCCTCAAGTAGAGTGAAGTCAACTTATGGTGTAGAGATAGCTCGTTGAAGGGCAGCCATAGGTAACTCTCTACGGTTCGTCTTGTCAACTCTTTGTCCATAGAGGTTGACGCGTACGCAATTGTACCTTCACACAACAAAGACCAAGCAAAATATGTTCGTGTGTGATATAGGAGCATGTCATTTGTGGCATGTCCATTCTTGTTCACAACACTATTAGCACAACTCAAGTATCGCAAACGAAATGCGTATGCAAGGTCAAAGTACATGGAAGTTGCTTGAACATCATCCAAATTTGGGAAATCAAAAACTCCATATAACGTCTTAGTGTGGCACTCAAAGCAATTGACTAAAGTATTGATCAACATCTTTGATGCAAAGCTAGGAGAATTTGGCAAAAACACAAGAGAAAGAATATCCAAAACAACATCATTATGTGTGCAAGCCAACCATTGGAAAGAACAATTGTTCAATATGTTGGATGCCATACACATATCATCAAAAGCCAAAATCAAGGGGGTATGAGTATCGCAAGCGGAAGCAAAAAAATATGTTTGCAAACAAACCAAATGAAAGAGAAAGTGGTCCTTATGTTTGTTGGAACAACTATACGAGAGACTTGGAAGCTCTCATGACAATACATGCTCAAAATGGCATTATGGTTGCACAAAAAACATTGGAAAGAGAAATTGTTCAACATTTTTGTGGAAACACACAAAGCATCAATATCCAAAACCAACGAGACATTATTGTCACAAGGTAAAATAATACAATCAACATGCTTGCAAGCAAACCATAAGAAAGAGCAATTTGACAACATGAAAGATGCAAAGCATGCAAAAGGTATCAGAGCTGGGTTCGATCTTGAACTCACTTGGGGGATGCTCTCTAGAGCTATTTTTGTCAACTCGTGCTCAACCGAGGTTGACATTCTTGTGGAAATACCTACACACATCAAACACAAAAGGAAGAACGTGTGTGCATGGTAGAGAAACACATCATCCATCATGACGTATATCTTGTTGTGCACATCACCATTAGTGTCAAGCAAGTGTAACATAGGTGCATGGTGAGTATGCAAGTGGGGAACATGCTTATCATGGCAATCATCAAAATCTCCAAAATTTGAGAAAGCTATGGGGGCCATCTCAATAGAAACCATATGAGAATTATTGTTGCAAGGAAAATAAGTGAAAGAGCAATTATTCAACTTATTGCAAGCAACGGGAGAGATTGTAAAACATTCATGATAAAGCATGGTTCGAGGGGTACCATTGGTAACATCAATGCAAGCAAAACATTGGAAAGAGCAATTGTTCAACAAAGTGCAAGCAATGATATCATCAACGTAATGTTTAGAGCATGACATGTCTATGGCAACATCATCACAATCAAATAATTTCACATGCTCAACATTATGCAAAGGCAAAGTATCGCATGGAAATACCAATGAGTCATATGTGATATCACAAACATCATCCATAGCATGCCAATCATCACAAATCATCATGTCCACTAGTGGGATCATGGCATCATCGACACCCATATTGTTACCTTGTTCATACCTCTCATAAGAAGTGGGTGTTGTGGTAGTATTGGCCTCCATGTGTGGGACTTCTTCATCCAATATGAGGATGGCATCATCTTCATCCACCATGTACATCTTCTTGGTTAGAGGCATCATCATCTCCAAGCTTGGCGCTTCTTGATTCATGGAACCTAGCACATCACGGGATAACACACTAGAGGTAGAGGTTAAGTCGTTAGAAATCAAAGTGGTCTCACATGACCTATCAACTACCACTCTCAACTCACTAGGTGTATCACGTATGCCCTCCAAGTGGAAGCACTCAATCTCATGTATGGTGGAGTCGCTCATCTCACTCTTGCTTTCACTCAAGTGGGCCAAGTGGCTCTCATACTCACATGGGATTGGTACCACATCATCACTGAAGCATATGGGGGTAGGATCAGTTCTCTCAACTCCTTGCGCCTCCTTTGGTGAAGGGAAAATCCCATGCTCACCAAACTTGACCTTGTCGTCGCCATCTTGCACCTTGGCTTGTGTAGTCCTCTTGGCGTACTCTTCCAACTTGGCGAAGTAGAAGTCTTCTCTTCCTCATCAATGAAGTTGCATGCGTCATCTAGGATGTCAAGTTTTGGCGTTGAAGCTTGATGGCATGGACGAGAGCTTGCTCTTGGTGCCATTTTGGTGGTGGCACGAGTACTTGAAGGTGCCTTATGATGGTGTCGGCGTAGGTCATTGGCATGCCTTGCCAAAGGTTGATGTAGATGGCGCACTTGGTCATCCACATGATGCTCGCGACGATGCTTCTTGCCCTTGGCACTCTTCTTGGTGAGGCGGTGTAATGAGCGCAAAGCATCATTAGCCATCGCCATCATGCTCATGGTTTTGGCGAAGTCGTTGTCCATGTCGTGCTTGAAGTTATCCATTTGATGATGGACCTTGGTGTTCTCTAGGTGGAGGCTCTGTCTTGGTCGACGAGACTTGAGGAGCTTGTCATTGTCGTTCTTGAAGTCTTCCCTGCTTGGGTAGTTATTGTTGTTGTAGAACTCCATATCACCCAAGCATGTGGAGCCATTGTCGGTGTAGTGCTCCATCATGTCATCCATGCTTGTGGAGGCATATGCATGGTGGCTCATCATGGATTCTTCATAGAAATCATCCTCGGTTCTGGAGGTCCTAGACATGATTCACAATACCAAGTGGTGTATATGGAAGTGGTAGGGGGTTAGGAATGCAACGTCAAACCTTACTTTACCTTGGAAGATAGTATCGTGCAAGTGGCAACACTTGAGAGCAATCAAAACCAAGCAAAGTGAAGTTCACGCGGAACACCAAAACCAACTAACCACTAAAAAACACACACACACAGAAAGCTTATGGTGGATGGGTATGGAAGGTGGCATTTCAAGAACCAATCCGAAATCAAGATATTGTAATGGTAAGTAAAGAACCACGATGATCACAAAGCAAAACAAGTCAATCCACAAGATAGGAATATATACAAGGAAACACACATGGTGGGATAAATGAGACTTGTGCTACGGAGAAAGTGAGCTAAGAACCAAATGATTACCTAGCGAAGACTATAAGCTCGTGTCGCACAAGTGCAAGGAGAGACGCTAGTTCGATTGCAATAAATTGGTGGGCTACAAGATATGCACAATAAGTACCACCTATTTGATGTTCATCGAGCTTGCGCTTCCTATTCTATGAGGCATTTGTTTCTTTCTTTCTTTTTCTTTTTATATTTTCTTCACTTTTTTTTCACTTGCCCCTTCCTTGTGCCAACAACTATACAAGATAACTATATGAGATAGCGTGCTCACAACTTTTGCTTGGAATTCTACAAGGTATCAAATGTGCATAGCCCAAGAAATCATAGGAGGAACCAGTGTCAGTAGGTGTTTGTTGATCGCAAAGATAGTGTGGCTCACAAAGGGATGCAAGTGGGGAGAAGTCACGGAATGTTTATACCTTTCTTCACCGAACTTCACCCTTTATTGGTGGATTCCATCTTTCTCACGGAATTTGGATGGAGTAGATAGCATGAACCATGGATATTATGATGTAGAGCTCCTTCTCCTCTTCAAAACAAGCTAAAAACACGAAAATCTGAGTTCGTATGCAAAAGTTATGCTCAAAACCGTGATGCAGATTTTTCTGTAACCAGGTAGGGTGGAGACTCCGGTCTGGAGGTCCAGAGACTCTAGTCTGGAGTGACTCACACAGGAAACTCCGGTCAGGGGCTGGAGACTCCGGTCAGGTCAATTTCTGCGCGTCCAGAACACGAACGGGACTCGATTTGGGCGGAAAAACTCAAACCAAAACCTCAAATTGGTGGGGGAAAATCAAGGAATTAGGCCATGGAAACGCAGGGGAAGGTAGATCAACAGGTTTAGCAAGTAATCCACGGATCAAAACCTACCAAAACGCACTCAAATCATAGATCGATCTAAAACATGAATTGGGGCTATTTTTGATGGAATTTTCGAATTTATGGGGAAAAAGACCAAATCATGGAGAAATCCGTGGCAACCAAAAGCTGTTGATACCAGATGTTATGGGGTAACCCCGTGGGTGGCCCAATCTTCACGGATCTCCTGGTCAAATCGAAGGGAAAGCGAGGGGGAAGGGAGAAGGTAGCGAAAGCGGACGCACACCTCGCGAAGAACACGATGAACACATGCACACACACGATACAAGGCTGATTGCTCTCACCGGTGACCACTGGTTCGATAGAATCCTCGCAAGAAAAGATCGGTCAACGTGCTCCCTCGATCCCACGCGGAGAGGGAAGAACACCATGGAGAGGGTCTTGACGTCTTGGCAAAGGGACATTGATGCCAAGGCCTTGTACAACGAGGGAGGAGTGATGCAAACTCCAACGAGGTGGTGACGATAGTCGATCCCCTTTGGTAGAAGGGGATGAGGCAAAACTAGAGATTCCACAAAGGGGTTTTTCTTTAGTCTATCATCTATGCCTAGGGTTACATGAGGGGGTGGGGGCACTATATATAGGCCAGCCACTAGTTCAAGGGTACTTTAGGAATAAAGGGGAAAGTCTGGGCGGACTAAGGTGTACATGGGCCAAAGGTCCAACTGGAGGCGCGCATGCCAATACGCTCAGGACAGAGACTCCGGTGTGGTGGTCCGGAGACTCCGGTGTGGGCTGGAGACTCCGATCTGTCTCTGGTGTCGTCTGTGGAGTGGCAGACAGACTGTCCTCGAGCTCGATCTGGGGGTCGGTCCGGAGATGGGTCCAGAGACTCCGGGGTATGCAGGCCGGAGACTCCGGTGTGGCCGGAGACTCTGGTGTGCGCTAGCCGGAGACTCCGGTGCTCCAGCTGCTGCTTCTTCTATCTTCTCTTCCAAGCCTCCGTCTTGTCGGGCTTGGTGCTCCAGGCTTCCTCCCATGCCCCCGTACTTGTTGGTGTGAACCTATCATGGATATGGGACGGAGTATGAAGTAGTATACCATTCAATGGGGTAGGAAGTGGGCTCACATAGAGGATCAGATTCACCTTTGGAGTCCATGACGACTTGGCATAAATTGGAGACCATGATGTGGTAACGACCGAAGGTCAGGCTACATCAAACAACTAAATAGATAGTCTTGTTCTTCAATATTAAATTCAGTTTTCTCAAAGAAGACCTATGATCAAATTTGTGAACAAGATCAAACCAATTCAATATGTATGAAAACCAAATTGATTCATGCCATGCTTCAACTGCGCTACTCTGATTATTATTAACATGATCATGTTGTCTAGTATGTAAGATGCAACTCAATTTGCAAATATCAAGGAAGTCTAAAGTAGTAACATAACTAGAAAAAGACTTTTGGGACAAACACAATGATTATGAAAAGTTGGGTTCTATTCTAGCAAGATTAGAAGAATCCAACACAGGTAAAATTACTTGTGTTGGTTGCAATATATCAACTAGACCAAAATGTATTTCCATAACATCTTGAACGTGAACTATTGTCCCATAGCAAACATTTTGTGACACATTGCATATATGGCTGAAAACAACTTGTTCAGTTTAGCGATTCTATCACAAGTAATGCATATATGATCCACAAGAAAATTTTCATCCATGCTATATTCACCTATTAGATTGAAAGTAAAACAAGGAGAATATGTGCTAGAATTTAGATATGAAATTTCAGAAATCTTATCCATAGCACAACTCATACTCATAGGTTCATTTAGCATGATGGAATAGACAATACCAGCAGGTGATATTCGAGCAAGTATTTCTTTATGTGTAATCAGTACCACATGATCAAAATTGGAATTTGGTAGATTATCACATGGTGTTGAAACATTAGTGCAAGGAAAATCACGAGGCATCAACAAAGGAATAGACTCACAATATGTTGCGCTTGTTGACTGTAGCTCCAAATCAGTACCTATATCAAAAATGTTCTCCTCACATCTAGTAGGCACTGGGACATCCTCCACAAGTGACAATGCACAGTCCGACAATGGAGGTTGTAAAATAGATGGCTCTCTTTCTTCAACGCAACCTGCATATCACAAGAAACAATACCAGGAGTAGATATGATTACATTAGTAGAAATATCCTCACATGTATTAGCATCTACTACACTGATGTTTTCTTGTTCTCTCATACTCCTAGAATGGATGCTCTCAACCTCACGTTTAGTGGAAACACATAGCTCACTTTTGATAACACTCTCACTCAGTTTGGCTATGTGGCTCTCATTCTCACATGGATTGTAATGCACACCATATTCAAGATGACAAATAATAGAATTGTCACCATTCTTCATGACCTTGTACTTAGCAGACAAACTGAACTCTTTTGTCTTCTCCTTGCGAAGAAGATGATACTCATGAAATTTGTCGGCTGAAATCCTGAGCATAGCATGCCTCTTCATGTTCCATTTGAAAGAAATCCTTCCAACAACAGGACATATTTAAGCGTGAAACCTTCTGCTCCAAGGTTCTCCTAATAGTATGTGACAAGAATCAAGTGGTATAGGAGATACATCACATCGCACAATCTCAATATGCTCTTTAAAAGTCATAGGAACATCAGCGGTGTGTGAAATCAGCAATGTGCCATATGATGAATGCAAGAGATATGGCACTGCACGGGCACATGTGGGTAGCTGCAGCTTTTGTACAACTTCAACGCTGATCAAATTAATAGTAGAGTTGCTATCAATGGTAATGGAAACACATCCCTCACCAATCATCACAATATGGTGGAAAAGACCGTCACCATCACAAATACCGTGTTCTTCCTTCCAAAAAGTTCGACTACAACGCCAATTGTGGAAGAATTTGTACCTATAGGTCTCCACATTATCTATAACATCATTGGCCTCCATTTTCTGCATCACATCACCACTACTAGAAGATATGATTAGTACATTAGTGCACAAAAAAAAGTCTGGTGGTGGAACTCTGACAACTCACTCAAAACAAACAAGAAAGCAGATCTTACTGTTCCAAAGTGAATAGTGATGCTTACCAATTCGAAATCAAAGACTTATGCACAGATGTGATGAAGTGAATATCAAAGGTATAGAGAACGATCACAGGGCACACAGGTTATTTATGGTGGAGCTCTAAGTATGGTATCCTAAGTACACCGCAAACAAGTCCTAGTGTTGATTGTACAAAAACCCAAGAAACACAGACGTGGTAAAAAACGTGGCAATGCAACTATGAAGGGTGTTGCACTACTCTCGAGAGACACTAGCAAATCTCAAAGTAAAATAGGCACAAGATTGCTCAATCTACCGGTGCACAAAGATATCACTAGGCCTCTTGCTCAAATTCTCTTTTCTCTTATTCTTTTGTATAGCTTATTTTGCTTTTTATTTTGCTATTTTTCTTTTTCTCTTCTTTATTTGTATATACATCACACACGGCCAAATTACAAAGCACAACACCAAAATCCTAGGAGCGGCCTGTAGGAGCGGAAACAAGTCTCAATGGGCAAGTTCATACACCTTTGAAATAGAATGGTTGTGGATGAAGTTAAGGAAAAGTGCAATTTTTACACTTTGTAAGTTTGGCTACCGTGGCAGAAAAACTGATCAAAATCGTGCCGTGGCAGAAAAATTCCCTGTCGCGGTACAAAAACAGCGCAAAATTGTGCCGCGGAAGAACTCGTGGCAGGACTCGGACTCGCGGCAGAAAAAACGGCCGAAAACGTGCCGTGGCAGGAAACCGAGTCGTGGCAGAGAAGGACTCGCGGCAGAGAAACAGTCTGTTTCTGTGCCGCTGCAGAAGTAGGAAGTTTTTTTAATTTCTACTTGCCGAGTATTACACAATGAGGACTCTTGTATGGATCGGATCTAGCTTTGTGGGGCGGAAAAATAATGGTGGAAACAACTACAACAAACTAGAAAACAAAACTATGAAGAACAGATCTAGATCTAGACTAAAAGAGGAACACGACCAGCAACTATTACTGGAATACGATGTAATCTAGGCTATGGCAACTCTTTTTGTGGGGACTTTTCTGTATAGGACGAAAAACACGAACTAATATATGGATGTGGCTTTCTTACCGAGGCAACGAGGAAATCTGATACCAAGATGATATTGCTCATCGAGTAAACCTAGCGCTCTGATACCAAGATGATATGGGGTGGCCCGATCTTCTCCGCAAGCTCTTGTCAATGGTGATGGTGGATGATAGATAACTAGCCTGTAGTTATGAACTCTCCCGCTCGAACCCTGAGGCCAACGCAACAGCTCTCGAACCTTGTAGGATATGCACAACACCACGCTCTTGCGCACGTAGCCGTCAACCATGAATGGTAGTTTGCAGTCTATTAATTCCCAATGGAACAACAAACCACACTCAATTACAATTGGTATAATTTGATCGCATGGTAATTCCAGAGGTTATATAAAAGAAACAACTTCAAAATAATTTTAATGTGGTCTAAAACACTAAACTAGTGCACCCCATCTATTTATGAGTCTGGGGGTGCGGCGGCTAAGGGGGTGACCAAGTTGGTCCCACCCAACTAGGGTACAAGCTGACCCAAAATTGGGTTCGGCTCAGGGTTTTGCCGTGCCAGAGTTTGGGCCTGTTTCTCTGCCACGGCAGCCTGCCGTGGCAGAAAAGGACTCTGTTTCTGTGCTGCGGCAGCCTATCGTGGCAGAGAAAAGTGGCGTTTCTCTGCCGTGGCAGAGATCCTGCCAGGTGTTGATCTTCTTCTTGCTATCTCCTTGCGCTTCCTCCCTCTCCTCCCTCACGCATTCTTCATTGATCAACACGCCATGCTCCATATGCTTCAACTCCTCGCTTTGTGCTATGCCTTCTTCTCCCATGTACCTGATAGTCATTATTGATTTGACTCAATATTTCCTTCAAGTTCAAGCAGTCAGAATCATCATAATCCCTGTATATATCCTAATCAATTACACCCGTGGATCCATGTGTCAAACCATGGTCACAGAGACCAAAAGCACATAGGAAAGCATCTTCCAGATTGCATGATGTACCAGTGTGGCAGAGGTTGCACCACATAATACACTGGAGTGTGTGTGGTCGTGTCGGATCAATGTGGTTTAGGAAAAGAACACCTGCAATGACACCAATATGGTCACAAAGACCAAAAGCACATAGGAAAGCAGCTTCCACATTGCATGTTGCACGAGTGTGGCAGAGGCTGCACGACAGAATTGACTAGTGTGTGTGGTCATGTGGGATCAATGTGGTTTATGAAAAGAACAAATACAATGTGGTCATGTGGGTCAATGACACTAGTGGTATCCATGTGGTTTAGGAAAAGAACACATGCAATGATACCAGTGCATCCATGTGTCCAACCATGGTCACAGAGACCAAAAGCACATAACAAAGAAGCTTCCACATTACATGCTACACTAGTGTGGTAGAGGTTGCACCACATAATCCACTTGAGTGTGTGTTGTCATATAGGATCAATCTGGTTTATGAAAATAACACATGCAATGTTGTTACGTGGGTCAATGACACTAGTGGAACCCATGTGGTTTAGGAAAAGAACACATGCAATGACACTAGTATGGTCACAGAGACAAAAGGCACATAGGAAAGCAGCTTCCACATTGCATGCTGCACTAGTGTGGCAGATGATGCACCACAGAATCCACTTGAGTTTGTGTGGTCAAGTGGGATTAATCTGGTTTATGAAAATAACACATGTAATGTGGTCATGTGGGTCAATGACACTAGTGGGATCCATGTGGTTTAGGAAAATAACACATGCAATGACACAAGTGGACCAATGTGTCAAACCATGGTCATAGAGAAAAAGCACATAGGAAAGAACTTCCACATTGCATGCTGCTCCAGTGTGGCAGAGGTTGCACGATAGAATCTACTTGAGTGTGTGTGGTCATATAAGATCATTGTGGTTTATGAAAAGAACACATGCAATCTTGTCATGTGGGCTAATGACACTAGTAGTATCCATGTGGTTTAGGTAAAGAGCACATGCAGTGACACCCATATGGTCACAAAGACCAAAAGCACATAGCAAAGCAGCTTCCACATTGCATGCTACACCAGTGTGGCAGAGGTTGTACCACAGAATCCACTAGAGTTTGTGTGGTCTTGTGGGATCAATGTGGTTTATGAAAATAACACATGTAATGTGGCCATGTGGATCAATGAAACTACTGGGATCCATGTGGTTTAGGAAAAGAACAGATGCAATGACACTAGTATGGTCACAAAGACCAAAAGCACATAGGAAAGCAGCTTCCACATTGCATGCTGCACTAGTGTGGAAGAGGCTGTGATGCAGCCCGTCCTACGGATGCTCCTACATCTACACCAATGAGTCCCCCAAGTGGACCCATGACTCGTGCCCAAGCCAAACTCCTACAAGCTAAGGTGAACTCGATCCTCTCCTTGTGCCAATTTGATACATCCTTGGATGGTGTGCTACTTCATGTAACTACTCTATGCATCATCAGGTACGAAGCTCCAACACATCACCAAGCACCCAAGGATGGAAAACAAGGAGCAGGGCGTGAAGCAGAAGCCGCTAGAGCTGCTCAGATCGGAGTCTCCGGTCTGCGCACACCGGAGACTCCGACCCACTCTCTAGTCTGACCACCTGCACCGGACCCTGGGACAATCTGAAGGACCCTCCGGAGGCTAGTCCGGAGGCTACACCAGATTCTCTGGCCTAGAAGGAGTCTCCGGCTTGCACACCGGAGTCTCCGGATCGACCGTTGCCAGGCATGAAAAGGCCTTTGGGCATGTGGCCCGTGTACCCCTTAGTCCGTCCAGAACTTGTCTTTTATTCCTAAAGTACCCCTGTTTAAGTGGCTTGCCTATATATAGTCCCCCACCTCTATTGTAAACCCTAGGCCTGATATTGGAATTAGTGGAAACCCTTGTGGATCTATCTAGTTCTTGCCTCATGCTCGTTGACCAACAAGCACCAATATCACAAACCTCGTTGGAGTTTGCATCATGCCTCCATGTTGTACAAGGCCTAGGCATCAGAGTCCCTTTTCCTAGACGTCAAGACCTCACCGAGTCTCCCATCTTGCCGTGCCGGTTCGAGAGAGAGTCCTCCGCCCGACACCGATCCTAGGGATTGCGTCGGACTAGTTACCGTCGGCGTGAGCTATTGGTGTGCATCATGGTTTTGTGTGTGCGAGTTCATCGCGTTCTTCATGCGTGCGTTCATCGTGTTCATCCCCCCTCCTCTTCCTGCACTCCATCCTCGATTTGAAAGGGAATCGTTAAAGATCAGGCCACCCTAGAGGTTTTCCCTCAACATATTGGTATCAGAGCTTCGTTGTTCACGATTTCCCCCACAAAATTTTCTTCTATCCACCAAAAATTCGAATATCCCCAAAAAAACAGCCCAAATTTTCCCTTGGATCGATCTGTTGATTTGGAGTGTTATTTGTGGTTTTGATCCGACCAAACCTTGTCTTAGGAGTTGGTCCAGCTTTATCCTGTGTTTTCCCAGCAGAATTTGGCCAATTTTTCGCGGATTTGAGGCCCCAAAGCGAAGATTTCCGCTCAAGAACACGAGCAGTTCGTGATATGACTCTAGACCGGAGTCTCCGGCCTGCACACCGGAGTCTCCGTCCTACCTACACCGGAGTCTCCGGCCTGCACCGGAGTTTCCAGCCTGACTCCACGGAGTCTCCGGCCTGACGCCTGATTTTGACAGTTTTGCCTATAATCTTGCATTGGCTAATTTCCACTTGTTTGTTTGTGCCCGTGTGCGTGTCGTCAACTAACAAAAAGCTTCCGCATCGACAACACCCGCGCTCATGGACACCACGGCCCACGAACATCATCCCGCACCGCTGACGCCAAGTTCATCATCACCAACAAAGGTATAACTTGCGTCACCTTGTTAACCCCTATCTTCCTTTGTGTGTACCTATCCCATGAGAGTGGCTCATCTTGTGTTTGCTTGAGCATTGTGCATTTGTCCTTGGATAGTGAGAGTGCAAGAGCAATATCAAGTGTGACTAGGTAGCATCAAGGGAGAGCAAAAAAATACAAAAGAAAGAAAAAGATACAAAGAAAAAGAAAAAGAAAAATAGTCTCCCGTTGCAAGAGAGAGTCTCAAAGCTTGTAAGCAAGAGAGAAAAGAAGAGTGCCCAAGGCAAGTGCAGAAATCCATTGCTCATTTTTCTTCTTTGCAAACGAGCCACGGCCTCTCCTTGCATTGGCACGACAACAAGCTTAGTCTTTGTTAGGACATTTTGTTTGCTCATTTTCATAGTCGTGTCAATCCCAAGAATCTCCACGTGTGTGTATATAGTCGTAGGTTCCCGTCACCCCTTTGAGTTGTTGACCTTCGCCTTTGACTTGAGTTTTATTGGATTTTACCCACTTTTGACTATCCCTTTTCTTTTGGTTGGTTATTTGGCATTCCACAATCCTAACCTACCACCAACAAGATTTTGAGAATTAGTCTATCTTTAGTGTGAGTTTTCTTTGCGATTCCACTTTGCACGCTTATAGCTCTCACTTGTGGTTTCTAGTTTGGTGCAATCCCCAAGGTGAGGTATACGGCTAACACCACCATATTCCAATTCCATATACAATACTTGTTTGTTTTGCATGATGGATAGGCAAGGTGAGGCGATCCAACAACCTCCTCAAGAAGAAGAACATTAACCGTACATGACGCGCGCAAGTCACTTCATCGTCCGACAAGAGTTCCGTGATCGTTGCCAAGCCCTTAAGACGCGACAAGATGAACAATTTAGTGAGACGCAAGCCGAGTTCAAGAACATTGACAACCGCTTCGATGGCCTCGAAAGGCAAATGCCAGCAATGCATCACAACTTCAGCCACCAAAATGAAGAGCTTCAATGCTCCGTCGCTGAAACAAATGACAATCTTCGACGCCTCATCGACGGAATGGCAAGACCGCATTCACATGCATCAAGCTCTTCAAGTTCTTCACGTTGTCATGCACCTCCGCAACAAGATCTACATCCAAGTGCTCCAAGACGCAATGATGCCCCCGTGGTTGAAGATGGAAGTTCTTCGAACTATGTACCTTCCCCACGGCACGCCGCAACGTCAAGCTATGATGGTGATTTCTCTCCAAGGCCACGAGCAAGGCAAGAAGCACACCGTCATCACGCAAGGGAACTAGTGATCCAACAAGACCAACCATGAGAAGAACCGCAAGTGCAACCACAAGTACACCACCATCGACTGCGACACATACTTGACACAACAAGTGATGACTCCAATTTGGAGAATCAAGCTGGCCATCGACGTGAAGCTCTCCAAGATCCCTCCTCCTCGTCATCACCGTCCTGAACGTCAACACCGACACCATGGTCATCACGAGGCACCTCCTCCACCACACCAAAACTTGGAGCGTCAAGTGGTACAAGTTGAGCGACGCCCACCACGTCAAGAGGCTCAAGACCATGATCTTCGCCGTGAGGCCCGTGTGCCTAACCAACATCATAAACCGAGGAACGAGCCTACCCTTCGCCATCAACCGCGTCAAGAGGCTCCACACCCTCGCCACCATGAGGCCCAAGCACCTCAACCATGTCAACAACCGTGCCAAGAGCAAGAGCAAGCTCCACATCAACAACATCAAGAGCAAGCTATTCACCAAGGTCGCGAGAACCAAGTTCCACCGCATCAACATCAAGATCACCAAGCTCGTCGCAATGACCGCAACGATGAAGAAAATTTTGGCAAGCTCAAGTTCACAATGCCCAAGTGCACCGGATCCAATTACCTTGAAGAATACCCCTCATGGGCACTCAAATTCGACAAGATCTTCCGCATGCACAATTATAGTAACGACAAGATGGTCGTCATGGTTTCGCTTGAGTTTGATGATTACGCTAACCTTTGCTGGTAACAAGTTCAAGTTGCTCATGATGCAAGACAAGAACTGCCAATCACAACTTGGCATGACATGAAGGCTCACATGAGATCCCGGTTTGTCCCTGCGCACTACAAGCGTGACCTCTTCAACAACCTTCAATCACTTCGTCAAGGGACAAAGACCATGGAAGAGTACTTCAAGGAAATGGAACTCAACTTGATCCGCGCCAACATTGATGAGCGCATGGAGCAAATTATGGCACGTTTCGTTATTGGCTTGAATCACCCAATCAAGCGCATCGTCGAGTTCCAAACATACAACACCATGGTTGAGCTTGTGCACATCGCAACAAAGGCTGAACGCCAAGTGTAAGAGGACATCATGTACAACAAGCCCAAGACGTATTTCACATACAAGCAAGCGTCAACTGCTACGCCAACAACCTTCAATGGAAGCTCCTCAAGTACCTCCAAGCCTTCCTTCAAGCCCATACTTCCTCAAGGAAAACTGGCCCCAAGTGGCAAACAAGCAAAGAGTGATACACCCTTCAACGGTGAATGCTATAAGTGTGGAGGAAAAGGACACAAGTCGGCCGAATGTGGAAACAAGAAGGTATTGTTAATCCATGACAATGGCGACGAAGAGTACTCCTACTGTGTGAAGATGAATTTGATGCCCGTGTCAAGGAAGCAATGGCAAGGCAATGAGTGGAAGATGACTAAGAACTCCTACTGTGTGAACATGACGCAAGTCCATCGCTTGTCGTCACAAGGATCTTGACCACTCAAGCACAAGAGCATGAAAACCAATGCTCCAATATCTTCCAAACATGATCCGACATCAATGGCAAATCTATCAAGGTGATTATTGATGGAGGGAGTTGCCACAACCTTGCTAGCACCGAGTTGTGTGAGAAGCTCAATCTCACCCTCCATCCACACAAGCACCCCTACCACGTGCAATGGCTATGTGACCAAGGGTCCGTGAAGATCAAGCATACCAGATCGGTCTCCTTCGCCATTGGCCCTTACAAAGACACGGTTGAGTGCGATGTGGTTCCTATGATAGTTTGCTAGATGCTTCTTGGTCGACCATGGCAATTTGACAGGGCTGCTCTACATGATGGTCACACCAATGTATACACCTTCAAATGGCTCAACAAAACATGTGTTTTGCAACCAATGACTCCTAGCCAAATAATTGCGGACAATGCAAAGTATTTAGCGAGGGTGCAAAGCACAACACCTACTTGTGAGAAGAGCGGTGAGAGAGGGAACCACCTCATAGTGAGTGAGAGCCACAAGCCAAACTCGAGTGGAAAAACTAAGAGTGTTCTCCTTGCCACCAAAAGTGAGATGAGAGATGTTCGGAACAACCCATCCATCTTGCACTATGTCCTCCTTTGCAAGGGACTAGCGCAAGGAACTAATGAATTAACCAATGTTCCTCCATCTTTGATGAGTGTTTTGCCTGAATTCAAGGATGTGTTCCCCGAAGAGCTTCCACATGGACTACCTCCTCTTCGCGGCATCGAACATCGCATTGACCTCATCCTCGGTGCACCACTTCCCAACCGTGCCGCTTACCGCACGTACCGGGAGGAGACAAAGGAGATTGAACGTCAAATCAACCAACTCGTCTCCAAAGGTTTGATCCAAGTTAGCACTAGTCCAAGTGCCGTACCCGTGATACTTGTTCCAAAAATGGATAATACGTTACGGTTATGCATGGACTGCCGTCCAATCAATGCTATCACCGTGCGTTATCGACATCCTATACCACGTCTCGATGACATGCTTGATGAGTTGTGTGGAGCCGATCTTCGTAGTGGTTACCATCAAATACGCATGGCTGAGGGTGATGAGTTGAAAACCGCCTTCAAGACCAAACTTGGTCTCTATGAATTGTTGGTTATGCCTTTTTGTTTATCGAATGCCCCAACCACCTTCATGCGCCTTATGAATCACATCTTGCATTCTCTCATTGGAAAAAGTGTTGTTGTCTATTTTGATGATATTCTTGTTTATAGCAAATCACTTGAGGACCATATAACACATGTCAAGGAAGTTTTGCAGATCCTTTGACATGAAAAGCTTTATGCTAATCTTCCCAAGTGCACTTTTTCTAAAGACAAGTTGATTTTTCTTGGATTTGTCATTTCTTCGAAAGGCATTGAAGTTGATGTTTCCAAGGTTAAGGACATACGAGATTGGCCCATCCCAACAAATGTGAGTGAAGTCCGAAGTTTTCATGGGTTGGCCAGTTTCTATCGTCGCTTTGTGAAAGACTTTTCGACCATTGCTTGTCCGCTCAATGAACTGACCAAAAAGAATGTCATCTTCGTGTGGGGCAAGGCACAACAAAAAGCTTTTGATGAACTTAAAAAGAGGCTCACCGAAGCACCTCTTCTTGCTTTACCGGATTTCACAAAAACTTTTGAGATAGAGTGTCATGCTAGTGGTATTGGCATTGGAGGAGTCCTTATGCAAAAAGGACATCCTATAGCCCACCATAGCGAGAAACTCGATGGTGCTTGCCTTAATTATCCAATTTATGACAAAGAGCTTTTTGACAGAATTCGTGTCCTTCAAGTTTGGCAACCCTACCTATGGCCCAAAGAATTTATCATACATTCCGACCATGAGTCGTTGAAATACCTCAAAGGGCAAGCCAACTTGAGTAAGAGACACACTAAGTGGGTTGAATTTACGGAGTCTTTTCCGTACATTGTCAAGTATAGGAAGGCAAAGATACTGTAGTTGCGGACGCTTTGTCTCGCAAACACACAAGCCTTCTTACAAGACTTGAAATCAATGTGTTGGGTCTTGAGGAAATAAAATCTTTCGATGCTTCTGACCCATTCTTCGAGCCAATTTTTGCAAAGTGCTCCAATGACAAAGGAGTTGATGATTTCTATTTGCATAAGGGCTTTCTATTTAAACAAAACAAGCTATGCATCCCGAAGTCGTCGCTACAACATTTGCTTCTCCAAGAATCTCATGGTGGAGGCCTCATGGGTCACTTTGGCCGTGACAAGACATTGGACATGCTCTCCACTCACTACTTTTGGCCCAAGATGAAGCACGACGTGGAGCGCTACGTTCAACGATGCATAACATGTGTTCAAGCTAAGTCGCAAGATAACCCTTATGGTCTTTATATGCCATTGCCTATTCCTCATACACCTTGGTCCGACATTAACATGGACTTTGTGTTAGGATTGCCAAGATCTAAGCATGGTCATGATTCTATATTTTTTGTTGTGGATCGCTTTTTCCAAAATGGCACACTTCATACCGTGCCATAAGACCGACGATGCTTCACATGTTGCAAATCTATTTTTCAGGATAATCGCCCGTCTTCATGTTGTGCCAAGAACAATCATCTCCGATCGCGATGTCAAATTCATGAGCTACTTATGGAAGACCCTCATGGCCAAGCTCCTCTTTTCATCTGCGTCGCATCCCCAAACCGATGGCAAAACCGAAGTTGTCAACCGAAGCCTCGGAAGTCTCGTACGTGTGTTGATCAAGAATAACTTGAAGGATTGGGAGGATTGCATTCCCCACGCCGAGTTTGCCTACAATCGAGCCAAACACTCAACAACCAAGATGAGTCCATTCATGATCATCTATGGTTTCGAGCCCCTCACCGCGCTCGACATCCTACCACTACCACTCCATGAGCGCACGAACATGGACGTTGAGAAGCGCGCACAAGCTATGAAGAAACTTCATGAAGAACCCCGAGCTACTATCGAGCAAAAATTCCTTTGCCAAGCTTCAAGATTAAACATGGACAAGAAGGAGATGATCTTTGAAGAAGGTGACCTTGTGTGGATACACCTAACCAAAGACCGCTTCCCCAAGGAAAGCGACTCCAAGCTCAAGCCAAGAGGAGATGATCCCTTCAAGGTCCTCAAAAGAATCAACAACAACGCCTACATCATCGACATACCAACCTCCAAGTACCATGCAAGCAATACATTCAATGTCAAGGACCTTCCACCCTACCATGGAGATGTTTAAGATGATAACCATGAAGAGTCGAGGACGACTCTTTCCCAAGGGGGGGAAGCTGATGCAGCCCGTCCTACAGACGATCCTACATATACACCAACAAGTCCCTCGAGTCGACCCATGACTCGTGCCCGAGCTAAACTCCTACAAGCTAAGGTGAACTCGCTCCTCTCCTCGTGCCAATTTGATACATCCTTGGATGGTGTGATACTTCATGCAACTACTCTATGCATCATCAGGTACGAAGCTCCAACACATCACCAAGCACCAAGGATGGAGAACAAGGAGCAGGGCGTGAAGCAGAAGCGGCTGGAGCTGCTCAGACCAGAGTCTCTGGTCTGCGCACACCGGAGTCTCCAGCCTGCCAAAGTCTCTGGCCTGAAGACACCGGAGACTCCGACCAACTCTCCGGTCTGACCCCCTACACCGGGACCTGGGACAATCTGAAGGCCCCTCCGGAGGCTACACCGGATTCTTCGGCCTAGACCGGTGAAAGGCCCAACGTAGGTCGACTAGAGGGGGTGAATAGGAGACTACCAATTTTAATCTTTTATCGCACTTTTAAGGCTTAGCACAAAGTAAGATTCACTAGAGATACAACTATGTGAAAGACCTAAATGATAAGTAACACAAAGGTAAACGAGAGAGTAAATGCAAGAAGTAAAGGAGTGGAGCGAAAGAACCGGCGAGGGGACACGGAGATGTAATTCCTATAGTTCAATTCCAAAGAAGCTACGTCTACGTTGGAGAGGTGTCGGGGCCACACAAGGTCACCAGAGCGCCACAAAGGCCTCACCTTCTTCTCCGGTGAGCACCACCACAAAGGTGGCCTCAAAATCCACTAACCGGTGACCTTGAAGGCGCCAACCGAAAACCTTTACAACGAGGTTGAGGGGAGGCTTCACAACTCAATTGAAGGCCCTCAACGACACCACGGAGCTTTACAACAAATGCCCCAGCTCCGAGGATGCCCTACACCGTCTAGGGTTCCAAGAACCCAAGAGAGACAAAATCCACGAAGGATGAGTGGGGGAAATCAAGATTTGAGTGGAGGTGTAGATCTAGGTCACCTCTCCCAGTCCTCAAAAGATCAATTGATTTGAGTGGGTGGGCAGAGAGATCTAAACAAGTCAAGCTCTTGTGAAAATGGTGGAGAGAGAAAACCAAGAGATGAGGTGGGAGGAGGAAGAGGGGCCATAAATAGTCATCCTTCAAACGGGCAGATTCTGCCCAGCCCCGACACCATCGGTACTACCGGTGGCGGACAGGTAGTACTGGTCGGCGAGCCACCACCGGCCCAGCAAAGGCCACACAATGGTCAGAAGACCTGTCAGTGGACCCATAGGGCTAGCCGGAAGTACCTGTCCTAGTTTCGCCCCTATTTCCGACAAATAGACAGTGCGAGGCAGAAGGTCATCTGACCCGCACTGCCCAGCATTGAAACTGGGTCCGGAACTGGACCCGGAACTACCGGTGACCGAGGAAGGCCGGTACTACCGGTCAGGAAGCGGTACTACCGCTCAGGGGGCCAGATGCTGGTCGGGCCGGTACTACCAAGCCAAAGTCTGGTGCTAGTTCCGACAAATAGGCAAAGTTAGACAGATGTCTTGCTGAACCAAAAATTGCCTCGTCGGAATTAGGATCGGAACTTTAGCCGTAAGTTCCAGCCGAATAGCCGTCGCAAAAACCCTTGGGCGGTACTACCGGTCAGGGCAGAAAACCCTCCAACTCTACAAGAAACACTTTCTCACACGAAAACTGGGATGGCTGTGGAGGTGCATATATGTTCTGTGCATGAAATGTTGATTTCCCACAACCTTCCTAGATGGACTCCCTCTTGATAGTACGGTAGCCTAAAATATAAAGCAAGAGAAAGTGAAAATAAGCGCTATCGACTATAAGCTCTTCCTTGAGAAAAATCCATCCACAAGCACGACCGAAGATAAGCCCTGAAACTTGGACAAACAGTTAAACCACAAAAGGAGTTTTCATCAGCACCAAAAACATAAGGAGAAAATAATCCTTTCAATCTCCCCCTTTTTGGTGCTTGATGACAATCCCACAAGATTTGCACAAAGGATAACAAGTAGTAAAACAAAGAGGAGAGAGAGGCTCCCCCTGAAGACATGGGAGAGAGCTCTCCCAAACGAGATAGACCAACAAGGGTGTAAGAATGTAAAGGAGAAAAGAGTGGAACTCATACCTTGCACCAACACCATTGTGGTGAAACAAAGATTGGATAACTAAGAATAGTCCACCACACCTCCGCATAAGAATACCACAGAGATACTGTAACACATAGACTCACCAACAAAGTAGCAACCATACAAGAGGTCCAAAGACAATAGTGGAGGTCGACAAACAATACATAACGGAATAAAGTGTGCACGAGCATAAAAAGATCAAAGAAAGAGCAAGCTCATGGCACAACCCATGCAAATCCCGTGATCCTAACGGAGCACTTTCTCCCCCTTTGGCATCAAGACGCCAAAAAGGGATAAAGTAGGCAAACTACGCGCCCCACCCACCAACGAACGGAGGAGGCGGCTCGGGGTCCCAAGAGGCATTGTTCCAAGCGTGCGGAAACTGACTGGACATCTCTGGCTCGTTATGACTATCAGGCCACCTGCAATGTGTGTTGATCCACTCATCCTTGGGCGCGGTGATGGAGCTGGACTCTGGTGACACAACAATGTCAAGCTTCCTCTTGATGGCCTTCTCCCGGCGAACACTATATCTCTGAGCAACATAGGACTGATACTCACGGTCCTGAATGAAGCAGAAAGTCTTCTTAACCTTCTTCAGCAGCTTCTTTGCCCAAGAGGGCTGTCTCACAAGTTGGGGTGGAGGAGAAGCTTCAGCACGGTCCCCAACACTAGCATCCGAAGCAGCCCCTCTAGCAGCAGCTTTGTTTTCAGCCTGAGAGCGAGGTATCTTGTGCTTCATCACACGGAGAGTCTTTTCCTCATGAATAGTGAGAGCATCCTGAGCATAGATAGAGCCTGTTGCTTCCCTCCATCTGGCATTGATGAGAGTTTGGATGTATGGAGCATATGGACAAGACCTCTTCTCAATCATAGCGGACCAGATTTCTTCAAATATATAATCCATAACATCAAGGGGCTCATGAGAGTTTCTGTGGCAGTACGTCTGATACATGAGATCAATCTGGAAAGCATGAAGCTGATCAAAGTTACCTGCCTTGGGAGCAATCGTGTTTTGATAGACCTTGCGCATGATGTCATAGGTGGGAATGAGATGGGCAACATTTCCAGGTACGCCCCGGCCCTCAATGTATAGAGGCTCAAGAACTTCCGGCTCGGAGGCCTTCCCCCTATGCACCCACCACCCATTGGCACGACTGCCTTCCTGAATAGGGTAGCCAAGAAGGGTGGCAAACTCAGACCATTTAGCAGACAAATACTTGTTGTGAGTCATCCACTTCATGGTTCGATCAACAGGGTCAGTATCAAAGTAGGGAGTTGAGTAGAACTGAGCAATGGCCCTCTCATCAAAGTTCTCATGGTGTTGCATAAGCTTGATTAGCCCAAACCTCCTGCACATATCGAGTGCTTCAGCAAAGTACTCAAGGTTGCTCTCCATCTTTGCAATGTTGATGTGCTTCTGAGGGGCACACACATTTTTCTTCTTGGTAGCATAAACCTTAGAATAGATCTCAGCTTGATGCATGGTGTGGAAGAAAAGATCCTAAGCTAGGCGGTCACGAGGAACAATGTAGGGATCAATCTTGCGAAACTCCACATAAGCAAGTTGCGGCCAAGAGGAGATCTTCTTCTTACTCGAATCAGGTCCAGAGGTGGTCTTCTTTTGACTTCCTATAACAGGCCTTTTGCCTTCCGCAGCAACAGCACGACGCTCAGCTGCAGCCTTCTGACGAGCAGTCTGACTAGGAGGGCGCACAACCTCTAGATCATCCTCATCAATCTCTGACGGCCCACGAGAGGGAGCACGAGACCACTTGGATCTACCACGGGAACCCCCTTGCCCTGAGAGGAAGGCAAATAGAAAGGAGGAAATCGAGGATAGGTGCACAAGGTCAAAGGAAAACGAAAAACAACTAGACTAGATTGACACAGTACATAGGCAGATATCAAAACAACTGGTGCGTGGGAAGTTCCGCCTGGCAGCCGGAACTACCGGTCGCACGGGGCGCACCGGAAGTACCGGTCATGCCCTCAGCGGTAGTACCGGTGAGATGACCACGCCGGTAGTACCGGCAGATCCGCACCGGTAGTACCGGTCAGGGCACGAGCAGGGCAGTTCGAGTGGAAATCATAGATCTACGAAACTCGATGCACGAATTGATGAAAACTAGACAATGTACTGAGCAAAACAGTCTAAAGTCGAGTCCTAGCCCTACCAAGATTTCCCATAGCAGTTCTAGCCAAAGAAGGGGCCTAGACATGGCATGTCCTACTCAAGCACAAAAGTGTGTCCAGATCTCCATGAATGGAGCATGAGAGGAGCAAATACCAGGGTCCATGGCGGGGAATCGAGGAAGGGAAGAATCCCACGGAGCCGATCTGAGGAGGGACGGCCGGAAACGGTGTAGCCAGCGGCGACACCGTGGAGTGCTTCTTGGGTAAGAGGGATGTTAAGATGGGGTCAGGGGGAGGAAAATGGGGAATATGACCCCGTGCCCCCTGGCTCGTCACTTAAAGCGGCCCCGCTCGACCGGTAGTACCGGCCAGGGGCCGGAACTACCGACGACATCAGATGCTCAGGAAGGAGTGGTACTTCGGATCAGCGGTGAAATTTCTAAAAGATTTGGCCCTGACCGGTAGTACCTGCTCCGACCGGAACTACTGACGATTCCTAGAAAACGAGCTCCAGAATTTGATTGGTAAGAGAAAAAGACCTTGTGAAGAACTTGAAAAGACACAAACCGAGAAGAAATGACAAACTAGATCCAACTGAAAGAATAATACTCAAAAAGACTACGAGCCAAACAAAACAATGTCGGTGGCCTAGGCCACCATATATGAGTATATTTGGCTTGAAACCGCGAAGATGTATCTTGGGTTCATTACCAAAACTCATCATTTAAGCTCATTTTGTCTCCTTGAGAGACCATAGAGAATGAATACATTAGTTTGTGCATAATAGGAGGAGTGTTGGTTCATATGGGGAACCACACTCCCCCTAAAACCATGCGTACACCCAAACAAGATATTCTTTGAGACCCGGGTATGTGCACAAGATACTCAAGCCACGTTGCTTGAATCAATGATATTTAGTTCATGCCTCAACTCCCGGAACCTTGCTTCATCAAGTGGCTTCGTGAAAAGATCCGCAAGATTGGCCTTGGTAGGAACATACTCCAAAGAAATGTCTCCTCTAGCAACATGATCCCGAATGAAATGATGACGAATCTCAAAGTGCTTGGTCTTGTTGTGTTGAACCGGGTTGTGAGAAATAGCAATAGCACTCTCGTTGTCACACAGAAGTGGCACCTTGACGAAAGAGAGCCCAAGATCCTTCAAGGTTTGTTTCATCCATAGCAATTGATCACAACAACTCGCGGCTGAGATGTACTCAGCTTCGGCAGTGGACAAAGACACGCAATTTTGCTTCTTCGAGGACCAACTCACCAAAGACCTTCCAAGAAATTGACAAGCACCATAGGTAGACTTCCTCTCCACTTTGTCTCCTGAATCCGTGTAACCAATGACATCAAAGCTGGCCCCCTTTGGGTACCATAGTCCAGAGTTAGGGGTATGAACCAAATATCAAAAGATTCTCTTGACCGCCACCCTGTGGCTTTCCTTTGCCGCGGCTTGGAATCTTGCACACATACTCACACACAACATAATATCCGGTCGAGATGCACAAAGATAGAGTAGAGAACCAATCATCGAGCGATAAAGCTTTTGATCCACATCCTTACCTTGGGATCAAGATCAAGATTAACCTTTGTGGGGATGGGAGTTTTGACTCCATTTACTTGATCAAGGTTGAACTTCTTGAGAATATCTTGGACATATTTAGCTTGGTTGATGAAAGTCCCTTTCCTCAATTTTTTGACTTCGAAGCCAAGAAAGAATTCCAACTCCCCCATCATAGACATGTCAAAGCGGTCGGTCATGAGCTTAGCATAATCCTCATTGAAATCTTTGTTAGTAGACCCAAAAATAATGTCAGCAACATAGATTTGGCAAATGAACAAGTTTCCTCCAACTTTCTTAGTAAAAAGAGTGGGATCAATGAGGCCTACTTCGAAACCACGACCTAACAAAAGCTCTCTAAGGCACTAATACCATGCACATGGGGCTTGCTTGAGACCATATAGTGCCTTATCGAGTTTGTAGACATGGTCCGGGAAGAGGGTGTCCTCAAAGCCTGGAGGTTGCTTGACATACACCAATTCTTTTAGGGGACCATTAAGAAATGCACTATTGACATCCATTTGTTGCAACTTGAAGTTATGATGGGTAGCATAGGAAAGAAGCATGTGAATGGATTCTAGACGAGCAACAGGAGCATAAGTTTCACCATAGTCTATGCCCTCAACTTGAGAGTATCCTTGGGCAACTAACCTTGCTTTGTTGCGGACGACTATACCATTTTCATCCCTCTTGTTCTTGAAGATCCACTTGGTCCCAATCACATTTTAACAATCTTTGGGTCTCTTCACAAGAGTCCACACCTTGTTTCTCTTGAAGTTGTGGAGTTCTTCGTTCATAGCGTCGAGCCAATCATCATCTTCTAGAGCTTCGAAGACCTTTTGGGGCTCAACATGAGAAATAAACGCATGATGAGAACTTAAAGAGGTTAGTTGTCTCCTAGTAGTGGAGCCCCTATTGAAATCTCCATAAAAATTATCAAGGATATGGCCATCTTTGATGAGCTTGGCGAGACGGTATGCTTGACGCCGAGCTTGGGTCTCAAGACGAGATTCTTGAGCAACCACTTGATCATCACCATGGTTCGAGTCCCCTCCTTGAGTATATGTACGAACTTGATCACTATCTTCATCAACATCAATCGAGGGAGAGACACCATCATTTGGCGGAGAGACACTTGCTTGACCTTGGTGATTGTCAACTTGACCTTCTTCAACTTGACCTTGAGAGTCATGGACACGAGGAGCTTCACAACCTTGGAGGGGTGGAGCTTCATCAACTTGAGGTAGACTTGATATTGGAGAGTCATGAGCATGAAGATCTTGAGAGGAACTTGGAGAATCTTGAGAAGCAATAAGTTGACCTTGAGGTGCAAGATGGTCTTGTGAGAATGAAGGCTCCGCTTGAGTGGAGCTTGGTCCTTCTCCTTCAGCCACAAGGGGATCCTCAATGGGGTGGATGAAACCCACACCAATTCTTCTTATGGCTTGGGGAGGAATTTCATCACTTGGATCACGAATACCATCTTGCTGCACAAGAGACTCATGATCTTCATCAAACTCAACATTCATAGATTCTTCAACCCTTCCCGTTGCTTTATTGTAGACTCGATAGGCATGGGATTGATTTGAGTACCCAACAAAGATCCCTTCTTGAGCCTTCAAACTTTGATAAGCGGACACCTTTCTTGAGAAGGAAGCATCTACACCCAAACACCTGGAAGTACTTGACATTTGGCTTGCGACCGGTGAAAAGTTCATATGGAGTCTTGTTCTTCTTGCGTAGATAGAGACGATTGGTTGCATGGCAAGCGGTTGAGATGGCTTCGGCCCAGAAGTTATATAGAGACTTGAATTCCGCCAACATGGTCTGGGCCGCATCCATCAAAGTACGGTTCTTCCTTTCGGCAACACCATTTTTTTGAGGGGTATAGGGATTAGAGTATTGATGTTTGATCCCGTCATCACTAAGAAACTCATCCAATGTGTAGTTCTTGAACTCGGTGCCATTGTCGCTTCTAATGGTGAGGATGGTGGAATTGAGTTTCTGTTGCACTTGATTGGCAAAGTCGATGATGGTTTGTTGAGTCTCACTCTTGAACTTGAAGAAGTAGACCCAAGTGTATCGTGAAAAGTCTTCAACAATTACCAAACAATACTTCTTCCCACCAAGACTATCATGAGAGGGAGGCCCAAAGAGATCCATGTGAAGAAGCTCCAAGCACCGTTCAGTGGTGATTTGATTAAGAATCTTGTGAGGCTTCTCATGCATCTTTCCTTCTATACAAGCCCTGCACACACGATCTTTGGCAAAGGAAATGTCTTTTAGTCCAAGGACGTGGCCCCCCGTGTAGAGACTTTGCAAAGCCTTCATGTTAACATGGGCTAGGCGACGATGCCACAACCAGCCCACGTCGGCTTTCGCATAGAGACATATAGCATGTGTAGATGGCTTTCCGGAGAAATCCACTACATATAAGTCATGCTCTACGTATCCAACAAAAGCCACCATGAGAGACTTGCTCCACATAAGGACCACAGAGTGCTCATTAAAGAAAGATGAAAGACCCATGATAGCAAGAGCACGAACAGAAAGGAGATTGTAGCCAAGGGTCTTGACAAGCATGACATTCACCAAGGATACATCCGGGGTTACTACCACCTTACCAAAATCCAATACCTGAGAGCTTGTTTTATCACCATAGGAGACTATAGTATTGGCAAAATTTGGCCTAATCTCCGACATGATAGACTTGCTTCTAGTCATATGGCTTGTAGATCCACTATCAAGCACCCATTTTGCACCTCCAGAAGTAAAGTCCTACAAGAAAATCAAGCTTTGGTTTTAGGTACCCATTTTGCAATGGGTCCCCTTTTGTTAGTCACAAGGGTCTTATGTACCCAAATGTTCCAATGATAATCATGAGTGTAAGATGTACCAATGTACTTAGCATAAACATGACCATCAAACGATTTGCAAAGAATGTAGGAAGGATTATTCTTCTCGGCAAAGTTATCACTTTGCACAATGGTAGAATCACGAGAGGATACTAGAGCAAGGTTCTTGCTCTTCTTCCTTTTCTTGTTCCTTCTCTTGTTCTTCCTCTTGATGGTAGCTTGCCCTTTTGCAAGTTGATCTTTCAATGTCTTGTTCTCCTCAACAAGATTCACATACTTGCAACAAGGGTTAAACGAACAAGACAAATGCACAATAGGCGTAGCGGAAGACTTTGAATGTTCATTATTTAATTGCGTTTGAAGTTGCTCATGAGCCTCAAAGATACTTGAGCATTTACTCTCCAAGGCATGATGTTCCTCCTTGAGTTTCTCAAAATCCTTGAGGCATTCATGACCAACACCAAACTCAACCTTTTCATTTTTAAGGACATTCAATGAAGCAATAGCATGATCTCGTTCTTTAACAAGTTGCGATATGAAGGCATTATGGTCATCAAAAAGTTTAGCCACACTTTCCTCAAGAGTTATTCTCATGTTATGTTCATCTTCAAGGGATTGAGATAGAGAGGCAATCTCATCGGAGGCCTCTCTCTCATTTTTACCTAACATGTCAATAATTTCTTCTTTCTCATCTAGCATTTCCCTAGCATGGTCAAGTTGGTTTACAAGTGTTTCAAAGCACATTCTAGTATCGTCATCTAGATGCTTCATGGATTCACACATGCTTACCATCTCTTTCTTAACCTCTAAACCCTCTAGATCATGCAAGGGAAGTTCATTTGGGGAGGACTTGGAAGCGGGAGTTACCTCGGTGGCCTTAGCCATGAGACACTTTCGGTTGCGGTTGGTGATGTTCTCATTTGGAGAGTCAAAGAGAGACACTCGTGGAGTAGATGAAGTAGTAATAGCGGCAACCCCCACGATCTCTCCACCTTGACCTTCATTCTCAACATCATCGTCATCGCCGGAGAAGTACTCTTCATGGACCACCATCGCCCTTTCCTTGTTAGGAAGGTTCTTGTTGTGGAAGTTCTTGTTCAAGGGATGAGGAGGTCTTGGCTTGTTCTTGCAAATGAGGCAGCCTCCATTGTCTTCTCTATTCTCGAAGGGGCATTGAGCTACAAAGTGACTCTTGTCGTTGCAGTTGTAGCAAGATCTAGCCTTTGGAGTCTTCATGGTTGAGTTGAATCTTGGGTTGTCCCTTGACCTTGACTTCATGCCCGGTTTGTTCCAAAACGCCCTTGATGCTAGAGCCAAGTGCTCATTGAAAGCATATTTGATGTCCTCTTGAGACCACTCACTTCAGTTGTCGTCTTCATCAACTTCCACCACTTGAGCTTTCAAGGCAAGGTTCAACTTTTGAGACCCATAAGCATGAGCACGAGCTGACTCCGCATTCTTCTTGGCA
This sequence comes from Avena eriantha, assembly GCA_910589775.1. Classification (NCBI taxonomy): domain Eukaryota; kingdom Viridiplantae; phylum Streptophyta; class Magnoliopsida; order Poales; family Poaceae; genus Avena; species Avena eriantha. The sequence goes on from OU342744.1 coordinate 353,441,695, forward strand.
ATGGTCATGTCAATAACTTCACTCAGCACCTCTTGAGAGGACATGGTATGGTAGTTACTTCTCCCCTTGATAGAGTTGAGTTTTTGTTCCTCAAAGGGAAGAAGATCTTGAACAAACTTCCTCTTCATGAACTTGTCATCAACATAGGTAGCTCTGAGGTCCCTCATGGTACAACAAAGAACCTTGAGCCGATGATACATGTCTTCGGGTGTCTCATCATCTTGCATTGCAAAGCCATCGGACTCATTGTTGGCTTCATCAAACTTGGAGCTTTGAATGCTCGCATTTCCAATATACAACTCGGTGAGATGACCCCAAGCTTCTTTGGCGGTGGAGAATTGGCGAATGTGAGCAAAGTCCTTGGGGGTTAATGCCTTTTGAATCATACCCAAAGCGGTGGCATTGAGTTGCTTGTCCACGACCTCGGCACGAGTCAACTTCTTAGCATCATATGGAAAGAAACCTTCCTCCACAATCCTCATCAATTCAATAGAAGAGCTGGAGGTATGAGATTGCATTAGATGTTGCCAATTGGCGAAGTTAGAAGTATATAGTATGGGAGGTGCTCCTTGAGGTATGATGTGCGGCATGGGAATGGGAGGGTCCGGTGTGTACTTGAACGGTGGTGGTACCGCCGAGTAATCCTTTTCCCTCTCTCCCTCTTTGGAGGAGGAGTCACCTAGCCCCTCGGTGCTCTCGCTTGGGGGCTTGGTGGTTTGAGCCACAAAGCCTAAGCCTAAGTGTTTTGGGGAACCGCGTGAATCACCCTGGGGGCAACCACTTGCACGGGAGCGGAGGGGGCTTTGGCGGCAAGAGATGCATCATGAGGGGTTTCTAGCATGGGGGTAGGCTTAAGGGATTGCAAAAGGGTCATCATTTCCTCAAACTTGGTCATCATGGATGTCTCCAATCGATTGAGGTCATCCATGGAGAACAAGTTCTTGGTGGCTACACCCACACTTCCCTCTCTGTCGGCCATTGCCTCTTAGGCGGTTAAGCCCGAAGAAAGAGCCGAAGCTCTTGTACCAATTGAAAGGCCCAACTTAGGTCGACTAGAGGGGGCTGAATAGGAGACTACCAATTTTAATCTTTTATCGCACTTTTAAGGCTTAGCACAAACTAAGATTCACTAGAGATGCAACTACGTGAAAGACCTAAATGCAAGTAACAAAAAGGTAAACGAGAGAGTAAATGCAAGAAAGTAAAGAGTGGAGAGAAAGAACCGGAGAGGGGACACGGAGATGTAATTCCCGTAGTTCACTTCCAAAGAAGCTACGTCTACGTTGGAGAGGTGTTGGGGCCACACAAGGTCACCCGAGCGCCACAAAGGCCTCACCTTATTCTCCGGTGAGCAACACCACAAAGGTGGCCTCACAATCCACTAACCGGTGACCTTGAAGGCGCCAACCGAAAACCATTACAACAAGGTTGAGGAGAGGCTTCACAACTCAATTGAAGGCCCTCAACGACACCACGGTGATTTACAAAAAATTCCCCAGCTCCGAGGATGCCCTACACTGTCTAGGGTTCCAAGAACCCAAGAGAAAAAAAATCCACGAAGGATGAGTGGGGGAAATCAAGATTCCTTTGGTGGAGGTGTAGATCTAGGTCACCTCTCCCAATCCTCAAAAGATCAAGAGATTTGAGTGGGTGGGGAGAGAGATCTAGCCAAGTCAAGCTCTTGTGAAAATGGTGGATAGAAAACCAAGAGATGAGGTGGGAGGAGGAAGAAAGGGCCTTAAATAGTCCTCCTTCAAACGGGCAGATTCTGCCCAGCCCCGACACCACCGGTACTACCGGTGGCGGACTGGTAGTACCGGTGGGCGAGCCACCACCAGCCCAGCAAAGGACACGCAACGGTTAGAAGACCTGCCAGTGGACCCATAGGGCTGGCCGGAAGTACCGGTCCTAGTTCCGCCCCTATTTCGGACAAATAGACAGTGCGAGGCAGAAGGTCATCTGACCCGCACTGCCCAGCATTGGAACTGGGTCCGGAACTGGACCCGGAACTACCGGTGACCGAGGAAGGCCGGTACTACCGGTTAGGAAGCGGTACTACCGCTCAGGGGGCCCGATGCTGGTCGGGCCGGTACTACCAAGCCAAAGTCTAGTGCTAGTTCCGACAAATAGGCAAAGTTAGACAAACGTCTTACTGAACCAAAAATTGCCTCGTCGGAATTAGGACCGGAACTTTAGCCGTAAGTTCCAGCCGAATAGCCGTGGGAAAAACCCTTGGGCGGTACTACCGCCACATGTCCGGTACTATCGGTTAGGGCAGAAAACCCTCCAACTCTGCAGGAAACACTTTCTCACACGAAAACTGGGATGGCTGTGGAGGTGCATATATGGTCTATGCATGAAACGTTGATTTCCCACAACCTTCCTAGCTGGACTCCCTCTTGATAGTAGGGTAGCCTAAAATATAAAGCAAGAGAAAGTGAAAATAAGCGTTATCGACTACAAGCTCTTCCTTGAGAAAAATACATCCACAAGCACGACTGAAGATAAGCCCTGAAACTTGGACACACGGTTAAACCGCAAAAGGAGTTGTCATCAGCACCAAAAATATAAGGAGAAAATAATCCTTTCAACAGGAGTCTCCGGGCTGCACACAAGAGTCTCCGGACCGACCGTCGCCAGGCATGAAAAGGCCTTTGGGCCTGCGGCCCATGTACACCTTAGTCTGCCCAGAACTTGTCTTTTATTCCTAAAGTACCCCTGTTTAAGTGGCTAGCCTATATATAGTCCCCCATATCCATTGTAAACCCTAGGCATGATATTGGAATTAGTGGAAACCCCTTGTGGATCTATCTAGTTCTTGCCTCATGCTCCTTGACCAAGGAGCGCCAATATCACAAACCTCATTGGAGTTTGCATAGTGCCTCCACGGTGTACAAGGCCTAGGCATCGGAGTCCCATTGCCTAGACGTCAAGACCTCACCGATTCTTCCATCTCGCCGTGCCGGTTCGAGAAAGAGTCCTCCGCCCGACACCGAACCTAGGGATTGCGCCAGACCGGTTACCGCCGACGTGAGCTATTGGTGAGTTCATCGTGTTCTTCGTGTTCATCCTCCCCTCCTCTTCCCGCACTCCATCCTTGATTTGAAAGGGAATCGTGAAAGATCGGGCCACCCTAGAGGTTTGCCCTCAATAGGTTCTATGATGTCTACGCACACTTCTATTCTTGTAGACAGTGTTGGGCCTCCAAGTGCAGAGGTTTGTAGAACAGCAGCAAGTTTCCCTTAAGTGGATCACCGAAGGTTTATCGAACTCAGGGAGGAAGTGGTCAAAGGTATCCGTCTCAAGCAACCCTACAATCAAGATTCAAGAGATAGTGAAATACAAGTAATATGGATGATTATAAGTGGTGATTGCAATCTGAAATAAGAGTGGAAGCAAGCAAACATGTAACATGACTGATTGTAAACGGTGTTTTAATGCTTAGAAACAAGGCCTAGGGATCAAACTTTCACTAATGGACACTCTCATATAAATATCTTCTCTTCATTATGCTACCCTGAACTACTCTTCGGTTGGACGATGTAGGGCTATAATAGCACACCTTAAAGTTCGCATTCCCTATCTAGATAACCCTTCACTATCACCTTGAGCGCTAGATGGTTCCAACAAACACCACAATCTCATAGAGACATCCAACTCAAATTATACTCATGATAAGTATTTATGTAACCTTAGCCTAAGTGCCACACGGTGTGCACACTGTTAACTTCATACACGTGGGGATAAGCAGAGATTAATAAAAGCACTTGAGTAGCAGAACATATCTATTACAAAGCTCATGATCTCAATAAGATCACGCATAGCAGAGATGAACACATAGCTACCGGTAGAGCCCTTAGCCTCGAGAGAGAACTACTCCCTCCTCATCATAGAAGTCGGCAACGGCGATGGATATGGTGGTGGAGTCGATGGAGATGGCTCCGGGGGCACTTACCCGTCGTGGCAGGGTGCCGGAACAGAGACTTCTGTTCCCCGAATCTCCTCTTCAGTGGCGGCGGCGCTGCAGAACTTTTCGTGGAATTTTGATCTGTTCTCTAGGGTTTTCATCTAGGGCGGTATATAGGCGAAAGGAGAGGTCAAGGCGGAGACCGAGGCGGCCACACCACACGCTGGTGCGGCCTACTAGCCCACGCCACTAGGTGGTGTGGGCCCCTCGTGGCCCCTCTCCATCTCATCTTCTCGCTATGTGATTCTTCTGGTAAAATAGGAACTTTGGCTTTTGTTTCGTCCAATTCCAAGAATATTTCTTTACTACCTTTTCTGAAACCAAAAACAGCAGAAAACAGGCAACTAGCACCGTGACATCTTGTCAATAGGTTAGTTCTAGAAAATGTATCAAAATGCCTCAAAGTGTAGACAAAACATAAGATAGTTGATACAAAACAAGCATAGAGCATCAAAAATTATAGATATGTTTACAACGTATCACTCTACCACAGAATCCACTAGACTGTGTGTGATCATGTAGGATCAATGTGGTTTAGGAAAACAAAATATGCAATGTTGTCATGTGGATCAATGACACTAGTGGAATCCATGTGGTTTCAGAAAAAACACATGCAATGACACCAGTATGGTAATCAAGAGCAAGAGCAAATAAGAAAGCAGCTTCCACATTGCATGCTCCACCAATGTGCTTGAGGCTCACTATGGTTTATGAAAAGAAAACATGCAATGTTTTCATGTGGGTCAATGACACTATGGGATCCATGTGGTTTAGGAAAGGAACACATGCAATGACACTAGTATGGTCACATAGAGAAAAAGCACATAGGAAAGAAGCTTCCACATTGCATGATGCGCTAGTGTGGCAGAGGCTGCAACACAGGATCCACTAGAGTTTTTGTGGTCATGTGGGATCAATGTGGTTTCTGAAAAGAACACATGCAATGTGGTCATGTGGATCCATCTGGTTTAGGAAAAGAACACATGTAATGGCACCAGTGGACCCATGTGTCAAAACATGGTCACAAAGACTAAAAGCACATAAGAAAGTAGCTTCCACATTGCATGTTGCACCACCGTGGCAGAGGCTACACCATAGAATCCACTGGAGTGTGTGTGGTCATGTACGACCAATGTGGTTTATAAAAAGAACACATGCAATGTTGTCATGTGGGTCAATGACACTAGTGGGATCCATGTGGTTTAGGAAAGGAACACATGCAATGACACCATTATGGTCACATAGACCAAACGCACATAGGACCACATCTTCCACATTGCATGATACACTAGTGTGGCAGAGGATGCACCACAGAATCCACTGGAGTTTGTGTGGTCATGTGTGATCAATGTGGTTTATGAAAAGAACACATGCAATATGGTCATGTGGGTCAATGACACTAGTGAGATCCATCTGGTTTAGGAAAAGATCACATGCAATGACACTAGTGGACCCATGTGTCAAACCATGGTCGTAGAGACCAAAAGCACATAGGAAAGCATCTTCCACATTGCATGCCGCACCAGTGTGGCAGAGGCTACACCACAGAATCCACTTGTGTGTGTGGTCATTTATGATCAATGTGGTTTATGAAATGAACACATGTAATGTGGCCATGTGGGTCAATGACACTAGTGGGATCCATTTGGTTTAGGAAAAGAACATATGCAATGACACAAGTATGGTCACTGCTGAAAATAACATAGGAAAGAAGTGATACGTCGTAAACGTATCTATAATTTTTGATGCTCCATGCTTGTTTGTATCAACTTTCTGATGTTTCGTTTACACTTTGAGGTTTTTTATACATTTTCTAGAACTAACCTATTAACAAGATGCTGCAGTCCTAGTTGCATGTTTCTGCTATTTTTGGTTTTAAAAAAGCTAGTAAGGTTATATTCTTGGAATTGGACGGGACAAAAGCCAAAGTCAATATTTTACTAGAAGGAACATGGAATCCGAAGGGCAGCTGAAGTGGGGCCACGAGGTGGCCACCCCTAGGGATGGAGCGGCCACACCCTAGGGCACGCATCCCCATGGTGTGGGCCCCTCGGGCGCCCACCGAACTTTCCCCTTCGCCTATAAAAGTACCCCGATGCAGAAACCCTAAGTACCCGATCAAAATCCACGAAAGAGTCTGTAGCCGCCGCCATCTCTATCCCTAGATCGTGGGGATCCGAAGCTCTTCCCGGCACCCTGGCGGAGGGGAGAGACCATCCCGGAGGCCTTCTTCATCACCATGCCAGCCTCCGGAGTGATGCATGAGTAGTTCACCCTTGGACTATGGGTCCATACAGTAACTAGATGGTTGAATCTCCTCCTTTGTGCGATCATGTTTAGATCTTGTGAGCTCCATTCATGATCAAGATCATCTATTTGTAATCCTATATGTTGTGTTTACGGGGATCCGATGGATATTGAGATACTATGTCAGATTGATTATTGATTCTATCATGTCTATGTTTTTTGTGATCTTGCATGCTCTCCGTTGCTAGTAGCTATCTTGGCCAAGTAGATGGTTGTATATCCAAGAGAGAGTATTTATGCTCGATAGTAGGTTCATGCCTCTAGTAATATGGGGAAGTGACAGAAATCTCTAAGGTTTTAGATGTGTTGTAGCTACTAGGGAGAAAACAACAATCATTTGTCCATGGGGCAATTGTATTGTTTACTTTATACGCTTTGCTTAATGAAATTATCTATTGCTTGCAACTTAATACTGGAAGGGGTTCCGATAATAACCTGAAGGTGGATTATTATTCATATATGCAGTTGGATTACATCTATGTATTATGTTGTAATGCTTAATCAAATCTTGTAGGAGTCAAGATGTCTAGTATATGCATTGTTATGCTTTCTCAATCTATCAATTGCCCCACTATAATTTGTTCACTCAACATGCTATTTATCTTAAGGAGAAACACCTCTAGTGAACTGTGGACCTAGTCCATTCCTTTACCATTAGTATACCATCTACTGGTTACCATTTACTATTTACTTTCTGCAAGCAGTTACTATCTTCCACACTACGTGTATTCCTTTGTTTTCGGCAAAACTAGTGAGATTGACAACCTCACTGTAAGTTGGGGCAAAGATATGTGGTTGTGTTGTGTAGGATTCCAAGTTGCTAGCAACACCTTGGAGTTGTTTCCTTACTCCTACTGGTTCGATAACCTTGGTTTCATAGCTGAGGGAAACTTGCTGCTGTGCTCATCATACCTTCCTCTTAGGGTTCCCAACGAGCTCTACATATCTTGAGCCATCAAGCACTTTTCTGGCGCCGTTGCGGGGGAGTTAAGGACAACTTCAATCTCTTCCTCCTCGTCAATCACTTTTTAGGGAGAATGAAGATTCTTGCAAGGGGGTCTCTCACAACCAATCTCTTTATTTTGTTTTTGTTTTGCTTAGTTTATTTTGCTTTGTTTGCTTTTTTTTATCAAAAACACAAAAGATTAGTTGCACTGATTTGGTTCTTTTTATCAAAAACACACAAAAAATTAGTTCTTTCTGTAGTTGTCACCTCATTCTTAGCTCACCATGTTGATCCCTAAGTTCACCCTGAAAGACCTTTCAATAGGTAGTGGCTCTATAATTGGGAAAGATAATATTGAAGAATTCTTTAATCATGTTAGCAAGCATGAGGATATTGAGGATAGATCCTTAGAAGAACTTGCTCCAAATTATGAAATTGATGCAGCTTCTTTAGTTCACATGTTGGAGGCTAGGTTTGTTAACCTTAACCCCATGATGCAAGTAATGTTTCTTAAACTTAAAGATATTAAGGATACTGAAAGCAGAGATTTTATTCTAGAAACTTTGCTTAAAGAATTCAATGATGTTGTTAAGGAAGCTAGAAAGGTCTTTGATCGTTTTACTATGCTAGGCTCATGTGTAGATGTTATTGGTACACTAGAAAAGTTGGACAAAATCAAATCCAAAAATGGAGAGGAAATGAAAATACCAATACCTTTTAAACTTGTAGGAATGCATGAAGCCTTAGAAAAGAATTTTGATTGGATTGTTCCTAAAAACCCGTTTGATGAAAATAGTGAACCCAAGAGTATTGAGAGAGGATCCTATAGAACTTATTTGGATGAGATACCTTGCCTCACTGAATATATTTCTGGTATAGATCTTCATGCTTGATGGGGTAAATGTGCCCGATCTTTTGATGAGACGATATCTGTCGATTATGGTGGAGGTCGACGTTGACGATCCGACTACAAACGTGCGAGATGTTGCGCCTTAAAAATCGATACACCAACTTCCGAGTCTATTGATCACGCCGGAGCTAGATCAACCTGATCACTAGGATCAATCCCTACAAGCAATGGAAGAACCAGCAGGAATTATAGATGCAATCAAGATATTGCGAATATAGATGAAAGCTTTATTGAAGAGGTGGGATTCTGTCAGTGCGTAGTACAAAAGGTCGGTTTGACACTTGCGCCTATGGCGAAGAGTAGCTCGTGGCTAAGTATTTTACAAAACAAAATCCGAGTCTAAACGATGACCTAATGGGAGTATATATGGAGGAACAGAAGGAAATTTCGGCTAGCATTGGGAAGGAGGTCGAAATCCATCTCTAGGTCGGTTTCCTCCACTATACAGACTCTAAAAAGTCAGCCCCTTTATTTGGACGAAAAATACATGGGCCTGGCCCATATTTAAAGGTGACGCAACACCATCTAATCACATGGAATTTTTTTTGAAGTGTGTGGCTCTCTAGTCCATCCATGTCTTCATATTTTCATTATGGTGGCTTCAAAGTTCTAAAATATTCACTTGCAGCGTCATCCTGAATCCTCACACGATTGCTGCCATCATCTCTATGCATGATCATGCTCAAATGCTTGTCCCTCTCATCCATGCTAGGCCCATCATTCCTAAGTAACATACACACATCTGATTTAGGCAGCATCATATTCTCATGAATATTAGGAATAGTTCCTAGAAACAAAAGTACCTGATAATTTAGTTGGAGTGCACAAGCTCTTGTGAGAGGTCCTTGGAATTGTGGAACGTGAGGAAGTGTGGCTGTAGGTGCAACGGTTGTATCAACCGTAGGGATGTCCTCATCATCCTCCCCTTCTAGAATTGAAGTCGTCATCAACGCAATCTCATCTTCTTCTCCAAAGTATGGTTTCAAATCTGCAATGTTAAATGAGGGACTTACCGTACCCATCTTTGCAGGAAGCTCAAGTTTATATGCATTATCATTCATTTTCTCTAACACTTTAAAAGGACCAGCACACGCGGCATTAATTTAGACTTACGCAAATCAGGAAAAAGATCTTTGCGCAAATGCAACCAAACTAAATCTCCCACATCAAACACAATATGCTTGCATCCTTTATCACCAGCAACTTTATATTTAGCATTCATACGTTCTATATTTTCTTTAGTAATCCTATGCAACGTAAGAATCTGTTCAGCACGTTGTGTAGCATCAAAATTATGTTGCACCGAAGATGGAATAGGTAATAAATCAATAGGTGCACGAGGAAGAATACCATACACAATCTCAAAAGGGCATAACTTAGTTGTAGAATGCATGGAACGATTGTAAGAAAATTCAATATGAGGTAAACAATCTTCCCACATTTGAAGTTCGTCTTTAAAACAGCCCGTAACATGGTAGACAAAGTTCTATTAACTACTTCAGTTTGTGCATCAGTTTGGGGATGACATGTAGTACTAAACATCAACTTAGTCCCCAACTTAGCCCATAAACATTTCCAAAAATGGCTAAGAAATTTAGTATCACTATCTGAAACAATAGTATTAGGCACACCATGTAAGCGAACAACATCGCGAAAGAATAATACAACAACATGAGCAGCATCATCACTCTTATGACAAGGAATAAAGAGTGCCATCTTAGAAAATCTATCCACAACCACAAAAATACTATCCCCCCCTTCTGTGTTCGAGGTAATGCTAAAACAAAGTCCATAGAAATATCCTCCCAAGGTACACTAGGAACAGGAAGAGGCATATATAAACCATGTGGATTAAGGCGTGACTTAGCTTTTTGAGATGTTGTGCATCGAGCAATAAACCTCTCAACATCCCTTTGCATGTGTGGCCAAAAGAAGTGTGTAGCAAGTACATCTTCTGTCTTCTTTACTCCAAAGTGACCCATCATCTGTCTTCTTTACTCCAAAGTGACCCATCAATCCTCCTCCATGCGCCTCCTACAACAACAAAAGACGAACGAAACCTTCTGGAATGCATAGTTTGTTAGCACAGAACACAAACCCATCATTGAGGACGAATTTTTTCCAAGTTCTACCCTCTAGACAATGCTGCAAAACATCTTTAAAGTCGGCATCTTTCATATATTGTTCTTTAATAGTTTCCAATCCAAAGATTGTGAAGTCAATTTGAGATAACATGGTATAACGACGTGACAAACCATCAGCAATAATATTATCTTTACCCTTTTTGTGTTTAATAACATAAGGAAAAGATTCAATGAATTCAGCCCACTTTGCATGACGTTTATTCAACTTAGCTAGACTACGAATATGCTTCAAAGAATCATGATCATAATGTATAACAAATTCTTTAGACCATAAATAATGTTGCCAAGTTTGTAATGTCCGAACAAGAGCATATAATTCCTTATCATAAGTAGAATAGTTCAAACTAGCTCCACTCAATTTCTCATTGAAATATGCAACAGGTTTTCCCTCTTGTAACAACACTCCTCCCAAACCAATTCCACTAGCATCACATTCCAACTCAAAGGTCTTATTAAAATCAGGAAGTTGGAGTAAAGGAGCATGTGTAAGCTTATCTTTGAGTAGCATGAAGGCTTCTTGTTGTGCATCGGCCCAAACAAAGGGCACATCTTTCTTAGTAAGCTTGTTCAGCGGCGCTGCAATGGAACCAAAATCTTTGACAAAGCGCCTATAAAATCCAGCGAGGCCAAGGAAGCTCCTCACTTGTGTGACTGTTTTGGGTTGTGGCCAACTCGAAATTGCTTCAATCTTGGCGGGGTCAACTTCAATACCCTGTGCTGTAACAACATATCCAAGAAAAGTAACTCTATCCGTGCAAAAGGTGCACTTCGCAATGTTACCAAACAAATGTGCAGCACGTAACGCATCAAAAACAGCACGTAAATGTTCCAAATGTTCTTCTACAGATTTGCTATATATCAATATATCATCAAAATAGACCACCACAAAATGTCCAATAGAAGCACGTAAAACTTCATTCATTAATCTCATGAAAGTGCTGGGAGCATTAGTTAAACTAAAGGGCATCACTAACCACTCATATAGGCAAAATTTAGAGAACATGGTAGAGCCACTCAATTCATCAAGCATGTCATCTAAACGAGGAATAGGATGACGATATCGAATAGTAATATTATTGATTGCTCTACAATCAGTACACATGCGCGAAGAACCATCTTTCTTTGGTACGAAAATAATAGGAACAGCACATGGACTAAGAGACTCATGAATATGACCCTTGTCAAGAAGTTCTTCAATTTGTCGCGGAATCTCTTTCGTCTCCTCCGGATTGGTACGATATGGCGCATGGTTGGGCAAAGATGCTCTAGGAATCAAATCAATTTGGTGCTCAATTCCACGAATAGGTGGCAGTCCTGGAGGTACATCTTGTGGGAAAACGTCCTCATACTCCTGCAAAATGTTAGCAATAGCAGGTGGCAACGAAGGAGGAATCTCCTCAGCCGAAAACATCACTTCTTTGCAAATGATGGCATAACATGTAGTAGTACTCACATCAATTTAAGAAATATCAGATTTGCTAGCTAGCAAACAAGTACTTTTCAAACGAATTTCATTAGCATGTTTTGGATCAGATTTAGAAGTACTTGGAGAAGGCATAAGTTCCTTAGAAACAATCTGATTTTCGCTCAGCTTTTCCCCCTCATTATGTGCTCTACTAGCTCTAGCAAGATCATCTTTTAAAATACTTTTAGGAGACATGCGAAGTATCACAATTTTCTTATTATTATGAACAAGAGAATACTGATTTGTGCTACCATAGTGTATAGAATTTTTATCAAATTGCCATGGTCTACCAAGTAAAAGCGCACATGCTTGCATAGGAACAACATCACACTCAACATAATCAGCATATGTAGCAATAGTAAAATGCACATGAACTGTATGTGTTACCTTAACCTTGCCACTATTATTTAACCATTGAATGTGATATGGACGAGGATGGGGCGTGTCGTGAGAGAAAGCTTTTCAACCATCTCCATGCTCGCCAAGTTGTTTCAGCTCCCTCCATCAATAATAATGCGAATACAGCGATCTTTAACCATGCCCTTGGTATGAAACAGATTATGGCGCTGGTCAGGCTCGGCCTTGGTAATTTGTGCACTCAAGACTCGCTGTGCAATTAAACTCGGGTATTTCTCCGCATGTTCCGGAGCCATATATTCAGAATCTTGCTCTGTGGGTGCTGCAGCACATTGCTCATCATATGCAATAAGAGCCAAAGTATCTTCATCATAATCACTGGCGGAATCGTATCCACCATCCTCAAGAGCATTCATCACACGAGAGGAGGCACAATCACCTGCAAAGTGACCAAGTCCACCACATTTGCGGCACTGAATTTGGCTGGACTTGCCCGTAGATGCCATGGAGGACGCAACACTCAGGGATGGTCCCGGAGTAATCTTCCGTGCAGCAAACGGAGGTGGTGTAGATGCTGTAGATCGCGTGGATGTGGTCGCTGGAGGTGTAGGTGCAGCAGCCCGTGACGCTGAATTCGGTGATCTCCAAGTAGAACGCCCTATAGAATAATTAGTTCGTATCGCCTCGTGTCGATCCTGCACTTCACATTCAGCATTGCAAGCAAGATGGAACAAATGGGTAATAGTTTGATAAGATTTATATCTAAGAATGGTCCAAATTTCCTTATTTAACCCACCTACGAATCGTGCCATTAATGCTTCAGTATCCTCCTCTATACCACAACGCAGCATGCCAGTTTGCAACTCCTAATAGTAATCCTCTACAGAACTTTTGCCTTCAGCTAGACATGCTAATTTGGTAAGCATGGAACGCTAATAATATTGTGGAACAAAACGAATACGCATAGCATGTTTTAAAGCATCCCACATAGTAATTGGATTAGCATGATTAGCACGACAATATTCAGACTACCATATGGAAGCAAAACTAGTGAACTCACAAGTAGCAGCACTAGCACGTATATCCTCAGGATAATTTAAGCATGCAAAACGCTGGTCTAATTCTAATTCCCAAGAGAGGTATGCATCAGGATTATAGCGACCATTAAACGTAGGAACATTTAATTTGAGTTTAGCAACATGGTCATCATCACGTACCAACGGAAAAGGAGGTGGACGGCGAAAGTGGGGATTGTATTGCCTAGGACGACCAGCTGGCTGATCAACTGTGAAGTCGTCCGTGTACTCGCCCTCGTCCTCATCTTCCCCGTAATAATCATCCACCTGAGTCTCACGGGCCTGTGTGACACCCGTAGCTCCTACAACGCCCGCAGCAGCAGTGACCGCGGTAGCAGCAGTACCCGCAGCCGAAGTTTGTGCCGGATGTTTGAGAATGCGATGTGCATGTCCCAACAAGTGCGGTGTAGGAGCCCCGCGAGTCGGCTGTGGAGGAGGCACGCGAGCGGTCGGTGGTGGAGGTAAGCGTGCTAGCACCTCCTGGAATTTAGCATCGAGTTTGGTGGTGAAGGCGGTCTCGAGTCCCTCGAGTTTCTCCATCGTGTTAGTAAAACGCTTGTCCACATCCTGCATATGGTCAGCCAAAAGTGTGGTGACGTGAGCCTGCAAGGCTTCACCCTCTAGTGGCTGTGTTTCGGTGTTTTCTAGTGGCATGATTAGTATGCAAAAAGCATAGGTATATAATGGAGATACAATGGGAATAGTGGTGGAAAACGCTTAATCTGTCAAGCAAACCAATACTCTTACCCGTTCTTACCCTGCAGCAGGTGGTGAGCAGCAACCGTCGTGATCAAGCTTCAGGAAGATTGAATAGAGCGATTGCCAGGTGGTGTCAACGCACGGTGTAGGAATATGTGGAGTTCTAGGTGGCTGCAATATCTGTAGACACAATATCAAAACTGCAATGCAAGGTTGAATAACAGCTCAACGACGGTACTGTGCTGGTCCTAGACTATCCCAAGCTAGAGACATGAGCCTAGAACACTATGATGTCTACGCACTTCTATTCTTGTAGACAGTTGTTGGGCCTCCAAGTGCAGAGGTTTGTAGAACAGCAGCAAGTTTCCCTTAAGTGGATCACCCAAGGTTTATCGAACTCAGGGAGGAAGTGGTCAAAGGTATCCCCTCTCAAGCAACCCTGCAATCAAGATACAAGAAGTCTCTTGTGTCCCCAACACACCCAATACACTTGTCAAGTGTATAGGTGCACTAGTTAGGCGAAGAGATAGTGAAATACAAGTGGTATGGATATTTATAAGTGGTAACGGTGATAGAAAATAGCTTGATGGTGTGGAAAAGACTAAATGCAAACTTAAATAAAGATGGAAGCAAACAAACATGTAACAGATCTAGTAGCAAACGGTGTTTCAGTGCTAAGAAACAAGGCCTAGGGATCATACTTTCACTAGTGAACACTCTCTCATAAATATATCTTCTCTTTATGATACTACTCTTAACTACTCTCCGGTTGAACACTCCAATCGTTGGTAGGGCTATAACAACACTCCTCAAAGTAAGCCTTTCCCATCCAGAAAACCCCACACTGTCACCTTGAGCACTAGATGAGTCCAACAAACACCACAATTTCATAAAGACATCCAACTCCAAATATAACTCATAACAAGTATTTGTAATCTCTAGCCTAAGTGCCACCATGGTGAGCACGCTGTCACTTTCACACACATGGGGAGAGTAGAGATTCATTAAAGCACTTGAGTAGCAAGGTAGATCTAATTGATTACAAAGCCCATGACCACAACAAGATCATGCATAGATAGAGAGATGAACACATAACTACCGGTATAGCCCTTAGCCTCGAGGAAGAACTACTCCCTCCTCATCATGGGAATCAAGAACGGTGATGGAGATGGTGGTGGAGATCGATGGAGATGGCTCCGGGGGCACTTCCCCATCCCGGCAGGGTGCCTGAACAGAGACTTTCTGTCCCCCGAATCTCCCCTTCGATGGCGGCGGCGCAGCGGAACTTTTCGTGGATTTCTTATTGACGATCTAGGGTTTTGGTATCGGGAGGCTCTTATAGGCGAGAGGGGAGACCGAGGGGGTGCTAGGGGCCACCACACCATGCCCTGGCGCGGCCTAGGGTGACCCGCGCCTGGGGGGGTGTGGCCAGGCCCTGACCCTCCTCCGTCTCGTATTCTGGCTCTGTGAGTCTTTCGGTAAAATAGGAACTTTGGCTTTTGTCCCGTCCAATTCCGAGAATATTGATTTTCTGACTTTCCTGGAACCAAAAACAGTAGAAAACAGGCAACTGGCACTATGGCATCTTGTTAATAGGTTAGTCCAAGAAATCATATGAAAAGTACTCCAAAGTTGGAACAAAACACAAGAAAGTAGATAAAACCAAGCATGGAACATCAAAAATTATAGATACATTTGCAATGTATCAACATCCCCAAGCTTAACTCCTGCTCGTCCTCGAGTAGGTAAGTGATAAAAAGAAAGAATAATTTTTGAGGTGACATGCACCATCATAAACTTGATCAAAGTATTTGTAAAACATTCAAAGCTGGGATCATAGTACTTCAATCATAACATGAAGGACCAAGTTCTAACAATAAGACAAA
Organism: Avena eriantha; assembly: GCA_910589775.1. Lineage (NCBI taxonomy): Eukaryota > Viridiplantae > Streptophyta > Magnoliopsida > Poales > Poaceae > Avena > Avena eriantha. Next base: position 353,457,452 of record OU342744.1, read on the forward strand.
GAAACTATGTTGCAACATGAAAAGGCACAAACAAAAGATTCATGCATAACAATGCTTTGCAAGACATTTGTTTGTTTCACATAAAGAAAACATAGCATAATAGTATTCAGCTTGTCCCTCAATAGAGTAGCAAATATAAATGCATATGACACCTTCAAAGTTCATAAGAGTGACTAGATACAATAGTTTAAAACAAGCAATAACAAGTTATGCATCAATCAACTAGTCTTGGGACAATGCAAATAGAACTAAGAATGGCCACTATGCTCTCAAAGTAGGTGCATAAAGATAGAAGGTGGAGACTCAATATAATGGTGGAAGAAAAACCTTTTGTAAAAGGAAGTAGGGATTCAAGTCTCATAAAGAGCTTGCAAAAATTATGGTACTTATAGCTTTCAGCTCTCATTGCCCCTATCATAAGCATCTTGAAGGTGATTAAGGTTAAAGTGACACAACTAAGAGGATATGTATGACAAGTTATAAACCGAAATCTCATGCCTCTTACTTACGAAGACCGATCCTCATGCTACTCAACTTCAGTCACGAGTAAGCTCTTGTCATTGTAAGTACATGTGTATCATTAAGAACCGCCAACGGGGTACCCCTTACACATGATACAGGAGCTTTCCCATAATCAAAATGACAATGCAAGCAGACAATGAGCATCTCAGTGATCTTTTTATTTGCTATTTGCATAGGTTTTTATTGAGGATGCTTCATAGAGTGCTCATTATGGTGATGCTGCAAGTTTCCACCATGATTAGGCATGGCTTAGGCTAGCGGCCCAGGCATTTCTCTAACACAGATACAAACTCCATGATCTTACAAGTTCCACTTTTATTTCACACCGTCGGGATCCGTAAGCAAAAGAACATGATATCAATGGGGTACAAAGTACAAGTGCAATGTTGAAAGCATTCCCCATGAAACATGGTTCTGCTAATTTCAACTTATAAAGCGCAAGCATATACACAACAAAGAAGGACCCAATGGTTCTAGTTTATTAGAGGCAAGTAAAGTAAAGTGTGCCACCAAGTTCGTGAGAGCTTTAATCACTAGTTTTCTCATAACAAGTGGAAGGTAAACAAAAGCATGAATATACTTGGAATAGCATAAGCTAGTAGGTAGGTATGGTGGACTCTTTGGAATAACTTGGTTTAGGGAGTTGGATGCATGAGTGGAACTCATGCTTTGTTGTGGAGGCTAGCAAAAGACTGGGAGCGACAAAATAAGAGAGCAATAATGGCCATAATCATGCAGAGCGACAAAACATCATTAATCAAAGCATAAAGTGATACTACAACTTGAAAACTAAAGGATCATAAAGGCTATGGTGACTTGAGATAGTCATAACATGGTGTGAGCATGTGCCAAGTCAACGCAAATAAAGCATCAAAGGAGAATACCACTATACTATGCTTTAATATGCTAAAACAATGCATGATTCATCAAAGGAACATTAAGCAATCTCAATTATTTATAACAAGTCATGCTACAGCAAATAATACTAAGCATAAAGCCAAAACAATATCAAGCATGGCATGACAAAGCATAGGCCACAGTCAAAAACGAGCTCTTTTTACCACATAGGTATGAACTTTCCTACTCTTTTTCCGAACCAAACCAAACTATTTGCAAACCAAATGTATGAAAGAGGGGCTCCAACCAATTTATTCAGAAAACTAAGAAAACCAAGCAAACGAAAAACCAAAACAAAAACGAAAAAGAAGACGCTCCAAGAACAACACAACTGTGCATGAAACAATAAAAATGAAGCGTTTGGAAGAAACCTGAGATTTGTATTGATGAAGAGGGGGATGCCTTGGGCATCCCCAAGCTTTGACACTTGTACTTCTTGGATATTTCTTGGGGTGACACGCGTGGCATCCCCAAGCTTGAGCTTTAGTCCATCCTTCATCTCATTACTCATTCCTTCCATACACCTGAAATTTTTCCTTCATACAAAAGTTCACACAATCTTTATTAGCAACATTAGTGCACTCAAGATAAAAGGTCATAAGGTTCAGTTCTAACACCAAATAAACTTCCATTAGAACACTAGCTACTGTAGCACTTCCCTGAAAAAGCTCAATTCCTCAAAAGAACTCAAGAAGGAACCAACAAGAAGCAAATGCAGAAAATGGCAGAAATCTGTCAAAACAGACCAGCAGGTAAAGACGAATTTTTTCGAAGACCTTCTGTTGCTCAAATCAAAAAGTGTTGAACTAACGTAACGAAAGTTAGATAACAACCTGGGGCAGAATCAGGAAAATTCACGCCTCAAAAGGGCGTACAGAGATTTTACATGAATTTTTACGGTGAAACACAGAAATCTGTTTCGGGACAGCAACTTTCCCAATCATTACTTCACTCTCATTAGAGGTTACTCTTGGCACAAAAAGAAAATAAAAAGGATAAGGAGAGGTTATTACTGAAGCAATAACTTCCAAGACTCATCTAAAACTTTTGGATTATCTCCCAATAAGTACTTTTCTTTAACGCCTTTAACTTAGGCATGATAGTTTGGGAGGATGCTCACATAAGAAATATGAATTGAAGTAAAAGAGAGAATTAAGGAGCAAATTCAAAACCCATTTAAGTCTAACCCACTTCCTATGCATAGGAATCTTGTAAAGAAACAACTCATGAAAGCACGAAGCAACAAGCATAGTGAAGCAATACAAGTGCAACTTCAAGACTTTCAACATAAAGAGGAGAAACTTAATATTATTGAGATACATAAAACCATGTTTCCCTCTACCATAATAACTTTTAGTAGCATCATGAATGAAATTAACAATATAACTATCACATAAAATATTCTTATCATGAGCCACATGCATAAAAGAATTAATACTCCCCACATAAACATAGTCATTCCTGTTAATTATAGTGGGAGCAAATTCAACAAAATAGCTATCATTATTATTTTCATCACCATAATCATCAAATATAGGAGGCATATTATAATCATAATTAATTTCCTCCTCAATAGTAGGTGGACTGAAAATATCATATTCATCATTGCAATCATCATAAATTGGAGGTATAGTATCTTCATAAGCAATACTATAGTTATCTTCCAAAGTGTGTTCATTTGTAAACATATCATCATTGGAAGGATCATGGATAGCACTAATAGTATAGCAATTATTAATATCATCATTTTCAGAATTGGTACCAAAGAGATTTTCAATATCAAAAGAAGTGTGCTTTTCCCAATCATGATCACTACTATAGGTAACAGGCATAGGAACATCATCGAGTTCAGACTCATCAAAAACTATAATAGGAGCTACATGCTTAGGGGAAAATACCGTTTCCTCCCTCCTTTTACTCCTCCTTTTCTTCTTTATCTTCTTCTCTTTAGGAGGGAGAGGCTTGAAAGGAAGCTTCTCCATATACCCTGGTTCATTGTTAGAGACAACAGAAGAAACTTTGGAGGATTCCTTCTTTTCATTAATAAGATCAAAACACATATTAGTCCTATCATATTTTGGTAAAATCTCATCTTCTATAATATTTTGTATGTAAGTATTTGTGTGACAATTATCAACACAATAAAGATGACAACCATGCAGGACACTATTCATATCAAAAGCACCCATATCTACCAAAGAGGTTTTTCTTGATAACTCTTCACACCCAAAAAATAATGTATGTTCATCATGCTGATTAGGAGTGATCATGTCATCACAATACAAACTTGAAGTACTAATTGGATTAGAAGGGCTATTATTATGGCCTGAGCATTGGAAATTGAAATGACCCACTTCAAAGCAAAGTTCACAAATAAAAGGATAGAGGGCACAAACTTTTTTACCAAGATCATTTAGAGCCCTATACCACATTCTAGTTTTTTCATTCCTGTGGGTGATACAATATTATTCTTCAACTTGATTACTCTCACAAGGTTTATGTATCCCACAATAATTAACATGCTTATAAGAAATAGTGCTTTCAGAGGTTTGAGCCTGTTTATTGCTATCATTAACAACAATTTCATTTTCCATGCAAGTGTCTTTAAAAGGCTCATGATACATGTCCCACTTTTCTTTAGGAGCATTAATATGAGAAGCAAAGGTTTTAAAACTATCAATAAGAATTTGAGGATCAAGACCATATTTAGCACTAAGCTCTTGAAAATCAGCAGTTTCAGCAAAAGACTTAATGCAATCATACTCATAGTTTATACCTCGTTCTTTACCTTTATTGTTATCCCAATCTTCGGTATAGCTTTGAATTGTTTCAAGAAGATACCACTTAACTTTGAACTCCTTACTTGTGAAGGATCCCTCTAAACAAGTATCTAGATAGTCCTTGTAATGTCCTGAAAGCCTTGCATAGAAATTATTAATAACAATATTATGGGGGAGCTCATGAATGGGACATTTGAGCATTAGTGACTTCAATCTCCCCCATGCTTGGGCGATACTTTCTCCATCATGAGGATGAAAATTATAAATGTAATTCCTATATTTATGAATTTCATGAGGATAAAATTTAGAGTAAAAGAGAGATTCAAGTTCCTTCCACTCCAAATGATGAGGATCATCTAGTAGCTCATACCACTCCCTTGCTTTGCCCTTAAGTGAAAAAGAGAATAACTTCTTCTTGACGTGATCTGTTGTAATACCTGCACACTTGAACAACCCGCATAATTCATGTATAAAGAGCAAATGATCACCGGGATGGACAGTTCCATCTCCAGAATAGTAGTTATCCATAACACGATCAATAATTTTTATAGGTATTTTAAGAGGGATGCTTTCAGTAGGTGGATTTAAAATATCACAAGTATTATTAGAATTACCACATATGGGAGATAAAGTATCACCAGAGCAAATTTTATTCCTTAAAACTGGGGAACTAAAGAGATCATTTTCATAAGAACCAACTTCCCAAGCTTAGACATTTCCATAGCATTAGTAACAAAGGTGTTCAAAAGATTCATACTAATAACGTTGCTATTAGCATGCAAAGAAATTTCCATGGGTTTTTTAATTTTCTTTTTAGACAATTCAAGTTCTAACTTAGGAAAAATACTAAAAAGCTCTCTAATTTTGTTGTTGTTTTCCATTAAGCCTAACTAGTGAAAACAAGAAACAAAAAGACAAAATTGCAGAATCTAAAGGAAATAACTTCGAGCACTCACACCGGAGGATGTGAGTACCTTTTACCTTACCTCCCGACAACGGCGCCAGAAAATAGCTTGATGTCTACGCACTTCTATTCTTGTAGACAGTTGTTGGGCCTCCAAGTGCAGAGGTTTGTAGAACAACATAAAGTTTTCCCTTAAGTGGATCGCCCAAGGTTTATCAAACTCAGGGAGGAAGTGGTCAAAGGTATACCCTCTCAAGCAACCCTACAATCAAGATACAAGAAGTTTCTTGTGTCCCCAACACACCCAATACACTTTTCAGGTGTATAGGTGCACTAGTTCAGCGAAGAGATAGTGAAATACAAGTGGTATGGATATTTATAAGTGGTAACGGTGATAGAAAATAGCTTGATGGCATGGAAAAGACTAAATGCAAACTGAAATAAAGATGGAAGCAAGCAAACATGTAACAGATCTAGTAGCAAACGGTGTTTCAGTGCTAAGAAACAAGGCCTAGGGATCATACTTTCACTAGTGAAAACTCTCTCATAAATATATCTTCTCTTTATGATACTACTATTAACTACTCTCCGGTTGAACACTCTAATCGTTGGTAGGGCTATAACAGCACTCCTCAAAGTAAGCCTTTCCCATCTAGAAAACCACACACTGTCACCTTGAGCACTAGATGAGTCCAACAAACACCACAATTTCATAAAGACATCCAACTCCAAATATAACTCATAACAAGTATTTGTAATCTCTAGCCTAAGTGCCACCATGGTGAGCACGCTATCACTTTCACACACATGGGGAGAGTAGAGATTCATTAAAGCACTTGAGTAGCAAGGTAGATCTAATTGATTACAAAGCTCATGACCACAACAAGATCATGCATAGATAGAGAGATGAACACATAGCTATCGGTAGAACCCTTAGCCTCGAGGAAGAACTACTCCCTCCTCATCATGGAAATCAGCAACGGTGATGGAGATGGTGGTGGAGATCGATGGGGATGGCTCCAGGGGCACTTCCCCATCCCAGCAGGGTGCCAGAACAGAGACTTTCTGTCCCCCGAATCTCCCCTTCGATGGTGGCGGCGCAGCGGAACTTTTCGTGGATTTCTGATTGACGATCTAGGGTTTTGGTATCAGGAGGCTCTTATAGGAGAGAGGGGAGACCGAGAGGGTGCCAGGGGTCACCACACCATCCCTGGCGCGGCCTGGGGTCACTCGCGCCTGGGGGGGTGTGGCCAGGCCCTGGCCCTCCTCCGTCTCGTATTCTGGCTCCGTGAGTCTTTCGGTAAAATAGGAACTTTGGCTTTTGTCCTGTCCAATTCCGAGAATATTCATTTTCTGACTTTCCTAGAACCAAAAACAGCAGAAATTAGGCAACTGGCACTGTGGCGTCTTGTTAATAGGTTAGTCCAAGAAATCATATGAAAATTACTCCAAAGTTGGAACAAAACACAAGAAAGTAGATAAACCAAGCATGGAACATCAAGAATTATAGATACATTTGCAATGTATCACACTACGAGTCACACAACGACACCGAAAAGCAATAGGCACTAGTGCTCTGAAATAGCGCGCGATTGAGGCGAAAATCACTAGTATGGAAAGTGTCTCAAAACGATGAGCAAAGTGGAATATCAAGATAGTCTCAAGATTTTTTTTTGAAATTTCCGAAAACTCCACAAAACTGCTCTAGAAAGCGTGCAAACTCCAATTTTTGTTCACTATAATGGCATATAGCTCAAAACGATCCCAGAAGCCTAAGAACAGTATAGGCCGAAAAAAATCAGAGGAGTTTCTAGACTTTTTTTTGCTCTCCCCTCCTCTTCCCTTCTGGCCGAAACTTTCTGGAAGTCGGATCAAGGTGCAACTCGGATCGGATCTACAATGATGGAAAGCACGAGTAGGAAAACAAAAACAAACCTAACTGGACTGGAACAAGGATATGTGGTGGCAGAGGCGGTATGTGGGCGTAGGGTTGTAGCAAGTGTATGGCGGTGGTGATAGCGGAATCGGCGGTGATGGCGGAATCGGTGGTGGCGGTGGTGATGATTGTGAGCAGAACTCGAAACTCTAAAGATCTAGATCTAAAACTAGCACTGGACACGACGATGCAGACTAGAACTCAACAAAGCAAATACTGAAAAGAAACGATGCAATAGGCCCGAAAGTGTTTCTAGGGTACAGATCTAACCCTAATTTGTTGGATTTTTATGGTTTATAGGAAGAAGAACAGATGCAATCTAAACTATGAAAACTATAAGATCTCACCAAGAAACCCGAAATCTGATACCACTTGATTGGGTAAAGGTGCCCGATCTTTCGATGAGACGATATCTGTCGATTATGGTGGAGGTCAACGTTGACGATCCGACTACAAACGTGCAAGACATTGCGCCTTAGCAATCGATACACCAACTTCCGAGGCTATTGATCACGCCGGAGCTAAATCAACCTGATCACTAGGATCAATCCCTCGAAGCAATCGAAGATCCAGCAAGAATTATAGATGCAATCAAGATATTGCGAATATAGATGAAAGCTTTATTGAAGAGGTGGGATTCTGTCAGTGCGTAGTACAAAAGGTCGGTTTGACACTTGTACCTATGGCGAAGAGTGGATCGTGGCTAAGTCTTTTACTAAACAAAATCTGAGTCTAAACGATGACCTAATGGGAGTATATATGGAGGAACAGAAGGAATTTTTGGCCATCTTTGGGAAGGAGGTCGAAATCCATCTCTAGGCCGGTTTCCTCCACTATACGGACTGTAAAAAGTCAGCCCCTTTATTTGGACGAAAAATACATGGGCCTAACCCATATTTAAAGGTGACGCAGCACCATCTAATCACATGGACGAAAATTTGAAGTGTGTGGCTCTCTAGTTTGTCCATGTCTTCATCTTTTCATTATGGTGGCTTCAAAGTTCTGAAATCTTCACTTGCAGCGTCATCCTGAATCCTCACACGATTGCTGCCATCATCTCTATGCATGATCATGCTCCAATGCTTGTCCCTCTCATCCATGCTAGGCCCATCATTCCTAAGTAACATACACACATCTGAATTAGGCAGCATCATATTCTCATGAATATTAGGAATAGTTCCTAGAAACGAAAGTACCTGATAATTTAGTTGGCATGCACGAGCTCTTGTGAGAGGTCCTTGGAATTGTGGAACATGAGGAAGTGTGGCTGTAGGTGCAACGGTTGTATCAACCATAGGGATGTCCTCATCAATGCTTCTTCATTTGAAAATACTTGAATCTTGCTCCTATGCCTAGCTGAAAGGCGTTAAAGAAAAGCATTATTGGGAGATAACCCAAATTATTTTTACTTTCAGTAAGTTTTTCTTTTGTCGAGTCTTGTAAGTTATTACCTCAGTAATAACCTCTCCTTATCCTTTTTGTGCAGTTTTTGTGCCAAGAATAACCTCTAATGAGAGAGAAGTAAGACTTGGGAAAGTTGTTGTCCCAAAACAGATTGTTGTGCTTCACTGTAAAAAATCGTGAAAAGGCCCTGTACGTCGGATTGAGCTGTAATTTTCTGTTCTTATGCCCTAGGTTATTATATAACTTTCGTTAGTTTAGAACCTTTCGATTTGAGCAACAGAAGGTTTTCGAAAAAATCGGTTTTTACCTACTGGTCTGTTTTGACAGATTTCTGCCATTATTTGCATTTGCCTCTTAATCTCTTTCTCTTTGAGTTCTCTTTGATCACTTGAGCTTTTATAAGGAATTGCTACAGTATCTTGTGTTTTAATGGAAGTTTTACTTGTGTTGAAACAAAACCCGAAGACTTATTATCTTGAATACACTAATGTTGCTAATGAAGATTGTGTGAAGTTTTGTATGAAGGAAATTTTCAAGTGTAGGAAAGAATAATGTGATGAGATGAAGTATGGACAAAAGCTCAAGCTTGGGGATGCCACCCGTGTCACCCCAAGAAGTATTCAAGAGGTACAAGCATCAAAGCTTGGGGATACCCTAGGCATCCCCTTCGTCATCAATAAAAATATCAGGTTTTCTTCCATAACACTTCATTTTTATTGTTTCATGCACAATTATGTTGTTCTTGGAGCGACTTTGTTTTTGTTTTTAGTTTCCTTTTATTTGGTTTTCTTAAATAAATTGGTTGGACCCCTGCATTCATATGTTGTTTCAAATAAGTTGATTGGTGTTGGAAAAGAGTAGGAAGCTTCATGCTTATAAGTGGTACAAGAGGAGCTTGTTTTGACTGTGGCATAGACTTTATCATGTCATGTTTGATGTTGCTTTGACCTTATGCTTAGTGATTATTGTTGTAGCATGACTTGTTCCAAACAATTGAGATTGCCTAATGTGCCTTGAAAGAATCATGCGTTGTTTTAACATACAAAGCATAATATTGTGGTATTCTCCTTTGATGCTTTATTTGGGTTGATTTGGCACATGCTTACACCATGTTAAGACTATGAACCAGACACCTTAGCCTCTATGATCATTTAGTTTTTGACTTGTAATATCACTTTATGCTTTAATGAATAATGTTTTGTCGCTTTGCATGATTATGACCATTATTGCTCTCTTAGTTGGTCACTCCCAGTCTTTTGCTAGCCTCCACCTATACCAAGATGAGTTCTACTCATGCATCCAACCTCCAAGAAAACCAAGTTATTCCAAAGAGTCCACTATCAATTCCTATGCATGGTGTGTTACACCATTCCAAGTATATTCATATTTTTATCTACCTTCCAAATTGAACTTTTGTTATGTTAAAATTAGTGATTAAATCTCTCATAAACTTGATGGCACACTTTATTTTCTTGCACTTAATAAACTTGAACCATTGTGTCCATATATGTTGCTTATATGCTTGCACTTTATAAGTTGTGAATTAGCAGAACCATGATACCATGGGGAACGCTTTCAACAGTGCACTTATTATTCAGTTGATATCATGTTCTTTTGTTTATGTATCCCAGCGATGTGAAATAAAAGGGGAGCTTCTAAGCTCATGGAGTTTGTATGTGTTTTAGAGAAACTCCTGGGCGGCTAGCCTAAGCCATGCATAATGATGGTGGAAACATGCAGCATAACCATAGTGAGCATTTTGTGAAGCATCCTCAATAAAAACTTATGCAAATAGCAAATAAAAAGATCGCCGAGATGCTCATTGTCTGTTGCCTTGTCATTTTGATATGAGAAAGCTCCTGTGTTATGGGGCAAGGGGTACCCCATTGGCGGTTCTCCATGATACACATGTACTTACAATGACAAGAACTTACTTGTGACTAAAGTTGAGTATCATAAGGTTCGGTACTCGTAAGCAAGGGACATGAGATTTTCAACATATAACTTGTCAAGCATATCCTCATATTTGTGTCACTTTAACCTCAATCACCTCAAGATGCTTATGAGAGAGGCAATAAGATCTGAAAGCTAATAAGTACCATAATTTTTGGAAGCTCTTTATGAAACTTGAAATCCCTACTTCCCTCTGTGAAGGGCCTTTCTTTTTACTTTAATGTTGAGTCTCCATCTTCTATCTTTATGCACCAATTGAGAGAGCATAGTGGCCATTCTTAGTTTAATGTGCATTGTCCCAAAACTTGTTGATTGATTCATAACTTTGATATTGCTTGTTCTTAAATTATTTGTATCTAGTCACGCTTATGAACTTTGAAGGTGTCATATGCATTTATGTTTTGCTATACCATGAGGGACAGGCTGAATACCACTCTTATTATGTTTTCTATATGTGAAACAAACAAAAATCTTTCAATGCATTGTTATTCATGATCTTTTGTTTGTACCTTTTCATGTTACAATATAGTTGCTATGTCTTATTGTTAGAACTCTATCTTTCATGCTCATGTTTAGAGTACTTTGATCCCAGCTATCAATGCTTTAAAAATACCTTGATCAAGATTGTGATGGTGCATGTCACCTCAAAAATTATTCTTTTTATCACTTACCTACTGGAGGACGAGCAGGAGTTAAGCTTGGGGATGCTTGCTATTTCGTAAACATATCTATAATTTTTGATGCTCCATGCTTGTTTTGTATCAACTTTCTTATGTTTTGTTTACACTTTGAGGTATTTTTATACATTTTCTAGAACTAACCTATTAACAAGATGTCGCAGTGTCAGTTGCATGTTTTCTGCTGTTTTTGGTTTCAGAAAAGCTAGTAAGGAAATATTCTCGGAATTGGACGGGACAAAAGCCAAAGTCAATATTTTACCGGAAGCAACACGGAGTCTAAAGGGTAGCCGAAGTGGGGCCACGAGGTGATCGCACCTAGGGTTGGAGCGACCACCCCCTAGGGCCCGCCGCCCCATGGTGTGGGCCCCTCGGGTGCCCACCGACCTTGCCCCTTCGCCTATAAAAGTACACTGATGCAGAAACCCTAAGTACCCGATCAAAAATCCACGAAATACTCTGTAGCCACTGCCATCTCTATCGCTAGATCGGGGGGATCCGAAGCTCTTCCCGGCACCCTGCTAGAGGGGAGAGATCATCCTAGAGGCCTTCTTCATCACCATGCCAGCCTTCAGAGTGATGCGTGAGTAGTTCACCCTTGGACTATGGGTCCATAAAATAGCTAGATGGTTGGTTCTCCTCCTTTGTGCTATCATGTTTAGATCTTGTGAGCTCCGTTCATGATCAAGATCAACTATTTGCAATCCTATCTGTTGTGTTACGGGGATCCGATGGATATTGAGATACTATGTCAGATTGATCATTGATTCTACCATGTCTATGTTATTTGTGATCTTGCATGCTCTCCGTTGCTAGTAGCTATCTTGGCAAAGTAGATGCGTGTAACTCCAAGAGCGAGTATTAATGCTCGATAGTAGGTTCATGCCTCTAGTAATCTGATTGTAGATGTGTTGTTGCTACTAGGGAGAAAACAACAATCCTTTGTCCATGGGGCAATTGTATTGTTTACTTTACACACTTTTCTTAATGCAATTATCTGTTGCTTGCAACTTAATACTAGAAGGGGTTCGGATGATAACCTGAAGGAGGATTATTAGTCATAGAAGCAGTTGGATTACGGTCTATGTATTATGTTGTAATGCCCAATCAAATCTCGTAGGAGTCAAGATGTCTAGTATATGTATTGTTATGCTTTCTCAATCTATCAATTGCCCCACTATAATTTGTTCACCAACATGCTATTTATCTTAAGGAGAAACACCTCTAGTGAACTGTGGACCCTAGTCCATTCCCTTACCATTAATATACCATCTACTGTTTACCATTTACTGTTTACTTTCTGCAAGCAATTACTATCTTCCACACTATACATTTAATCGTTTGTTTTCAGCAAAACTAGTGAGATTGACAACCTCACTGTAAGTTGGGGCAAAGTTTCATGGTTGTGTTGTGTAGGATTCCAAGTTGCTAGCAACACCTTGGAGTTGTTTCCTCAGTCCTACCGGTTCGATAACCTTGGTTTCATAACTGAGGGAAACTTGCTGCTATGCTCATCATACTTCCTCGTGGGGTTCCCAACGAGCTCTACATATCTTGAGCCATCAAGAAGCTTCCACATTGCATGCCGCACCAGGGTGGAAAAGGCTGCACCAGAGAATCCACTTGAGTGTGTGTGGTCATGTACGACCAATGTGGTTTATGAAATGAACACATGCAATGTTGTCATGTGGGTCAATGACACTAGTGGGATCCATGTGGTTTAGGAAAAGAACACATGCCATGACACCAGTATGGTCACAAAGACCAACGGAATATAGGAAAGCAGCTTCCACCTTGCATGCTGCACCAGTGTGGTAGAGGCCACACCACAGAATCCACTGGAGTGTGTGTGGTCATGTAGGATCAATGTGGTTTGTGAAATGAACAAATGCAATGTTGTCATGTGGGTCAATGACACTAGTGGGATCCATGTGGTTTAGGAAAGGAAGACATGCAATGAAACCAGTATGGTCATAGAGACCAAAAGCACATAGGAAAGCAGCTTCTAGATTGCATGATGCACCATTGTGGCAGACACTACACCATAGAATCCACTGGAGTGTGTGTGGTCATGTAGGATCAATGTGGTTTATGAAAAGAACACATCAATGTTGTCATGTGGGTCAATGACACTAGTGGGATCCATGTGGTTTAGGAAAAGAAAACATGCAATGACACTAGTATGGTCACAAAGACCAAAAGCACATAGGAAAAGAAGCTTCCACATTGCATGCTACACAAGTGTGGTAGAGGCTGCACCATACAATACGCTGGAGCATGTGTGGTCATGTAGGATCAATGTGGTTTATGAAAAGAAAACATGCAATGTTTTCATGTGGCTCAATGACACTAGTGGGATCCTTGTGGTTTAGGAAAGGAACACATGCAATGACACAGTATGGTCACAAAGACCAAACACACATAGGAAAGCAACTTCTACATTGCATGCTGCACTAGTGTGGTAGAGGCTGCACTACAGAATCCACTACAGTTTTCGGTGGTCATGTGGAATCAATGTGGTTTATCAAAATAAGACATGCAATGTGGTCATGTGGATCCATGTGGTTTAGGAAAAGAACACATGTAATGACACTAGTGGACCCATGTGTCAAACCATGGTCACAGAGACCAAAAGCACATTGGAAAGCAGCTTCCACATTGCATGTTACACCAGTGTGGCTGAGGATGCACCATAGAACCCACTGCAGTGTGTGTGGTCATGTAGGATCATTATGGTTTATGAAAACAACACATGCAATGTTGTCATCTGGGTCAATGACACTAGTGGGATCCATGTGGTTTAGGAAAGGAACACATGCAATGATACCAATTTGGTCACAGAGTCCAAACGCACATAGGAAAGCAGCTTCCACATTGCATGTTGCACCAGTGTGGCAAAGGATGCACCATAAAATCCACTAGAGTTTGTGTGGTCGTGTGGTATCAATGTGGTTTATGAAAAGAGCACATGCAATGTGGTCACTAGTGGGATCCATGTGGTTTAGGAAAAGAACACATGCATTGACACCAGTATGGTCACAAACACCAAACACACATAGGAAAGCCGCTTCCACAGTACATGCTACACCAGTGTGGCAGAGGACGCACCACAGAATCCACTGGAGTTTGTGTGGTTATGTGGAATCAATGTGGTTTACGAAAAGAACACATGCAATGTGGTCATGTGAGTCAATGACACTAGTGGGATCCATGTGGTTAGGAAAATAACACATGCAATGTCATAGAGACCAAAAGCACATAGGAAAGAAGCTTCCACATTGCATGTTGCACCAGTATGGCAGAGGCCGCAACACAGAATCCACTTGAGTTTGTGTGGTCATGTGGGATAAATGTGGTTTATGAAAAGAACACATGAAATGTGGTCATGTGGTTCAATACCACTAGTGGGATCCATGTGGTTCATAAAAACAGCCTCAAAGTGAAGTTTGTGCTCACCTTGCAAGTTAGTGAAAATTTTGTCCAAAGCAATAACTTCTTGTTTTATCTTAAGACTAGTATGATCATCCATATCCATATTAATATTAGTCTTAGGAAATGAAGAAAGAAAAGATGATACCTCGGACCCTCTTGCCATAAGGCAAGGGACGTTGTTGTTGATGACATTTTCATTTGGAGAGTCGAAGAGCGATGTAGGAGTAGAAGTCGTGGCTATAGCAGCCACCTCTCGAGCACTATCTTCATCCTCTTCGTCTTCACTTGTAGAGGAATATTCTTCTTGTGCCACCAAGACAATCTTGGGTTGGTTCTTGTAAGGACCATTCTTCTTGATAAATGGTTTCTTTCTAGGAGCCTTGGATTTTTCTTTGAGGAAGAGCCTGCCTCCATTGTCTTCTCTACTTTGATAAGGACATTCAGCCACAAAGTGCAAACTATCTCCACAATTGTAACATGTCCTCAGTCTTGGGCCATTCTCTCTTCTTCCACTTGACCTTTCTTGCGCTCAAGTTCATACTTGGCCTTATCTGGGTCATTCCAAAAGTTCCTTGCCTAGAACGCCATACTCTCCATGAGAACGCTTGACCTCCTCGGCAAAGCCCATGGAGACAACCTCATATCCTCTTTCATCCTCATCTTGTTCAACAACATTTGCCTTTAGAGAAACATTGACTCCTTTTTGCATTCCATTAGCCCGGGCACGGGCATCTTCAACGTTCTTAGCCGCAACCTTGAATGATGCCATTTCTTGCATGACTTCATTGTAAGTCATTTGATGGTAGTTATGTCTACCTTGCAAACTCTTCAAGTACATTGGCTCAAATGGCATTAGGGAACTCACATATTTCCTTTTTATCCAAGCATCATCAATGTGAGTGGCTCCATGCTTTCTAAATGTTGTTGCAGTGCCCTTGAGCCTTCTATACATATCTTCATGGTCTTCACCATCGAACATGTAAAATCCTTCAGCTTCATTGCTAAGGGCATCATACCTATTTATTCTCATGCTTTCATTTCCAATGAATAGGTCGGTGAGAGCATCCCAAGCTTCTTTGGCGGCGTTGAAGTGCTCAATGTGGGGCATGTCCTTGGGACCCACTCGGAGCGGAATCATGTGGAGAGCCGTTGCATTCAGTTGACTATCCATAACTTCTCTCCTAGTCAAGTTGGTGGGGTATCCAATATGAAGACCATCTTCGATAATCCTCCAAAGCTCAATCGACGAACTGCATACATGAGATTTCATTAAGAATTGCCATTGATTAAATGAAGATGCAGTAAGCTTGGGTGGATCACCCCTATTGTTTATATGAGGATGGGGGATAGGTGGGTCGGGAGAATATAGGTGAGGGACCTCACTATAATCCTCCTTACCACTTCCCTACTTGGAGGCGGAACCATTATGTTTCTCACCCACCACTTCATCTTCCTTAGATCCAGATGAGCCTTATCATTAGATAGAGGAGTGGTGGCCTCGGAGGAAGATGGAGATGGGGTTGTAGATGATGTGAGATGAGCAATCATTTGCTGCATATCTTCCATCTTGGTCTCAAAGGATTTCAACAAGGTTGTTTCCAACATCTTGAGGCCATCCATTGTGACCTTGTCCATAGCCTCATTCCCATTTTCCTTAGTACCCATACTTCTCTTAGGCGGTTAAGACCGAATAAAGAGTCGGGGCTCTGATACCAATTGAAATGGATCGTATGGGCACCTAGAAGGGGGTGAATAGGTGCTACTTCAAATTTTAATGCTTTTTCAATTTTAGGCTTAACACAAAAGGTAAATTCTCTAGATATACTACTATGTAAAATTTCCCTATATGCAAACCTAACTACTAGCGAATAAAGGCGATTAAGATAGAGGAACGAGGAAACTGTAGTGGAGCACGCGGAGACACAGGATTTGTTTTACCGCAGTTCCTTCCTTGTTAAGGGAAGTACATCTGTGTTGGAGGGGTGGGCAGTACTAAGACCACCATGCCACAATAGGCCTCACCCTGTTCTCCGATGGATCTCGCCACCAAAGGCCTGATCCACCTTTCCACTATAGGAACCCTTCGAGGCGGGAATCGGTGCCTTTACACAACTAGAGGGGCACAACTCCACCACCGGAGTGGAGGCTCCCGTAATGACAACAAGCTGCCACAAGAACAATAGTTATTAATAAGAAAACACAAGATCTAGATATTAACGAGAATACTAGATCGGGGATTCTCCAAGTGAATGGAGAGGAGTTTGAAGCGCTCGATTTGTGATGATGATGAATGATGTCTCCTCCTTCAATTCCCCAAAGATTGAAGCCTTCGGGTGGTTGAAGTCGGAGATCATGGGAGAGAGCTTTTGCAATAGGTCTGTTCTTTTTCGAATGAATCAAGATATCTGACAGGAGGGGTTGATGGGGCTTTTATACCCTTGTCCAAATGGAGCCATTGGAGCCATTTGGGGCCGGATTATCCGGCCCAAGTGAGGGCCAGATTATCCAGCCTAGGGAATACTCCGCCCCAGTTTCGGATTTTCCGGGGAATACTCCGCCCTCGAACAGAAGCTCACGTAGGGCGGTCCTTGGCATCTTCTCCTAGGCGCCGGATTATCTAGCCCTAGAGGAGGGCCGGATTATCTGGCTAGGGGAAATATCCGCCCGAGCCATGGATTGTCCGGGGGAAAATCCGCCCCCAGACAGAAGCTCGCGTCGATGCTCCCATGGGCAATTTCCTGGGCCCAGATTATCCGGCCCTAGAGGAGGGCCGGATTATCCGGTCCGGGGAAAATCCACCCTAGCGCCAGACTGTCCGGGGGAAAATCCGCCCCCAGAGAGAAGCTCACACACGGCCAACCCTGGCCAAGATGGACAGACCGGATTATCCGACCCTTGATGGTGGCGGATAATTCGCCCCCCAAACACCCAAAACTATTTCCTGCAATACTTAGCGCACATTAGAAACTCCACGGTATTGTTATCTAACACACAAAACACAGGGAACCATGAAATGTTCTTTCAATATCCTATAAGCATGGAATAGGATGACGATATCGAATAGTGATGTTATTAATAGCTCTACAATCTACACATATGCGCCATGTACCATCTTTCTTAGGCACTAAAATAACAGGAACATCACAAGGGCTAAGAGAAACACGAATGTACCCTTTATCCAGCAACGCATGTACTTGTTTCTATATCTCCTTTGTTTCTTCGGGATTGGTCCTGTAGCGTGCATGGTTTGGCAATGTGGCGCTAGGTATCAAGTCTATTTGATGCTCAATGCCACGCAATGGAGGAAAGCCTGCGGGCACATATTCTGGAAACACATTGCCAAAATCCTGCAAAACAGTAGATACACCAAGAGAAATAGGGCTCATGTTGTTAGAAACCAATACCTCGCCACAAGCGGCATGGCTGTAGGATCCTCAAGAAACTCTCTCATATCTTCGTTGGTGGCTAATATCAAAATATTAAGATCTCTCTCACTTTTCGTTATATCACTCTTTTGGGCTCTATTACATCATGGACAGCTGCAACACCATCTCACCTATCTACAGATGCATCCTTGAAGTTGACTTCTATATTTTGACGAGACTCATCCACAATCTGTTGTGGTGTCATCGGAAGCATATTAATTTTCTTGCCCTTGAATTCCAAGTGATAGGTATTGGCTCGGCCATTGTGCTGCACATGGCGATCATACAGCCAAGGCTGACCCAATAAGAGATGGCAAACAATCATAGGAACCACATCAAAATCAATAGAATCCTTGTATGGCCCTAGTTCAAAATTCACATGTACCATATGATTCACGTTCATCTCACCATTGTCACTCAACCATTGTATGTAGTATGGCTTGGGATGAGGAAAATAAGTCAAATTCAGCTTGGCACATATCTGCTTGCTTGCAAGATTTCTGCAGCTACCTCTATCAATGATTACTTTTCAAGCTATGTTAGGGCCAACAAGTGCTTTTGTTTGGAACAACGCTGAGAATCAACAATAGGCTGCGCACTAAGTATACGTGGAGAAACCACAATGGTTTGCGCATGCATAGGAAAAGCATCCATACCTTCCTCACTATCATAACCATTATCATCAGCACAATTAGGATCAACTTAATCTCCACTCTCATACTCGCCTTGTTCATTGACAAACATTACCTGCGGTTTGGACAATCTCGCTTGTAGTGACCTCTACCTCCACAAGTATGGCACTCCACATCGCGAGTACGTGTTGTTGACATATTAGAACCTGAGCTAGCAATAGGAGCAGTAGGTTTCTTAGCGTGGGAACCATAGGATGGCGCTGGTGCCTGCTTGGCCAAAGATGGTGAAGGGTGGCTAGCAGCCACTGCAGGTGGTGCCTTTGGAGGTGGCGGTGTGGACCTTGCTAAAAAACGGCTGGTAGAAGAAAAACGTGCGCGTGCCTTTGCCTCTTCAGCTAGCTGTGATTCGGCCTCTCTAGCATGATGCAATAGTTCATTCATAGTCTCGTACTTGTGATGACGAACAATACTCTTTATTGGTAACTTCAAATTGTTGAGAAATCTCTGCATGGTCATCTCAAGGAATTCACAAGCTATAGCACGCTGCATAAGCACCTCCATCTCCATGTAGTACTCATCAACCGACATGGTTCCTTGCCTCAATTGTGTCAATTTGTCAAAAACTAAATGCAAGTAGTTGGTGGGTACAAAACGGTCCTCCATGATGCACTTCACCTCTCGCCAAGGCATCATAGGAAGGTCATTGTCATCCCTTCTATTTTGCACAATAGCATCCCACCAACAAAAAGCACATCCATCAAATTCTAACGCTGCAAGCTTGACCTTCTTGTCTTCTGTATAGTCACACAAACACCACAGCTTCTCAATCTTCAACTCCCATGTGAGGTAATGTTCAGGATCAAGTGAGTCATCAAACTTGGGAATTGAGAATTTCGGCTTGCCCAAACCATCATCAACAACTTGGTTAGGGACACGTTGTGCACGCCCAATAAGAGCCCATCCTCGTGCATGTGCAGGCGCAGGCGCAGGTGCAGGGGGATTAGCACTTCCCCTGCCAAGATTTGGAGAAGCACCAGCAACACTCCCTTCATCATGGTCTTCAACGGCATCATCGAGTGGTTGTTGTTGTCATTGCTCAAGGGCTACTATCAACGCATCAATCGAACGCTGCAAAACTGCGACATTGGTATTGATCATCTTCACTTGTGTTTGAATGTTAGTGACGGCCTCTCCATTGTCTCTCAATTGCACTTGCACATCCGGAATAGTCCTGTCAATGGCATATGTCGTGTTAGTAAACACACTTGTCAAATGAGATTTCAATGCTTCATATCCCGCCAATTAACATGATCTTCATCTTTCTTTTTCTGCGACACAACATCAGCATCACTAAGAGACATGATTAGTAGGTTAGTGCAAAAATCAAAATCTATTTGGTGGAACACTCACAACTCACTCACAACTGACAAGGAAGCAGATCTTACCATTCCAAAGTGAATAGAGATACTTCACCAAAACAAAATCAAAGACTTATGCACTAAAGTGATGAAGTGAATACCAAGGGTATGGAGAACAATCACAAGACACATAGGTTATTTATGGTGGTGCTCTAGATGTGGTGTCCTAACTACACCGCAAACAGGTCCTAGTGTTGATCGTACAAAACCCAAGAAACACACACGTGGAGATAAACATGGCAATGCAACTATGAAGGGTGTTGCACTACGCTGGAGTGACACTAGCAAAGCTCAAAGTAAACAGGCACAAGATTGCCCAATCTACCGGTGCACAAAGATATCACTAGGCCTCTTGCTCAAATTATCCTTTTCTTTCTATTTTTCTTTTGTATTGCTTCTTTCTCGTTTTTTTTGCTATGTTCTCTTTTTTTAATATATATGTCACACTATGATCATGGACAATTTATAATGTACAGCACCAAAAACCTACGAGCAGCCTGTAAGAGCACAAACTAGTCTCAATGGGCAAGTTCCTACACCTTTTAATAGAATGGTTGTAGCTAAGGTTGTTGGAAAAATTGCAAACTTTCACATTTTTTTACATGTGTGTCGTGGCAGAAAAACAGGGCAAAACTGTGTCGTGGTAGAAAATATGTACCGCCGTAGAGAAACATGCAGAAAACGTGCCACGACAGAACTGGCGGCAGAACGCAGATGTGCAGCAGAAAAACAGCTGGAAATCGTGCCGCAGCAGGATGCGGATCTGGGGCAGACACGGACTCGCGGCAGAGAAAAGGGCGGTTTCGGCGCCACAGCAGAGTCGGCAACAATTTTTTTTTCAATTCCGACTTGCCAAGTAGTAAACAACCAGGACTCTAGTGCTTGGCTCAGATTGGATCTTGTGGCGGCAGAAAACAATGTTGGGGAACGCGTATGAAAGCAAAATCAAGATCTAAACCGAAACCTAGACTCCTACGGTTTAACACTATAGATCGGATCTACGAGATAGAATGATCAGCGACTAAAACTTGAAAGCAATGCAATCTAGGCTATGGCGATTAGTTTTGTGAGGCCTTTTTTGTATAGGACTAAAAAGACGAACTAATCTATTGATGGATTATGGATTGCTCACCGAGTAAACGAGGAACTCTGATACCAAGATGATAAGGGGTGGCCCGATCTTCTCAGCAAGCACTTGTCGATGATGATAATGGTGGATTGATAACTAGCATGTAGCTATGAACTCTCCTGCTCGAACCCGGATGCCAATGCAACAACTCTCGAACCCTGTGGGATATTCACAACACCACACTCTGGCGCACGTAGCCATCGACCACGAACGGTAGTTTGCAATCTACTAATTCCTAGTGGAACAATAGATCACACTAAATTGCAGTAGGTAGTTCGATCACACATATTTCCAGAGTTTGTAATAAGAAACAACTCCAAAATATTTTTAACGTGGTCTAAACCCTAATGCAAACAGCGCCCCATCTATTTAAGAAGTTGGGGGAGGCGGCCAAGGCTTGGAACCGACTTGGTCCCACCTAAACTAAGGTACAATCCGACCCAAGTTGGGTTCAGCTCAGGATTCTGCCGTGGCAGACATTGGGCCCGTTTCTATGCCGCGGCAGCCTGCTGTGGCAGAGAAGGACTCTATTTTCGTGTCGTGGCAGCCTACTGTGGCAGAAAAATGCGCAGTTTCTCTGCCGCGGCAGAGATCCTCCCAAGTGTTGATCTCTTCCTTGACAGCTCCTTGCGCTTCCACCCTCTCCTCCCTCGCGCATTCTTCATTGATCAACATTCCATGCTCCATATGCTTTAGCTCCTCGCTCAGTGCTATGTCTTCTTCTCCCATGTACCTGATAATACAATAGCACAAAGACTTAGGGAGTATAAAATTCTCATTAAGCAAAATACCAGGTTCATTAAGAAACGATTTCACCTATTGTTCTAGTAGTTTAGCACGAGCTCTTGTAATTGGTCCAATTCTAATCTCATTGGATATCCTTCTTAGTAGCTACTGGAACATCATCATAGCAGTTGGGGAAGGTGTAAGTATAGGGATGTCCTCATCACTATGTTTGTTCAGTTGCACTTGAGATCCACTCTACGCTTAGCTCGTTATCTTTTAGGACTTAATCTCAAGGCTAGTGTCACTACTTTGGCTTCGACTTATGACAATTATTCTTGGTTAGAAAAACAACCTTGTCGGATTAAATTCCAATCTTTCTAGAACAAGAGAAAGTGTCTTGTTCACAACTTTGGTGCCATGTTTCTGTCTTAAGGGTTTAATTTTAGTAGCACTCAACCCCGCATCTTAATGATTTGACTTGATAACACCTTTTGGAAAATAATTGTTTGAAGGAACAAATATCTTGTGGTGATTGAGGGAGATCCCAAACTTGCCTTGATTAGTTGAAAAGAGTTACGAGAGTACCCAAACTTCATGGACATAACAACTCCTATGGCCTACGAACGATCTTTAGTTCATCTCAGATTTGGGCTACGAGTTGGGTAGACATTTGTAGCATTGTTGCCGTGTGAAATTTTTTAATTCCATGAGCCCAAGTACTCGAGAAAAATAAACTACTGTCAAAATATGATATGATATGATATGATATGATATGATAGTATTTGATCCTTCTGAAAGTCTTGGCATCACCTCACCACTTAAAATCTTTAAAAGTTCTAGTAAAACAAGGAAAAGATACGGTGTTGGAAAGCCACGATTTTTGAAGTGGGCATTAATCAAAATCTCTAAGTTTATCCTTCTTTTGACATCTACTAGTGCACCCCTAATTTGACTGAAGCATCCTTGCTTAAAAAGATTTTACTCTCATAAAAGAGGGACGCTGAAAAGAATTAATTCACAAGCCTAACCAAATTTTGGCAGTCTCTTTTCATTTTAAGAATTATTAGGTAGGAAGTTATATGTGGTTAGGAAGCAAACTTAAGTGGAATTTTTCAGATATAATATGCTCATGTTTAAGGTTTCAGGATTTGTAACGATGGAATATGGTACAACCTTGAACTTGTGATTTTTCTACTTGGTTTTATTTATCGCTATTATTCATTATAGCTTTGTCACCCGAGGGCGAGTAACAGCTAAGCTTGGGGAAGTTGATAGCTCCAAATATTTACACTTTTTATCGATGATTTTTTGACAGTTTTCACCAGGTTTATTGGTTTTGATCTTTCTACTAATGATAACATCACAAAGCAGTGAAACCTTGGTTTCTTATGTTGGTTGTCGGGTATTGAACACTTTTGGAAGATCTGAGAGCATTTATGTACTAATTACATCTGATTGAATAAATCCCCAATTGAAGCCCCTCTCATTAGAGTTGTCTAGTGGCCGTAACAGACATTGGTACAGTCAGAGTCTGCCTGTACGGCCTACCCGTACCACCTACATTTGCCTTCGTTATATCAGTACAAGCAACTTTCGTGAAGGAAGGGGGACGAAAAGATGAACATATCCACCACAAACAATTCTAGAAGAAAGGAGATCAGATCTGAAGAAGGAGAAGAAAATTTTCTCATCCTTCGACGATCCCTAACCTCTCAATCATCCACTCCACCATCATCTCCACTTGTACTGAGAGAGAAAGATTCACACTTCTAAGATTAGGGTTTGGACCTTTGATCAACCTTGGTTTGTAGTTTATTTGATCTTCAACCGATATTGTTGCTTGCTATGGTAAAGTTGAGATGATTTCTATTTGCAATATTATTATGCCTTTCATCTGCCTTTCTCTCATGTTTGAGTAAACCCCCATAGGTGTGGGAGATATAGGGGATTGGTAAGATTTGTTGTGCCTCTTTTATTTCCATCCATTTGTGATTGTTGTCGTGATTATTATAATGTGAGAATGAATATTTATGTTTGCCTAATGCTTGTTGTCTAATTTAAGGGCCCAGATAACATGATCCTGAGATGTCATAGGTATGAACTTGTTTACTAGAGAATCGGTGACCCCCGAGTGACATGGTCGATATCAAAGAGGAGATAGTACTACTCGAGGATAACAAGGAACCACAAATCCTAAAGCCTTAATCTAGTCGAAAGACCCTAAGTAATGTGCTGACCATTGTTGTGGTAACAGGCAAATGGATCATTGGGATTTGGAAGAATCTACCAAGAGGACACTTAGTCAGTATATGGGTTGCTTTCCTACTCACGTATGAATAAGAAGTATCACAATCAGTCATATCATTTTATTCATTTGGCACATTCACTATTACCATGAATCGTTTCTCTCTGCGCCTAACTTCTCATCTACAAGAATCCCAAACACTTTTATCGCTCTTTACTTTTTATGTTGTTTACTGCTAGCATATTTCTTTACTTAAAATTCCCACATCATCTGCTCATCCACATCCACTCTCTGCACTTGTAGTCGATTCACTCAAGACAACATGACACCTTGGGTGCGATAAAAACCAAGACACTTCCCTAAGCTCCTTATTGGGATCGATATAAAAAATGGAATTAATACTTCGAAAACATGCTATGACGAACCTGTGCTCTTGCAGGCGATCAACACGCTTCCTCCAGATCCAAACTACTCATGGTCAGACACGAGGCGCTGGACGCTAGGAGAGTAGAATCATCATCAAGGACCCGCTCGGGGGAGGTGAAGCCCCCGAAGCTTCCCCGAGCCCTCATCAAGATGATGTTGGACGAGCAGAATTTCGTGTCCCTATATGCTCACATGGCAAGTGAACGCCATGGGAACGGGGCCACAGAGCTTCGTCGTCCCCCTAGATGGGTCGAGGACGGTGAGCTACCGATCTATGCCTACTTCCTCCTCATAGGGCTAGTCCTCCCTTTTTGGAGTTCTTCCTCGAGGTGATAAGGTTTATGGCTTTCACCTTATGCACATCCATCCCAATGCCATGCTCACGATCGTCGCCTTTGCTCATTTCTACGAGGTTTTCATGGGGGTGAGAACATCAGTGGCCCTATTTCGCCAGTTCTTTACCCCTATAGTGGACAAGAAACCACGGATCACAGGGGGCTTCACAATTTGTCTTTGTAACCAGCATTCCAAGCATTGTCCCGTCGGCCAATTCAAGTCCACGTGGGATGAATGGTGCGTGGAATTTTGCATGGTGCTAGTTGGAGACCGCCTCTCCTAGATGTATGATCCAGGTGAGTCTGCACAACCCGCCCGCTCCTAGTCGAAGCTGAGCTCGTAGGACGTGGATCTACGCCCTATCATGACCCAAATTTAGGAGCTAGTGGATCAAGGTTTAACTATCCCTACCATGATCTCCAACTTCCTCCTATGGCGCCTGGCGCCACTCTAGAGGTGATCCCACCTAGCGTGGGAGTATAGCGGCAGCGACAACACCACATGATGAGGACATCCCTATTGATTTGCTATCTCCAACTGCTAATAAAGTTGTTGATGTTGCTGCCAAGACCAAGTCCAATGAGATCAGGATTGTACCTATTACTAGAGCTCATGCCAAGCTACTTGAACAACAGGTGAATTATTCCTAAATGAGTCTGATGTTTTTACTAATGAGAATTTTATACTACGTAAGTGTTTGCACTTATGTATGATCAGGTTCATTGATGAGACAAGCATGGCACGAGGAGGAGAAGGGATGATGCAAGAGGATCCCGACATGATGATCATCCAAGGATGAGGGAGGCAGGCACACAGGGCAAGGAGGAGATCATAGAGAAGAACGGCACAACAATTCCTGGAAGAACCAGAATGTCCGACCGAGTTCACGCAGAAAATTCGGCCTACCAGAGAAGCGTCAAGGTGGCAGCCATTCTATGTGCCCAATCGGAAGCCACCCAGAATCTAGCCGGAAACTCTGAGTTTCTGTCTGGATCGGCATCTTCCCCATATGGAGAAAAAATGTTGTCGAAGAAATCCTTTCCTCGGAGATCCCCGCGGTGCTTTCTTCCGGGAAATGTGGGGCCAACACCATGCCGAGTGGCCTGCTTGATCCATCCCCGAATTTCCCTCGCGAGAAGACAGGCGGTGAGATTACTTTGCCTGAAGGCCCGCCGCCCTCACTGAAGAACGGGAGGTTGGACTACAATGTCGATCTATGGTGAGTGCTTCCTTCTTGTTCACCTTGAACTCTCGTGTATGGATACTCATCTGTATTTGCTCTTGGGGGTCCACTAGGCACCAGGGAGGCCTGCGCACCCAAGATTCTTCTAAGCAGGGCGCCAAAGTTGCTCAATAGCAAAGCATTTGGTCTGCTTGAGCTTGCGCTTATTGTGAACACTCCCAGTAAAGTGTTTTCTCCGAACTCATTGAGTTTTTCTATTTGTTTCATCAGGCCTCGAGACACCAGGAGGAGACGCCTTCCTCCTTGGGCCCTCGTTGGTGGAGGCGGGGGTCCTGGGGGCAGAGGTTACTGACCTCCAGGCTCTCCTATGCGAGAAGGATGTGACCTGGCCTGGGTGGGAGCTTTATGCTATATCCTAGGTCCACATTGATATGGGCATGATATGCGCGAGCGAGGAGCGGGAGGAAGGCACAAGAGAAGGTCATCAAGACGAAGGCGACCAAGGGATGGAAGGCGACCAAGAAGAAAGGTTCAGTTCAGATAGACAGAAGTTCTGAAATTGGAACGAACGTGGTTTCCACATACCAACTGTCAATTAAGCAAAAAAGTACTTGTTGAAAAGATATTTCCGAGATCTTTCCAACAGGTACTCGCACGTCTCCCGGTTCGTTACGATCTGACCGTGGAAACCAAAACAAGTCGACAGACATTTTTTGTCAGTTTACAAATAGAGTCCTTTTCAGTTAGGAAAGTTAGAGATATGTTTTGTTTTGATCCTAACTCTATGTTGGATGTCCAGCAGCCTTTATATAGGCATGTAAATCATGGTATTTACGGTTAGCTTGAAGTTGAGTTGTTTAGTCTAAAACTATTGTGTGAGTTGCTTGGTGAGCATCCCTCCGGGGACGGCGATGCCTTGTTATCTATCGTATTGATATTGTCATGCAGGTTCTTGTGTTCATCAAGGATTGTCGTGTTTTGGTATGAGGCGTGGTGATCTTCTCCATGTTTCTTGCTGGATTAATTCCTCTTCTTCAGGTGACGTCATTGGCGTTGTTGGAAGGATTCCTATCTAGGTTACTCGTTGTGAAAGATCGGGACAAGAATCTTAGGATCCTCGGCTTGATCCGTATCACACATCCACACGTCCGTCGAGTAGGGCTAGTCTAGCACGACCGAGGATGCTCCCGGCACCTAACTAGGACCAGTTGGGTCGTGCCTTGGTGGGATGGTCCCTGACTTGACCTTGGAAGTTGCTCTCTCTCGGGTTGAGGAAGCCCGAGTCTCAGCCCAGAGAGCTTTGGAAGCTCGCGGCAAGGTGTGTGCCGCCTTTAGCCGCCCTATCGACCGGGATGAGGGGCCTTTGGATGATGAGGAGACATTGTCACTTAGGCACGAACTGGTAGCTCTTCAGGTGAATATTCTCGCCTAGAAGAGGAGGTCGTCGGGTCCTCTCTTGCTCATGAAGAGATGCATCGCCAGCCCTCTAATCTTCTCTTGGAGGTGTCGCGTTCGAAATATGACGCCTTTCATGTCTCTATCCAGCTATAGGAAGCTCGGCAAGAGGCAGGGAGCGCACACGAGTCCGTCATCACCGAGAAGGAACGGAACGAAGCACAAACCTCCATTGCTAGAGGCTACTTCCTGCCTAGATGAGATGCTTTCTCGTCTTCGAGTGGCCCCCATCGATTGACCTGGCAGGGGCGACGTCGATGTGCACACCTTCTTGTTTGAGGCAATGCTAGACCGCATGAGAGGTGTACGTGTGGCCGTCAACACCATGTTGGAGGAGGAAGGGAAGGAGGTGGTAGCCGAGGTGGCGAGGTCAATGTTGTCCAGGCTTCACTACCACCTCCCCAGGTTCGTGTTCCTGGGATAGACTCGGGATCTTTCGTGGCTGCTATGAAGCCCATGAGGGCCAAGGTGGTGTAGACGTTGGGATACACGTCCATCGACTGACCAGCATCCTGTCTGCTTCTTGTATGTGTGGGGCCGCGCCACCTTGTTGGGGTGTATCTTGTTGCTTCACTGTCTTGTAACTGTTAGTAGGGTTGTTCTTGTTTTGATGCATTTGCCGCTGTTGTAAGTCCCTCTTCGAGTGGTCTTGTCTCTTCTCAGATCTCGCTTGGGGTCCCGCCAAAGCCTCTCTAGATGCCACTCGGGGAGTTTCTTGCATCGGGGAGCCCGGGGCTCTTTCTAGTCGAGTCCAACCATCGCCTAGCCCTGATCACGGGGGAGGGTAGATCTTGGAAAGGGGAATGTGTGGGTCTGGCTTGTCTTATTCTACGGGCATTAGGCTGTAACCTCTCTCCTAGTCGGAGCGAGGATGTGCCTACAGATAGGTTACAACTGCCATCCTAGCGAAGGTGGGTGAGAGGCGGTGCTTGGTTCTGTTCTTTGGGGCCAGCCACCGTCTCTCTCCCACCGCTTTGCATATAGGTGCAGATCCTGGTGAACCGCATGGTCACTAGTTATAGGCAAATGATGGCTAGAGCCCCATTCATGAGGCTTGCTCGAGGCCTGTCTCTAGCTGCATGGAGGGGTGGCTTGGATATCAGACACCCTCGGGATGTCCGGTGAAACGCAAGCGACGAGGGCCTCGGGATTCCGTACGCATGCTCGTCCATGGTGGTGTCCTCGGGAGAGTGATTTAGAGAAAGATGTGACCAATTGAATGCCATCCTCCATTAGTGAAGCAGCCCAGATGGACGATAATCAAGATGAGTGAACGACAATCCACTCATCGGTGTCCATCCATGGGATTTTCCTCTAGAGTCGGCACTTGTGCTATGGAACTCCTGCCGCTTGCGCTAGACCATTTTCGAGGGGAACACCCCCCGGGATCTTCTCACGGGTGGATCCTTCCATATCATGAGACCAACCGCGGGCAAGCTCGGAGACACATACCGAGTGGAAACCTGTAGGTCACCAAATGGACCACGGGTTGGGAGGGCTTCCCCTCCCATGCACGTGTGCCCGGGTCTTCCTGGGTCATGATGCCCTAGTTTTATGGACCCCCCGAGAGGGAAAGTGGCAGCGCACATTGAGTTGTCTAGGTGTAGCTTCTTGGGTCTGCTCAGTGAGCGCTTCATGCTCCAGGGATGGCTTGCACCACCCGCAAGGAGGGTACACTTTTTGCTAGGGAGCCCATCTATTGAGTACGTCCCACTTCCCTACACCCTCACCGCTTTGTACCGCAGGTAGGGGGAAACATCGTCATCTTTTTTGATGCTGCTTTTCCCATCCCCCACATCTAATGGGTGAAGATACTCTTTCTATGGGCGGCAGGAGTTCACTTTTCTCTTGGGGACAGGAGAAAAACGGGCTCAGAGGTCGTCAGTCGTGTCCCCCTGCGGGAGCAAGCCCTTGTCCCGTGGTATCCGATATATACTCACCGGTACACGAGCTATGGATGGTCAGGGAGTTGTGCTTCCCGGTTGCTCACTCGGAGATGCTTTACGAGGCGCCCAGGTTGGGGCAACCATTCTTGACTTCTTGCAGGTGCATGAGGTGCGATGTATCCCGCAGCTTGTGAGGCAGGGGCGCCGTCGTATCACCCTGTTCTGTTCCTAGGGTTCAGGTCGAGGCAGGGGCGCGACTACCTTCTCCTAAGGCTGGGTCGAGCCCCCCGTCTCACCTCTCGCATAGCGGTCTACTTTGGTTAGCAATTCTGCCAAGCATTCGAAATCTCGGTCATAGATCCTTTGCCATAGGGGTGTGTTGTGCATGCCCCGGCAAAAGGCGTTGATGTCCAGCTCAGGAATAGTGTGGAGGTCGTAGCTGAGAGTGATAAAGAAATGTCGAATGTAGCTTCGGAGGTCTTCGTCTGGTTCTTGCACGAGTCCGAATAGGTAGGTGGTTCGTAAGGTATGCCACTCTCGCCTAATGGAGCCCACCCCTTCACGAGGGCAAGTCAGAGTGGAGGGGAGGGATCACCAGAGGTAGTAGTTGTGCCTCCGCCCCACTTTTGGTGAGGGGCGACGTGGGCCCGATCGAGAGGTATCTTTCGATGGAGAGTTCTGCGCTTGAAGCCGATGAGGCTGGGCTAGCTGTCGGGCGGCACCTTGGCGTTAGGGAGCCCCTGAACCACTTAGGGGGTCGCCCTTTGATGACCCACAAATATAGGGGGTGTATCGCAGTATTTTCGAGGGAAGTGAAACCCAATTTATTGATTCGACACAAGGGGAGCCAAAGAATATTTATAAGCCTTAATAACTAAGTTGTCAATTCAGCTCCACCTGGAAACAATCTTGCTCACAGCAGTTTATCAGTAGCAACATTTTTGTACTAGGAATAGTAAAGTAACAGCAGTAGTAAAGTAAAGACAGCAGTAACAATAGTAGTAACAGTAGGATTCGAGCGCGGTAGGCATAGGGATGGATGGACGGGGGTTGCATGGACAAGACAATTCACATATCAATCAGAACATAGGGCAATTGTAGATAAATAAGATAAAGCATCCAAGTACTAGATAATCCTAGGAATGTGTTCCATATATAGTCATACGTGCTCGCAATGAGAACTTGCACAACATCTTTTGTCCTGCCAGCCCGTATGCAGCAAGGCCTCAAGGGAACTACTGGCAATTAATGTGCTCCTTTTAATAGAGCATCGGAGCAAAGCATTAACACTCTATGAACACATGTGATCCTCACATCAAAGCATTCCCTCCGGTTATCCCGATTTCTATCAATTCGGGGCATTTGGTTCCGGACAGCAACATGTGTATACAACTTGTAGATAAGACCATAAACAATACTATCATAATGAATCAATAACATGTGCAGATCTTAAATCATAGCACTCGGGCCCTAGTGACAAGCATTAAGCACAACAAGTCGCAACAAAGTCATAAAGCACTAATAAAAGATTCTAGGCACCATGCCCTAACAATTTGATGCCATTACATGAACGATCTCATCCAATCCCTACCATCCCCATAGCCTACAGCGGGGGATTACTCACTCATAGATGGGGGAAACATGGATGGTCGATGAAGAAGCAATAGTGATGATGATGGCGATGATCTCCTCCAATTCCCTATCCCGGTAGGGTGCCAAAATGGAGTTTCTGGTGCTGTTTCGAGGAATCTGGTGGTGGCGGAGGAGCGAAACTCCTTCTGGAAAAACGTCGACCCCCCTGAGTTTTTAGGTCAGAAGGCAACTTATAGGCGAAGAGGGAGACCGAGGGGCAGCCTGGGGTGGCCAGACCACCCCCTGGCGCGGCCTGGGCTTGCCTGCGCGGCCAGGTGGTGTGGCCTGGGCCCAGCCCGACTGTGGGGCCCCCGGATTAAACCTCCGAGAATCCCTGTTATGCATACAACCACGATCCCATGATTAGTTAGTCGTGGCACATAACCGACCAGTATCATTACATCATCCGAGAATATACCGAATTACAAGACTTACATGAAGGCCGTTATGGCTACATCAATGAACATCAGCGGATCTTCATCAAGCGTAGAGCCCAAGCCATGCCTTAACCTACAGGCAACTGACTGGGAGAACGTCCTAGCTTGCATAGTCATCCCCTTCACCTTCGTCTTGATATCTGACCATGTTAATAGCCAGTGACAATGCCAGTGAGTACATTGAATGTACTCGCAAACCACCTTAAGAGAATAATAATAACAAGATATGTCGTATGGCTGTGGTAGTAGGTGGGCTCCAGGGAGGTTCTTTTCTTAAATAATTTCTCTAGTAGATATTGCATCTACATATCTTTGTTGAAAACTTTTGTAAAACGTTTTGGAAACCTTTTTGAAAAGTTTTGAAAACATTAGGACTGGGTCACCCATTAGTTTCCTTCTCCTGGTCGTCCCACGACCAAACTCCTTCCATCCCTCTCTGACCATCCCAGGGTCATAACAGGGATCCTTTCCGACCATCCCATGGTCAAAAATATTTTCAAAGCTTTTGCTTTTTGGAAAATCCTTTTTGAAAACAAAACCAGCACCGCTCTATAGCAACCTTCCCAACCGTCCATGACCGCGGACGTGGCTATTCGAATAGATTTACACTCTGCATAGGTTGTGCACTTTACCCACACCATCTGGGTACACTACCCTGATCTTCACCGATCGTGGGTCGAGTAACTGATCAAGACTCTCCGGATGCCCATTCCAATACAAGTGCCTACCCTATGAGTGTTAATCCCATCAAAACCGGGACGTCGGGCGAGGACCAACCGGAGCGCTTTTTCCACTCCTCGAGAGTGCGCTTTCAATGAGGGGCTCATAGTAACGCATGGAGGCCTGCCGGCGCTTTGTTCCT
Source organism: Avena eriantha (assembly GCA_910589775.1). Taxonomy (NCBI): domain Eukaryota; kingdom Viridiplantae; phylum Streptophyta; class Magnoliopsida; order Poales; family Poaceae; genus Avena; species Avena eriantha. The sequence continues at coordinate 353,489,749 of OU342744.1, forward strand.
TCTCCAGGTCCCACCTTTATCAGAGAAGGCCCACCCTCCAGGGATCCTCGATCCCCTGTAGTAGTTGCGAGGCAGCTTATACCAGAACAGACAAACATCAAATCCAGCCATGTCCCATTCCAGAGTAATGTGGTTGCACATGGTTAATTGTTCTAGCAAAACTGCAGAGAACCAGGTGCGTTTTTGTAAACCTTTTTCCTCCGATTTTTCCTCCAGCATTTATAAAACAAAACCTTTTTCTTTCTCAACATCTCTTGGGAGGTCCCATCACACCAAGGTTTTATCATAAAACATTTGGTAAAACTTTTTCCGGGGTGTTCCCATCCTCTAGCTTTTGCTTCGGCTAAATCGGGGTCTCCAAAGGGGTATGGCAGATAAGCATCATCTACTCTACTAGGGATAATTAGGTATGACCAAGGGGTTGTACTTAGTAGTACCAAGTGTAATGGTTTGGAGGAGCCAAACCACTACCATATATATATGTATATATATCAACATATAGTAAAACAATGAAGTTTTTAATAAAAAGTAGATAAAACATGCATAAGTAAAATAGTAGGACACAGCTTATGAGTAAGAAGGAGGCTTGCCTGCGATGAGCAATATGGCAATATGTCCCTGGACTTCTTATTTAGAATACAATAATAACCAATAAAATCCATCTTCTTCTGCTCTCCGATATAATCGCAACTATCGTCGATAAGGAACACATGGAGACAAACACAAGGGCACAATCAATACAAGGCATACAATCACCACTATCATTCAGCAAACAAGCAATAATAAACTCCAATTAAGTTTCTGTAATTTTAGGGAGGATTGGATTTAGGAGGTTGAGATGGTCTTGGAGAAGGGGATGAAAATCCCTTAGGATTTATAGTCTAGAAGCTACCTAAGAGATGGATTCTTGAACAAGATCATATTCTGTATGTTACCATTGTGTAAGAATTATACCAACAGATAAAAGTTGATAAAATGAAACCAACAAAATTGGTTTCACTATTTTATCAACTACCAAAGATTTATAGTGATTTTTATAGTGAATAATACTCTAGCTTTAGGAAATAATTCACCAGAGAAGTTCTGGAGCTCCAAAATTTATTTAATTGGATGGTTAGGTAGGTATTAAAGTACTTGTTCACTGAGAGTTGTAATCACTCCAAAATAATTTCCAGAATGCCCTCAAGAAATTCCCAAAGGCAGTTCTGTAGGCAATTTGTCTTTTTCACCAGATTAAATCTACAACAGCTATTGATATGAAACCAAGGACACTTGGTAGGTATTTTTAATGCCTTTCTGTAGAAATCGAATCAACCTTTTTGGAGTTACATAGCTACTGGAGTGATTTATCTAGTGATGAAACTATATACAGAACGTTTAATGCATTCTAAATCCTCATAAATTCAATAATTCTTGAGCTCCTGGATTTTGACAGGTCTTGATGTACCACATCACTGGGGTGTGGAATCAACCCAAAATATTTTGTAGATTTACCTAGGGATATTTCTAGAGGAAAAAAGTATCTGTGTGTGTTATTTTTACTAAAGGCAAACTACTGTTCACCTTGGCATGTGGTTTAAGCTAATTGAAGGGTATAGAAATCATCTTCTAGGAGGACTTGGGTTCATCCCAAATGGATATGTACAATTCCCAGAGGAATTTATTTAGTGTAAAAGATACCTTTTGGTAGATTAATTGCCCGAAAATAATGAAAATTACTTTTGCCAAAAGAACAGTTCTGCATGTTGCACAAAACACCCATGAACATGGGAAGAAATTTATTTGGATATAATTGTTTAGTTTCCAATTTTATTTTGAATTAAACCAAACTACTGTTTTTCAGATCTAGAATAAATGATTAAAAGAATAAAGGGGGAGGGCACTGGGCCGAAACAGAGCTGGTGGGTCACACAGCGTCGCCGACCCAACAACCAGCCGCGGCGCGCGGGAGCCCAGTTTGAAATACTGGCCAGCGAGGCCCGCTGTCAGCCTAAGTGGGGGGTCGAAGGGGTAAGGAGGCTCGGTAGCCGTCCGTTGAAGTAGGGATGGACGGATCTCGGCCGTCTCCTACCTTCCGCCATGGGAGAATAGGGATGAAACCCTAGCGGCTGCGGAGGAGAGCAGGGAGGCTTACCGGAGGGGAGAGGGTGGCTGGAGAGTGCCTAAGGCGACGCGACATTCCTTGATGACCTCGGGGAGGTGCAACATGGGGGGTTTCCATGCAGAGAAGGCTCACGCGCATCCGCGACGTGACCGACTTCGGGAGCTCGCCAGAGAAGGCTTGGGGAGGCCTGCATGTTGGCAGAGGGGATCCTAGCGAGGTGCGGTGGTCCCTGCGAGTGCCGGCGTAAGACATGTAGGGGAGATAGGGCTCTTGATAGTCAGGCTCGCAGAAGAAGCTCATCTCGGACATGCATATGCAGGGTCGGCTCCGGAGTACCTGGGAGAAAAGGGAAGGAACAGGAGAGTAAACCAGAGGTAGGTGATTGCAACCAAGCGAAAGAGGGGGTCTGGGAAGGTCGAGGTTGTCTGAAATCTTCACCTCTTCTAAGGAGGCCGGGAGGAGATCTCTCCTTTCTCCACAATGAAAGAGAACAAAGGAGGAGGATGGGGTGCTCTGGGTGGAGAAGGGGAACTGTGGGAGGGAAATGGAGAGTGCCAGGAGTAGCTGGGTGCTGGGGCTTGTATACTCGAGGGGAGGGGTGTATGGTGGACTTTGTCCATGGGCAAGCTTAGAGGGAGAGAGTTGGCCATCCATTGGTCAGCAGGGGTGGTGGAGAGGTCCTGGGTCATGGCAGGGGAGCAGAGAGGGAGTGGTGCTGCTGTTGTAAGAGGAGTTTGGCAAGATGTGGGTGTCCCTTCCTTTGGTTTGCTTCCAAGCACAAAAGAGAAATAGCTAAGGTTTGCTACAGTCCTTGCTATAGTGTAGTGCTATAGTGGTATCGACCAGAGAGAGAGGGTGGTGTTGTGGAAGCTTGTTGGGGAAGATTGGATGAAGCTTGAGTGGGGGTTTTGGGCTAAAATGTTAAATGTTCAAATCAGCCATATGGGATGATCAAGGTTTAAGTTCTGGATTTTTGATCTTGACCAACAGAGATAAGGATGCTGGTAGATGGGTAAGGTTAAGATGCATCTCTGAGATTTAATTGAGATTTTTCAGAGAATTCTAGACGCACTTTATATCAATTATTCAAAAAGTGCAGAAATGGTTTCTAGAAGCTAAAGTGATATTTTTACATTAGACAAAGTGAGATTTTGGTGTGAAATGGTATTAGATACCATATTACACCTTGGGGAATTTTATTGGGATTTATTGAGGTGGGAAAGTATTTTTAAAGAATTATTTCTTGTTTCAGCCATTTAAGAAAATGGACAAAAAGAAATAATAGAACTCTTCAAAAATATTTATTTTTGAAGAGGGATGGTAGCGTATGATATGTGGGACTTAATGGAGCCAAAATTTGGGGAAGTGTTTTGGCAAAAACCTAACATTCCTTTAAGAGAGGAGTTTTGGAGATTTTGCCTATTAAGGGAATTAATTAGTTTTGGTCCATAATAAATATGGATAATTGTTGATAAATCTTGATGATCAAGGTATATGAGGTATACAAGGTGTAACAAGCATTTGGAACCTTGGGATTGGATATTCCAAGTTGATTTTGGTGGAATGCTCTAGATTCTGGATCTAGGGTGATGTTAATTTCATACCATCAAAACTAGGTTGGATCTTTGAGCTCAGAGCTCCCCATGGGGCATGGGATATATGGATGGATAGAGCAAGTTATGTATATTGCAATGGTGTAGAGGTTTGAGCTTTATCCTGCTTGAGCTCACCAATATAGGCTTTCAAACTTTGAATAAAATAAGCCTGCCAAAGCAGATTATCAACTAGCCTTCAAAACCTTGTGGGTTTGAGCAGCACAGAGATCCACTTGGAACAAGTGAAGTATATGTTGATAGACTTATATTAGTAGAACACAAACATGCAAGGAGTTGGTCCATAGAAGTTTGGATGGTGGTGTGAGCTTATACCAAAGTATGCATGTTGACTAGATTAGCAGGAAAAGTTATTTTCTTGCCTGCAAAACCATCAAGAACTAGTGGGTTGAAGGATGATATAACCAAGGGCAAGAGTGGGCCTTGGTAGTCCTTAGGATGGTTAACAAGATGGTTTAGATGCATTTCACAAAATGCACAAGGGTTGAGAAAGGGAGGCATTCAAAAAGGTGGTGTTGGAAATAGTTTTCCAGACTTCCTCAAATATTTTGGCAGATTTGAGGTTTTTGACTAGAGCATGGGATGGGATGTTTTTGGATGGTTTGCAAGGTACCCAACATCATCAGGAGGAGGATGTTGAATTGTATATTGAGTAGAGGGGATACATGCTTGATATTGGTCTCCATTGACTTGGAAACTTCTAGAAGTAGATCCCTTCAGAGATGATCTGGTTAAGGTTTTTAGATGTCTACTGAGTAGCTAGGGATCAGATCCAGAGTGTAACCTTGCTTAGGGTGGGAATATTTGGAGACATCTTGATACTAGTAATGAGCTCCTAGAGTAGCTCATACTATCTCCTAAGCAGACAATTCAATAGCGGATCAAGGCAACGCATCTTACAAACAATTCAATTACTACTGGGGTTACTACCAAGCTTAGCTTGAGATAAGGATGGGTATTTTGAAATAGGTTGGAAGTTGAACAAGGTAAGGTCCTTGGTATCTTTACCAAGAGTAGAATCTAGAAGCTTACAAAAAGGTTTTGTTAAATCCAGAGGTAAGAGTATTAGAAGTTTCTGTCTTGAAAACATAAGGAGTAAGTATTCCATAACTCTCCATAGTTTGATCAATAGAAGTTACTAAAATAGTTGGTTTGCAAAGGCTTCTTGGCTCAGGTTTTGAAATGCCAGAACATTTGAGAATATGGGAATTAAGCCAAGACTGTTTTGGGAAGTAGCTTTTGTCAACTGGTGTTTAGGTAAGGAGTAAATCATCTAATACACATTCATATGCATAAGCATATCCAAACAACAAGCAAACACTTCAGCATTAAACAAGAAAAAGTTTTTCTTCCCCCCTGATTTTTGCATTCTGGACAACTAATCAGGGTTGCTAAAATTGGGATGTTACAGATCTTTCCCCCTTAAAAGAATCTTGTACCGAGATTCAGGAGAGTAGGGTTAGGGGATTTTGAGTCAAGGTTAGCACTACTGGTTTCAATTGTGCTAACATATGGACTCCATCTTTGAAAGTGACTACTCTGTCGATGAACTTGAGCTTCAGTCTTCCGGGATGCACAGGGAGTTGAACAGAGTCCAGTCCCGATTGCGAGGGATGACCTTCTTTTCCTTCCGGATTCTATATCTCGAGGGCTTGGACTAGGCGGACTATCTCGATGCTGAACTCCACGGGGTACTCTTCGAAAGATAGAATCTACGGTTGGGAGTACCTCTCTATAAGGATTCACATCTTTTCCTTAGGGTCGTAGCGTATCCTATTTAACGATTTTTGGGTCGGGACTCCTGAGGTTGCTTCGGGCAGAGGGTTATTCTATTATGTGGAAAGACGCAGTCTTTCCCCCTTAGGGTTAAACTGGGTTAGCTCGGGGATAACGTATTCCTTCCTTCTTGACTTCATTGGTGGCGGGAAGGCGTCCGTGAAGCTATGGCCTACGGGGCTTATATACTACTATTATTTATACTTAGCCTGGTGGAGTCATTAGAGTCTCACTTCCTCTAAGCATTAAGGGCCTAGGGGTTAGCGGTTCGGCGGTCCTTCGGGTGGGTCTTAAGCTGAAGTAGCGGGTGGACTTTGTAGAATCTTCAGTTAGTTTCTCATCGGATAACTCACGGGTTGTTGCTTGGCGAAAAGACGTCGGATCCTGAGATTTCTTCCAAAGTACCTTCCGGTAGACCGTCTTCTGGAGATTGAGTTGGAAATACGAAGTCTTTCCTCCTTAGAGCTTCACTAAGGTTCATCTAGAAGGGTGCGGATCTTCCGTCTTGGAGTGCTGACTTGATGTTAGCGGATAGCTGTATCTTCCCGGATTCTTGAGCTGGGGTCTTCGAGTGATGCCTTATTCTCGTAAGCCTTGGTGAGGGTGGTTTCTTAACGAAGCTTGAATGAGTCAGCTAAAGGTAAATTAGCGGTTTACAACTCTTCTTGCTAGTAGTTAGTCAGGGTAGAGTCATCTGGTTTTAGAGAGGTTGTCGTCTCTTGAACACTTGGCGTTGCTCCTGCTCGAAGACGGAGTAAACTTGTTGTCTTCATGCTTCCTTATCACCTGGCTTTAGAGGTGGTTCTAACTTTCTAGGGAGGAACTTCCGAATGGTTTGGGTAGGGTTGACTGGATTACTTAGTCTCCCGAGGCGGTCAGAAGCCCTAATATACCAAGGTCAGCATAGATAGGTCTTCACCTTTAGTCTTGGTGGACTTATCGGGTGGTTTCCTGGGGATATTGAGGATCCTTCGGTGATCGACTTTCGGCTTTAGCGGGATTCTGGTGGTGGAAGACTGAGGAACAAAGAAGTATGATGCCATTGACGTGTCTTGCGGAGTGAGTTTGACGAGGTATGCCATCCTGCTGAGGTGAAATCTTCGAGTTGATTCTGGCTTGATGACGTCGAACTCCTGGTTCTGGCGATGCTTTTCCTCTCATATGCTCTCGAGGTTAGTCTGGGTCTCAATACCGACATCTAACACAGGGGTTTCCTGAGTTACTAGGTGGGTCATCGCTCCTCTAGTCACATTTTTAAGGAGGTCAAAGCAAATCAGAACATTGCAAACCAGGCGAACAGAGCGAGGGAATTGCAATGTCCTCAGCAAACATCACACACCAAGCAACACAGAGGCACTTAGGCAAGCAAACACGGTCAACGCCAGGGACGAAGGAGTTAACTACTCGCGATATAGGGGAAATCCTAGTCTTAGGACTTATTGATCCTAGAGATCACGGGATTGAGGTCAGGGTCACTATCTTGGGAATGAAGCCTTCGTCGTATCTTGGACGCATTCTTGATAGGGCAACACCTAAGGTCTTTTGATTCGGAGGATTTCGCGAGTCGAACAATGTTGTAGTCTCCTTGCAATTGCTGGTAGTTGCTTGTCTTCATCTTGTTCTCATTGTCTTCACCGGGTTCTAGATCCTAGTTATTTAAAATCCGTAGATTTGAAGTTTGGACGAGAGTTAGAGTAAACTATTTTCGAAAGCATTTACTTAGAGTAAGGGAAGAAGTAGAACTTTTTGAAATTCATTTAGAAACTAGTTTTCGAAAGCCGGGATTTTCAAAATATGGTTCCTGTCTAATGACCATGCTAACTAAAGTTCTCCTATAGTCAAGATGGCTCTGATACCAAGTCTGTGGGGTCCCCGGATTAAACCTCCGAGAATCCATGTTATGCATACAACCACGATCCCATGATCAGCTAGTCGTGGCACATAACCGACCAGTATCATTACATCATCCGAGAATATACCGAATTACAAGACTTACATGAAGGTTGTTCTGGCTACATCAATGAACAGCAGCGGATCTTAATCAAGCGTAGAGCCCAAGCGATGCCTTAACCTATAGGCAACTGACTGGGAGAACGTCCTAGCTCGCATAGTCATCCCCTTCACCTTCGTCTTGATATCTGACCATGTTAATAGCCAAGGAGAATGCTAGTGAGTACATTGAATGTACTCGCAAACCACCTTAAGAGAATAATAATAACAAGATATGCCGTATGGTTGTGGTAGTAGGTGGGCTCCAGGGAGGTTCTTTTCTTAAATAATTTCTATTGTAGATATTGCATCTACATATCTTTGTTGAAAACTTTTGTAAAACATTTTGGCAATCTTTTTGAAAAGTTTTGAAAACATTAGGACTGGGTCACCCATTAGTTTCCTCCTCCCGGTCGTCCCACGACCAAACTCCTTCCATCCCTCTCTGACCATCCCAGGGTCATAACAGGGATCCTTTCCGACCATCCCATGGTCAAAAATATTTTCAAAGCTTTTGCGGCTATTCGAATAGATTTACACTATGCAGAGGTTGTGCACTTTACCCACACCATCTGGGTACACTACCCTGATCTTCACCGATCGTGGGTCGAGTAACTGATCAAGAGTCTCCGGATGCCCATTAAAATACAAGTGCCTACCCTATGAGAGTTAATCCCCTCAAAACCACGACGTCGGGCGAGGACCAACCGGAGCGCTTTTTCCACTCCTCGAGAGTGTGCGCTTTCAATGAGGGGCTCATAGTAATGCGTGGAGTCCTGCTGACCCTTTGTTCCTTCTCTAGGTCCCACCCACCAGGGATCCTCGATCCCCTGTAGTAGTTGCGACGCAGCTTATACCAGAACAACCAAACATCAAATCCAGCGCTGTCCCATTCCAGAGTAATGTGGTTGCACAGGGTTAGTTGTTCTAGCAAAACTGCAGAGAACCAGGTGCGTTTTTGTAAACCTTTTTCCTCCGATTTTTCCTCCAGCATTTATAAAACAAAACCTTTTTCTTTCTCAACATCTCTTGGGAGGTCCCACCACACCAAGGTTTTATCATAAAACATTTGGTAAAACTTTTTCCGGGGTTTTCCCATCCTCTAGCTTTTGCTTCGGCTAAAACGGGGTCTCCAAAGGGGTATGGCGGATAAGCACCATCTACTCTACTAGGGACAATTAGGTATCACCAAGGGGGTTGTACTTAGTAGTACCAAGAGTAATGGTTTGGAGGAGCCAAACCACTACCATATATATATGTATATATATCAACATATAGTAAAACCATGCAGTTTTTAATAAACAGTAGATAAAACATGCATATGTAAAATAGTAGGAAACGGCATATGAGTAAGAAGGTGGCTTGCCTGAGATCAAAAATATGGCAATATGTCCCTGGAATTCTTCTTTAGAATACAATAATAACAAATAAAATCCACCTTCTTCTGCTCTCCGATATAATCGCAACTATCGTCGATAAGGAACACATGCAGACAAACACAAGGGAACAATTAATACGAGGCATACAATCACCACTATAATTCAGCAAACAAGAAATAATAAAGTCCAATTAAGGTTCTGTAATTTTAGAGAGGATTGGATTTAGGAGATTGAGATGGTCTTGGAGAAGGGGATGAAAATCCCTTAGGATTTATAGTCTAGAAGCTACCTAAGAGATGGATTCTTGAACAAGACCATATTCTGTATGTTACCATTGTGTAAGAATGATACCAACAGATAGGAGTTGATAAAATGAAACCAACAAAAATGGTTTCACTATTTTATCAATTACCAAAGATTTATAGTGATTTTTATAGTGAATAATACTCTAGTTTTAGGAAATAATTCACCAGAGAATTTCTGGAGCTCCAAATATTATTACCTTGGATGGTTAGGTAGGTACTGAAGTACTTGTTCACTGAGAGTTTGAATCACTCCAAAATAATTACAAGAATACCCTCAGGAAATTCCCAAAGGCAGTTCTGTAGGCAATTTTTTGTTTTCACCAGAGTAAATCTACAGCAGCTATTGATATGAAACAAAGGACACCTGGTTGGTATTTCTAATACCTTTTTTGTAGAAATTGGAATCAACCTTTTTGGAGTGACAGAGCTACTGGAGTGATTTATCTAGTGATGAAACTATATACAGAACATTTAATGCATTCTAAATCCTCAGAAATTCAATAATTCTTGAGCTCCTACATTTTGACAGGTCTTCATGTACCACATCACTGGGATGTGGAATCAACCCAAAATATGTTGTAGATTTACCTAGGGATATTTCTAGAGGCAGAAAGTATCTGTTTTTGTTATTTATACTAAAGGCAAACTACACTTCACCTTGGCATGAGGTTTAAGCTAATTGAAGGGTATAGAAATTATCTTCCAGAGGACTTGGGTTCATCCCAAATGGATATGTACAATTCCCATAGGAATTTATTTAGTGTAAAAGATACCTTTTGGTAGATTAATTGCCCGAAAATAATGAAAATTACTTTTGGCAAAAGAACAGTTCTGCATGTTGCACAAAACACCCATGAACATGGAAAGAAATTTATTTGGATATAATTGTTTAGTTTCCAATTCTATTTTGAATTAAACCAAACTACTGTTTTTCAGATCTAGAATAAATGATTAAAAGAATAAAGGGGGAGGGCACTGGGCCGAGACAGAGCTAGCGGGTCACACAGCGTCGCCGGCCCAACAACCAGCCACGACGCGCGGGGGCCCAGTTTGAAATACTGGCCAGCGGGGCCTGCTGTCAGCCTAAGTGGGGGCTCGAAGGGGTAAGGAGGCTCGGTAGCCATCCGTTGAAGTGGGGATGGATGGCTCTCGGCCGTCTCCTACCTTCCGCCATGGGAGAACAGGGATGAAACCCTATCGGCCGCGGAGGAAAGCAGGGAGGCTTACCGGAGGGGAGAGGGTGGCGGGAGAGTGCCTGAGGTGACGTGGCATTCCTTAACAACCTCGGGGAGGTGCAACATGGGGGGGTTTTGTGCAGAGAAGGCTCGCGCGCATCCGCGACGCGACTGACTTCGGGAGCTCACGGGAGAAGGCTTGGGGAGGCCTGCATGTTGGCGGAGGGGATCCCGGTGAGGTGCGGTGGTCCCTGGGAGTGCCGGCATACGGCATGTTGGGGAGATAGGGCTCTGGATAGTCGGGCTCGCGGAAGAAGCTCCTCTCGGACATGCATATGCAGGGGCGGCTCCTGTGTACTTGGGAGAAAAGGGAAGGAACAGGAGAGTAAACCAGATGTAGGTGATTGCAACCGGGGGAAAGAGGGGGTCTGGGAAGGTCGAGGTTGTCCAAAATCTTCACCTCTTCTAAGGAGGTTGGGAGGAGATCTCCCCTTTCTCCACGACGAAAGAGAACAGAGGAGGAGGTAACACCCTCGAATCGGCCCTATGCAAGTTTTAGCGCTTCCCGCCAAACCCGCATAGAAATGATTCAAGGACACCCACCAGGCACTTTCGTGCGGGTGGAAAACGAAGTAATACCATTACACAACAGTCCTCGATGGACCCACAGAACAGATATATATACAACAGCGACTCCATGAGTCAAGAATACAGATATAATATACAAAGATCCAAATCACCTCGAAACGATAGAGCATCCGACTATGGACAAGATGCAAATGGGGCTAAGAGCCCAGTAGAATAACCAATGGCGTCCATAACCCTGCCCAGGCCAAGTCGGAAGGGTAACCCTGCTAACGACGTCGATCTCAAACCTGCTAAAACAAAAGGGGTGCCGACAAAGGGCAAAGGAAAAAGAGGAGCATCAGTACTGAGGCCAGTACATGGCGAGGCTAGAATTTGGCGGCTCTTGCCTACGTAGGAATGGTGGACGGAAGCGGCTGCGCAGCAGCACTAAACAACCTATAGAGACTCGGTAAAACTAGCGGCTATTAGAGAGGGGTAAGAAAGACCTATTCGGATCCTACCTGATACTAACACCAAACATACCCATCCTGGTATTTCCCCCTCGAGACCAAACGAGGAAGTCGGACCAAGGAACTCACACAGTTGGCAGTTTTATTCATTCCATTATAGTTGAAGCACTTACTAGTCAGATATAGATATCATGAGTCTTCCTGATAGCATAAGTAGTGGGAAGTTTTAGTTAACCAATCAGTTGTAGTTGGAACATTTACTAGTCAGATATAATTGTCCTGAGGAATCCCAAAACCCAGCAGTTGTTGGCACTTTTATGACATTCCATTGGAGTTGCAATACTTACTAGGCAGGTATAGCATGACACGATACACACCAGTTCCACCAGTAGTTGGCACTTTTATTATCCATTCCGTTGTAGTGATGTTGATTACTAGTCACATAATAAGTCAAATTTATATCACTATTTTTGATATGCTTGTCTATGATCGAGATACTGTGCTCCAAGTCGTCCATAACCGCGGACACGGCTTTCAGAAAGTTTTACCCTGTAGGGTGCACAAATAGCAACACACACACGATCAACCTCGGAAAAACCAACTCAAAACCCAACGAGGCTTTCATGACAAAGCAATCACAAGATTCATAAAATATTTGAGGGCGCCACCCCACTAAGCTACCCGCGACGAAGTTGGCCGGCTCTGAGATGGACCTAGGGTTTGTGTAGACGGCGGTAAACGACTGGGAACCCGAAAGTGTGACTGGGCTTGTCGATACGGCAAAAATGTGTCACGATCCTAAATAGTACAAGTGCTCCACGCACAATCGTAAATAAAGCAGTAAAGCATGGCATAAGTACAGGATAGTAATAAAACCCCAAACTAGTTTGTGGCCCCAAGAAATAGAAATGAATCAATCTTTGGCTCAGGGGGGTCCATAAGGCCTCCCGGATGTGGATAGTGCGAAAAATCAAGGAACAGGTATCAAGTACTCGGGGTCCTACGGGACACAAGTGAGCGTGGAAGAACCAAATAACATCTATTGCCCACCGATACCTCTGCATTTGTTATATCTAGCATTTTAATAGTTGTAGTTAAAGTCATGATTAACTCCACGATAAACATCTGCCAGCATTCCAACAACTGTGGTACTTGACAACACGAGATCGCACCTAAGCAAGCAACTACGACTCGCAAGGCCAGCTATCTACCAAACACAGGTAATAGGAGGTGTCCAAGGCAATATAGAGGTTGCACGGGATATAACTGGTGTATAGAAACTAAAGCATCGAGACACGGATAGCAAGAGATCAACAGGAGGAATAAAGACTAGAAATGCAAAATAGGTAGAAGGGGGAGAGATGCTCGCCTGGGAAAACACTGCCGACGGATCATATCCGGAGAACTTGTCAGTACTCGCATCCACTCATCGGCCTAATCCGCGAAGAAGCAAACACTAGAGGGAACACCGAATGCAATATTTTAATACTACGGCAGAAGATCCGGCATGATGCATGTATGATGTATGACATGGCAAAGGTGCGATGCAACTAGGCACTATTAAGCGGAACCGGGGTCCCGGCAATTGATTAATAGGTTCGAGTTATTTATCTACCCCACAAATTAAATGTTGAATTAACAAGGTGAAACAGGGCATCGGTTCGCTATGCAAATTTAAATGGACTCCGGAATAAGACAAAAGTATCCCGCATATAGACTCCATATTTAATTATGAGGTGAATCGGCATAATGCCCCCAAACCACAGACATGTATGCATGTATGAACAATTTATATGCAACAGTTTTATATATAGCATTTATAAAATAGGGACTCGGGAAAAAGGTTCACACATCTGGGTTCGGAATATCTTGGTTCTGGGAGTTCGGGTTGGCAGGGTTCGACGGGGACCGGGATCGGAGGTCGAAGGACTTGGTTTGGCGTCGGAGGATCATCAGATTCGCCCTGGTCGGTGTCGATCTTGTCGTCGCGAAGATCTTGTCGGGTCCGCGTATCGGGTCGGTCTTGGCTTTCGGGATGAAGAATTTGGCGTTCCGTGTCGGCGACCTTGGCGTCCGGGTTCCGGCGTCATTTGCGATCTCGGACTGGTACCGGAGTCTTCGGAAGATCTTGACAAGGATGCATAACAACTGTCGAAGGCATTCTTCTGGGTCTCGTAGTCGTGGAGATCCAGTTACCAACCTCACGTCCTCGCATTGTATCAGGTTCACGCAGCCAAACAGAGCCAAAGCACATCATGACGACGAAAGGGGAAAAATTGTAGGGACACATGAACTTGACTCGGCCTACTTGGCCTGGCATGCAGCTCTAGGAGATGGGCGCGCGGTACATGTGACCAGAGGCAACGAAGGACGACAGGGACGCGCCAGTCGGGCGGATATGGCACGGAGAGGAGCTCCTACCGGCGGCTTGCAGAGAGGAGGCGGGGCCGCTGTGGAGGCCGGCGAGATGGAGCCAGCAGGCAGCCGGAGAGGGCCTGCGGGGCTGAAACGAGCGCACGTCGGTGGTAGACATGGGCGACAGAGAGGGAGGTTGCAGGGCATTGTCGCGGCTCACACGGAGCCAAAGGGAGGAAGGAGGTCGGGGCGCCCTGGGCTCTAGCAGAAAAGCACAGGGCAGAGCCGCGCGGTGGTTGGTGTGCTCGGGGTCGCAGGAGAGGCGAGAAAGGGCGGGGGTCGGACAAGAGGAGGACGGCAACGCCACCATCGAAGAGGGCAGCAGCCATGGCGGTGGACGCGACGCTCGGGAGGAGAAAGGCATGGCATCATGGGTGGAGAGGAGAGAGGGCGACGGTCGGGGAGCAGGGACGGGCGAGCTCGGCGGCGGGCAGACTGGAGGCGGGGGATGGCGAGGAGACGCCCGGGGCGGGGAACAACGCCGCTCGGGGAAGGGGAGCAGCCCGGCGTGGCTCCGGCGGGCGGCCACAGAGGGGAAGAGGCAGGGGAGGGGAGATCAACGGGAGGCGGCGGGGTTGGTGGAAGGAAATGGGTCATGGGGAGAGAGAGGAGCCAGGCGGGGATGGGACAGAGGTGGGACCAGGTCGGGAGAGAGAAGGGGATTGGTGGGGGGTTGTCGGGGATGGTCCGGTTCACGTGGGGATTGGGCCAGGGGAAAAGGAGAAGCGATCGAGGTGGGTCCCTGGCGGGAGCTGGTGGTGGGTGGCGACGCGGGGAAACGCACCCAGGGTGGGGTTGGTCGGGCGCAGCAGGCGGGAGTGGGAGGAAGGATGAGCAGGAGAAAAGGGGTGGCAGGTGGGTGGATGGAGTGAGGTGGCGGGATGTGAGTGAGGTGGCGGCGGCTGGGTGTGGTTTTGGGGTAGGTAGCTAGGGTTTAGGGTTAGGACTAGATTTTATTTGGAGGTGGCCGGCTAGGCTTTCGGGCCTGGCTGGCTACCTCCTACAAAAATAATATAAATATTTTATTTGTTTAAAACGGGGCGTTTGAAATCTGTTTGTAGACGAAACAAAATATTCCGGCCAAGCCCGGGTTTTGTGTTTGAATAAAGACGGGGCTTATTTAGAAAAACAAAATAGGTTTTCGAAAATAGTTTTAGACAAAACCATGCATGATGATGACGATGCTCAAATGCAATGTGGCGTGATGACATGAGCATGCAGTCATGATGATGCAATGCACAAAAACACCGCGATTTTCTAGTAGTGGTTTTAGCGGGGCGCCACAATTCGACACTACTAACAAGGGATCTCGCCCTCGAGATCCGCCTCATGGTACCGGGAAGAAGGTCGGCGATCTGAATCTTCTCGCTTCGTGTAGATCCTCGCAACACCACTAACAAGAGGTCGTTGTCCGTGATGGTCGTGAGAACACTTCGGGAACAAAGGGCGAAGGCAGAGGTATCAACAAATAAAGCCACCTCTAGTTTCCGATAGACGGAGAGAAAAGATGCAGTCCAATCCACTTCAATGTACACGAGCAAATAGGATGAGTAGTCGGCATGGGGGCCAATCCATCACGCACCCAAACTATTACTCCGCACATTCGGTGGAAAAAAAACGTGCAGCCATTCTCGGAATCAGACGGAAGATCTCGACAATCGAGGTTTGGAACAAAGGAGTGATGCAGACTCTGCATCGGATCTGGCGTAGATGATGTCGTCGCGTTGAAAAACACCGGAAGGCACAAGAAGGAACAAAGAGAAGTCCAATAGATGAAGGATTGCTTAGATAGCATGAAGTCCAGAGGTAGAAACACAGTTACCAAAGGAGGAAGCGAAACCCTGAAGGTACGACGGAAAACCCAACCACGAGAAATCCTGGACTCGAAGAAAAGATAAGAGAGTAGAATCAAAACATGCGGAGGTAAGGGGAGAACAGCAGAGGGGTAAGGAGTAAAAGGAGACCTAATCAGATCTATCCAACCGATTTTGCAAAAATAGTTTTGACACTCTACTTTGGCCGTTAGCTAGGTTATCCTACAGGCTGGACTTGTGGGGTATCGCAACTGCTGAGCTCTGATAACACTCTGCATCACCCTCGAATTGGCCCTATGCAAGTTTTAGCGCTTCCCGCCAAACCCGCATAGAAACGAGTCAAGGACGCCCACCAGGCACTTTCATGCAGGTAGAAAACGAAGTAATACCATTACACAACAGTCCTTGATCGCACCCACAGAACAGATATATATACAACATCGACTACATGAGTTAAGAATACAGATATAATATACAAAGATCCAAATCACCTCGAAACGATAGAGCGTCCGACTACGGACAAGATGCAAATGGGGCTAAGAGCCCTGTAGAATAACCAATGGCGTCCATAACCCTGCCCAGGCCAAGCCGGAAGGGTAACCCTGCTAATGACGTCGATCTCAAACCTGCTAAAACAAAAGGGGTGCCGACAAAGGGCAAAGTAAAAAAGAGGAGCGTCCTTACTGAGGCCAGTACACGGCGAGGCTAGAATTCGGCGGCTCTCGCCTACATAGGAATGGTGGACTGAAGCGGCAGTGCAACAGCACTAAACAACCTATAGAGACTCAGTAAAACTGGCGGCTGTTAGAGAGGGGTAAGAAAGACCTATTCGGATCCTACCCGATCCTAACACCAAACATACCCATCCTGGTATTTCCCCCTCCAGACCAAACGAGGAAGTCGGACCAAGGAACTCACACAGTTGGCACTTTTATTCATTCCATTAAAGTTGAAGCACTTACTAGTCAGATATAGATAGCATGAGTCTACCTGATAGCATAACTAGTGGGCAGTTTTAGTTAACCAATCAGTTGTAGTTGGAACATTTACTAGTCAGATATAATTGTCCTGAGGAATCCCAAAACCCTGCAGTTGTTGGCACTTTTATCACATTCCAATGGAGTTGCAATACTTACTAGGCAGGTATAGCATGACACGATACACACCAGTTCCACCAGTAGTTGGCACTTTTATTATCCATTCCGTTGTAGTGAAGCTGATTACTAGTCACATAATAAGTCAAATTTATAGCACTACTTTAGTTATGCTTGTCTATGATCGAGATACTGTGCTCCAAGTCGTCCATAACCGTGGGCACGGCTTTCAGCAAGTTTTACCCTGCAGGGGTGCACAAATAGCAACACACACACGATCAACCTCGGAAAAACCAACTCAAAACCCAACGAGGCTTTCACGACAAAGCAATCACAGGATTCATAAAATATTTCAGGGGGCCACCCCACTAAGCTACCCACGACGAAGTTGGCCAGCTCGGAGACGGAGCCAAGGTTTGTGTGGACGGCGGTAAATGACTGGGAACCCGGAAGTGTGACTGGGCTTGTCGATACAGCGAAAACGTGTCACGATCCTAAACAGTACAGGTGCTCCACGCAGAATCGTATATAAAGCAGTAAAGCATGTCATAAGTATAGGATAGTAATAAAACCCCAAACTAGTTTGTGGCCCCAAGAAATAGAAATGAATCAAGCTCTGGCTCAGGAGGGTCCATAAGGCCTCCCGGATGTGGATAGTGCGAAAAATCAAGGAACAGGTATCAAGTACTCGGGGTCCTACGGGACACAAGTGAGCGTGGAAGAACCAAATAACATCTATTACCCACCGATGCCTCTACATTAGTTATATCTAGCATTTTAATAGTTGTAGTTAAAGTCATGATCAACTCCACCATAAACATCTGCCAGCATTCCAACAACTGTGGTACTTGACAACATGAGATCGCACCTGAGCAAGCAACTACGACTCACAAGGCCAGCTATCTACCAAACACAGGTAATAGGAGGTGTCCAAGGCAATATAGAGGCTGGACGGGATATAACTGGTGTAAAGAATCTAAAGCATCGCGACACGGATAGCAAGAGATCAACAGGAGGAAATAAAGACTAGAAATGCAAAATAGGTAGAAGGGGGAGAGGTGCTCGCCTGGGAAAACACTGCCAACGGATCATATCCGGAGAACTTTTCGATACTCGCATCCAATCCTCGGCCTAATCCGCGAAGAAGCAAACACTAGAGGGAACACCGGATGCAACATTTTAATACTACGGCAGAAGATCCGGCATGATGCATGTATGATGTATGACATGGCAAAGGTGCGATGCAACTAGGCACTATTAAGCAGAACCGGGGTCCCGGCAATTGATTAATAGGTTCGAGTTATTTATCTACCCCGCAAATTAAATGTTGAATTAACAAGGTGATACAGGGCATCGATCCGCTATGCAAATTTAAATGGAGTCCGGAATAAGACAAAAGTATCACGCATATGGATTCCATATTTAATTATGAGGTGAATCGGCATAATGCCCCCAAACCACAGACATGTATGCATGTATGAACAATTTATATGCAACAGTTTTATATATAGCATTTATAAAATAGGGACTCAGGAAAAAGGTTCACACATCTTGGTTTGGAAGATCTTGGTTCCAGGAGTTCGGGTCGGTAGGGTTCGACGGGGACCGGGATCGGAGGTCGAAGGACTTGGTTTGGTGTCGGAGGATCATCGGATTCGCCCAGGTCGGTGTCGATCTTGTCGTCGCGAAGATCTTGTCGGGTCCGCGTATCGGGTCGGTCTTGGCGTTCGCCATGAAGAACTTGGCATTCCGTGTTGGCGACCTTGGCGTCCGGGTTCTGGCGTCATTGGCGATCTCGGACTGGTACCGGAGTCTTCGGGAGATATTGACAAGGATGCATAAAAATTGTCGAAGGCATTCTTCCGGGTCTCGTAGTCATGGAGATCCGGTTACCAACCTCACATCCTCGCGTTGTATCGGGTTCACGCAGCCAAACAGAGCCAAAACACATCATGACGACGAAAGGGGAAAAAACTATAGGGACACATGAACTTGACTCGGGCCTACTTGGCCTGGCGTGCAGCTCCAGGAGATGGGAGCGCGGTACATGTGACCAGAGGCAACGAAGGACGGCAGGGACGCGCCGGTCGGGCGGATATGGCACGGAGAGGAGCTCCTGCCGGCGGCTTGCAGAGAGGAGGCGGGGCCGCGGTGGAGGCCGGTGAGATGGAGCCAGCAGGCGACCGGAGAGGGCCTGCAGGGCGGAAACGATCGCACGGCGGTGGTAGACGCGGGCGACAGAGAGGGAGGTCACAGGGCGTTGTCGTGGCTCACATGGAGCCAAAGGGAGGAAGGAGGTTGAGGCGCCCTGGACTCTGGCAAAAAAGCGCAGGGCAGAGCCGCGCGGTGGTTGGCGTGCTTGGGGTCGCAGGAGAGGCGAGCAAAGGCGAGGGTCGGACAAGAGGAGGACGGCGACGCCACCATCGGAGAGGGCAGCAGCCATGGCGGTGGACGCGACGCTCAGGAGGAGAAAGGCATGGCGTCACAGGCGGAGAGGAGAGAGGGCGACGGCCGGGGAGCGGGGACGGGCAAGCTCGGCGGCGGGCGGACTGGAGGCGGGGGACGGCGAGGAGACGCCCGGGGCGGGGAACGGCGCCGCTCGGGGAAGGGGAGCAGCCCGGCATGGCTCCGGCGGGCGGCGCCAAAGGGGAAGAGGCACGACAGGGGGGGAGATCGACGGGAGGCGGCGGGGTTGGTGGAAGGAAATGGGTCATGGGGAGAGAGAGGAGCCAGGCGGGGATGGGACAGAGGTGGGACCGGGTCGGGAGAGAGAGAAGGGAATTGGTGGGGGGTTGTCGGGGATGGTCCGGATCGCGTGGGGATTGGGCCAGGGGAAAAGGAGAAGCGACCGAGGTGGGTCCCTGGCGGGAGCTGGTGGTGGGTGGCGACGTAGGGAAACGCACCCAGGGTAGGGTCGGTCGGGCGCAGCAGGCGGGAGTGGGCGGAAGGATGAGCAGTAGAAAAGGGGTGGCAGGTGGGTGGATGGAGTGAGGTGGCGGGATGTGACTGGATGGAGTGAGGTGGCGGCGTTTGTGTGTGGTTTTTGGGTAGGTAGCTAGGGTTTGGGGTTAGGACTAGATTTTATTTGGAGGTGGCCGGCCGGGCTTTCGGGCCTGACTGACTGCCTCCTGCAAAAATAATATAAATATTTTATTTGTTTAAAACGGGGCGTTTGAAATCTATTTGTAGACGAAAAAAATATTCCGGCCAAGCCCGGGTTTTGTGTTTGAATAAAGACGGGGCTTATTTAGAAAAACAAAATAGGTTTTCGAAAATAGTTTTAGACAAAACCATGCATGATGATGATGATGCTCAAATGCAATGTGGCATGATGACATGAGCATGGAGTCATGACGATGCAATGCACAAAACACCCCGATTTTCTAGCACTGGTTTTAGCGGGGCACCACAGGATGCTCTTGGGTGGAGAAGGGGAACTGTGGGAGGGAAATGGAGAGTGCCAGGAGTAGCGGGGTGGTCTGGGGCTTGTATACTCGAGGGGAGGGGTGTATGGTGGACGTTGTTCATGGGCAAGCTTAGAGGGAGAGAGGAGGCCATCCATTGGTCAGTAGGGGTGGTGGAGAGGTCCTGGGTCGTGGTAGGGGAGCAGAGAGGGAGTGGTGCTGCTGTTACAAGAGGAGTTTGGCAAGATGTGGGTGTCCCTTCCTTTGGTTTGCATCCAAGCACAAAAGACAAATAGCTAAGGTTTGCTACAGTCCTTGCTACAGTGTAGTGCTACAGCGTTATCGACCACAGAGAGAGGGGTGGTGCTGTGGAAGCTTGTTGGGGAAGATTGGATGAAGCTTGAGTGGGGGTTTTGGGCTAAAATGTTAAATGTTCAAATCAACCATAAGGGATGATCAATGTTTAAGTTCTAGATTTTTGATCTTGACCAACTGAGATAAGGATGCTGGTAGATGGGTAAGGTTAAGATGCATCTCTGAGATTTAATTGAGATTTTTCAGAGAATTCTAGATGCACTTTATATCAATTATTCAAAAAGTGCAGAAATGGTTTCTAGAAGCTAAAGTGATATTTTTACCTTAGACAAAGTGAGATTTTGGTGTGAAATGTTATGAGGTACCATATTACACCTTGGGGAATTTTATTGGGATTTATTGAGGTGGGAAAGTATTTTTAAAGAATTATTTCTTGTTTCAGCCATTTAAGAAAATGGACAAAAAGAAATAATAAAAATCTTCCAATTTTTTTTTTGAAGAGGTATGATAGGGTATGATATGTGGGACTTAATGGATCCAAAATTTTGGGAAGTGTTTTGGCAAAAACCAAACTTTCCTTTAAGAGAGGAGTTTTGGAGATTTTGCCTATTAAGGGAATTAAATAGTTTTGGTCCATAATAAATATGGATAATTGTTGATAAATCTTGATGATAAAAGTATATGAGGTATACAAGGTGTAGAAAGCATTTGCAACCTTGGGATTGGAGAATCCAAGTTGATTTTGGTGGAATGCTCTAGATTCAGGATCTAGGGTGATGTTAATTTCATACCATCAAATCCAGGTTGGACCTTGGAGCTCAGAGCTCCCCTTGGGGCATGGGATATATGGATAGATAGAACAAGTTATGTAGATTGCTATGGTGTAGAGTTTTGAGCTTGATCCTGCTTGAGCTCACCAATATAGGCTTTCAAACTTTGAATAAAATAAGCCTACCAAAGCAGATTATCATCTAGCCTTCAAAACCTTGTGGGTTATAGAAGCACAGATATCCACTTGGAACAAGTGAAGTAGATGTTGATAGATTTATATTAGTAGAACACAAATATGGAATGATTTGGTCCATAGAAGGTTGGATGGTGGTGTGAGCTTATACCAAAGTATGCATGTTGACTAGATTAGCAGGAAAAGTTATTTTCTTGCCTTCAAAACCATCAAGAACTAGTGGGTTGAAGGATGATATAACCAAGGGCAAGAGTGGGCCTTGGTAGTCCTTAGGATGTTTAAAAATATGGTTCAGATGCATTTCCCAAAATGCACAAGGGTTGAGAAAGGGAGGAATTCAAAAAGGTGGTGCTGGAAATAGTTTTCCGGACTTACTCAAATATTTTGGCAGATTTGAGGTTTTTGACTAGAGCATGGGATGGGATGTTTTTGGATGGTTTGCAAGGTACCCAACATCATCAGGAGGAGGATGTTGAATTGTATATTGAGTAGAGGGGATCCATGCTTGATATTGGTCTCCATTGACTTGGAAACTTCTAGAAGTAGATCCCTTCAGAGATGATTTGGTTAAGGTTTTTAGATGTCTACTGAGTAGCTAGGGATCAGATCCAGAGTGTAATCTTGCTTAGGGTGGGGAGATTTGGAGACATCTTGATACTAGTAATGAGCTCCTAGAGTAGCCCATACTATCTCCTAAGCAGACAATTCAACAGCGGATCAAGGCAACGCATTTTACAAACAATTCAATTACTATTGGGGTTACTACCAAGCTTATCTTGAGGTAAGGATGGGTATTTTGAAATAGGTTGGATGTTGAACAAGGTAAGGTCCTTGGTATCTTTACCAAGAGTAGAATCCAGAAGCTTACAAAAAGGTTTTGTTAAATCTAGAGGTAAGAGTATTAGAAGGTTCTATCTTGAAAACATAAGGAGATAGTATTCCATAGATCTCCATAGTTTGATCAATATAAGTTACTAAAATAGTCGGTTTGCAAAGGCTTCTTGGCTCAGGTTTTGAAATGCCAGAATATTTGAGAATATGGGAATTAAGCCAAGACTATTTTGGGAAGTAGCTTTTGTCAACTGGTGTTTAGGTAAGGAGTAAATCATCTAATACACATTCATATGCATAAGCATATCCAAACAACAAGCAAACACTTCAGCATTAAACAAGAAAAAGTTTTTATTCCCCCTGATTTTTGCATTCTGGACAACTAATCAGGGTTGCTGAAATTGGGATGTTACACCCCCTTCGTCTCGTATTCTGGCTCCGGGAGTCTTCTAGTGAAATAGGATTTTTGGCATATTTTCCGGGATTTTTCCTGATTGTTGATTTTCTGCACAAAAAGTAGACACCAAGGCAATTCTGCTGAAAACAACGTCAGTCCGCGTTAGTTGCATCCAAATCACACATGTTTAGAGGAGAAACAATAACAAAAGTGTTCGGGAAAGTAGATACGTTTTGGACGTATCAACTCCCCCCAAACTTAGCTTATTGCTTGTCGTCAAGCAATTCAGTTGAAAACTGAGTGCGATAAAAGAACTTTCACGAACACATTTGCTTCATATGATGTATATATTCTCAGCATGTGATCAACTACTTAGACAATTCATAATAAGGAGTATGCAATTAAGTTTACTTAATAGGCAATGCAAGCTATGAAGAGATTCCAACTCAATAAGTAGCATGAAGTATAAACATAAGCAACATTACAATGCTCATAAAAAATGTATGATAGAGTGGGATCTCGCTTGCCTTTGATCCAAGGCACCTCTAAAGTTAAATTGAAGACTAGAAGTAAAATGTCAAAGATACAAGCATCAAAGTCATAACACAAATAATCAAGTAATGGGACAAGCACAAAGAATGAAAACTATGCTCTCAAGAAGGTGCTCGAAGAATATGTGGAGACTCGAGAAGTAAAAGAAAAGGTTTTGAATAATTTGAAAGGCTTCCAAATGCTGAAAGTATGGTACTTGTTAGCTTTGAGCTCTCATTGCCCTATCATAAGCATCTTTAATGTGATTAAGGTGAAAGTGAGGTCCAATCTGAGTTATATGCTTGACAGACTATAAACCGAAAATCCCATGTCCCTTGAGTACGAGGGCCACTCCTCATGCTACTCAACTTTAGTTACCAGTAAGTTCTTGTCATCGTAAATATGTGTGTATCATAGAGAACCGCCAACGGGGTACCCCTTGCCCAATGATACGGAAGAATCCCCATATCAAAATGACAAGGCAAGCAGACAATGAGTATCTCAACAATCTTCTTATTTACCATCGGAAAATTGTGCTTTTTTCTCTGTTTCCTCTTTTCATAAATCCCTTTTTTTTCCTTTTCTCAATAGCTATCTCTCTTTTTTTATAAGAAGAATGCTTCATAGATATCATTATGCTTATGCTATAGGTTTCCACCATGTCAGCATGGATTAGACCAGCGACCCAGGTGTTTCTCTAACACACATACATAACTCCATGGACTTACAAGCTCCCTTTTTATTTCACACCGACGACATCCGCAAACAAAAGAGCATGGTATCAACTGGGTATATATTTACAAGTGTTGAAAGTGTTCCCCGTGACAGCACGGTTTTGCTAATCCCCAGCCTATAATTTGCAAGCATATAACTTTCATGGACAGTTACAATGGTTCAGGTTTATTAAGTGTAGAAAATAAAGTGTGCCATCAAGTTCATGAGAGCTTTACTAACTAACTTTCTCATAACAAGCAAACATTTTATTCATAAGAAAACAAGGCATAATGAATATGCACGGGAGTAGCAAATGATGCTAATAGGTAGGTATGGTGGACACTTTGGCAATATTTGGTTTAAGGGAGTTGGAAACATGAGTAAAATACTCAGTGGAAGTGAAGGCTAGCAATAGTAAGGGAGCGAAAAACGAGAGAGCAATAGCTATCATAATCATGCTTGCAACAAAACATGACAAATCATGGCATGAAAGTGATTCAAGATTCTCAAGGCAAAATAATTCATCCAGGTTTAACTGATTATTACAGTCATATGCATGTGTGAGCATGTGCCAAGCCAATTGAAATGAAACATTCAAAGGAGGATACCACGATGTCATAGTAAGTTATGAATAGATTAATGCAAGCAAACATTCATAAGACATGCTACAAACTATTAGCAAGCTGGAACTAATCATACGAAAGCAAGAACTAGTAAGCATCCAAAGATAACATACACCTGACACGAACAGACTAAGCATGCCCACGGTGATGAGTATATGTACAAAAATGAAAACATATAGAGTTCGTTACCAGCCTCTTACCGTGCCTCAAGTTGTCATTAATCCTCATTATTGCTCTTCACTTGTGTGGCTTGAATAATAATATGAAACCAATATCCACTGAGGACTGCTGAACCCTGTAGCAAACTCACAAAACCAAAGAAGAACGACAAATATTTTTGTTGTTTTTGATTTTTTTTAAAACCAGAACCAAAAGGAAAAACAAGCAAAGCAAAATCTTTTTGGGTTTTTTGAAAAGTTCAAACAAAGCAAAAAGTGAAAAACAAACCAAGGCAAAAAGAAGAAGAAGCAAACCAAAGAGAAACAACAGAAATATTTTTGGTCTTTTTGTGTTTTAGAAAGAAAAACCAAAGAAAGAACGAAAACTAAAAAGAGAACGAAACACGAATATACAAAGTACCGACGCAACATGATAAGGAGATGCGTGCGGTGTCAGCGTACCTCCCCCCAAGCTTAGGCTTTTTGCCTAAGTGGGTATCAATCCAGATACGGGTAAGGGTTCCAAGTAGGAGGATCATGATAAGAATGGTTGTAGTTGGGCCCGTGGGAAGAAGAAGAAGCTCCCCAATCATAGCAGGCTGCTGATATGAAGACTCTCCCTCATTTGAGGGCTGGACCGAATCATCCGTGACCTCCCTTCTAGTATCCTGCTCCTGTTGGGAGAGCTCTCCCAAGTACGTGTCAAGCTCCTCCTCAGTGAGGGACTATCCTTCCCTGTTATCAAGGTTAAACAAAACAGGTGCAGGCAAAAGAACAGCACGCTCGGACTTGCTCTTTCTCCAACCAGCATTCAGAAAGGTTATTTCATAAGATAACTCATTCAAACTAGCCCACAAGGAAACAAATTTATGTTGTATCATGGAATTAAAATCAAGCATTTCTTTGGGAAACTGTAGGTCTAGATGATGAGGCACTAAACCATGCAATGCTAATAGACGAGAAGCAATGAGGCCTCCACAAATTCCACCTTTCTCACGGTTAACAGCAAGACGGAAAGCTATCAAAGCACCTAAGTTGTAAGACCTATCTCGTTTAAGAGCAGCAGAGATAAATGCTAGATCATATGAAGATAACTTATTGGCAGTTTTCCTAGCAAGAACACACTTGGCAATACATTAGGAAAAGTAGCGAATGGAGGGAAGATGAATGTTACGGGTTTTTCCATTCTCCTTCGAGAAGTTGCTCCCTTGGAAAATTTCTGCGTATAAATCCATGAGTGGTTCAGGTCGCTCCTTAATCCTTCTACATGATCCCCATTGAGGTACCTTAATAGCTGCACAAAAGTCATTGAGAGAAAGGTCGACAGCGATATTGTAAATTTTGTACTGGACCATGGGGTTAGGCAAAGAGTGACTAAATTGAACGTCCTGCACCACAGACATGGTTAGCTTCACAAATTGACAAGGTTCATCTTCCAAAAAGTGCTCCAACCCTGCATTAGAAACCAAAGTGTAGAAATCTTAGAGAATTCCCGCAGCTCTCATGAAATCAGAACAGGGATAAATGGAAGGAAAAAGTTCCTCCTCCCGGTGGACCTTCATGACCCTAGGCACCCATAGTTCATGTTGGTTTAGTTGCTGCTCATTCATCTTCTATTCTAAAATTTAAACACCTATTAAACAAGTAATTGCAAAGTGAATATAATGAAGGATACTACTCATAGGGACTTGTAACAGGCCTAAACATGCATCAAAACTATATCTCTAAGCATCAAACAAGCTTACAAGTTCTCATAACCTGTCACCTACAACAGCAAAATACTCAAGATATAATCCACTAAACACAAATCTACTTGGACAAGGGGAGAAGTCACATACCAGAGAACAAGTGCTCGAAATTTCAGCAACAAAGATGGGCTGAGCAAGGAGATCGAAAAAATCGAGAGCAAGCACAACAAGAACACGATTTTGAGCAGTGAACTGGAGCTTACTTGGGAGAGAGAAGAAAGTGGCAGGTGGGAGAGTTAGTGGAGGGCTAGGGATGGCCCACACCATGGCATGGCGCCACCTAGGGCAGGCCATGCCACCAGGTGGTGAGCCTGCCTGGTGGGTCCCCCTGGCACCTCCCAGGCACTCCTCTGCCCCTTTTTCACGTAAAAATTTAATATGAATTTTCTGGAATTTTTTGAGGCACTTTATTTTTGGGCATTTTTCAGGTATAGAGAAATGATTTTCTGACAAACAGGTTTTTTTGGAAATGATGCAATGACAAAACAAGGCTATAACTATAGAAGTTCTAAGACACTCTAAAATGCAAGCAACTAACAACAAAGAAAACTAAATGAAAACAAAAACTAAAATTGATAGAATAGAAGTAAGCGGAGATAATCGTAGTGAAAACATTGTTTTGTTCAATGAAATCCTTTTGTTAACAAGGTTGGTCAAGTCTTGTTACCAAAACAATTTCATATGAGACAAAACTTTGTATTCCACTAATGATTATGTTACCTCAACCTTGATAGCAATGGTCCCAATCATAATAGTTTCAATTTTTTCTCTTGGTATGGGACAATATATTTCTCCAACTTGAATGCCCTCAACATGTTCAATTGAATTCAAACAATAAGTACTTTCAATCTTCTTGGGGAAATAGATAGTATGTTCCTTGTCATTAACATTGAAAGTCACCTTTCCTTGATTATAATTAATAACAGCTCCTGCAGTATTAAGAAAAGGTCTCCCAAGAATAATGGACATATTATCATCTTCGGGCATTTCAAGCACAACAAAATCAGTTAATATCAAGCAATTATGAGCCACTTGAATAGGTACAGCCATTTGCAAAGATATATCAGTTGGTATTAGTTTTTCAAGTTGAAGCCTATTATAGAGAGAGAAAGGCATAACACTAACTCCAGCTCCCAAATCACACAAAGCAGTTCTAACATAACTATTCTTAATAGAGCAAGGGATAGTTGGAATCCCTGGGTCTCCAAGTTTCTTTGGAACCTTACCATTGAAGGAATAATTAGCAAGCAAAGTAGAAATTTCTTCATTAGGGATCTTCCTTTTATTCGAGACAATGTCCTTCATATACTTTGAGTAAGGAGGCAATTTAATAGCATCGGTCAAAGGAATTTGCAGGAATAAAGGTTTCATCCACTCACAAAACTTATTATAGTGTTCATCTTCCTTTGACTTGTGTTTCTTATCAGGGAAAGGCATAGGTTTTTTGGACCCAAGGTTCTCTTTCACTACCATGTTTCTTAGGAATAAAATCTTCTTTAGTGTATTTAGTATTCTTAGTGTGCTTTTCAGGTTTGTCTTCAACTTTTTCGTCATTAGGAACTTCATTTTCTTCATTACCACTTTTAGTTTCAGCATCAGAGATAGATATACTATTAGGATCTATAGCAGGTTCAGAGGGTTCTACAACAGTTTTATGTTTCTTTTTCCTTTTCTTACGAGTAGAGCCACTATTTTTAGCTAGTTGAGAATCCTGCTCAATTCTTTTGGGATGCCCCTCAGGATAAAGAGGATCCTGGGTAGCAGCACCACTTCTAGTTCTAATTTCATAAGAATGTTTTTCTTTAGCAGCATTAACTAGCAAGTCTTTTTTCACTTTAACGAGTTGAGCTATTTGAGTTTGAACCATTTGAAAATGTTTAACAATCATTTTAACATCATTAGAGGTTCTTTCCACAATATCTTTGAACTCAACAATAGCCCTAGTGTTCTCCATTAGATGATTTTGCACCCTTTTATTAAAATTAGCTTGCTTAACAATAAAGATATCAAATTCTTCTAAGCATTGATCAGGAGGTTTAGAGTAAGGGATATCACCTTCATCAAAGTGTTGGAGAGAGTGTACCTCAATAGTGGATGAGTAGGGGATAGGCTTACATAATTCTTCTATAGGAGGTAAATTCTTGACATCTGCAACTTTAATTCCCTTCTCCTTAAGACATTTCTTAGCTTCCTTCATCACTTCATCATTTAATTCAATAACTCCCCTCTTCTTTGATGTTGGAATAGACACTGGTATAGTAGGTTCAGGTACAATTACTTCAGGTATAGCAATAACTTGGTAGCATGGTTTCTAGAGCGCCAGCAGAGACGGCTAGAGTGAGTGAAGTATAGCATGCCAATTCCATTCCATCGATAAAGTCAGCTGCTGGATCCCTCGAGGCAGCCATCCTTTCAAGAAAGCGTAATAGCTTGCTGCTACCCAGTACTGAGACCTCACTGCCCTCAGCGGGCCAAAGGGGTGCATATGGTACCCAACTAAGAATAGGATAGCTTGTTTAGGAGGAGTCCAATCTTCATAATTCTTGCTTATTTTAGCCATTAATTCCTCGGCTTCCTTAGGAGTCCTATTCCTGAAAACACAATCAGCACAACTATCTAGGTATGTCCTAGATTCTTCGGTTAGTCCATTATAAAATATATCAAGAAGCTCATTCTTAGGTAATGGACTTCCAGCCTATACATGAATCAAAGCACAAAACCTTGCCCATGATTCGGGTAATATCTCTTTTTCTCCCTGTTTAAAATCAAAAAGTTCCTGCAAAATAGCATGTCTAGCACTAGGAGGAAAATATTTCTGCAGGAAAGTACTAATCAAGAATCAGGGCTATCAATAGATCCAGGAGGTAAATTACTAAACCAAGTTATAGCTTCTCCTTTTAGTGAAAAGGGTAAAATCTTACCAACAAAGTAAGTACGCATATTAATATCATTAGAAAACAAGCCACTCATGGTAGAAAGTTCATTCATATGTGCTACCACACTTTCATTCTTAGTCCCACAAAAAGTTTCTTTCTCAACAATAGCTATGTAAGATAGATCGAGAGAGAAATCATAATAATTATCTATAATGTTTATGGGAGAAGCACCAAACTTAGCAATAGGAGATAATTAGGGTCTAATAGTACGCCTCTCAAGGAGACTCTTAGCAGCGCTCCTATCATGGGTGTTTTTACATTCTTTAATAAATTCATCAGTCATCTCAACATAACCATCTTCAATATCATAACTTTCACTAGACTCAGGTGAACTAACAGGTGTGGTAGTGTCTTCATTAGGAGTTCCAGTATTTCCAGCTATAGTTCTAGCAATCGTAGCATCTAGGAAAGGACCTAATGAACCACTCTTATCAAGCACAGTAGAAGCAACATCATAAGCCTCAGAAGTTTCAGATTCAGCAGTAGTAGCAGTGTGTGTAGCATGTGTATGTGGTGGTGTAACGAGCTTACTTATAACAGATGGTGAATCAAGAGCAGAAGAGGTGTTCAGAACTGTACCTCTTCTTGTAGTGGATGGTAAAATAGGAACCTTGCCATCACGAGACTTACCCATGATGGATGGATAGCAGCGAACAATAGAGAATCCAAGTGAACTTGATAAATAAAGCTATGCTCCCCGGCAATGGCGCCAGAAAATAGTCTTGATGACCCACAAGTATAGGGGGTGTATCGGAGTATTTTTGAGGGAAGTGAAACCCAATTTATTGATTCGACACAAGGGGAGCGAAAGAATATTTATAAGCCTTAACAACTGAGTTGTCAATTCAGCTGCACCTGGAAACAATCTTGCTCATAGCAGTTTATCAGTAGCAACAGTTTTGTAGTAGGAATAGTAAAGTAACAGCAGTAGTAAAGTAAAGACAGCAGTAACAATAGCAGTAACAGTAGGATTCGAGCGCGATAGGCATAGGGATGGATGGATGGGCATTGCATGGACAAGACAATTCACAGAGCAATCAGAACATAGGGCAATTGCAGATAAATAAGATAAAGCATCCAAGTACTAGATACTCCTAGGCATGTGTTCCATATATAGTCATACGTGCCCGCGATGAGAACTTGCACACCATCGTTTGTCCTGCTATCCCGTTTGCAGCGGGGCCTCAAGGGAACTACTGGCAATTAAGGTGCTCCTTTTAATAGAGCACCGGAGCAAAGCATTAACACTCTGTGAACACATGTGATCCTCACATCAAAGCCATTCCTTGTGGTTATCCTGATTTCTGTCACTTTGGGGCCATTGGTTCCGGACAACAACATGTGTATACAACTTGTAGATAAGACCATAAATAATACTATCATAATGAATCAATAACATGTTCAGATCTGAAATCATGGCACTCGGGCCCTAGTGACAAGCATTAAGCACAACAAGTCGCAACAAAGTCATAAAGCACTAATAAAAGATTCTAGGCACCATGCCCTAACAATCTGATGCCATTACATGAACAATCTCATCCAATCCCTACCATCCCCATAGCCTACAGTGCGGGATTACTCACTCATAGATGGGGGAAACATGGATGGTCGATGGAGAAGCGATGGTGATGATGATGATGGCGATGATCTCCTCCAATTCCCCGTCCCGACAGGGTGCCAGAATGGAGTTTCTGGTGCTGTTTCGTGGAATCTGGTGGTGGCGGCAGAGCGGAACTCCTTCTGGAAAAACGTCGAACCCCCGTGAGTTTTTAGGTCAGAAGGCATCTTATAGGCGAAGAGGGAGACCAAGGGGTGGCCTGGGGCGGCCAGACCACCCCCTGGCACGGCCTGGGCTTGCCCGCGCGGCCAGGTGGTGTGGCCTAGGCCCAGCCCCCTCCGTCTCGTATTCTGGCTCTCGGAGTCTCCTGGTGAAATAGGATTTTTGGCATATTTTCCGGGATTTTTCCTGATAGTTGATTTTCTGCACACAAAAAGTAGACACCAAAGCAATTTTGCTGAAAACAGTGTCAGTCTGCATTAGTTGCATCCAAATCACACAAGTTTAGAGGAGAAACAATAGCAAAAGTGTTCGGGAAAGTAGATACGTTTTGCACGTATCACCCTTTGCCTCCGTTGGCATTGTTGCGGCAGACGGCGAGGATGCTGACCAAGGTGGCCATATGTTCCTCCCTACCTAGAGCACCAGATGTCATGTCTTGATTTTAGACACCGGGGATGGGCAATCCTCTTTGTTAGTTCGGCAAGGGACAAAACATCTGGCGAGCTCGATCGGCGAGATAGATGAACACACACACACACATAGAGATATAGGTTTTTTTTCCCAGGTTTAGGTCCGTGTGGTGTGTATCCCAACATCTTGCAACTATCATCTATCTAGTGGATGATCATAGTTACAATGTTCCTTCCCTGGGAAGACTTTAGCTAGAATCTCCTCCCCTCTCTCTCGACCGACCTAGGCCTCCTTTTATAAGGGCAAGGGGACACCACAAGGTGTAGCATCACCACGTGGCAGGGCGTGGCTTGCATGAGTACAACGTGAAGAGGCTCTCCTGCGTGGTTTTCACGTGGCTGAGATGGTCCTAGGCATAGTGCCATAGTCTTCAGAGTCATGTCATCTCACTTCTGACCTCTATCAGAACGGGTGTCTAGACGGGGTTCTTAGGCTTTGTGGTCCATAAACACCTAGCCCCTGAGAAGAGTTCTTCATGGCGGCTTAATTAGGAGGGATTCACAGACCCCAACTCCTACAGATACGACACCTTGTTTTTGTATTTTTAAGTGTTAGGAACCTAAACAAAGTCAATTTGACATAGGACATTTCAAGGATTGTTTTTTCATGAAGACAATGACCTAGAGCACTAGGACCTCATGAGCAGGACCCGAAGACCCAAAAGATACCAGGTGGCGTGGCCCAGGAAGTGAACCACACCACCTATGCTCTTTCCCTTCTAGAGCATTGACAATCATCTATCTTCAAAACTATCTTGAAGTATGGACCTAAAAACGCAAATGGTCCCTCGAGGTGATCTTAGAGGATACATAGCAAAAATAGAGAAACATCGAAATAGAGACAGATCCTACGGAGATTGGAGGGGGGCGCCACTAGAGCCACCACTGATGGATCTCCTTTTTGAACATCAGCAACGTCATCTCCATGATGAAGAGGGAATACTCCGCCTCTAGACTATGGGTTTGTAGTAGTATATTGATCTACCTCTCTCTCATGATATCATTGTTTTAGTACCATATGTGCTGCCCAACATGATTATGGTCATCTATGTTATTTCTGTGTGATGGATCTTTGTTTTATGAGATGATATTTGAGATTTGAATTCTATCATGTGTAATATGTATTGGTAAATGCATATTATGTAGCCCATTCTTAAGTACTAGTTTTGATCATACTTGTATGCAAGTGAATGTGTGGGGGAACGTGTGTATTCGATGGACTAACATGGTGGTGGGGATTTGGTAGTGACAAATAACTCGAGATCCATTATGACTTTTACTTTTCTTTTGTGACCTCACTAGGGATAAAGTGAATTCTTCTGTTATATTCGTCTTGTGATAGCAAAGATGTTCTTGTTTGATCAAGGTAGCACTTGTTACTCAAACATTATGTTAGAGTACCTAAGGTTATACTCTGTTTATTCTTAATTCTGGATTACATGGAGTTTTCCCTTTCTTGAGGAGTATAAGTGAGATGTGTTGCATCATCTTTATATTAGGACATGATGCACATGTGAATGCTAATCAAACACATAATGAAGTTCTAAGTGATATTATATCATCCATTTGTATGTCCATTCCAACTTATGAGAGAGTAGATAAGTGAAGTCAAGAACCTTGGTCCACTTTTTATTATAAGAAACACATTTTACACACTTCTATAGAACTTTATATTTCTGCAATAATTAATTACAAAAATATAAAATACATTTACGATTTGCATAAATAAACAAAAATGCAAAAAGAACTTCACTTTATTGTGTTTACTTTCTTGCTTAGTTACAAATTGTTTAATTTTATTTATTTATATTTTTATTTCCATTTTGCTAATATGAAACCTTGTGCTTTATAACCACATGGTGGCATTGGGGATACAGGATAGATACTTTGATTTGTAGGTTGTGTGAAGAAGATAAGAAAAGGAGAGTTCTTAGCAATTCCCTGGGAGTTCGATATAAACACTCGATTCACCCTTGTGGGGAAATGACGCTTTGTACAACACTCTACACTTGGATTCTCAACGAGTTGGTCACACGGAGTTGTTGCCATCAGCTACTACCTCTTCTGGATACATGTGAAGGAGACGCGGTACCTTATCCGTAGGTGGAAGGACTAGACGGATGACACACCACAAGATACTAGTAGCGGCGCATGGAGAACCTACTCAGAAAGGTCAGGTACGGGCCTCTACTATGACCTCTTTTGGGCAAATAGCCCCATGTACCTTGAAAATCTCTTGCCCTTTTTTGGGAACCTAAGCACCTTTCAAATATATGCCAAGCAAATTGGGCAATGAATGCCAAGCAAGCCGGATTGGGGACTGGAGTGCCCCCCAAGCCATACAAGAAGATCTTAAACATGGAGCATGTTGAGCAAACAACCCTGCACTACATAGAAGCTTCATGCTTCCCCTCTACCAACTCTGCCTTTGTGTCCTCTCTAGAGCTATCGGAGTTGAAGTTGCAGTGGCACAAGGAGCCATCAAAGACATTGACAGCGAACTCATTTTCCCCATCAAAGTTAAAGTGGAGGTAGTTTCTTGGCTACAGGCTATAAGAACCTATGAATCGCCTCCAACCTCGATTAAGATACTTGTGGCCACCACCACCTAAGAGGTCCTCCATCCTCCAAGGCGAAGTAAAGTCTGCTTTGTGCAACACGAGCTATGGAGATTCATGTCTGTCTTACGCCTCGACAAACTTGTTAGGGTGAGCCATGAATTTCCAGTAGGCTCGGTGCCCGAATATAGCATGGTATGCACTCTTGAATGACACCACTTTGATATAGTCATTCATTCCGATAACTTTCCAGCGTTCCTAAAGTAACGTCTAGAGTGATTTCTGCTGGAGAGTTCGCTTATCTTATGGGGACGATTCCATGGAAAACCACGCTGCTATGGTTGAGCTGGGTTTTCGATATCTTCATGCAGTGCAACGTTTCGATGTAGAGGATGTTGATGCTGCTACCACCGTCCATAAGGGTTTTTGAGAACTCATAGCCGCCAATAAGTGGATTGATGATAGAGCGTATTTTCCTCGCTTATCAGGCTTTTTTAGGTGATTGCGTCGATCAAAGGTGATCTTCACTTCCGACCAGTCCAGTTATTGTGGAACAACCGGAACAGTTGCGTTGAGCTCATGCATTACTGCTTTGTTGACCTTGGCTGGTTGGGATCCGAGGAAGCAGACGTAAGTGTCTTTCTTGGTATGGTAAGCCTTCTTACCATCCGACTTGGGATTTGCGGTATCCGCCATCTCCATGTCAGCATCTTCCTTTGACTCCTTATTCTTGTCGAAATTTTTCTTTCCTTTTCTCGCTCGTCCCTACAGCCAGCGGATTCGTCTTTCTTAATGTCGTCATTAAAACGACACTCAGTATTTGTGTGGGAAGATCCCCTGTTACCTTGCGAGTGATGTACACACGGGTTGTTGGCAATATCGGCCCAAGAGTATGTTTTACCAGGCTGTTTGTCTCCTCTACCTTGGACCCAGGAAGTTCCGTGGCCTCGTCCCTGGCCACCTCTATGCCCTCCTTGGCCTCCTGATCCGAAAATTGCATCGATAGTTGCATTTTCCGGATTGGATTTATCTTCTGAGGTGTTCTTGGGCTTCTAGGTTTGTTGATATTTTGGCTGTTTTGCCGATTAAGGCAGAGCTAGAGCATTCATCAGTCCTTCTGAATCATCGCCGGCATCTACATATTTGCTTGTCATTTCTATCATCTCCCCCAAGTTGGTAACTTTGTCACAATTTAGCCGGTGACGCAGTAATCCGATTGGGAGCCCTGTGATGAAAGCTTAGATCGCGGTTTGGTCATTGACTCCTTCGCAGGAGCTTTTTTTTATTGATCCATCATCCGAGGTAGTCCCGACAGGTTTTGTTGAGGGGTAACCTCGTGGGTGTCACGATCTTCATGGATCTCGTGGTCAAATCGATTGGAAAGTGTGGGGAAAGGGAGAAGGTAGCAAATGTGAACTCACACCTCGTGAAGAACACGATGAACGCACGCAAAACTCACATGATACAAGGCCGATTGCTCCCGCCGTTGGCCACTGGTCTGATAGAATCCTCGCGAGAAAAGATTGGTCAACATGCTCCCTCGATCCCAAGCGGAGAAGGAAGAACACCTTAGAGAGGGTCTTGACAACTACGCTCTTGCACTCTCAAACATAGGCCTTGTACAACAAGGGAGGTGAGATGCAAACTCCAACGAGGTGGTGACGATAGTTGGTTTGGGTAAGGGGGTTGTCTTTAGTATATCATCTATGCCTAGGTATACATGAGGGGTGGGGGCACTATATATAGGCCAGCCACTTAACAAGGGGTGGTTTGGGGAATAATTCTAGTGGTTGGAATAGACTAGAGGGGTATATGGGCCAAAGGCACAGCTAGCGGCGCACATGACCATTCACTTAGGCTAGAGACTCCGGGGTGAAGGGGCTAGAGACTCTGGGGATGGCCGGAGACTCCGGGGTCGACGACACTCTATGGGGTAGACTTCGGGGTGGTGGACAGAGAGCTCTAGGCAGGCGGTCAGAGTCCTGTCCAAAGTCCTAGGGGGGGGGAATCCTGTGCGGAGGGCCGGGCACTCTGGTGTGGTCGCTGCTCTCCGGGCTTGTCTCTGGAGGGGTGTACTGAACGCTCCTGGGGCGAGTCCGGAGTCCTGGCCAGAGACTTTGGGGTTGGAGGCCGGAGACTTCGGGGTCTTGAGGGTCGGAGACTTCGGGGCTTCAGCAGCTACTTCTTACGTCTCCTCTTCCAAGCCTCTGTCTTGTCGGGCTTGGTGCTCTGGTCTTCCTCCCTTGCCTCCGTACTTGTTGGTGGGAACCTATCATAATAATGGGATTGAGTATGTAATAGTATACCATTTAAGAGGGTAGAAACTGGGCTCGCGTAGAGGAACAGATTCACCTTTGGAGTCCATGACAACTTGGCATAAGTTGGAGACCTTGATGTGGTAATGACCATAGGTTGGGCTACCTCAGCTCCCCCCCTTCAAAAAAAATAGTCATCGACTCTTCATGCTCATCACTAAGAGGATGTCGAGATACCTTCTTGATCCTGGGGTTCACCATATAGTCATCCTCGGGAAGATTAAATTGACAACACTCCAATATTCCTTCACTTTCCATCAAGCCTACAAAGCTCACAACAAAAGAGAACCAACACTCAAAGAGTAGCCAATTCATGAAGATAACATGAGTCCTCAAGTAGAGTGAAGTCACCTTATGATGTAGAGATAGCTCGTTGGATGGCAACCATAGGTAACTCTCTACGGTTCATCTTGTCAACTTATGGTCCATAGAGGTTGACATGTAAGCAATTGTACCTTCACACAACAAATACCAAGGAAAATATGTTTGTGTGTGCTAAAGGAGCATTTCATTTGTGGCATGTCCGTTCTTGTTCATAACACTATTAGCACAACTCAAGTATAGAAAACGGGGTGCATATGCAAGGTGAAAGTGCATGAAAATTGTTTGAAAATCATCCAAATGTGGGAACACAAAAACTCCATAGAACATCTTAGTGTGGCGCTCAAAGCATTTTACTAGAATATTGATCATCTTTGATGCAAAGCTAGGAGAATTCAGAAAAAAAATGAGGAAGCATATCCAAAACAACATCACTATGTGTGCAAACCAACCATCGGAAAGAGAAATTGTTCAATATGTTGGACGCCACATACAAATCATCAAACACAAATCTCATGGGCATATGAGTATCACAAGCGAAAGAGCAACGTGTTTGCAAACAAACCAAATGAAAGAGCAAGTGGTCCTTATGTTTGTTGCAACAACTATACGAGGTACTTGGAAGCTCTTGTGATGGTACATGCTCAAAATGGCGTTATGGTTGCACACAAAACATCAGAAATAAAAATTGTTCAATATTTTTGTTCCAACACACAAAGCATCAATATCCAGTAGCAATGCAACATGATTTTCACAAGGTGAAAGAATACCATCAACATGCTTGAAAGCTAACCATAGGAAAGAGCATTTTTCAACATGAAAGATGCAAAGCATGCAAAAGGTATTAGAGATGGGTTCAATCTTGAACTCACTTGGGGATGCTCTCTAGAGCTCTTTTTGTCAACTTGTTCTCAACAGAGGTTGACATTGTAGTGCGGGTACCTACACATATCAAACACAAAACGAAGAACGTGTGTACATGGTAGAGAAACACATCATCCATCATGACGTATCTCTTCTTGTGCACATCACCATGAGTGTTAATCAAGTGTAATTTATGTGCATGGTGAGTATGCAAGTGGGGAACATGCTTATCATGGCATTTACCAAAATCTCCACAAATTGAGAAAGCTATGAGGGCCATCTCAATATAAACGATATGAGTATTATTGTTACAAACAAAACAAGTGAAATATCAATTGCAAGCAATGGGAGAAATTGTAAAACATCAATGACAAAGCATGGCCTGAGGGATACCATTTTGATCATCATTGCAAGCAAAACATTGGAAAGAGCAATTGTTCAACAAAATGCAAGCAATGATATCATCAATGCAACGCTTAGAGCATGACATGTCTATGGCAACATCATCACAATCAAATAATTTCACATGCTCAACATTATGCAAAGACAAAGTATGACATGAAATATCAATGAGTCATATGTAATGTCACAAATATCATCCATAGCATGCAAATCATCATGTACACTAGTGGGATATGGCATCAACAACACCCGTATTTTTACCTTGTTCATACCTCTCATATGAAGTGGGTGTTATGGTAGTATTGGCCTCCATGTGGGAGACTTCTTCATCAAGTACGGGGATGGCATCATCTTCATCCACCATGTACATCTTCTCGGTCGGAGGCATCGTGATCTCCAAGCTTGGCGCTTCTTGATACATGGAACCTAGCACAACATGACAAAACACACTCGAGGTAGAGGGTAAGTCGTTAGAAATCAAAGTGGCCTCACATGACCTATCAACTACCACTCTCAACTCACTCGGTGTATACTCATGCCCTTCAAGTGCAAGCACTCAATCTCACGTATGGTGGAGTCACTCATCTCACTCTTGTTCTCATTCAAGTGGGCTAAGTGGCTCTCATATTCACATGGGATTGGTACCACATCATCACTCAAGCATATAGGGATAGGGTCGGTGTGCTCAACTCCATGCGCCTTCTTTGGTGAAGGGAAAATCCCATGCTCACCTGATGCAGCCCGTCCGACAGACGCTCCTACATCTACACTACCAAGTCCCCAAAGTGGACCGATGACCCGTGCCCGAGCCAAGCTTCTTCAAGCTAAGGTGAATTTGCTCCTCTCATCATGTTACTTTGACATACACTTGGATGGCTTGCTACTTCATACCACTACTCTGTGCATCATCAGGTACGAACCCCCGCCGTGTTGACCCACGAGCCCTGAAGTTGCACCTGTCTTGAAGCTTCCTAAGCCGGAATATCCGCCCGAATCCAGCCGGAGTGTCCGCCTTGACTCAGCCGGAGTGTCCGGCCTGCCCCAGCCCCAACCTGGCATGGACATTCAGAAGGCCAGTTTGGACACTACTCGGACATTACTTGGAGTGTCCGGCCACCCTGGACTGTCCGGTCAACTCGACCCAGACTGTCCGGCCTGAAGATGGGCCTGCGAGCCTTAGCTGGGCCCTATGTCCCATGTACCCCTCTACTTCGCTCAGAACTCTACTTTAATGCCTGAATTACCCCTGAACTTGTGGTTGGCCTATATATAGTCCCCTACCTCCATTGTAAACCCTAGGCATGATATTTGGAATTAGTGGAAACCCCTTGTGGATCTATCTACTTCTTGCCTCATGCTCCTTTGACAAAGGAGCACCAAATATCCCAAACCTCGTTGTAGTTTGCATCGTGCCTCCGTGTTGTACAAGGCCTAGGCATTGGAGTCCCTTTGCCTAGACGTCAAGATCTCACTGAGTGTCCCATCTCAACCGTGCCGGTTCGAGAGAGAGTCCTCCGCCCGTCGCCGATCCTAGGGATTGCGCCAGACCAGTCACCGCCGGCGTGAGATATTGGTGTGTATCATGGTTTTGCGTGTGTGTGTTCATCGCTTTCTTCGTGCGTGAGTTCATCGTGTTCATCCTCCCCTCCTTCCCCCGCACTCCATCCTCGATTTGAGTGGGATTCGTGAAAGATTGGGCCACCCTAGAGGTTTGCCCTCAACATATTGGTATCAAGAGCTTCGTTTCTCACGAATTCCCCCACAAAATTTTCTTCTATCCACCAAAAATGCAAAATCCCCCCCCCAAAACAGCCCAAAATTGCCTTTGGATCGATCTCTTGATTTGGAGTGTTATTTGTGGTTTTGATCCGACCAAACTTGTCTTAGGAGTTGGTCCAGCTTTATTCTCCAGTTTCCTAGCCCAATTTGGCCAATTTTTCGTGGATTTGAGGAACCAAGGCGAGAATATCCTCTCAAGAAGACGAGCAGGAAACCCGCACCGGAGTGTCCGGCCCGACCCGACCGGAGTGTCCAGCCCAACCGGAGTGTCTGGCCGAACCGGACCGGAGTGTCCGGCACAGACAGACCGGAGTGTCAGACTGTACCACCAGATTTGATAGTTTTGCCTCATTTTTTACATTGGCTAATTTCCTTTGTTTGCTCATGTACCGTGTGCATGTCATCAACTAACAGCAAGCTTCCGCATCAACAATCCACGTGCTCATTGACACCACGGCCCATGAACTTCATCCTGCAACACCGACAGCAAGTTCATCATCACCGACGAAGGTATAACTTGCGTCACCTTGTTAAACCCTATCTTCCTTTGTGTGTACCTATGAGAGTGGCTCATCTTGTGTTTGTTTGAGCATTGTGCATTTGTCCTTGGATAGTGAGAGTGCAAGAGAAATATCAAGTGTGACTAGGTAGCATCAAGGGAGAGCAAAAAAAGATACAAAGCAAAAGAAAAAGAAAAATACTCTCCCATTGCAAAAGAGAGTCTCAAAGCTTGTAAGCAAGAGAGAAAGAAGAGCGGCCAAGGCAAGTGCACAAATCCGTTGCTCATTTTTTTCTCTACAAATGAGCCATAGTCTCTCCTTGCATTGGCATGACAACAAGCTTAGTCTTTGTTAGTATAGTTTGTTTGCTCATTTTCATAGTTGTGTCAATCCCAACAATCTCCACGTGTGTGTATATAGTCGTAGGTTCCCGTCACCCCTTTGACTTGAGTTTTGTTGGATTTTACCCACTTTTGACTATCCCTTTTCTTTTGGTTGGTTCTTTGGCATTCCATAATCCTAACCTACGACAAACAAGCTTTTGAGAGTTAGTTCTTTATTTAGTGTTAGTTTTCTTTGCAATTCCACTTTGCACACTTATAGCTCTCACTTTTGGTTTCTAGTTTGGTGAAATCCCCAAGGTGAGGTAGAAGGCTAACACCACCATATTCCACTTCCATATACAATACTTGTGTGTTTTGCATGATGGATAGGCACGGTGAGTCGAGCCAACCACCTCCCCAAGAAGAAGATGAAGGACGGTACATGACGCGCGCAAGTCACTTCATCGTTCGACAAGAGTTCCATGAAAGTTGCCAAGCCCTTGAGACGCGACAAGATGAACAATTTGGCGAGACGCAACCCGAGTTCAAGAACATCTACAACCGCTTCGACGGCCTCAAATGACAAATGCATGCAATGCATCACAACTTCGCCCACCAAAATGAAGCGCTTTAACCCTCCGTTGCCGAAACAAATGACAATTTGTGACGCCTCATCGATGGAATGGCAAGACCATGTTCATGTGCTTCAAGCTCTTCAAGTTCTTCGCGTCGTCATGCACCTCTTCAATAAGATCTACATCCAAGTGCTCCAAGATGCAATGATGCCCCCGTGGTTGAAGATGGAAGTTCTTCGAACTATGTACCTTCCCCACGACACGCCGCAACGTCAAGCTATGATGGTGATTTCTCTTCAAGGCCACGAGCAAGGCAAGAAGCACACCGCCATCCCACAACGGCATTGGTGATCCAACAAGAGCAACCATAAGAAGCACTGCAAGTGCAACCGCAAGTCTACCACCATCGCTCGTGACATATACTGGACACAACAAGTGATGACACCAATTTGGAGAATCAAGCTCGTCATCGATGTGAAGCTCTCCAAGATCCTTCTCCTCGTCATCAACGTCATGAACGTCCACACCGACAACATTGTCATCATGAGGCGCCTCGTCCACACCAAAACATGGAGCGTCAAGTGGTACAAGTTGAGCGACAACCACAACGTCAAGAGGCTCAAGACCATGATCTTCACCGTGAGGCCCATGTGCCTAACCAACATCACCAACCGAGGAACAGGCCTCCTCTTCATCGTCAACCATATCATGAGGCTCCACATCCTCAACACCCTCATGAGGCCCAAGTGCCCCAACGTCGTTAACAACCACGCGAAGAGCAAGAGCAAGCTCCATAACAACAATATCAAGAGCAAGCTCCACAACAAGGTCGCGAGAACCAAGTTCCACCTCCTCAACCACAAGATCATCAAGAAGGTCACCAAGCTCGTCGCAATGACCGCACCGATGTAGAAACTTTTGGCAAGCTCAAGTTCACCGGATCCAATGACCCCGAAGAATACCTCTCGTGGGCACTCAAGGTCGACAAGATCTTCCGCATGCACAACTATAGCAACGAGAATATGGTCGCCATGCCTTCGCTTGAGTTTGATGATTACGCCAACCTTTGGTGGGAACAAGTTCAAGTTGCTCGTGATGCAAGACAAGAACTGCTAATCACAACTTGGCATGACATGAAGGCTCATATGAGATCCCGCTTTGTCCCTGCGCACTACACGCGTGACCTCTTCAACAACCGTCAATCGCTTTGCCAAGGGACAAAGATCATGGAAGAGTACTTCAAGGAAATGGCACTCAACTTGATCCGCGCCAATATTGATGAGCGCATGGAGCACACTATGGCATGTTTCCTTATTGGCTTGAATCACCCTATGAAGCGCATCGTCGAGTTCCAAACATACAACGCCATGGTTGAGCTTGTGCACATCGCAACAAAGGCTGAACGTCAAGTGCAAGAGGACATCAAGTACAACAAGCCCA
Source organism: Avena eriantha (assembly GCA_910589775.1). Lineage (NCBI taxonomy): Eukaryota > Viridiplantae > Streptophyta > Magnoliopsida > Poales > Poaceae > Avena > Avena eriantha. Next base: position 353,532,398 of record OU342744.1, read on the forward strand.
AGAAATATTTCACCTACAAGAAAGCTTCAACTGCTATGCCAACAATTTTCAATGGAAGCTCCTCAAGTACCTCCAAGCCTTCCTTCAAGACCACACTTCCTCAAGGAAAACTGCCCCCAAGTGGCAAACAAGCAAAGAATGATACACCCTTCAATGGTGAGTGCTACAAGTGTGGAGGTAAAGGACACAAGTCGGCTGAATGTGGAAACAAGAAGGTGTTGTTCATCCATGACAATGGCGACGAAGAGTACTTAAGTGAAGATGAATTTGATGCCCGAAATAAGGAAGCAATGGTAAGGCAACGAGTGGAAGATGACCAAAAACTCCTCATGTGTGAACATGACGCAAGTCCATCGCTTGTCGTCACAAGGATATTGACCACTCAAGCACAAGAGCATGAAGACCAACGCTCCAACATATTCCAAACACGAGCCGACATCAATGTCAAATCTATCAAAGTGATCATCGACGGAGGGAGTTGTCACAACCTTGCTAGCACCCCTAGAACGTACAATGGCTAAGTGACCAAGGGTCCATGAAGATCGAGCATACTATATCGGTCTCCTTCGTCATTGGTCCTTACAAAGACACGGTGGAGTGCGATGTGGTTCCTATGAAAGTTTGCCACATGGTTCTTGGTCGACCATGGCAATTTGACAAGGCTGATCAACATGATGGTCGCACTAATGTTTAGACAATCAAATGGCTTAACAAAACATGTGTTTTGCAACCAATGACTCCTAGCCAAATAATTGCGGACAATGCAAAGGCTTTAGTGAGGGCGCAAAGCACAACACCTACTTGTGAGAAGAGCAGTGAGAGAGAGAACCACCTCATAGTGAGTGAGAGCCACAAGGCAAACTCGAGTGGAAAAACTAAGAGTGTTCTCCTTTCCACCAAAAGTGAGATGAGAGATGTTCGGAACAACCCATCCATCTTGCACTATGACCTCCTTTGCATGGGACTAGTGCAAGGAAATAATGAATTAACCAATGTTCCTCCATCTTTGATGATTGTTTTGCAGGAATTTAAGGATGTATTTCCCGAAGAGCTTCCACATGGACTACCTCCTCTTCGTGGCATCGAACATCGCATTGACCTCATCCCCGGCGCACCACTTCCCAACCACGCTGCTTATCACACGAACCCAGAGGAGACAAAGGAGATTGAACGTCAAATCAACCAACTCGTCTCCAAAGGTTTGATAAAGTTAGCACTAATCCAAGTGCCGTACCTGTGATACTTGTTCCAAAAACGGATGATATGTTACGGTTATGTAGGGACTACCATCCAATCAATGCTATCACCTGCGTTATCGACATCCCATAGCATGTCTCAATGACATGCTTGATGAATTGTGTGGAGCCACTATTTTTCGAAATTTGATCTTCGTAGTGGTTACCATCAAATACGCATGGCTGGGGGTGGTGAGTGCAAAACCGCCTTCAAGACCAAACTTGGTCTCTATGAATGGTTGGTTATGCCATTTGGTTTATCTAATGCACCATCTACCTTCATGCTCCTTATGAATCACATCTTGCGTTCTCTCATTAGAAAAAGTGTTGTTGTCTATTTCGATGATATTCTTGTTTATAGAAAATCACTTGAGGACCATATAACACATGTCAAGGAAGTTTTGCAAATCCTTCAACATGAAAAGCTTTATGCTAATCTTCGCAAGTGCACTTTTGCTAAAGAAAAGTTGATTTTCCTTGGATTTGTCGTTTCTTCGAAGGAAGTTGATGTGTCCAAGGTAAAGGACATACGAGATTGGCCCATCCCAACAAATGTGAGTGAACTCCGAAGATTTCATGGGTTGGCCGGTTTCTATCGTCCCTTTGTGAAAGACTTTTCTACCATTGCTTGTCCTCTCAACGAGTTGACGAAATCGAATGTCACCTTCGTGTGGGGCAAAGCGCAACAAAAAGCTTTTGATGAACTTAAAAAGAGGCTCACCGAAGCACCTCTCCTTGTGTTACCAACTTCCAAAAAAACTTTTGAGATAGAGTGTGATGCTAGTGGTATTAGCATTGGAGGAGTCCTTATGCAAAACAGATGACCTATAGCCTACCATAGCGAGAAACTTGATGGTGCTCGCCTTAATTATCCAATCTATGACAAAGAGCTTTTTTGCCTTAGTTCATGTTCTTCAAGTTTGGCAACACTACCTATGGCCCAAGGAATTTATCATACATTCCGACCACGAGTCATTGAAATATCTCAAAGGCCAAGCCAACTTGAGTAACAGAGTTTATGGAGTCTTTTACGTACATTTTCAAGTATAAGAAGGGCACATATAATGTAGTTGCGGACGCTTTGTCTCACAAACAGGCAAGCCTGCTTACGAGACTTGAAATCAACGTGTTGGGTCTTGAGGAAATAAAATCTTTGTATGCTTTCGACCCGTTCTTTGAACCAATTTTTGCAAAGTGCTCCATTGACAAAGGAGTTGATGATTTCTATTTTCATAAGGGCTTTCTCTTTAAACAAAACAAGCTTTGCATTCCGAAATCGTCGCTACAACTTTTGCTTCTCCAAGAATCTCATGGTGGAGGCCTTATGGGTCACTTTGGGCATGACAAGACATTGGACATGCTCTCCACTCACTACTTTTGGCCCAACATGAAGCGCGACGTGGAGCGCTACATTCAATGATGCATGACATGTGTTTAAGCTAAGTCATAAGCTAACCCCTATGGTCTTTATATGCCATTGCCCATCCCTCATACACCTTGGTCCGACATTAGCACGGATTTTGTGTTAGGATCGCCTAGATATAAGCAAGGTCATGATTCTACCTTTATTGTCGTGGATCGCTTTTCTAAAATGGCACACTTCATACCATGCCATAAGACCGACGATGCTTCACATGTTGCCAATTTGTTTTTCAGGGAAATTGCCGTCTTCATGGTGTGCCGCGAACAATCGTCTTCGACCGCGACGTCAAATTCATGAGCTACTTATGGAAGACCCTCATGGCCAAGCTCGGCGTCAAGCTCCTCTTCTCATCTGCGTCGCATCCTCAAACCGATGGACAAACTGAGGTTGTCAACCAAAGCCTCGGAACTCTTCTACGTGTGTTGATCAAAAAAACTTGAAGGATTGGGAGGAATGCATTCCCCACGCCGAGTTCACCTACAACTGAACCAAGCACTCAACAACCAAGATAAGTCCCTTCATGATCGTCTATGGTTTCGCGCACCTCACCACGCTTGACATCCTACCACTACCTCTTCATGAGCACACCAACATGGACGTCGAGAAGCGCGCACAAGCTATGAAGAAACTTCATGAAGAAACAAGAGCTACTATCGAGCAAGAAGTCCTTCGCCAAGCTTCAAGGTTAAACAAGGACAAGAAGGAGATGATATTTGAAGAAGGTGATCTTTTGTGGATACACCTAAGCAAAGACCACTTCCCCAAGGAACGCGACTCCAAGCTCAAGCCAAGAGGAGATGGTCCCTTCAAGGTCCTCAAACGATTCAACAACAATGCCTACATCATCGACATACTGACATCCAAGTACCTTGCAAGCAATACATTCAACGTCAAGGATCTCACACCCTACCATGGATATGTTCAAGATGACAACCATGAAGAGTCGAGGACGACTCTTTCCCAAGGGGGGAGCTGATGCAGCCCGTCCTACGGACGCTCCTACATCTACACCACCATGTCCCCCAAGTGGACTGATGACCCGTGCTCGAGCCAAGCTCCTTCAAGCTAAGGTGAATTCGCTCCTCTCATCATCTGATTTTGACATACACTTGGATGTCTTGCTACTTCATACCACTACTCTATGCATAATAAGGCATGAACCCCCGCTGCGTCGACCCACGGGCCCTGAAGCTGCCTGAGCCGGAGTGTCTGCCCGAATCTAGCCGGAGTGTCTGCCACGACTCAGCCGGAGTGTCTGGCCTGCCCAGCCCCAACCTGGTGTGGACATCCAGAAGGCCAGTTCGGACACTACCCAGACACTACCCGGAGTGTCCGGCCACCCCGGACTGTTCGGTCAACTCGACCCGGACTATTGGGCCTGAAGATGGGCATGCGAGCCTTAGCTAGGCCATGTGGCCCATCCACCCCTCTACTTCGCCCAGAACTCTACTTTAATGCCTGAATTACCCATGAACTTGTGGTCAGCCTATATATAGTCCCCCACCTCCATTGTAAACCCTAGGCATGATATTTGGAATTAGTGGAAACCCCTTGTGGATCTATCTAGTTCTTGCCTCATGCTCCTTTGACAAAGGACCACCAAATATCCCAAACCTCATTGGAGTTTGCATCGTGCCTCTGCGTTGTACAAGGCCTAGGCATCGGAGTCCCTTTGCCTAGACATCAAGATCTCACCGAGTCTCCCATCTCGCCGTGCTATTTTGAGAGAGAGTCCTCCGCCCATCGCTGATCCTAGGGATTGCGTCGGACCGGTCACCGTTGGCGTGAGCTATTGGTGTGTATCGTGGTTTTGAGTGTGTGTTCATCGCTTTCTTCATGCGTGAGTTCGTCGTGTTCATCCTCTCCTCCTTCCCCCGCACTCCATCCTCGATTTGAGTGGGATTTGTGAAAGATCGGGCCATCCTAGAGGTTTGCCCTCAACATCACCATTCTTGACCTTGTCGCCGTCTTGTACTTTGGGTGCCATTGTGGTAGTGGCACTCATATCGGAAGTATTCGTCCTTGATGCCATTTTCACCATTGTATCCAATTGTTGGCAAATCAACTTGTTTTCTTCCATCTCATGGAGGGTCATATTTTTTACGGCCTTGTCCAACTTGGTGAATTAGAGGTCCATTTGTTGCTTGAATGACATTCTTGGAGTGCTTGGAGAAGAAGTTGCATTGAAGCTCTTGTAGTTGGATGCTTCATATTGAACTTGAAGTTTTGGCGTTGAAGCTTGATGGCATGGAAGAAGGCTTGATCTTGGTGCCATTTTGGTGGTGGCACTAGTGGTTAAAGGTTCCTTACGATGATGGTGATGATGGAGGTCATTTGCATGCCTTGCCGAAGGTTTATGTTGGTGAAGCACTTGATCATCCACATGACGCTCGCGACAATGGTCATTTTCCTTGGCACCCTTCATGTGATGGTGGTGCCTTCTTGAGATTGGTTGAGCATTATGGTTGGTGCTTGACATGTATTCTCTGCCTTCATGGCTAAGATGCCTTGGGCGACATCTTGTATCCTCTTGATGTGGACAATGATCATGAGAGGATGCATGTCGATGAAGATTCTTACTTTGTGGCACCTTGTGTGGAAGATGATGTTTGGGCGCCATTTTTCTTGGAGTAGGTGGCACTTGATGCCTTGGAGTTAGATACGCTTGATGCCTTGGAGGTTGCGGTGCTTGGTTCCTTGGAGATGGTGGTGCTTGACGGCTTGGAGGTGATGGTGCACGTCGCCTTTTTGGAGATGGTAGCGCATGACGCCATGTAGGTGGTCGTGCTTAATGCCTTGGAGGAGGATCATTGAAGTAGGTGGTGCCCTTTGGTGTGGCACGCTTGGGCTTGAAGGTCATGGTTTCTTAATGATGCGCCTCCTCTTGCTCATGGAAGAGCCCTCGAAGTTGGTGAAGTTCACCATGTCCTCCATGCTTGGTGAGGCGTCGTTGTTGTAGCACTCGAAGTCGGCCATCCTTGGGGAGTCGTTATTGATGTAGTATTCCATGTCAGCCAAGCATGTGGAGCCCTTGTCGGTGTAGTTCTCCATGTACTCCATGCATGAGGAGCCATTGTCGATGTAGAGCTCCAAGTTTTCCATGCTTGAGGAGCCATAGTTGATGATGTGCTCCATGTCTTCCATGCATGTTGAGTCGTCATAGGTGTAGTGCTCCGGGTCCTCAAAGCATGTGGAACCATTGTCGATGTAGTGCTCCATCATGTCCTCTATACTTGTGGAGTTGTAGTCATGGTGGCTCATCATGGATTCTTCATATATATCATCCTTGGATCCGGAGTCCCTAGACATGATTCACAAGACCAACTGGTGTATATGGAAGTGGTAGGGGGTTAGGGATGCAACGTCAAACTTTAGTTTACCATGGAAGATAGTATCGTGCAAGTGTCTAGACTTGAAAGCAATCAAAACCAAGTAAAGTGAAGTTCACGTGGAATGCCAAAACCAACTAACCACTAAAAAACACAAAGCTTATGGTGGATGGGTATGGAAAGTGGCTAGCAGTCATACATGGTTGAAAAGTAGCTTGAGCATTACATAGACCAAAAGGCATATGTCGGTAAGCATGTAAACCGTAAGGACTTAAGAAAGTTGTTTTAAGTTGGTCATCCGGATGAATAGCTATTTGAGAGAAACCAGAGTATCCATCCAAGTTACAAAAATGAGTATGGTTTGCTAACCTTTCTAAAGTTTGATCTATGAAGGTAATGCATACTGATCTTTCCTAGTTTATTTATTTAATTTCCTAAAATCTACGCACATCATGTGCCCAACAATAGTTCTAGCTGGTATTAGTTCATTGTTTTCATTAGGAATAACAGTAAAACCGCCCTTCTTAGGGACACAGTGAACAGGACTTACCCAGTCACTCTCTTTGCCAGGATATATTATACCTGCGTCCAGTAGGCGTACAATTTGTTTTCTTACCACTTCTTTCATTTCAGGCTTTAATATTCTATTAAATTCCACAGCTAGATTTGCACCTTCTTCCATGAATATTCGATGGACGGCTATCATGGAACTAAGGCCCTTCAAGTCATCCATTGAGTACCCAAAGGCTTGGCGATGCTCCTTAAGTATCCTCATGAGTTCTTCTTCTTCTCCTGAAAGTTTAGCACTGATGATAACATGGAATTTATTGGTATTATCTAAAAACATGTATTTGAGATTATCTGGTAGAGTCTTGAACTCTAGGTGTGGTAATTCCTCGTCCCCTCTATTTTCTGGCTCTTCAAAAGCCTCATCAGTTGGAGGTCCCAAAATAGGAAGTGAATCGAATTCATCTTCTAGTTCTTCTAGGGACTTGTCCTCCATAACTATTTCTTCATATTTTGGATCTTCATTTATTTCTTCTTCTTGATTACCAAAGAAAAGAGCCACCATTTCCTCAATAGTTCTCTATTCCTCTTCTTCTTGTATTTGTGGAGGTCTGTCTTTAAATTTGGAAAAATGGAATTTATTTTTTGTTCCCCCAAGCTTAAGAGACACAATCTCCTTCTTGAAATTAACATAGGCACCTATATCACCCAAAAAGGTTCTTCCAAATATAATAGGGAAAAAAGTGGCAACTGGCAGATCAACAACTACATAATCGATAGGAAAGTTTTTGTTGCCAATTGTGACAGTTGCATTGTCAACTACTCCCATTGGAATTCTAAGGTTTTTATTGGCTAACATAATTGTTATATCAGTATTTTTCAATTGTAGCTGGTTCTATTTCTTCTTTTATTTCTAGGTAGAGAGGTTTGTTTAAATATGTAAGGAAGAATAGGCTTACCCACATCTTTTACCTTTGTTTTACCTTCAACAAATACGGAAGTCTCTACATCAAGTTCGACTATGTTACAGTGTGAGTACATAGCCATAATTGCTTCCTTGGTTACCTCTTCATCTTTGGTTTCCTTTAGATGTTCCACAATTTCTAGGATGCTTTCCTCTTCCCTCTTTTCCCGTACTGCCTTGACCTGTTCATATTCAAAAATATGCTTTCGTGAAGTGTTAGGGAAAGGCACTTCATATATTGGTTCTACAGAGGCAAGTGTTGCTTTATCTTCTCTTTTATTTTCTGGTTCGGGTGGTGGATCATACTTGACTAGACCCTCCTTTGGAGATTTAATATGTTCTGTAAAAGATTTAACAACTTGCAACACAAGATTTGAATCCAATAAAGTTCTTTAGATAATTCTTTAACATAACCTTTTTTATTATAGTCATGAATACAATCATGCTCTATTTCTACGCCTCCTTCACTTCCTAGACCAAAATTCCATGAAACTCTATGATCGCGAATTCTATTAAGTAAATCCCAAGCTTTAGGTATATGAAGATTCATAAAGGCTCCTTCCGCGAAAGAGTCTAGTTCAATTTTATTAGGTTCAATTAAACCGCCATAAAATATATGTAGTAAATACCATTCAGGTAAATCATGATGAGGACATAGTCGTAGTAAATCTTTAAATCTAATATAATATCTTACTAGTCCTTCATTAGAACGATTCTTCTAAGTCATTATAAGATGCCTGATTCCAAAAGATTTTGATAATGGATAATATTTTGATAGAAATTCACAGGCTAAATTATCCCAAGTAGTAGTGGCTTCAGGGGGTAGAGATATATACCATGAGAGAGCTGTACTTGTCAAAGTTTGACTAAAAAGTTTAACCCTTACCTCATCAGCGGTATATCTCGTCAATAGAAAAGTGCCACATATATCTTTAAAACATGCAATATGCTCATATGGATCAGGATCTTCTTCATCTCCATTAAACTGCTTCTTATGTAGAATACTAAGTAGTAGATGATTTATTTCAAACTTCCTTGTCTTCTGATTGGAGTTACCTCTTTTATAAATATCATAGGGCTTCCCAAAGTGGTTGAGTGGGTTAGAACTAGTCATATGCTAAAACTCCATCAAGTTGGTGGAAACCTGTAACTAAAAACAAAATTTAGCAAGACAAACATAAATAAGAAAAAACTAAAAGACCCACCGCCCTTAGCTCCCCGACGACGGCGCCAGAAAATAGCTTGATGACTACAAGTGCACAAATCGTTTGTAGCTGGTTTCTAAATAAAGATATCGATCCCACTGGGAGCAGGGGTGTGAAGTCTAATAATTCTTGAAATAAATATTGTGATAGAAATGCTAGATAAAGTTCTAAGTAACAAGATAAAATGTGAGTATTGTGTAAAAAGGTGTTTTTGGGTTTTGGGTATAAGAGCAATAATAAAGTAAAGCAAAATAACTTAATACAGAAAGTAAGTATCCCGTATGTAAGAGAGATTGGAACTACAGTAGGGAAAAGGCATTCTCAGGGAGTAGCGGATATTTGTGAAGATTTAAGATAAAGATTATCATCATGAACATTCTCAACTATGTATGTGTGGGAGGAACTCCGTATGTGGATGAATAGGCAACAACCGCTGCTCACATCATCCTCATAACCACATCAGTCAGCAATCGACATCAATCGAATTACCACGCTATTAAGGGACGTAATCCCGTAGGACGTATCCCATGGCATGGATAGTGTTCCATGATTTCCTCGATTTCCCAAGTTGATACATAAGGAGTGCCAATAGCTTTATAGTCACTGTAAGTGCTAGTACGCCTCCGTCTAACAACAAGTAGTTCCCTCCATCAAGTCCCCACGAGAGGCAAATATTGAGAGGTCGACTTCTCTCAACATCAAGATGTAGAGAATCTAACACATGGTCACAACGATGAATATCATAATAGACTTTATCTTATTTCAATCTCATACTAGAGTTTCCCCATCTCCTCAAGAACTAATGATCTACTCAGAGATGGAGGCAATAAACATCATGACAATGATAATGGAAACAATCATAGATGAATAGTACTTGTATAAATCCACGTGTATAGGAATTACAACAAGATCTTGACAAGATGTAGATGGGATGGATGGAGATGGTGGGAATGCAGCAATGGATGATGAAGATCGATGCCTTAGCCTCCCGGATATGTGCAGGGCGGAGATGGATCCCTTGTGGATGAGTTCCCCCTCCAGATACCTTCTGGGGGTGAGGTTTCTGCGATTTCTAGGTGTTCCGGTTTTCATCTCCTCGAACCAATTGCACAGGGTGAAACTATTTGGCGAGGCGGAGGCGGCGCCAACTATACGGCCAGAGCTATATGGGTAGAAGAGTTGCTCCCGCCGTATAGTTGGTCGTTGGACTCTCTGCCTCCCTTGTTCGCTTCTGGTTTTTTCTAGTATTATTTCCCAAATAAGCGATTTACTTTGTTTTGACTCCTTTTCTCCATAGTACAACTAATTCAATAATTGTATCAATTGGATCCTTCATCTGTCCTGATCCTGGTGAAAACAGACATAAAATATGCGCACGAGCACCGTAAGATACCAAAATCCTACATCTAGAATGCAAAATAATAATGTAAAACATGATGCAAATATGCACTCATGAAGATGTAGGAGCATCCGTAGGACGGGCTGCATCAGCTCCCCCTTGGGAAAGAGTCATCCTCGACTCTTCATGGTTATCATCTAGATCCTCTCCATGGTATGATGAGAGGTCCTTGACAATGAATGTATTGCTCGCAAGGTACTTGGAGGTCGGGATGTCGATGATGTAGGCATTGTTGTTGATTCTCTTGAGCAACTTGAAGGGACCATCTCCCCTTGGCTTTAGCTTAGAGTTTCGTTCTTTGGGAAAGCGGTCTTTGCTTAGGTGTATCCACACAAGATCACCTTCTTTGGAGATCAACTCTCGCTTGTCCTTGTTTAACCTTGAAGCTTGGAGAAGGACTTGTTGTTCAATAGTAGCTCATGTTTCTTCGTGAAGCTTCTTCATAGCTTGGGCGCGTTTGTCGGCATCCATGTTGGTGCGCTCATGAAGAGGTAGCGGTAGGATGTCAAGCACGGTGAGGGGCTCGAAACCATAGAAGATCATGAAGGGACTCGGCATGTGGAATGCATTCCTCCCAATCCTTGAGGTTTTTCTTGATCAACACACAAAGTAGAGTCCCGAGGCTTCGGTTGACAACTTCGGTTTGGCCATCGGTTTGAGGATGCGATGCGGATGAAAAGAGGATATTGACGCCGAGCTTGGCCACGAGGGTCTTCCATAAGTAGCTCATGAATTTGATGTCGCAGTCAGATACGATTGTCCTTGGCACACCATGAAGATGGATGATTTCCCTGAAAAACTAATTGGCAACATGTGAACCATCGTCGGTCTTATGGCACTGCATGAAGTGTGCCATTTTGGAAAAGCGATCCACAATGAAAAATATAGAATCATGACCTTTCTTAGACCTAGGCAATTCTAACAGGAAATCCATGCTAATGTCGACCCAAGGTGCATAAGGAATAGGCAATGGCATATAAAGACCATAAGGGTTAGCTTGCGACTTAGCTTGGACACATGTAGTGCATCATTGGACGTAGCGTTCCATGTCGCGCTTCATCTTGGGCCAAAAGTAGTGAGTGGAGAGCATGTCCAATGTCTTGTAACGGCCAAAGTGTCCCATGAGGCCTCCACCATGAGATTCTTGGAGAAGCAAAAGTTGGACAGATGACTTCAGCATGCAAAAGTTGAAATACAAAGCCCTTATGGAAATAGAAATCATCAACCCCTTTGTGAATGGAGCACTTTGCAAAAATTGGTTCAAAGAACGGGTCAGAAGCATGCACGGTTTTTATTTCCTCAGGACCCAACACATTTACTTCGAGTCGAGTAAGAAGGGTTGTGTGCTTGCGAGACAAAGTGATATGGGGTGGCCCGCTCTTCTCAGCAAGCTCTTGTCGTTGATATGGTGGATGATAGATAACTAGTGCGTAGCTATGATCTCTCTCGCTCGATACCTGATGCTAGTGCAACAGATCTCGAACCTTGTAGGATATTCAGAGCACCACACTCTTGCGCACGCAGCCGTGACCACAAGCGGTAGTATGCAATCTACTAATTCCCAATGGAACAACATATCACACTCAATTATAGTTGGTAGATTCGAACACAGGGTAATTCCAAAGGTTCTATGAAAGAAACAACTCCAAAATATTTTAACGTGGTCTAAATACTAAAGCTAGAGCACCCCCATCTATTTAAGGGTCCAGGAGGCGGCGGCCTAAGGGTGGATCCGAGTTGGTCCCACCCATCTATGGATACAAACCGACCCAACTTGGGTTTGGTCAAACTGACTCTATCGTCGCAGAGTTGTAGTTGCTTTCTCTGCCGCGGCAGCCTGCCGTGGCAGAGTTGGACTTTTTTTTCCTGCGGCGGCAGCCTGCCGTGGCAGAGAACTGGGGCTTTTCTCTACCGCGGCAGAGAACTCCCGTATCTTGTTGATCTTTCCTCCCTCTCCTCCCTCGTGCATTCTTCATTGATCAACACGCCTGGTTCCATTAGCTCCTCGCTCCGTGCTACGCCTTCTTCTCGTAAGTACCTGATCATGCAATAATTCAAAGACTTAGGTAGTATAAAATTCTCATTAATTAAAACACCATGTCCATTAATAAACAAGTTCACCTGTTGTTCTAGTAGCTTAGCACGAGCTCTTGTGATTGGTCCAATCCTTATCTCATTGGATTGATCCTTCTTTGCAATTGGAACATCTTCATTAGCAATTAGAGTAGGTGTAACTGTAGGGATGTCCTCATCACAAAGCATCCGCAACTACATTATCTTTGCCCTTCTTATACTTGACAATGTAAGGAAAAGACTCCATGAACTAAACCCACTTAGCGTGTCTCTTACTCAAGTTGGATTGTCCTTTGAGATATGTAAACGACTCATGGTCGAAATGTATGCTAAATTCCTTAGGCCAAAGGTAGTGCTGCCAAACTTGAAGAACACGAACTAAGGAAAAACGTTCTTTGTCATAAATCGGGTAGTTAAGGCGAGCACCATCATGTTTCTCGCCATGGTAGGCAATAGGATGCCCATTTTGCATGAGGACTCCTCCAATGCCAATATCGCTAGCATCAGACTCTAGCTCAAAAGTTTTTGTGAAATCCCGTAAAGCAAGAAGAGGTTCTTCGGTGTGCCTCTTTTTAAGTTCATCAAAAGCTTTTTGTTGTGCTTTGCCCCACACGAAGGAGACGTTCTTTTTGGTCAATTCGTTGAGAGGACAAGCAATGGTGGAAAAGTCTTTCACAAAGAAACGATAGAAACCGATGAACCCATGAAAACTTCGAAGTTCACTCACATTTGTGGGAATGGGCCAATCTCGCATGTCCTTTACCTTGGAAATATTAACTTAATTACCCTTCGAAGAAACGACAAATCCAAGAAAATACAACTTGTCCTTAGCAAAAGTGCACTTGGGAAGATTAGCATAGAGATTTTCATGTCGAAGGATTTGCAAAATTTCCTTGACATGTGTAACATGGTCCTCAAGTGACTTGCGATAAACAAGTATATCATCGAAATAGGCAACACCAATTTTTCCAATGAGAGCATGCAAGCTATGATTCATAAGGCACATGAAGGTGGATGGGGTATTAGATAAGCCAAAGGGCATGACCAACCATTCATAGAGACCAAGTTTGGTCTTGAAGGCGGTTTTCCACTCATGACCTTCCGCCATGCATATTTGATGGTTGCCACTACAAAGATCAATTTTCGGAAAAACTGTGGCTCCACACAACTCATCAAGCATGTTCTCGAGACTTGGAATGGCATGTCGATAACACACGGTGATAACATTGATTGGATGGAAGTCCATTCCTAACCGCAACGTATCATCTGATTTTTGAACAAGAATCTCGGGTACCGCACTTGGACTAGTGCTTAATTGGATCTCTTTGCAGACAAGTTGGTTGATTTGACGTTCGATCTCCTTTGTCTCCTCCGGGTTCATGCGGTAGGCGACGCGGTTTGGAAGCGGTGCGTCGGGGATAAGATCAATGCGATGTTCGATGTCGCAAAGAGGAGGTAGTACATGTGGGAGCTCTTCGGGAAACACATCCTTGAATTCCTGCAAAACAATCATCAAAGATGGAGGAACATTGGTTAAGTCATTAGTTCCTTGCGCTAGTCCCTTGCAAATGAGGACATAGTGCAAGATAGATGGGTTGTTCCGCACATCTCTCATCTCACTTTTGGTGGCAAGGAGAACACTCTTAGTTTTTCCACTCAAGTTTGGCTTGTAGCTCTCACTCACTATGACGTGGTTCTCTCACTCACCGTTCTTCTCACAAGTTTGTGTTATGGTTTGCGCCCTCGCTAAAGCCATTGCATTGTCCGCAATTATTTGGCTAGGAGTCATCGGTTGCAAAACACATGTCTTGTTCATCCACTTGAAGGTGTAAACATTTGTGCAACCATCATGTAGAGCAAATTTCTCAAATTGCCATGGTCGACCAAGTATCATATGGCAATCCGTCATGGCAACAACATCGCACTCCACCGTATCCTTGTAAGGACCAATGGCGAAGGTTACCGATATGGTATTCTTGATCTTCACGGACCCTTGGTCACTCAGCCATTGCACGTGGTAGGGGTTCTTGTGCGGATGGAGGGTGAGGTTGAGCTTCTCACACAACTCGGTGCTAGCAAGGTTGTGGCAACTCCCTCCATCGATGATCACCTTGATAGATTTACCATTGATGCCGGCATGTGTTTGAAAGATGTTGGATCTTTGATCTTCTTGTTCTTGGGCTTGAGTGGTCAAGATCCTTATGACAACAAGCGATAGACTTGCGTCATGTTCACACATGAGGATTTCTTGGTCATCTTCCACATGTTGCCTTGACATTGCTTCCTTGACTCGGGCATCAAATTCATCTACACTCAAATACTCTTTGTCTCCATTGTCATGTATAAATAATACTTTCTTGTTTCCACACTCGGCCGACTTCTGTCCTTTGCCTCCACACTTGTAGCATTCACCGTTGAAAGGTGTATCACTCTTTTCTTGTTTGCCACTTGGGGCAGTTTTCCTTCAGGAAGTGTGGGCTTGAAGGAAGGCTTGGAGGTACTTGAGGAGCTTCCATTGGATGTGGTTGGTGTAGCGGTTGAAGCTTGCTTGTAGGTGAAGTATGTCTTGGGATTGTTGTACTTGGTGTCCTCTTGCACTTGACGTTCGACCTTTTTTGCGATGTACATAAGCTCAACCATGTTGGTGCATGTTTGGAACTCGATAATGCGCTTGATTGGGTGGTTCAAGCCAATGAGGAAACGTGTCATAGTTTGCTCCTTGTTCTCTTCAATGTTGGCGCGAATCATGTTGAGCTCCATTTCCTTGAAGTACTCTTCTACAGTATTTGTTCCTTGCCAAAGCGATTGAAGGTTGTTGAAGAGGTCACGCGTGTAGTGCACGGGGACAAAATGGGATCTCATATGAACCTTCATGTCATACCAAGTTCTGATTGGTGGCTCTCCTCTTGCATCACGAGCCAGTTGAACTTGTTCCCACGAAAGGTTGGTGTAATCATCAAACTCAAGCGAAGCCATGGTGACCATCTTCTCGTTGCTATAATTGTGCATGCGGAAGATCTTGTCGACTTTAAGTGCCCATGAGAGGTATTCTTAGAGGTCATTGGATCCAGTAAAATTGGGCATTGTGAACTTGAGCTTGACGAAAGTTTCTTCATCATTGCGGTCATTGTGACGAGCTTGCTGACCTTGATGATGTGCTTGCGGTTGAGGGGTGGAACTTGGTTCTCGCAACCTTGTTGAGGAGCTTTGATAGGGGTGGCCCGATCTTCTCAGGAAGCTCTTGTCGATGGTAATGGTGGATGATAGATAACTAGTGCGTAGCTATAATCTCTCCCGCTCGATCCCTGATGCCAATGCAACAGCTCTCGAACCTTGTAGGATATTCACAACACCACACTCTTGCGCACGCAGCCGTGACCACGAATGGTAGTATGCAATCTACTAATTCCCGATGGAACAACAGATCACACTCAATTATAGTTGGTAGATTCGAACACAGGGTAATTCCAGAGGTTCTATGAAAGAAACAACTCCAAAATATTTTAACATGGTCTAAAGACTAAAGCTAGAGCGCCCCCATCTATTTAAGGACTAAGGGCCGGCGGCTACAACTAGGAATATTAGTTTGACTCAACCTAGACTAAGATACAATCGACCCAAGGTGGGACGGCTCGAGGCGCGCAGGCCTACTCTACCGTGGCAGAGTTGGACTCGGTTTCTCTGTCGCGGCAGGCTGCCACGGCAGAAAACTGCGTGGTTTCTCTGCCGTGGCAGAGATCCCTCGACCATGTGTTGATCTTCTCGTGGAGTGCTCATTGCGCTTCCTCCCTCTCCTCCCTCGTGCATTCCTCATTGATCAACACACCATGTTCCTTCAGCTCCTCGCTCCGTGCTATGCCTTCTTCTCCTAAGTACCTGATCATACAATAATTCAAAGACTTAGGTCGTATAAAATTCACATTTATTAAAACATTAGATTCATTCAGAAACAAGTTCACCTGTTGTTCTAGTAGCTTAGCACGAGCTCTTGTGATTGGTCCAATTCTTATCTCATTGGATTGATCCTTCTTTGCAATTGGAACACCTTCATTAGCAATTGGGGTAGGTGTAATTGTAGGGATGTCCTCATCATCTCCCCCCCTTCGAAAAGTGTCAACCTCGACGCTCCAAGGGCTTCTCCAGCATATGGTGATAAATCAGCAACGTTGAAGCTGTTGCTAGCACCACCAAACTCCTCATAGGTATATCAACTGAGTAGGCATTATCATTAATTTTGGCGAGCACTTTGTAAGGACCAGCACCATGTGGCTTCAACTTGGACTTGCGAAGTAGTGGAAATCTGTCCTTGCGTAGATGCACCCAGACCATATCTCCAGGCTCGAACAACACTTCTTTTCTTGCTTGATTCCTTGCAGCAGCAATGTTCTTGCCTTTCTTCTCTATAGCCTCTCGAGTCTACTCATGTATTTTCTTCACATAATCAACACGTTTTGAGGCCTCCATATCAACTCTCTCATGTAATGGTAGAGGCAACATATCAAGTGGCGTTAATGGCTTGAAACCATAGACCACCTCAAAAGGACAAAGCCGAGTAGTTGAATGCACAGCCCTGTTGTAAGCGAACTCAACATGTGGCAAACCCTCTTCCCACTCCCGTAGATTCTTTTTAATCATAGTCCTTAGCAGCTGTGACAATGTTCTATTCACCACCTCTGTTTGACCATCTGTTTGGGGATGACATGTAGTACTGAACAGCAGCTTCGTTCCTAGCTTCCCCCATAAGGTCTTCCAAAAGTAGCTCATGCACTTCACATCACAGTCAGAAACAATCATCTTAGGTACTCCATGTAATCTCACGATGTCCCTGAAAAACATGATAGCAACATGCGACGCATCATTGCTTTTGTGGCAGGCAATAAAATGAGCCATTTTAGAGAACCTATCCACTACCACAAATATTGAATCATGACCTCTCTGATTTTTAGGTAGACCTAGAACAAAATCCATACTAATGTCTTCCCATGGAGTAGTCGGTGCAGAGAGAGTTGTATACAAACCGTGAGGCTTGAGCTTAGATTTCGACTTGTGGCAAGTAATGCATCTGCTCACAAATCTGTACACATCACGCCTCATCTTGGGACAATAAAAGTGATCCACGAGCATGAGCAACGTCTTCTCATGCCCAAAGTGACCCATCAAACCACCAGCATGTGATTCCTGCACTAAGAACAAACGCAACGACGATTCTGGAATACATAGTTTGTTAGCTCGAAACAAATATCCATCATATAGATGATACTTATCCCATGCGTTTCTAAGAGCACATAAATGATATGGTTCAGCAAAATCATGGTCAGTTGCATAAAGTTCACAAATAGCTTCTAATCCAGGAATTTTAACATCAAGATTGGTTAGTAGCATGTTCTTCCTAGATAGAGTATCAGCAACAACATTCTCTTTTCCCTTCTTATAAGTAATGATGTAAGGAAAAGAATCAATGAACTCAACCCATTTAGCTAATCTTCTATGCAAATTTGATTGAGCTTTCAAGTATTTCAATGCTTCATGACCAGTCAATTTCTCAGAAAAATAAGCTATAGGCCGACCCTATTGCATCAAAATGCCACCTATGCCTATACCACTAGCATCACATTCAACTTCAAATTGCTTCGAAAAATCAGGTAATGCAAGCAATGTTGCAGAAGTAAGCAAACGTTTCAATGTATCAAAAGCAATGTCTTGGGCCACGCCCTATACAAAAGGCACACCTTTCTTTGTCAAATCATTTAAAGGTGCAGCAATGGTGTTAAAATCTTTCACAAAGCGCCTATAGAAACCAGCGAGACCGTGGAAACTACGCACTTGACTTACATTCATTGGAGTAGGCCAATTCTGAATTGATTCAGTTTTAGATTGATTTACCTCTACTTCATGCTTAGAAACAACAAATCCTAGGAATATGACCTTATCTTTTGCAAATGTACACTTCTCAAGATTAGCATACAGTTTACTATCATGTAACACTTGCAAAACTTATCTAATATGAGTGCAATGTTCAGATTCAGTGTGGCTATATATGAGTATATCATCAAAGTAAACAACCACAAAATGACCAATAAACTCTCTCAAAACATGATTCATCAAACGCATAAAGTACTAGGTGCATTAGTAAGACCAAACGACACGACTAACCACTCATACAAGCCGAATTTAGTTTTGAAAGCAGTTTTCCATTCATCCCCTTCTTTCATCCTAATTTGATGATAACCACTACGCAAGTCAATTTTAGAGAAAACAGCAGCACCACTCAATTCATCTAGCATATCCTCTAAGCGTGGAATAGGATGACGATATCGAATAGTGATGTTATTAATCTCTCTACAGTCAACGCACATGCGCCAAGTACCATCTTTCTTAGGAACTAAAATAACAGGAACAACACAAGGGATAAGAGAAACACGAATGTACCCTTTATCCAGCAACGCTTGTACTTGCTTCTGGATTTCCTTAGTTTTGTCGGGATTAGTCATGTAGGGTGCACGGTTGGGAAGTGTGGCGCCAGGAATCAAATCCACTTGATGTTCTATACCACGCAATGGAGGTAAGCCTGCGGGTACATCTTCTGGAAACACATCCCCAAAGTCCTGCAAAATTGAAGAGACACCAAGAGAAATAGGGGTCATGTTGTTAGAAACCAATACCTCGCCCTTATACATGAGCACAAGTGGCATGGCTGTAGGATCCTCAAGAAACTCTCTGATATCCTCCTTGGTGGCTAGTATCAATAACCCAAGCACTCTCTCACTTTTTGTTATATCACTCAATTTGGGTTCAATTACATCAGGAACAGCTGTTACCTAGTCTCGCCGAGTGGTAGTATCTTCCTTCAAGTTCACCTCTATCTTCTGGAGAGAATCATTCACAATTTCTTGTGGTGTCATTGGCTGCATAGTAATCTTCTTTCCTTTGGATTCCAAGTGATATGTATTGGCTCGGCCATTGTGTTGCACGTGGCGATCATAGAGCCAAGGCCGACCCAATAGTAGGTGACAAACAGTCATAGGAACCACATCAAAATCAATAGAATCTTTGTATGGTCCTATTTGAAAATTCACACGTACCATATTATTTACCTTCATCTCACCATTGTTGCTCAACCATTGTATGTAGTATGGCTTGGGATGAGGTAAGTATGTCAAATTCAGTTTGGCACATAATTCCTTACTTGCAAGATTTCTGCAGCTACTTCCATCAATAATGACCTTGCAAGCTTTATTTGGTCCAACTAGAGCTTTTGTTTGGAACAAGTTGCAATGCTGGGATTCCTCAACCGGTTGCACACTAAGTACACATGAAGACACGACAATAGTTGGTGCATGCTCAGCATATGCATATGCATTAGCACCATCCTCGCCATCATCAATATCATCGTCAGAAGGTTCATCTCCACTCTCTACTTCTCCTTGTTCTTTGACAAACATAACCTTGCTGTTTGGACAATCCTTCTTGTAGTGACCTCTACCTCCACAAGTATGACACACCACATCACGAGTACGTGCCGTAGACATGTTGGAACCCGAGCTAGCAGCAGGAGCAGCGGGTTTTCGATCATTAGAACCAACCGAAGGTGTACTTGATGGTTTGGCCGATGGTGTAAACGGGACAGCAGCTGGTGGCGCGGCTGTAGTAGGAGTAGATCTGGCCGAAAATCTGCTGGAGGATGGAAAACGAGTGCGTGACTTCGCCTCTTCCGCCAACTGGGATTCAGCCTCTCTAGCATGGTGCAATAGCTCATTCATGGTCTCATACTTGTGATGACGCACTATGCTCTCGATTGGCAACTTCAGATTGTTTAGGAATCGATGCATGGTAATCTCAATGGACTCGCGAACTCGAGCACGCTACATAAGTAGCTCCATCTCCATGTAGTACTCATCTACTGTCATTGTGCCTTGCTTCAATTGCGTCAATTTATCAAAAACTGATCGCAAGTAGTTTGTTGGAACGAAACGAGCCTTCATGATTTGCTTCATCTCGCGCCAATCCAGCACAAGAAGTTCATTATCCTCCCTCCTATGTTGCACAAGTGCATCCCACCAACGCAAAGCATAACCATCAAATTTAGATGCTGCAAGCTTGACCTTCTTGTCTTCTGGATAGTCAAATAAGCGCCAGAGATTCTCAATCTTCAACTCCCATGTGAGGTAATCTTCAGGATCAATGGAACCATCAAACTTAGGAATTGAAATTTTTTGCTTGCCCAAACCATCATCAGCTTGGGTGGGCACACGTTGACCACGCCCAAGGGGGACAAATCCACGACCATGAGCAGGTGCATGGACAGGGGGAATAGCACATCCTTTGCCAACATGTGGAGCAGCATCCACAGCGCTACCCTCATCAAAATCATCAAAGGTATCATCATGTTGAGGCTCTTCCCTTCTATGTAAAGTGGCTATCAAATCCTCAATGGAACGCTGCAAAGTGGTGACATTGACATTGAGCGTAGCCACTTTCGTTTGGATAGTATCAACCGTTCCAACATGTTGGTCCAATCTCATATTCATATCTTGGAGATTCTTGTCAATGGCATCTGTCGAGTTAGTAAACGCATCTGTCAAGTGAGACTTCAAAGCCTCATATTCACGCCAATTAACAAGCTCCTCATCCTTCTTTTTCTGCATCACAACATCCTCATCACTAGAAGACATGATTAGTAGGTTAGTGCCAAAATCAAAATCTGTGTGGTGGAAACTCTCACAACACACTCACAACTAATAAGAAAGGAGCTCTTACTGTTCCAAAGTGAATAGAGATGCTCTACCAAACGAAATCAAAGACTGATGCACTTGATGTGATGAAGTGAATATCAAAGGTATAGAGAACGATCACAGGGCACACAGGTTATTTATGGTGGAGCTATAGGTATGGTATCCTAACTACAATGCAAACAAGTCCTAGTGATGATCGTACAAATACCCAAGAAACACACACGTGGAGAAAAAGGTGGTAATGCAACTATGAAGGGTGTTGCACCACGCTCGAGAGACACTAGCAAAGCTCAAAGTAAACAGGCACAAGATTGCTCAATCTATCGGTGCACAAAGATATCACTAGGCCTCTTTCTCAAATTCTCTTTTTCCACCATTGTTTCCGCCACCATCAAGTCAGATCCGCTCTGATACCAAGATGATAAGGGGTGGCCCGATCTTCTCACCAAGCTCTTGTCGATGGTAATGGTGGATGATAGATAACTAGTGCGTAGCTATGATCTCTCCCGCTTGATCCCTGATGCCAATGCAACAGCTCTCGAACATTGTAGGATATTCACAACACCACACTCTTGCGCACGCAGCTGTGACCACGACCGGTAGTATGCAATCTACTAATTCCCAATGGAACAACAGATCACACTCAATTATAGTTGGTAGATTCGAACACAGGGTAATTCTAGAGGTTCTATGAAAGAAACAACTCCAAAATATTTTAACGTGGTCTAAAGACTAAAGCTAGAGCGCCCCCATCTATTTAAGGACTAAGGGCTGGCGGCTACAACTAGGAATAGCAGTTTGACTCAACCTAGACTAAGATACAACCGACCGAAGGTGGGACGGCTCAAGGCGCGCAGGCCTACTCTGCCGTGGTAGAGTTAGACTCGGTTTCTCTGTCGCGCTAGGCTACCGTGGCAGAAAACTGCGTGGTTTCTCTCCCGCGGCAGAGATCCCTCGACCATGTGTTGATCTTCTCGTGGAGTGGTCCTTGCGCTTCCTCCCTCTCCTCGCTCGCGCATTCCTCATTGATCAACATGCCATGTTCCTTCAGCTCCTCGCTCCGTGCTATGCCTTCTTCTCCTAATTACCTCATCATACAATAATTCAAAGACTTAGGTAGTACAAAATTCTCATTAATTAAAACACCAGGTTCATTAAGAAACAAGTTCACCTGTTGTTCTAGTAGCTTAGCACGAGCTCTTGTGATTGGTCTAATTCTTATCTCATTGGATTGATCTTTCTTTGCAATTGGAATATCTTCATTAGCAATTGGGGTAGGTGTAACTGTAGGGATGTCCTCATCAATCTTGTTCTTTCTCTTGGCGCAGTTGTTGACGATTTTGAGGCACTTGGGCCTCATGAGGGTGTTGAGGGTGCAAAGCCTCATGATGTGGGTGATGACAAAGAGGAGGCTCGTTCCTCGGTTGGTGGTTTGGATTAGGCACATGGGCCTCACGACGAAGATCATGATCTTGAGCCTCATGACATGGTGGGCGTCGCTCAACATGTACCACTTGATGCTCCAAGTTTTGTTGTTGTGCTGGAGGCACGTCATGGTGACCATGGTGTCGGTGTAGACGTTCATGCCAGTGATGAAGAAGGTGAGGATCTTGGAGGCTTCAAGATGACGGCGAGCTTGATCCTCCAAGTTGGAGTCATGACTTGTAGTTGCAAGAACGTCGCGGTGAGGATGTCAATGTAGTTGAGGTTGGGATCGAGGTTCCACTCGCAGTTCTTCTTGTGGTTGTTCTTGTTGGATCACTAGTTCCCTTGCATGACGACGGTGTTCTTCTCTCCTTGCTTGTGGCCTTGAAGAAATCACCATCATAGCTTGACGTTGCAGCGTGCCGTGGGGAAGGTACATAGTTCGAAGAGCTTCCATCATCAACCATGGGGGCGTCATTTTGTCTTGGAGCACTTGGATGAAGATCTTGGAGAAGAGGAGAATGATGACGTGAAGATCTTGAAGAGCTTGATGCGTGTGACCGTGGTCTTGCGAACCCGTTGATGAGGACACGAAGCTTGTCGTTCATTTCGGCAATAGAGCGTTGGAGCGCTTCATTTTGATGGCCAAAGTTGTGTTGCATTGCATGCATTTGCCATTCGATGCCATCGAAGCAGTTCTCGATGTTCTTGAACTCGGCATGCATCTCACCAAATTTTTTATCTTGTCGCTTCTCAAGAGGTTGACAATGTTCATGGAACTCTTTTCTGACGATGTAGTGACTTGCGCGCGTCATGTACGGTCCATGTTCTTCTTCTTTGTGAGGTGTTGGCTCAACTCACCGTGCCTATCCATCATGAAAAACACACAAGGATTGTATATGGAAGTGGAATATGGTGGTCTTAGCCTTGTACCTCACCTTGGGGATTGCACCAAACTATAAACCACAAGTGAGAGCTATTAGCTTGCAAAGTGAAATCTCAAAGAAAACTCACACTAAATTTGACACAACAAGTGATGACACCAACTTGGAGGAACAAGCTCGTCACCAACATGAGGCTTTCCAAGATCCTCCTCCTCATCATCACCATCATGAACACCCACACCGACACCATGGTCATCACGAGGCGCCTCCTCCACCACATCAAAACATGGAGCGTCAAATGGTACAAGTTGAGTGACGCCCACCACGTCATGAGTCTCAAGACCATGATCTTCGCCGTGACGCCCAAGTGCCTAACCCGCAACAAAACTCGAGGAATGAGCCTCCTCTTTGTCCACAACAACCTCAGGAGGCTCCACCTCCTCATGATCATCACGAGGCCCAAGTGCCTCCTCCTCGTCAAGAACCGCGCAAAGAACAAGAGAAAGTTCCACCACCTCCAAATGCGGATCGTCAACCGCAAGCACATCAACAAGCTCAACAAGCTCGTCCCAATGATTGCATGGAATATGAATACCGTCATCAACATGGCAAACACCACCACCTTGATTGCAATGAGGAAAAACATTTGGCAATCTCAAGTTCACGATGCCCAAATTCACCGGATCAAATGACCCCGAAGAATACCTCTCATGGGCACTCAAAGTTGACAAGATCTTCAGTATGCACAATTATAGAAACGAGAAGATGGTCTTCATGGCTTCGCTTGAGTTTGATGAGTACGCTAACCTTTGGTGGGAACAAGTTCAAGTTGCTCGTGACGCAACAGGAGAACCCCCAATCACAACTTGGCATGACATGAAGGCTCATATGAGATCCTGCTTTGTTCCTTCGCACTACTCACGTGACCTCTTCAACAAACTTCAGTCGCTTCATCAAGGGACAAATATCGTGGAAGAGTACTTCAAGGAAATGGAGCTCAACATGATCTGCGCCAGCATTGAAGAGCGCAAGGATCAAACCATGGCACGTTTCCTTATTAACTTGAACCATCCAATCAAGTGCATCGTCAAGTTCCAAACATACCACGGTATGGTTGAGCTTGTGCACATCGCAATAAAGGCCGAGCGTCAAGTACAAGAGGACATCAAGTACAACAAACCAAAGACGTACTTCACCTACAAGAAAGCTTCAACCGCTATGCCAACAACCTTAAATGGTAGGTTCTCAAGTACCTCCAAGCCCACACTTCCTCAAGGAAAACCGCCCCGAGTGGCAAGTACACAAAGGATACCACGCCATCCAATGGCAAATGCTACAAGTGTGGAGGCAAAGGACAGAAGTCGGCCGAGTGTGGAAACAAGAAAGTATTGTTTATCCATGACAATGGCGACGCAGAGTAATTGAGTGAATATGAATTTGATACCTGAGTCAAGGAAGCAATGGCAAGGCAACATGTGGAAGATGACCAAGAACTCCTCATGTGTGAACACGATGCAAGTCCATCATTTGTCGTCACAAGGATCTTGACTACTCAAGCACAAGAGCATGAAGGTAAAAGATCCAACATCTTCCAAACCTGTGTCGGCATCAATGGGAAATCTATCAAGGTGATCATCGATGGAGGGAGTTTCCACAACATTGCTAGCACCGAGTTCTGTGAGAAGCTCAACCTCACCCTCCATCCACACTAGCAACCCTACCACATGCAATGGCTAACTGACCAAGGGTCCGTGAAGATCAAGCACACTATCTCGGTAACATTCTCTATTAGGCCATACAATGACAAAGTGGAGTGTGATGTGATGTGGTCCTAATGACGATTTGCCACATGTTGCTTGGTCGTCCATGGAAAATCGACAAAGGTACTCTACATGATGGTCACACAAATGGATTAACAAGACATGTGTTTTGGAACCGATGACTCCTAGCCAAATAATTGCAGAAAATGCAAAGGCTTTAGAGAGGGTACAAAACACAACACCTTCTTGTGAGAAGAGCGGTGAGGGTGAGAACCATCTCATAGAGAGTGAGAGCCACAAGCCTAACTTGAGTTGAAAAACTAAGAGTGTTCTCCTTGCCACCAAAAGTGAGATGAGAGATGTGAGGAACAACCCATCCATCTTTCACTATGTCCTCCTTTGCAAGGGAGTAGCGCAAGGAACTAATGACTTGACAAATATTCCTCCTTCTTTGATGATTGTTTTGCAGGAATTCAAGGATGTGTTTCCCGAAGAGCTTATTGATGTACTACCTCCTCTTCTCGAACTCAAGCATTGCATTGACCTCATCCCCGACGCTCCTCTTCCAAACCGCGCCGCCAACCGCACAAACCTAGAGGAGACGAAGGAGATCGAACGTCAAATCAACCAAATCGTCTCCAAAGGTTTGATCGAAGTAAGCACTAGTCCAAGTGCGGTACCCGTGATTCTTGTGCCGGAAATAGATGATACGTTGCGGTTATGCATGGACTACCATCCAATCAATCCTATCACCGTGTGTTATCGACATCCCATACCATGTCTCGATGACATGCTTGATGAGTTATGTGGAGCCACTATTTTCTCAAAAATTGATCTTCGTAGTGGTTACCATCAAATGCATGGTAGAAGGTGATGAGTGTAAAACCGCCTTCAAGACAAAACTTGGTCTCTATGAATGGTTGGTCATGCCTTTTGGCTTATCTAATGCCCCATCCACCTTCATGCGCCTTATGAATCATATTTTGCGTTCTCTCATTGGAGAAACTGTTGTTGTCTGTTTCGATGATATACTTGTTTATAGCAAGTCACTTGAGGACCATGTTACACATGTCAAGGAAGTCTTGCAAATCCTTCCACATGAAAAGCTACATGCTAATCTTCCCAAGTGTACTTTTGCTAAAGACAAGTTAATTTTTCTTGGATTTCTCGTTTCTTCAAATGGCATTGAAGTTGATGTTTCTAAAGTGAAGGACAGACGAGATTGGTCCATTCCCACAAATGTGAATTTACTCTGAAGTTTTCATGGGTCGGCCGATTTCTATCTTTGCTTCGTGAAAGACTTTTCCACCATTGCTTGTCCTCTCAACAAATTTACCAAAAATAATGTCACCTTTGTGTGGGGAAAAGCACAACAAAAAGCTTTTGATGAACTTAAATAGAGGCTCACGGAAGCACCTCTTCTTGCGTTATCAAATTTCACTAAAACTTTTGAGATACAGTGTGATGCTAGTGGTATTAGCATTGGAGGAGTCCTTATGAAAAATGGACGTCCTATTTCCTACAATAGCAAGAAACTTGATGGTGCCCGCCTTAACTATCCGATTTATGACAAAGAGCTTTTTGCCTTAGTTCGTGTTCTTCAAGTTTGGCAACACTACCTTTGGCCTAAGGAATTTAGCATAGATTGCAATCATGAGTCATTGAAATATCTCAAAGGACAAGCAAACTTGAGCAAGAGATATGCTAAGTGGGTTGATAATGTAGTTGTGGACGCTTTGTCTCGCAAGCATACAAGCCATCTTACTCGACTTGAAGTAAATGTGTTGGGTCTCGATGAAATCTAAACTTTGTATGCTTTCGACCCGTTCTTTGGACCAATTTTCACAAAGTGCTCCATTGACAAAGGAATTGATGATTTCTATTTGCATAAGGGCTTTGTATTTAAACAAAACAAGCGTTGCATTTTGAAGTCATCTCTCCAAATTTTGCTTCTACAAGAATCACAAGGTGGAGGCCTCATGGGTCACTTTGGTCATGACAAGACATTGACATGCTCGCCACTCATTACTATTGGCCCAAGATGAAGCGATACGTGGAGCGCTACGTTCAACGGTGCACAACATGTGTTCAAGCTAAGTCGCAAGCTAACCCTTATGGTCTTTATATGGAGAATATCATTTTGCGGCCCGAAAGTTGGGGCGCCTAGGCAACGCGGTACCCAAGTTCCCTGAAATTAGCCGCGATGACTACAGTTGGTATGCTAAATACTCAGAGGGTCTTTTTTGGCACGAATTCAACTTTACGTTTCAATACAAAATATCAGGCTAACGGCCGTCAAGTTGGGCCCCCTGTGAGTTTTTGCCGTTATGTCGCTCCCGCCGCGTAGGTGTCAATTAGGCTTGCAGCGTTGGCGTCTGCGTCCATTACGCGTCTTCTTCCCCGGAGCGGCAATCTGTGGGCGTCGCAGCCATGGCTCGGAGATGGCACGTGCACGAACCTGCTCGGTCCAGCTCTCCTCCATGTAGGCTTGCAGAGTTGGCGCCTACATCCATTACGCGTCTTCTTCTTCCTCGAAGCGGCAAGCTATGGTTGTAGCCATGGCGTAGAGCTGGGACGTGACGAACCTGCTCGGCCCCACTCTCCTCCCCATCCTGAGTCGGAGCTCGCCCTCACCATGGACGCACCCATGGCACGGTGCGGGGATGAGAATTGGTTCCCTGTGAGATCTGTCACCATGTCGACCATGCTCGGTTCTTCGGCTGATGCCTTCGGCTTCTGTCAACGTCCACCGCCCGATGTGAGATCATTTAGTTACTTCAATACAAAAGTTCGACCAATTTAACTTGTTGATGTATTCCTTGACAATTATAATATAATCGAGCACTAGAAATATTTTGTAGTGTGGATGAGCATGATCAGTAATATAACTGAACACTAGAAATTTTAAGGCACTCCATATAAAGGAGTATATTAATATAGAAGGTTCACCAGAGACATCATGGATATATTGTCTTACATGCCACACAGGTAATAATTAACTAAAACAAAATAAAAGCAGGGGCGGCAACAGGAGGACGGGACACGGAGACGCCTAGCAGGGCAGGTGCATTAGCAGGAGGCAGGGACAGCATAGTCGATGGGATACAGGCTAGTCCTGACATAATCCCATAGGAATTTGCTGAAGGCTGCGTGCCACGCCAAGGTAATCGGCCTATGGCTTCTGCCTGCACCTCTGGCAACGCCCACCGCGTGCTGGATCATGCTATCGAGGTCCACGTTTATTGCTCTGCCACAGAATGGAAAAAACAGTCTCCCCCTATGGTAGAAACGGATTAGCCCACACCGTAACTGCCTCAGCACGTAGCGACTCTTGTTGTCCCTGGATTCCTTGCTACCGTACACTTCATCATCATCCTCCTGTTGATTTTGAAGAACATAACTTAGAACTCATATATATGATTGAATTGTATTACATCTCAAGAATTAACAACATTTACATGTAAGACAATATATATGTGGATATCAAAGAGAAAGCATCTCAGGAATAGTTTGATCGGTTCATGTATCATTTCATCTCAAGACAATGACAAATAACTGCATCAGAGTGTATGTAGAATAAAGATTGCGGCCTCATAAGTTTCTTCAGGGATGGCATGAGTGAACCAAGTAACAATTGCACAACCTATATTGTTCTTGTACATCACCCCAGGATCACTAACTCATCCCTGAAAAAATCTGAAATGTATGTAAAATATGTCTACCTCTCTTTTGGGACAAATTTGAATCATTGGCCACAATAAGAAATTGAAATGTAATCGTACAAAACAATATTCAGGGATATACATAGTAAGGTACAAAAACAAGCCTTAATATTGTAATTATAAATAAAAAACCAAACAATTACTCTTCAGGTACATGTTAAAAATACTTCTGATCAAAACCATTCATATACATATGCATCACACCAATCATTAAAAGATCAAAAACAATTCAAGGATCATATATGTAGTTCCATATGAGAATAAATCTAGGGCCTCATAATTTGTTTTAGAGATGGAGTTGGCGAACCAAAGTACCAACAGCACAAACTATATTGTTTGTGTGTATTGCTGCCTCAGGTTCACCAACCCATCCCTAAAACACGACACCATCATATTTGTCTCTCCTTGAACTCTTTTGCGGCAAATTCAATCATCTGCCTTTATGACAAACTAAAATGTAATTCTTATAGACTATGAATGCATAGAATAGATAATTCAAATATCATAGTTCTATGAATGTGGATTAAAGATTGCGGCCATAGAAATTTCTACAGCGATGGCGTAAGTGAACCAAGTAACAATTGCACAGCTTATATTGATCTTGTACATAGCCTCAGGTTCGCTAACTCATCCCTGAAAAAATCTGACACCAATGTGTCTGCCTCTCTTTGGGGCAAATTTGAATCATTGGCCATAATAAGAAATTGAAATGTAATCGTACAGAACAATATTCAGGGATATATATAGTCATGTACAAAAACAAGCATAAATATTGTAATTATAAATAAAAAACCAAACAATTAATCTTCAGGTACATGTTAAAAATACTTATGATCAAAACCATTCATATACATATGCATCATACCAATCATTAAAAGATCAGAAACAAATCAAGGATCATATATGTAGTTCCATATGAGAATAAATCAAGGGCCTCATAATTTGTTTCAGAGATGGAGTTGGAGAACCAAAGTACCAACAACACAACCTATATTGTTTGTGTGCATTGCTGCCTCAGGTTCAGCAACCCATCCCTAAAACACGACCCCATCATACGTGTCTCCCCTTGAACTCTTTGGGGGCAAATTTCAATCATCGGCCTTGGTGACAAACTAAAATGTAATTCTTATAGACTATGAATGCATGGAATAGATAATTCAAATATCGTAGTTCTATGAATGTAGAATAAAGATTGCGACCTCAGAAGTTGCTGCAGGGATGGCGTAAGCGAACCAAGTAACAATTGCACAGCTGATATTGATCTTGTACATGGCCCCAGGTTCGCTAACTCATCCCTGAAATAATCTGACACCAACCACACAATTAATCTTTAGGTACATGTTAAAAATACTTATGATCAAAACCATTCATATACATATGCATCATACCAATCATTAAATGATCAGAAACAAATCAAGGATAATATATGTAGTTCCATATGAGAATAAATCAAGGGCCTCATAATTTGTTTCAAAGATGGAGTTGGAGAACCAAAGTACCAACATCACAACCTATATTGTTTGTGTGCATTGCTGCCTCAGGTTCATCAACCCATCCCTGAAACACGAGACCATCATACGTGTCTCCCCTTGAACTCTTTTGGGGCAAATTTGAATCATCGGCCTTGGTGACAAACTAAAATGTAATTCTTATAGACTATGAATGGATGGAATAGATAATTCAAATATCATAGTTCTATGAATGTAGAATAAAGATTGCACCCTCATAAGTTTCTACAAGGATGGCGTAAGCGAACCAAGTAACAATTGCACATCTTATATTGATCTTGTACATCGCCCCAGGTTCGCTACCTCATCCATGAAAAAATCTGACACCCATGTGTCTGCCTCTCTTTGGGGAAAATTTGAATCATTAGCCACAATAAGAAATTGAAATGTAAACGTACAAAACAATATTCAGGGATATACATATGCATCATCCAACGCATTCATAGATCAGAAACAATGCAAAGAATATATATAGGTTCTATATGAGAAAAAATTAGGGCCTCATTTTTGTCAGCGATGGAGTCGGAAAACCAAAATACCAACAAAACAACCTATATTGTGTTTGTGCATTGCTGCCTCAGGTTCAGTAAACATCCCTAAGAAAACTACATCATCAGATGCCGTTGCACTATTTTGGGGCAAAATTGAATCATTGTGCTCAGTAAGGAATAGAAATGTAATGTTATAGGCATGTTATGTATCGAAATCAACACTCAACTATCAAACTCAACTAGATGGCAGATGAGCAAATTGGGGTTTTGCGACTAGACGGATTGGGGTTTTGTGACTAGATGGAAGATGCATCAATCGACCGATCGAATCATATATATACTACCCTACTTCAAGAGGAAAAGAATATGTCCACGATTGAGCAAATCCTATGTATGAACAGTGAAATCTGCGGCTACGACTAGAGAAGCTAGCAATGTAGTACCTCGGACTCCTCATTAGGGACCTCCTCCTCGGACTCCTCATTCTCCGCGATTGCGTCGAAGATTTCTTGTACGGTGATGGGGTCGTTGATGTAGAGCACCGGATTGCCTCCGCCTGCTGCCTTCCCCCCATCCAGATCTGCCACTGGCACCACAACGTTGTCGGCCACGATGTTGTTGGCCACCTGCTGCTCAGTGGCGACGACTACTGGCTAGACGGATGAGCTCGCACCCTCGACGCCGTAGCAACGAGCGGTGTTCATGCCCGGAGAAGACGCCCTCTGCTGCTGCGCCTTCAACTGGCTTCACCTCCGGCTCGTCTCCACGCATACGCTTCATGGCGCACATTGGGAAGGAGGTAGTGCAAGCGAGGGAGCTTCGGCGCACGCGGTAGGTGTAGATTGGGGTCTAGAGACTAGACAGACTAGGGGAAAATGACACGAGCACATGGAAGAAGAAGGTCAAGCGGGTTTATAAACACCGGACCGTTTGTAGTCCTCGAGTGGACATGTTTGGTGGGTGGGGGCCTACCATGATCTCCACCTTTTTTGGGGTTCCCTTTTTTTGAAACAGCCACGATCTCCACTTTAGAGCTGCATTTAACACGCTCATGGCAGACCTCGATTCCACTGCATGCAAATGGCGCGGAACCAATTTCCAGCAATGTTAGATCTACTCGAGGGGGACCCTTGACCCATGGAAGTTACTTGCGGTAGGGCCCAGTTGGAAGTGAGATTGAGAGCGTTGCGTAAGAATGGGATATGACTTATTAAAATCAAGTGGCAATAAATTGCTGCGTCCCATAGACAACCGTGCACTCGATGACCCCGTTGCCCTGTGCATGTGTTGTAGTAGTAGTAGTATTAGCCTTTGCAGACTAGATTAAACGAGACATGACCACTCGGCGACTTTTTCCATGGACGGTATCACGTTCCTTCTTGTAGAGGGAGACGCCTGTGCTGTCTCGCGCTGTACTATGAAGGGCACGACGTGTGCAACGATCATCGTTGGATCACATAGGATCAACGGTTGGTGCGCACGATCCGCGTGACAACTATGACAACCAATCAGGGCATAGCAGACAGAGTGGCATAGGTTTGGGCATCTACGAAAGAGAGAGGGGGAACCAAGGGCAAAACTAAGTAGTATCAAAAAACCAAGGGCAAAACTGAGTAGTATCAAAAACCAAGGGCAAAACTGAGTAGTATCAAAATTGGAAGTGAGTGTCTTGTACAATGAAATACATCGTGGCATACATCAAATTATGCCAAGATAGATCCACCAGAGTTTATTGCATGTGTGATCTTCTCATAAACCACATATGGATCACCTAGAGTCATTGCATGTCTATTCTTCTCACAAACCACACATGGATCCACCAGTGTCATTGCATGTGTTTTCTTTTCATGAACCACACCCACCGTGATTGCATGTGTGTTATTCTCATAAACCACACATGGATCCACCAGTGTCATTGCATGTGTGTTCTTCTCATGAACCACATCTAGAGTCATTGCATGGCTGTTCTTCTCACAAACCACATAAGGATCCACCTGTGTCATTGGATGTGTATTCTTTTCATGAACCATAGCTAGAGTCATTGCATGTCTGTTCTTCTCACAAACCACACAAGGATCCACCGGTGTCATTGCATGTCTGTTCTTTTCATCAACCACGGCCAGTGTTATTGCATGTGTGTTCTTCTCACAACCACACATGGATCCACTAGTGTCATTGCATGTCTGCTCTTTTCATTAACCACAGTTAGAGTCATTCCATGTGTGTTCTTTCACAAACCACATATCCCAGTGTGATTGCATGTCTGTTCTTCTCACAAACCACATAAGGATCCACCAGTGTCATTGGATGTGTGTTCTTTTCATGAACCACACCCAGTGTCATTGCATGACTGTTCCTCTCACAAACCACACATGGATCCACAAGTGTCATTGTGATGCAGCCCGTCCTACATACGCTCCTACATCTACACCAACAAGTCCCCCAAGTGGACCCATGACTCGTGCCCGAGCCAAACTCCTACAAGCTAAGGTGAACTCGCTCCTCTCCTCGTGCCAATTTGATACCTCCTTGGATGGTGTGCTACTTCATGCAACTACCCTATGCATCATCAGGTACGAAGCTTCGACACATCACCAAGCACCCAAGGATGGAGAACAAGGAGTAGAGCATGAAGCAAAAGTAGCTGGAGCTGCTCAGACCGGAGTCTCTGGTCTACGCACACTGGAGTCCCCGGCCTGCCAAAGTCTCTGGCCTGAAGACATCGGAGACTCCGACTCTTTCTCCGGTCCGACCCCCTGCACTGGGCCCTGGGACAATCTGAAGGCCCCTCCGGAGGCTGGTCCGGAGGCTACACCGGATTCTCCGGCCTAGACCAGAGTCTCCGGCCTGCACTCTGGAGTCTCCGGTCCGACCGTCGCCAGGCATGAAAAGGCCTTTGGGCCTGTGGCCCATGTACCCCTTAGTCCATTGTATTCCTAAAGTACCCCTGTTTAAGTGGCTGGCCTATATATAGTCCCCCACCTCCATTCTAAACCCTAGGCATGATATTGGAATTAGTGGAAAACCCTTGTGGATCTATCTAATTCTTGCCTCATGCTCCTTGACTAAGGAGCACCAATATCCCCAAACCTCGTTGGAGTTTGCATCGTGCCTCCGCGTTGTACAAGGCCTAGGCATCGGAGTCCCTTTGCCTAGACGTCAAGATCTCACCGAGTCTCCCATCTCGCTGTGCCGGTTCGAGAGAGAGCCCTCGGCCCGACGCTGATCCTAGGGATTGCGCCGGACCGGTCACCGCCGGCATGAGCTATTGGTGTTTATCGTGGTTTTGCGTGTGTGTGTTCATCGTGTTCTTCGTGCGTGTGTTCGTCGTGTTCATCCTTCCCTCCTTCCCCTGCACTCCACCCTCGATTTGAAAGGGAATCGTGAAAGATCGGGCCACCCTAGAGGTTTGCCCTCAACATATTGGTATCAAGAGCTTCGTTTCTCACGATTTCCCCCACAATTTTTTCTTCTACCCACCAAAAATTCGAAAATCGCCAAAAAAGAGCCCCAAATTTGCCTTTGGATCGATGTCTTGATTTGGAGTGTTATTTGTGGTTTTGATCCAGCCAAACCTTGTCTTAGGTGTTGGTACAGCTTTATCCTGTGTTTTCCCAGCCCAATTTGGCAAACTTTTCGCGGATTTGAGGACCAAAGGCATGGATTTCTGCTCAAGAACACGAGCAATTCACGATCTGACTCCAAACCGGAGTCTCTGGCCTACAACGGAGTCTTCGGCCTATCCACACCTGAGTCTCCGGCCTGCACCGGAGTTTCCGGCCTGAAATCCCGGAGTCTCCGGCCTGACGCCTGATTTTGACAGTTTTGCCTCTAATCTTGCATTGGCTAATTTCCTCTTGTTTGTTTGTGCCCGTGTGCGTGTCGCCAACTAACAACAAGCTTTTGAGAGTTAGTTCTTTCTTTAGTGTGAGTTTTCTTTGCATTTCCACTTTGCACGCTTATAGCTCTCACTTGTGGTTTCTAGTTTGGTGCAATCCCCAAGGTGAGGTAGAAGGCTAACACCACCATATTCCACTTCCATATACAATACTTTGTGTTTTGCATGATGGATAGGCACGGTGAGGCGAGCCAACAACCTCCCCAAGAAGAAGATCAAGGACTGTACATGACGCACGCAAGTCACTTCATCGTTCGACAAGAGTTCCGTGAATGTTGCCAAGCTCTTGAGACGCGAAAAGATGAACAATTTGGTGAGACGCAAGCCGAGTTCAAGAACATCGACAACCGCTTCGACGGCCTCGAACGACAAATGCACGCAATGCATCACAACTTCAGCCACCAAAATGAAGCGCTCCAACGCTTCGTCGCCGAAACAAATGACAATCTTCGACGCCTCATCGACGGTATGGCAAGACCACGTTCATGCGCATCAAGCTCTTCAAGTTCTTCGCATCGTCATGCACCTCTTCCACAAGATCTACATCCAAGTGCTCGAAGACGCAATGGTGCCCTCGTGGTTGAAGATGGAACCTGTTCGAACTATGTACCTTCCCCACGGCACGCCGCAACGTCAAGCTATGATGGTGACCTCTCTTCAAGGCCACGAGCGAGACAAGAAGCACACCGTCATCACGCAAGGGCACTAGTTATCCAACAAGAGCAACGACAAGAGGAACCACAAGCGCAACCGCAAGTCTACCACCACCGACCGCGACACATACTTGACACAACAAGTGATGACTCCAATTTGGAGAATCAAGCTCGTCATCGACGTGAAGCTCTCCAAGATCCTCCTCCTCGTCATCAAAGTCATGAACGTCCGCACTGACACCATGGTTATCCCGAGCTGCCTCCCCCACCCCAACAAAACTTGGAGCGTCAAGTGATACAAGTTGAGCGACGTCCACCACGTCAAGAGGCTCAAGACCATGATCTTTGCTATGAGGCCAATGTGCCTAACCAACATCACAAACCAAGGAACGAGCCTCCTCTTCGTCATCAACCACGTCAAGAGGCTCCACACCATCGCCACCATGAGGCCCAAGCGCCTCAACCACGTCAACAACCGCGCCAAGAGCAAGAACATCGACAACCGCTTCGATGGCCTCGAAAGGCAAATGCAAGCAATACATCACAACTTCGGCCACCAAAATGAGTCGCTTCAACGCTCCGTCGCCGAAACAAATGAAAATCTTCGATGCCTCATCGACAGAATGGCAAGACCACGTTCACGTGCTTCAAGCTCTTCAAGTTCTTCACGTCGTCATGCACCTTCGCAACAGGATCTACCTCTAAGTGCTCCAAGACGCAATGGCGCCCCCGTGGTCGAAGATGGAACCTATTCGAACTATGTACCTTCCCCACGGCACGCCGCAACGTCAAGCTATGATGGTGACCTCTCTTCAAGGCCACGAGCAAGGCAAGAAGCACACCGTCCACGCAAGGGCACTAGTGGTCCAACAAGAGCAACCACAAGAGGAACCACAAGTGCAACCGCAAGTCTACGACCATCGACCACGACACATACTTGACACAACAAGTGATGACTCCAACTTGGAGAATCAAGCTCGTCATCGACGTGAAGCTCTCCAAGATCCTCCTCCTCGTCATCAACGTCATGAACGTCCACACCGACACCATGGTCATCACGAGGCGCCTCCCCCACATCAACAAACCTTGGAGCATCAAGTGATACAAGTTGAGCGACGCCCACCACGTCAAGAGGCTCATGCCTATGTTCATCGCCATGAGGCCCATGTGCCTAACCAACACCATCAACCGAGGAATGAGCCTCCCCTTCGTCGTCAACCGCGTCAAGAGGCTCCGCACCCTTGCCACCATGAGGCCCAAGCGCCTCAACCACGTCAACAACCGCGCCAAGAGCAAGAGCAAGCTCCTCAACAACAATATCAAGAGCAAGCTCCGCAACAAGGACGCGAGAACCAAGTTCCACCTCCCCAACTACAAGATCATCAACAAGGTCAACAAGCTTGTCGCAATGACCGCAACGATGAAGAAACTTTTGGCAAGCTCAAGTTCACAATGCCCAAGTTCACCGGATCCAATGACCCTGAAGAATACCTCTCCTGGGCACTCAAAGTTGACAAGATCTTCCGCATGCACAACTATAGCAACGAGAAGATGGTCGCCATGGCTTCGCTTGAGTTTGATGATTACGCCAACCTTTGATGGGAACAAGTTCAAGTTGCTCGTGATGCAAGAAAAGAACCGCCAATCACAACTTGGCTTGACATGAAGGCTCACATGAGATCATGGTTCGTCCCCACGCACTACACGCGTGGCCTCTTCAACAACCTTCAAGCGCTTCGTCAAGGGACAAAGACCGTGGAAGAGTACTTCAAGGAAATGGAACTCAACTTGATTCGCGCCAACATTGATGAGCGCATGGAGCAAACAATGGCACATTTCCTTATTGGGTTGAACCACCCCATCAAGCGCATCGTCGAGTTCCAAACATACAACACCATGGTTGAGCTTGTGCACATCGTAACGAAGGCTGAACGTCAAGTCCAAGAGGATATCAAGTAAAACAAGCCCAATACGTACTTCACCTACAAGCAAGCTTCAACCGCTACACCAACAACTTTCAATGGAAGCTCCTAAAGTACCTCCAAGCCTTCCTTCAAGCCCACACTTCCTCAAGGAAAACTGCCCCCAAGTGGCAAGCAAGCAAAGAGTGATACACCTTTCAACGGTGAATGCTACAAGTGTGGAGGTAAAGGACACAAGTCGGCCGAATGTGGAAACAAGAAAGTCTTGTTCATCCATGACAATGGTGATGAAAAGTACTTGAGTGAAGATGAGTTTGATGCCCATGTCAAGGAAGCAATGGCAAGGCAACAAGTGGATGATGACCAAGAACTCCTCATGTGTGAACATGACGCAAGTCCTTCGCTTGTCGTTACAAGGATCTTGACCACTCAAGCACATGAGCATGAAGACCAATGCTCCAATATCTTCCAAACACGAGCCGACATTGATGGCAAATCTATCAACGTGATCATTGACGAAGGGAGTTCCCACAACCTTGCTAGCACCGAGTTGTGTGAGAAGCTCAACCTCACCCTCCATCCGCACAAGCACCCCTACCACGTGCAATGGCTAAGTGACCAAGGGTCCTTGAAGATCAAGAATACCATATCGGTCTCCTTCGCCAATGGTCCTTACAAAGATACGGTGGAGTGTGATGTGGTTCCTATGACAGTTTGCCACATGCTTCTGGGTCGACCATGGCAATTTGACAAGGCTGCTCAACATGATGGCCGCACCAATGTATACACCTTCAAATGGCTCAACAAAACATGTGTTTTGCATTCGATGACTCCTAGGCAAATAATTGCGGACAATGCAAAGGCTTTAGCGAGGGCGCAAAGCACAACACCTACTTGTGAGAAGAGCGGTGAGGGTGAGAACCATCTCATAGAGAGTGAGAGCCACAAGCCTAACTTGAGTTGAAAAACTAAGAGTGTTCTCCTTGCCACCAAAAGTGAGATGAGAGATGTGAGGAACAACCCATCCATCTTTCACTATGTCCTCCTTTGCAAGGGAGTAGCGCAAGGAACTAATGAATTAACCACTGTTCCTCCATCTTTGATGAATGTTTTGCAGGAATTCAAGGATGTGTTCCTCGAAGAGCTCCCACATGGACTACCTCCTCTTCGCGGCATCGAACATCGCATTGACCTCATCCCCGGCGCACCTCTTCCAAACCGCACCGCCTACCGCACGAACCCGGAGGACACAGAGGAGATCGAACGTCAAATCAACCAACTTGTCTCCAAAGGTTTGATCCAAGTTAGCACTAGTCCAAGTGCCGTAGCCGTGATTCTTATTCCAAAGATGGATGATACATTACAGTTATGCATGGACTGCCATCCAATCAATGCTATCACCGTGCGTTATCGACATCGCATACCACGTCTCGATGACAAGCTTGATTAGTTGTGTGGAGCCACTATTTTTTCAAAAATTGATCTTCGTAGTGGTTACCATAAAATACGAATGGCTGAAGGTGATGAGTGGAAATTCGCCTTCAAGACCAAACTTGGTCTCTATGAATGGTTGGTTATGCCTTTTGGTCTATGGAATGCCCCATCCACCTTCATGCGCCTTATGAATCACATCTTGTGTTCTCTCATTGGAAAAGGTGTTGTTGTCTATTTAGATGATATTCTTGTTTATAACAAATCACTTGAGGACCATATAACACATGTCAAGGAAGTTTTGCAAATCCTTCGACATGAAAAGCTTTATGCTAATCTTCCCAAGTGCACTTTTGCTAAAGATAAGTTGATTTTTCCTGGATTTGTCGTTTCTTCGAAGGGAATTGAAGTTGATGTTTCCAAGGTAAAGGACATACGAGATTGGCCCATCCCAGCAAATGTGAGTGAACTCCGAAGTTTTCATGGGTTGGCCGGTTTCTATCGTCGCTTTGTGAAAGACTTTTCAACCATTGCTTGTCCCCTAAATGAATTGACCAAAAATAATATCACCTTCGTGTGGGGCAAAGCACAACAAAAAGCTTTTGACGAACTTAAAAAGAGGCTCACCGAAGCACCTCTTCTTGCTTTATCGGACTTCACAAAAACTTTTGAGATCGAGTGTGATGCTAGTGGTATTGGCATTGGAGGAGTCCTTATGCAAAACGGACGTCCTATAGCCTACCATAGTGAGAAACTTGATGGTGCTCGCCTCAATTATCCGATTTATGAGAAAGAGCTTTTTGCCTTAGTTCGTGTCCTTCAAGTTTGGCAACATTACCTCTGGCCCAAGGAATTTATCATACATTCCGACCATGAGTCTTTGAAATATCTCAAAGGCCAAGCTAACTTGAGTAAGAGACATGCTAAGTGGGTTGAATTTATGGAGTCTTTTCTGTATATTGTCAAGTATAAGAAGGCAAAGATAATGTAGTTGCGGACGCTTTGTCTCGCAAACACACAAGCCTTCTTACGAGACTTGAAATCAATGTGTTGGGTCTTGAGGAAATAAAATCTTTGTATGCTTCCGACCCATTCTTTGAACCAATTTTCGCAAAGTGCTCCAATGACAAAGGAGATGATGATTTCTATTTGCATAAGGGCTTTCTATTTAAAAAAAATAAACTATGCATTCCGAAGGCCTCATGGGTCACTTTGGCCATGACAAGACATTGAACATGCTCTCCAATCACTACTTTTGGCCCAAGATGAAGCATGACATGGAGCGCTACGTTCAACGATGCACGACATGTGTTCAAGCTAAGTCGCAAGCTAACCCTTATGGTCTTTATATGCCATTGCCTATTCCTCATACCCCTTGGTCCCACATTAGCATGGATTTCATGTTAGGATTGCCTAGATCTAAGCATGGTCATGATTCTATATTTGTTGTTGTGGATCGTTTTTCCAAAATGGCACACTTCATACCGGGCCATAAGACCGAAGATGCTTCACATGTTGTGAATCTGTTTTTCAGGGAAATCATCCGTATTCATGGTGTGCCAAGAATAATCATCTCCGACCGTGACGTCAAATTCATGAGCTACTTATGGAAGACCCTCATGGCCAAGCTCGGTGTCAATCTACTCTTTTCATCCGCATCGCATCCCCAAACTGATGGCCAACCGAAGTTGTCAATCGAAGCCTCGGGACTCTCCGTCGTGTGTTGATCAAGAAGAACTTGAAGGATTGGGAGGATTGCATCCCACACGCCGAGTTCGCCTACAACCGTGCCAAGCACTCAACAACCAAGATGAGTCCATTCATGATCATCTATGGTTTCGAGCCCCTCACCGCGCTCGACATCCTACCACTACCTCTCCATGAGCGCACAAACATGGACGTCGAGAAACGCGCACAAGCTATGAAGAAACTTCATGAAGAAACAAGAGCTACTATCGAACAACAAGTCCTTCGCCAAGCTTCAAGGTTAAACAAGGACAAGAAGGAGATGATCTTTGAAGAAGGTGACCTTGTGTGGATACACCTAAGAAAACACCGCTTCCCCAAGGAACGTGACTCCAAGCTCAAGCCAAGAGAAGATGGTCCCTTCAAGGTCCTCAAGAGAATCAACAACAACACCTACATGATCAACATACCGACCTCCAAGTACCTTGCTAGTAATACTTTCAATGTCAAGGACCTCTCACCCTACCATGGAGATGCTCAAGATGATAACCGTGAAGATTCGAGGACAACTCTTTCCCAAGAGGAGGGGGAGCTGATGCAGCCCGTCCTACAGACGCTCCTACATCTACACCAACAAGTCCCCCAACTACCCTATGCATCATCAAGTACGAAGCTTCGACACATCACCAAGCACCCAAGGATGGAGAACAAGGAGCAGAGTGTGAAGCAAAAGCCGCTAGAGCTACTCAAACCGAAGTCTCCGGTCTACGCAAGCCGGGGTCTCCGGCCTGCCAAAGTCTCTGGCCTGAAGACACCGGAGACTCCATCCCTCTCTTCGGTCAGCCCCCCCTGTACCGGGCCCTGGGACAATCTGAAGGCTCCTCCGGAGGCTGGTCCGGAGGCTACACCGGATTCTCTGGCCTAGACCGGAGTCTCCGGCCTGCACACCGGAGTCTCCTCTGACCGTCGCCAGACATGAAAAGGCCTTTGAGCCTGCAGCCCATGTACCCCTTAGTCCGTCCAGAACTTGTCTTTTATTCCTAAAGTACCCCTGTTTAAGTGGCTGGACTATATATAGTCCCCCACCTCCATTGTAAACCCTAGGCATGATATTGGAATTAGTGGAAACCCCTTGTGGATCTATTTAATTCTTGCCTCATGCTCCTTGACTAAGGAGCACCAATATCCCCGCGTTGTACAAGGCCTAGGCATCGGAGTCCCTTTGCCTAGACGTCAAGATCTCACCGATTCTCCCATCTCGCCGTGCCGGTTCGAGAGAGCGCCCTCCGCCCGACGCCGATCCTAGGGATTGCACCGGACCGGTCACCGGCGGCGTGAGCTATTGGTGTTTATCGTGGATTTGGGTGCGTGTTCATCGCGTTCTTCGTGCGTGTGTTCGTCGTGTTCATCGTTCCCTCCTTCCCCCGCACTCCACCCTCGATTTGAAAGGGAATCATGAAAGATCGGGCTACCCTAGAGGTTTGCCCTGAACACATTGCATGTGTGTTCTTCTCATGAACCACAGCTAGATTCATTGCATGTGTGTTGTTTTCACAAACCACATCTAGACTCATTGCATGTGTGTTCTTTTCACAATCCACATATGGATCCACAGTTGTCATTGCATGTCTGTTCTTTTCATGAACCACACCGAGTGTCATTGCATGTGTGTTCTTCTCAGGAACCACACATGGATCCACCAAGTGGGATTGCATGTGTGTTATTTTCACAAACCACATATGGATCCACTAGTGTCATTGCATGTTTGTTCTTTTCATGAACCACACACAGTGTCATTGCATGTATATTCCTCTCTGATAGGGTAAAGGTGTCTGATCTTTCAATGAGACGATATCTGTCGATTATGGTG
Organism: Avena eriantha; assembly: GCA_910589775.1. Lineage (NCBI taxonomy): Eukaryota > Viridiplantae > Streptophyta > Magnoliopsida > Poales > Poaceae > Avena > Avena eriantha. The sequence continues at coordinate 353,574,515 of OU342744.1, forward strand.
GAGGTCGATGTTGACGATCCGACTAAAAACGTGCGAGACGTTGCACCTTAGCAATCGATACACCAACTTCCGAGGCTATTGATCACGTCGGAGCTAGATCAACCTGATCACGAGGATCAATCCCTGCAAGCAATCGAAGAACCAGCAAGAATTATAGATGCAATCAAGATATTGTGAATATAGATGAAAGCTTTATTGAAGAGGTGGGATTCTGTCTGTGCGTAGTACAAAAGGTCGGTTTGACACTTGTGCCTATGGCGAAGAGTAGCTCGTGGCTAAGTCTTTTACTAAACAAAATCCAAGTCTAAACGATGACCTAATGGGAGTATATATGGAGGAACAGAAGGGAATTTCAGCCAGACTTGGGGAGGAGGTCGAAATCCATCTCCATGCCGGTTTCCTCCACTATACGGACTCTAAAAGTTCAGCCCCTTTATTTGGACGAAAATTACATGGGCCTGGCCGATATTTAAATTTGACGCAGCACCATCTAATCACATGGACGAAAATTTGAAGTTTGTAGCTCTCTAGTTCGTCCATGTCTTCATCTTTTTATTATGGTGGCTTCAAAGTTCTGAAATCTTCACTTGCAGCGTCATCCTAGATCCTAACACGATTGCTGCCATCATCTCCATGCATGATCATGCTCCAATGCTTGTCCCTCTCATCCATGCTAGCCCCATCATTCCTAAGTAACATACACACATCTGATTTAGGCAACATCATATTCTCATGAATATTAGGAATAGTTCCTAGAAACGAAAGTACCTGATAATTTAGTTGGCCTGCACGAGCTCTTGTGAGAGGTCCTTGGAATTGTGGAACGTGAGGAAGTGTGGCTGTAGGTGTAACAGTTGTATCAATCATAGGGATGTCCTCATCAGCATCCCCTTCTTGAATTGAAGTCGTCCTCAACGCAATCTCATCTTCTTCTCCAAAGTATGGTTTCAAATCTGCAATGTTAAATGAGGGACTCACCGTGCCCATCTCTGCAGGAAGCTCAAGTTTATATGCATCATCATTCATTTTCTCTAACACTTTAAAAGGACCAGCAGAAGTGGCATTAATTTAGACTTTCGCAAATCAGGAAAACGATCTTTGCGCAAATGCAACCAAACTAAATCTCCACATCAAACACAATATGCTTGCGTCCTTTATCACCAGCAACTTTATATTTAGCATTCATATGTTCTATATTTTCCTTAGTAATCCTATGCAACGTAAGAATCTGTTCAGCACGTTATGTAGCATCAAAATTATGTTGCACCGAGGATGGAATAGGTAATAAATCAATAGGTGCATGAGGAACCAAACCATACACAATCTCAAAAGGGCATAACTTAGTTGTAGAATGCACGGAACGATTGTAAGCAAATTCAATATGAGGTAAACAATCTTCCCACATTTTTAAGTTCGTCTTTAAAACAGCCCGTAACATGGTAGACAAAGTTCTATTAACTACTTCAGTTTGTCCATCAGTTTGGGGATGACATGTAGTACTAAACAGCAACTTAGTCCCCAACTTAGCCCATAAACATTTCCAAAAATGGCTAAGAAATTTAGTATCACGATCTGAAACAATAGTATTAGGCACACCATGCAAGCGAACAACATCGCGAAAGAATAATTCGGCAACATGAGCAGCATCATCACTCTTATGACAAGGAATAAAGTGTACCATCTTAGAAAATCTATCCATAATCACAAAAATATTATCCCTCCCCTTCTGTGTTCGAGGTAATCCTAAAACAAAGTCCATAGAAATATCCTCCCAAGGTACACTAGGAACAGGAAGAGGCATATATAAACCATGTGGATTAAGGCGTGACTTAGCTTTTTGACATGTTGTGCAGCGAGCAATAAACCTCTCAACATCCCTCCGCATGCGTGGCCAAAAGAAGTGTGTACCAAGTACGTCTTCTATCTTCTTTACTACAAAGTGACCCATCAATCCTCCCTCATGCGCCTCCTGCAACAACAAACGACGAACGGAACCTTCTGGAATGCATAGTTTGTTAGCATGGAACACAAACCCATCATTGAGGACGAATTTGTTCCAAGTTCTACCCTCTAGAGAATGCTACCAAACATCTTTAAAATCTGCATCTTTCATATATTGTTCTTTAATAGTTTCCAATCCAAAGGATTTTGAAGTCAAGTTGAGATAACATGGTATAACGACGTGACAAAGCATCACTAATAATATTATCTTTATCCTTTTTGTGTTTAATAACATATCGAAAAGATTCAATGAATTCAACCCACTTTGCATGACGTTTGTTCAACTTAGCTTGACTACGAATATGATTCATGATCAGAATGTATAACAAATTCTTTAGGCCATAAATAATGTTCCCAAGTTTGTAATGTCCGACCAAGAGCATATAATTCCTTATCATAAGTAGAATAGTTCAAACTAGCTCCACTCAATTTCTCACTGAAATAGGCAACAGGTTTTCCCTCTTGTAACAACACTCCTCCCAAACCAATTCCACTAGCATCACATTCCAACTCAAAGGTCTTATTAAAATCAGGAAGTTGGAGTAAAGGAGCATGTGTAAGCTTATCTCTGAGTAGCATGAACGCTTCTTGTTGTGCATCGCCCCAAACAAAGGGCACATCTTTCTTAGTAAGCTCGTTCAACGGCGCTGCAATGGGACCAAAATCTTTGACAAAGCGCCTATAAAATCTAGCGAGGCCAAGGAAGCTCCTCACTTGTGTGACTGTTTTGGGTTGTGGCCAACTCAAAATTGCTTCAATCTTGGCGGGGTCAACTTCAATACCCTGTGCTGTAACAACATAGCCAAGAAAAGCAACTGTATCCGTTCAAAAGGTGCACTTCACAATGTTACCAAACAAACTGCATCATGTAAAGCATCAAAAACAACACATAAATGTTCCAAATGTTCTTCTACAGATTTGCTATATATCAATATATCATCAAAATAGACCACCACAAAATGTCCAATAAAAGCACGTAAAACTTTATTCATTAATCTCATGAAAGTGCTGGGAGCATTAGTTAAACCAAAGGGCATCACTAACCACTCATATAGGCCAAAATTAGCTTTAAATGTAGTTTTCCATTCATCTCCTAACTTCATACGAATCTGGTGGTAACCACTACGCAAATCAACCTTAGAGCACATGGTAGAGCCACTCAATTCATCAAGCATGTCATCTAAACGAGGAATAGGATGATGATATCGAATAGTAATATTATTGATAGCTCTACAAACAGTACACATGTGCCAAGAATCATCTTTCTTTGGTACCAAAATATTAGGAACAACACATGGACTAAGAGACTCACGAATATGACCCTTGTCAAGAAGTTCTTCAATTTGTCGCTGAATCTCTTTTGTCTCCTCCGGATTGGTACAATATGGCGCATGGTTGGGCAAAAATGCTCCAGGAATCAAATCAATTTGGTGCTCAATTCCATGAATAGGTGGCAGTCCTGGAGGTACATCTTGTGGGAAAACGTCCTCATACTCCTGCAAAAATGTTAGCAATAGCAGGTGGCAACAAAGGAGGAATCTCCTCAGCCGAAAACAACACTTCTTTGCAAATGATAGCATAACATGCAGTAGTACTCACATCAATTTCAGAAATATCAGATTTGCTAGCTAGCAAACAAGTACTTTTCAAACGAATTTCATTACCATGTTTTGGATCAGATTTACAAGTACTTGGAGAAGGCATAAGTTCCTTAGCAACAATCTGATTTTCGCTCAGCTTTTTCCCCTCATAATGTTCTCTACTAGCTCTAGCAAGATCATCTTTTAAAATACTTTCAGGAGACATGGGAAGTAACACAATTTTCTTATCATTATGAACAAGAGAATACTGATTTGTGCTACCATAGTGTATATAATTTGTATCAAATTGCCATGGTCTACCAAGTAAAAGAGCACACGCTTGCATAGGAAGAACATCACACTCAACATAATCAGCATATGCAGCAATAGTAAAATGCACACGAACTGTATGTGTTACCTTAACCTTGCCTCCGTTATTAAACCATTGAATGTGATATGGATGAGGATGGGTCGTGTCGTGAGAGAAAGCTTTTCAACCATCTCCATGCTCGCCAAGTTGTTGCAGCTCCCTCCATCAATAATAATGTGAATACAGCGATCTTTAACCACACCCTTGGTATGGAACAGATTATGGTGCTGGTCAGGCTCGGCCTTGGTAATTTGTGCACTCAAGACTTGATGTGCAATTAAACTCGAGTATTTCTCCGCACGTTCCGCAGCCATATATTCAGAATCTTGCTCCATGGGTGCTGCAGCACATTGCTCATCATATGCAATAAGAGCCAAAGTATCTTCATCGTCATCACTTGCGGAATAATATCCACCATCGTCAAGAGGAATCATCACATGAGAGGAGGCACAATCACGTGCAAAGTGACCAAGTCCACCACATTTGTGGCACTGAATTTGGCTGGACTTGCCCGTAGATGCCATGGAGGATGCAACACTCGGGGCTGGTCCCGTAGTAGTCTTCTGTGCAGCAAACGGAGGTGGTGTAAATGCTGCAGATCACGTGGATGTGGTCGCTGGAGGTGTAGGTGCAGCAGCCCGTGACGCCGAATTCGGTGATCTCCAAGTAGAACGCCCTGCAGAATAATTAGTTCGTATCGCCTCGCGTCGATCCTGCACTTCACATTCAGCGTTACAAGCAAGATGGAACAAACGGGTAATAGTGTGATAAGATTTTTATCAAAGAATGGTCTGAATTTCCTTAATTAACCCACCTACGAATCGTGCCATTAATGCTTCATTATCCTCCTCTATACCACAACGCAGCATGCCAGTTTGCAACTCCTGATAGTAATCCTCTACATAATTTTTACCTTGATCTAGACGAGCTAATTTGGTAAGCAAGGAACGCTGATAATATGGTGGAACAAAACGAATACACATAGCATGTTTTAAAGCATCCCACGTAGTGATTAGATTAGCATGATTAGCACGACAATATTCAGACCACCATATGGAAGCAAAACTAGTGAACTCACAAGTAGCAGCACTAACACATCTATCCTTGGGATAATTTAGGCATGCAAAACGCTGGTCTAATTCTAATTCCCAAGAGAGGTATGCATCAGGATTATAGCAACCATTAAATGTAGGAACATTTAATTTCAGTTTAGCAACATGGTCATCATCACGTACCAACGAAAAAGGAGGTGGACGACGGATGTGGGGATTTTATTGCCTAGGACGACCAGCTAGATGATCAACTGTGAAGTCGTCCGCGTACTCGCCCTCGTCCTCATCTTCCTCGTAATAATCATCCAACTGAGCATCATGGGCCTATGTGACGCCCGTAGCTCCCGCAACGCCAGCAGCAGCAGTGCCCGCAGCAGCAGCAGCAGTGCCCTCGGCAGTAGCAGCACCCGCAGCCAAAGTTTGTGCCAGCTGTTTGAGAATGCGCTATGCACGTCCCAACAAGTACGGTGTAGGAGCCCCGCGAGTCCGCTGTGGAGGAGGCGCGCGAGCCATCGGTGGTGGAGGTAAGCGTCCGAGCACCTCCTGGAATTTAGCGTCGAGTTTGGTGGTGAAGGCGGTCTCGAGTCCCTCAAGTTTCTCCATCGTGTTAGCAAAACGCTTTTCCACATCCTGCATATGGTCAGCCAAAAGTGTGGTGATGTGAGCCTCCAAGGCTTCCCCCTCCAGTGGTTGTGCCTCGGTGTTTGCTGGTGGCATGATTAGTACGCAAAAAACACAGGTATATAATAGAGATACAACAGGAACAGTGGTGGAAAGCGCTTAATCTGTCAAGCAAACCAAGATTCTTACCCATTCTTACACTGCAGCAGGTGGTGAGCAGCAACCGTCGTGATCAAGCTTAAGGAAGAGTGAATAGAGCGATTGCAAGGTGGTGTCAATGCACGGTGTAGGAATATGTGGAGTTCTGGTTGGCTGCAATATATGTAGACACAATTTCAAAACAGCAATGCAAGGTTGAATAACAGCTAAACGACGGTACTGTGCTAGTCCTAAACTATCCCAAGCTAGAGACACGAGCCTAGAACACTACGAGGCACATCGCGACACCGAAAAGCAACAGGCACCAGTGCTCTGAATAGCGCGCGAATGAGGCGCAAATCACTAGTATGGAAAGTGTCTCAAAACGATCATCAAAGTGGAATATCAGGATAGGCTCAAGATTTTTTTTGAAATTTCCGAAAACTACACGAAACTACTCTGGAAAGCGTGCAAACGCCCAAAAAATTTCACTATGATGGCGTATAGCTCAAAACGATCCCAGAAGCCTAAAAATAGAATAGGCCGATTTTTTTGCTCTCCCCTCCTCTTCCCTTCTGGCCGAAATTTTCTGGAACTCGGATCAAGTTACAACATGGACCGGATCTACAATGATGGAAAGCAAGAGCAGGAAAACGAATAACCAACCTAACTAGACTGGAACAAGGATATGTGGTGGAGGAGGCGGTATGTGGGCGTAGGGCTGTAGCAAGTGTCTGGCGGTGGTGATGGCGGAATCGGTGGTGATGGCGGAATCGGTGGTTGCGGAGGTGATGACTATGAACAGAACTCGAAAGTCTAAAGATCTAGATCTAAAACCAGCACTGGACACGACGATGCAGACTAGAACTCAACAAAGCAAATACTGAAAAGAAACGATGCAATAGGCCCGAAAGTGTTTCTAGGATACGTATCTAACCCTAATTTGTTGCCTTTTTATGGTTTATAAGAAGAAGAATAGATGCAATCTAAACTACGAAAACTGTAAGATCTCACCGAGAAACCAGAAATCTGATACCACTTGATAGGGTAAAGGTGCCCGATCTTTCGATGAGACGATATCTGTTGATTATGGTGGAGGTCGACGTTGACGATCCGACTACAAACGTGCGAGAAGTTGCGCCTTATCAATCGATACACCAACTCCCGAGGCTATTGATCACGCCGGCGCTAGATCAACCTGATCACGAGGATCAATCCCTGCAAGCAATCAAAGAACCAGCAAGAATTATAGATGAAATCAGGATATTGCGAATATAGATGAAAGCTTTATTGAAGAGGTGGGATTCTGTCTGTGCGTAGTACAAAAGGTCGGTTTGACACTTGTGCCTATGGCGAAGAGTAGCTCGTGGCTAAGTCTTTTACTAAACAAAATCCGAGTCTAAACGATGACCTAATGGGAGTATATATGGAGGAACAAAAGGGAATTTCGGCCAGCCTTGGGGAGGAGGTCGAAATCCATCTCCAGGCCAGTTTCCTCCACTATACGGACTCTAAAAGTTCAGGCCCTTTATTTGAACGAAAATTACATGGGCCTGGCCCATATTTATAGGTGACGCAGCACCATCTAATCACATGGACGAAAATTTGAAGTGTGTACCTCTCTAGTTCGTCCATGTCTTCATCTTTTCATTATGGTGGCTTCAAAGTTCTGAAATCTTCACTTGCAGCATCATCCTAGATCCTCACATGATTGCTGCCATCATCTCCATGCATGATCATGCTCCAATGCTTGTCCCTCTCATCCATGCTAGGACCATCATTCCTAAGTAACATACACACATCTGATTTAGGTAGCATCATATTCTCATGAATATTAGGAATAGTTCCTAGAAACGAAAGTACCTGATAATTTAGTTGGCGTGCACGATCTCTTGTGAGAGGTCCTAGGAATTGTGGAACGTGAGGAAGTGTGGCTGTAGGTGCAATGGTTGTATCAAACATATGGATGTCCTCATCACTCTCATAAACCACACATGGATCCACCAGTGTCATTGCATGTGTGTTCTTCTCATGAACCACATATGGATCCACCCAGTGTGATTGCATGTGTGTTCTTTTCATGAACCACACCCAGTTGTTGTCTATTTCGATGATATTCTTGTTTATAGAAAATCACTTGAGGACCATATAACACATGTCAAGGAAGTTTTGCAAATCCTTCGACATGAAAAGCATTATGCTAATCTTCCCAAGTGCACTTTTGCTAAAGACAAGTTGGTTTTTCTTGGATTTGTCGTTTCTTCGAAGGGAATTAAAGTTGATGTTTCCAATGTAAAGGACATACGAGATTGGCCCATCCCAACAAATGTGAGTGAACTCCAAAGTTTTCATGGGTTGGCCGGTTTCTATCGTCGCTTTGTGAAAGACTTTTCAACCATTGCTTGTCCCCTTAATGAATTGACCAAAAAGAATATCACCTTCGTGTGGGCCACGGCACAACAAAAAGCTTTTGATGACCTAAGCACCTCTTCTTGCGTTACTGGATTTCACTAAAACTGTTGAGATAGAGTGTGATGCTAGTGGTATTGGCATTAGAGGAGTCCTTATGCAAAATGGACGTCCTATAGCCTACCATAGCAAGAAAGTTGATGGTGCTCGCCTTAATTATCCAATTTATGACAAAGAGCTTTTTGCCTCAGTTCGTGTCCTTCAAGTTTGGCAACACTACCTATGGCCCAAATAATTTATCATACATTCCAACCATGAGTCATTGAAATATCTCAAAGGCCAAGCCAACTTGAGTAAGAGACACGCTAAGTGGGTTAAATTTATGGAGTATTTTCCGTATATTGTCAAGTATAAGAAGGGCAAAGATAATGTAGTTGCGGACGCATTGTATCGCAAACATACTAGCCTTCTTACGAGACTTGAAATCAACGTGTTGGGTCTTGAGGAAATAAAATCTTTGTATGCTTCTGACCCGTTCTTTGAAGCAAATTTAGTAAAGTGCTCCAATGACAAAGGAGTTGATGATTTCTATTTGCATAAGGTCTTTCTGTTTAAACAAAACAAGCTATGCATTTCGAAGTCGTCGCTTCAACTTTTGCTTCTCCAGGAATCTCATGGTGGAGGCCTTATTGGTCACTTTAGCCGTGATAAGACATTGGACATGCTCTCCACTCACTACTTTTTCCCAAGATGAAGCGCGGCGTGGAGCGCTACGTTCAATGATGCACGACATGTGTTCAAGCTAAGTCGCAAGCTAACCCTTATGGTCTTTATATGCCATTGCCTATTCCTCATACACCTTGGTCTGACATTAGCATGGGCTTTGTGTTAGGATTGCCTAGATCTAAGCATGGTCATGAATCTATATTTGTTGTTGTGGATCGTTTTTCAAAAATGGCACACTTCATACCGTGCCATAAGACCGATGATGCTTCACATGTTGCAAATTTGTTTTTCAGGGAAATTGTCCGTCTTCACGGTGTGCCAAGAACAATCGTCTCGAACCGCGATGTCAAATTCATGAGCTACTTATGGAAGACCCTGATGGCCAAGCTCGGCATCAAGCTCCTCTTTTCATCTGCGTCGCATCCCCAAACTGATGGCCAAACCAAAGTTGTCAACCGAGGCCTCGGAACTCTCCTACGTGTGTTGATCAAGAAGAACTTGAAGGATTGGGAGGATTGCATTCCCCACGCCGAGTTTGCCTACAACCGAGCCAAGCACTCAACAACCAAGATGAGTCCATTCATGATCGTCTATGGTTTCGAGCCACTCACTGCGCTCGACATCCTACCACTACCTCTCCATGAGCGCACGAACATGGACGTTGAGAAGCGCGCACAAGCTATGAAGAAACTTCATGAAGAAACCCAAGCTACTATCGAGCAACAAGTCCTCGGCCAAGCTTCAAGATTAAACAAGGACAAGAAGGAGATGATCTTTGAAGACGGTGACCTTGTGTGGATACACCTAAGCAAAGACCGCTTCCCCAAGGAACGCGACTCCAAGCTCAAGCCAATAGGAGATGGTCCCTTAAAGGTCCTCAAAACAATCAACAACAATGCCTACATCATCGACATACCAACCTCCAAGTACCTTGCAAGCAATACATTCAATGTCAAGGACGTTTCACCCTACCATGGAGATGTTCAAGATGATAACCATGAAGAGTCGAGGACGACTCTTTCCCAAGGGGGGAGCTGATGCAGCCCATCCTACGGACGCTCCTACATCTACACCAAAAAGTCCCCCAAGTGTACCCATGACTCGTGGCCGAGCCAAACTCCTACAAGCTATGGTGAACTCGCTCCTCTCCTCATGCCAATTTGATACATCCTTGGATGGTGTGCTACTTCATGCAACTACTCTATGCGTCATCAAGTACGAATCCTCGACACATCCCCAAGCACCCAAGGATGGAGAACAAGGAGCAGAGCGTAAAGCAGAAGCCGTTGGAGCTGCTCAGACCGGAGTCACCGGTCTGCGCACACCGGAGTCTCCGATCCACCAAAGTCTCCGGCCTGAAGACCCCGGAGACACTGACCTTGGGATAATCTGAGGCCCCTCAGGAGGCTGGTCCGGAGACTGACCGGAATCTCCGGCCTAGACCAGAGTCTCCGGTCCACCACACCGGAGTCTCCGATCCGACCGACGCCAGGCATGAAAAGGCCTTCGGGCCTGCGGCCCATGTACCCCTTAGTCCATCTAGAACTTCTCTTTTAAGTGGCTGGCCTATATATAGTCCCCCACCTCCATTGTAAACCCTAGGCATGATATTGGAATTAGTGGAAACCCCTTGTGGATCTATCTAGTTCTTGCCTCATGCTCCTCGACCAAGGAGCACCAATATCACAAACCTCGTTGGAGTTTGCATCGTGCCTCCGCATTGTACAAGGCCTAGGCATCGGAGTCCCTTTGCCTAGACGTCAAGACCACACCGAGTCTCCCATCTCGCCGTACCGGTTCGAGAGAGAGTCCTCCACCCGACGCTGATCCTAGGGATTGCACCGGACCGGTCACCACCGATGTGAGCTATTTATGTGTATCGTGGTTTTGTGTGTGTGTTCATCGCGTTCTTGGTGCGTGCGTTCGTCGTGTTCATCCTCCCCTCCTCTCCCCGCACTCCACCTTCTATTTGAAAGGGAATCGTAAAAGATTGAGCCACCCTAGAGGTTTGCCCTCAACATTACCTCATGCTCCTTAACCAAGGAGCACCAATATCCCCAAACCTCATTTGGAGTTTGCATCATGCCTCCGTGTTGTACAAGGCCTAGGTGTTATGGGGTAACCCCGTGGGTGGCCCGATCTTCACGGATCTCATGGTCAAATCGATGGGAAAAGCGAGGGGAAAGGGAGAAGGTAGCGGAAGAGGACGCACACCTCACGAAGAACACGATGAACACACGCAAAACTCACAGGATACAAGACCGATTGCTCTCACCGGTGGCCCCCGGTCCGATAGAATCCTCGCAAGGAAAGATCGGTCAACGTGCTCCCTCGATCCCACGTGGAGTGGGAAGAACACCTTGGAGAGGGTCTTGACGTCTTGGCAAAGGGACACCGATGCCAAGGCCTTGTACAACGAGGGAGGCGCGATGCAAACTCCAACGAGGTGGTGACGATAGTCGATCCCCTTTGGTAGAAGGGGATGAGGCAAAACTAGAGATTCCACAGAGGGGGTTTTCTTTAGTCTATAATCTATGCCTAGGGTTACATGAGGGGGTGGGGGAACTATATAGAGGACAACCACTAGTTCAAGGGTACTTTAGGAATAAAAGGGGAAAGTCTAGGCGGACTAAGGGGTACATGGGCCAAGGGCCCAGCTGGCGGCGTGCGGGCCCATAAGCTCAGGTCGGAGACTCCGGTGTGGGGTCTGGAGAATCCGGTGTGGGCCGGAGACTCCGGTCTGTCTCCGGTGTTATCTCTGGAGTGGCCGACAGACTGTCCCCGAGCTCGATCTGGGGGTCGGTCCAGAGATGAGTCCGGAGACTCCGGGGTACGCAGGCCGGAGACTCCAGTGTGCGCAGGCCGGTGACTCTGGTGCTCCAGCTGATACTTCTTCCGTCTTCTCTTCCAAGCCTCCATCTTGTCGTGCTTGGTGCTCCAGGATTCCTCCCATGCCTCCATACTTGTTGGTGTGAACCTATCATTGATATGGGACGGAATATGAAGTAGTATACCATTCAAGAGGGTAGGAAGTGGGCTCGCATGGAGGAACGGATTCACCTTTGGAGTCCATGATGACTTGTCATAAGTTGGAGACCATGATGTGGTAACGACCGAAGGTCGGGCTACATCATCTCCCCTCCCTTCAATAAGAGTCGTCCTCGACTCTACACGGTCATCACAAAGTAGAAGATGTCGAGAGACCTTCTTGATCCTGGGGTTCACCATATAGTCATCCTCGGAATGATTAAATTGACAACACCTCAATGTTCCTTCACCTTCAATGAAGCCTACAAAGCTCACCACAAAAGCGAAGAAACACTCAAAGCGTAGCCAATTCATGAAGATAATAGCACGAGTCCTCAAGTAGAGTGAAGTCACCTTATGGTGTAGAGATAGCTCGTTGAAGGGCAGCCATAGGTAACTCTCTACGGTTTGTCTTGTTAACTCTTTGTCCATAGAGGTTGATGCAGAAACAATTGTACCTTCACACAACAAAGACCAAGCAACATATGTTTGTGTGTGATAGAGGAGCATGTCATGTGTGGCATGTCCATTCTTGTTCACAACACTATTAGCACAACTCAAGTATAGCAAACATGATGCATATGCAAGGTCAAAGTGCATGGAACTCGTTTGAACATCATCCAAATGTGGGAACTCAAAAACTCCATAAAACATCTTAGTGTGGAACTCAAAGCAATTGACTAAAATATTGATCAACATCTTTGATGCAAGGATAGGAGAATTCGGCAAAAACACATGAGGAAGAATATCCAAAGCAACATCATTATGTGTGCAAGCTAACCATTTGAAAGAACAATTGTTCAATATGTTGGATGCCATACACATAGCATCAAAAACAAAGAGCATGGGAGTATACATATCGCAAGCGGAAGCAAAAACAACATGTTTGCAAACAAACCATATGAAAGAGCAAGTGGTCCTTATGTTTGTTGCAACAACAATACAAGAGACATGGAAGCTCTCATGACAATACATGCTCGGGCATTATGGTTGCACACAAAGCATCAATATCCGAAAGCAACAAGACATGATTGTCACAAGGTGAAAGAATACCATCAACATGCTTGCAATCAAACCATAGGAAAGAGAAATTTGTCAACATGAAAGATGCAAAGCATGCGAAAGGTATCAGAGCTGCGTTCGATCTTGAACTCACATGGGGGATGCTCTCTAGAGCTCTTTTTGTCAACTCGTGCTCAACCAAAGTTGACATTATCGTTCGGGTACCTACACACATCATAGATAAAAGGAAGAACGTGTGTGCATGGTAGAGAAACACGTCATCCATCATGACGTATCTCTTCTTGTGCACATCACCATTAGTGTCAATCAAGTGTAGCATAGGTGCATGGTGAGTATGCAAGTGGGGAACATGCTTATCATGGCAATCATCAAAATCTCAAAAATTTGAGAAAGCTATGGGGGCCATCTCAATATAAACCATATGAGAATTATTGTTGCAAGAAAAACAAGTGAAAGAGCAATTATTCAACTTATTGCAAGCAACAGGAGAGATTGTAAAACATTCATGACAAAGTATTGTCCGTGGGTTATCATTGGTAACATCATTGTAAGCAAAACATTGGAAAGAGAAATTGTTCAACAAAGTGCAAGCAATGATATCATCAACGTAACATTTAGAGCATGGCATGTCTATGGCAACATCATCACAATCAAATAATTTCACATGCTCAACATTATGCAAAGGCAAAGTATCACATGGAAATATCAATGATGCATATGTGATATCAAAAACATCATCCATAGCATGCCAATCATCACAAGTCATCATGTCCACTAGTGGGATCATGGCATCATCAACACCCTTATTTTTACCTTGTTCATACCTCTCATATGAAGTGGGTGTTGTGGTAGTATTGGCCTCCATGTGGGTGACTTCTTCATCATGTATGGGGATGGCATCATCTTCATCCACCATGTTCATCTTCTCGGTTGGAGGCATAAACATCTCCAAGCTTGGCGCTTCTTGATCCATGGAACCTAGCACATCAAGAGAAAACACACTAGAGGTAGAGGGTAAGTTGTGAGAAATCAAAGTGGTCTCACATGACCTATCAACTACCACTCTCAACTCACTAGGTGTATCACTCATGCCCTAATAGTGGAAGCACTCAACCTCACATATGGTGGAGTCACTCATCTCACTCTTGTTTTCACTCAAGTGGGCTAAGTGGCTTTGATACTCACATGGGATTGGTACCACATCATCACTCAAGCATGTAGGGGTAGGCTCGGTGTGCTTAACTCCATGCGCCTCCTTTGGTGAAGGGAAAATCCCATGCTCACCATTCTTATCCTTGTCGTCGCCATCTTGTGGTAGTGGTGGAAGTAGGCTCATGTTGTTGTCGAGAGCGGTGCTCGGATCGACTTCATCACATACATGGCCTTGGCTTCCTCCATCTTGAAGTGTAGACTCTTGGCATGAAGCTTGATGGCGTAGAGGAGAGATTTCTCTTGGTGCCCTTTTGGTGGTGGCACGAGTAGTTGAAGGCGCCTTATGATGGTGTCGACGGAGGTCATTGGTGTGCCTTGCCAAAGGTTGATGTAGATGGAGCACTTGGTCATCCACATGATGCTCGCGACGATGCTCCTTGTCCTTGGCACTCTTCTTGGTGAGGCGTTGTAATGAGCGTAAAGCATCATTAGTCTTCGCCATCATGCTCATGGTTTTGGTGAAGTTGTTGTCCATGTCGCTCTTGAAGTTGTTGAGGGAGCTTTCGAACTTGTACATGTGATGGTGGACCTTGGCGCTCTCGAGGTAGAGGCTCCCTCTTGGTCGATGCAACTTGAGGAGGTTGTCGTTGTCGTTCTTGAAGTCGTCCATGCTTGGGGAGTTATTGTTGTTGTAGAACTCCATATCACCCAAGCATGTGGAGCCATTGTCGATGTAGTGCTTCATCATGTCATCCATACTTGTGGAGGCGTAGGCATGGTGGCTTATTGTGGATTCCTCATAGATATCATCCTTGGTTCCGGAGTTCCTAGACATGCTTCACAAGACCAAGTGGTGTATATGGAAGTGGTAGGGGGTTAGGGATGCAACGTCAAACCTTACTGTACCTTGGAAGATAGTATCGTGCAAGTGGCAACACTTGAGAGCAATCAAAACCAAGCAAAGTGAAGTTCACGCGGAACACCAAAACCAACTAACCACTAAAAAAGACACATACACAAAGCTTATGGTGGATAGGTATGGAAGGTGGCGTGTCCAAGAACAATCCGAAATCAAGATATTGTAATGGCAAGTAAAGAACCACGATGATCACAAAGCAAAACAAGTCAATCCACAAGAAGGAATATATACAAGGAAACACACACGGTGGGATAAATGAGACTTGTGCGATGGATAAAGTGAGCTAAGAACCAAATGATTACCTAGCGAAGACTATAAGCTCGTGTCGCACAAGTGCAAGGAGAGACGCTAGTTCGATTGCAATAAATTGGTGGGCTACAAGATATGCACAAGAAGTACCACCTATTTGATGTTCATCGAGCTTGCGCTTCCTATTCTATGAGGCACTTGTTTCTTTCTTTCTTTTTCTTCTTTTTCTTTTTATATATTTTTTTCTCTTTTTTCTCTTTCTTTTTCACTTGCCTCTTCTTAGTGCCAACAACTATACAAGATAACTATATGAGATAGCGCGCTCACAACTTTTGCTCGGAATTCTACAAGGTATCAAATATGCATAGCCCAAGCAATCATAGGAGGAACTAGTCTCAATAGTTGTTTGTTGAACGCAAAGATAGTGTAGCTCACAAAGGAATGCAAGTGGGGACAAGTCGCGGAATGTTTATACCTTTGGTCGCTGATCTTCACCATTTATTGGTGGATTCCGCCTTGCTCACGGAATTTGGATGGAGTAGATAGCATGAACCACGGAGATGATGATGTAGAGCTCTTTCTCCTCTTTAAAACGAGCTAAAGAACACCAAAGTCCGAGTTCGTATGCAAAAGTTATGCTCAAAACCATGAAACAGATTTGCTATCAGCTGAGGGGGCAGAGACTTTGCCAAAAACTGCGGCCTGGACCGGAATCTCCGGTCTGGGGGCCGCAATCCCCGGTCTGGGCTGGAGTCTCCGGTCCGAGGGCCAGAATCTCCGGTCCGGAGGTTCCAGGACATGCAGAACTCGTCTGGGACGCGATTTTGGCAGAAAAACTCGAACCAAAACACCAAATTGGTGGGGGAAATCAAGGAATTAGGCCATGGGTACGCAGGAGAAGGTAGATCAACAAGTTTAACAAGTAATCCATGGGTCAAAACCTACCAAAATGCACTCAACTCACAGATCGATCCAAAACACGAATTGGGGAAATTTCGAATTTATGGGGAAAAAGACCAAATCGAGGGGAAATCCATGGCAACCAAAAGCTACTGATACCAGATGTTATGGGGTAACCCCGTGGGTGGCCCGATCTTCACAGATATGGTGGTCAAATCGATGGGAAAAGCGAGGTGAAAGGGAGAAGGTAGCGGAAGCGGACGCACACCTCTTGAAGAACACGATGAACACACGCAAAACTCACACGATACAAGGTCGATTGCTCTCACCGGTGGCCACCGGTCCGATAGAATCCTCGCAAAGAAAGATCGGTCAACGTGCTCCCTCGATCCCACGTGGACAGGGAAGAACACCTTGGAGAGGGTCTTGACGTCTTGGCAAAGGGACACCGATGCCAAGGCCTTGTACAACGAGGGAGGCGCGATGCAAACTCTAACGAGGTGGTGACGATAGTCGATCCCCTTTGGTTGAAGGGGATGAGGCAAAACTAGAGATTCCACAAAGGGGCTTTTCTTTAGTCTATCATTTATGCCTAGGGTTACATGAGGGGGTGGGGGCACTATATATAGGCCAGCCACTAGTTCAAGGGTACTTTAGGAATTAAAGGGGAAAGTCTAGGCGGACTAAGGGGTACATGGGCTAAGGGCCCAGCTGGTGGTGCATAGGCCCATACGCTTAGGCCGGAGACTCCGGTCTGTCTCCGGTGTAGTCTCTGGTGTGGCAGACAAACTGTCCTCGAGCTCGATCTAGGGGTCGGTCCGGAGATGGGTCCGGAGACTCCGGGGTACACAGACCGGAACCTCCGGCGTGGCTGGAGACTCCGGTGTGCGCAGGCTGGAGACTCCGGTGCTCCAGCTGCTGCTTCTTCCGTGTTCTCTTCCAAGCCTCCATCTTGTCGTGCTTGGTGCTCCAGGCTTCCTCCCATGCCTCTGTACTTGTTGGTGTGAACCTATGATCGATATGTGACGGGGTATGAAGTAGTATTCAATTCAAGAGGGTAGGAAGTGGGCTCGCATGGAGGAACGGATTCACCTTTGGAGTCCATGATGACTTGGCATAAGTTGGAGTCCATGATGTGGTAACGACCGAAGGTCGGGCTACATCACTAGACATCTCGCCGTGCCAGTTCGAGACAGAGTCCTCCGCCCGACGCCGATCCTAGGGATTGCGTCGGACCGGTTACCGCCGGCGTGAGCTATTGGTGTGTATCGTGGTTTTGTGTGTGTGTTCATCGCATTCTTCATGCGTGAGTTCATCATGTCCATCCTCCCCTCCTCTCCCCGCACTCCATCCTGGATTTGAAAGGGAATCGTGAAAGAGTCTCCGGCCTACACACTGGAGTCTCCGGCCTACACCAGAGTCTTCGGCCTAGAACGGAGGTTCCGGCCTAAAACCCGGGAGTCTAGGGCCCTGACGCCTGAATTTGACAGTTTTGCCTCTAGTCTTGCCTTGGCTAATTGCCTCTTGTTTATTTGTGCCCATGTGCGTGTCGTCAACTAACAACAAGCTTCCGCATCGACCAGTCCCGCGCTCATCGACACCACGGCCCATGAACATCATCCCACACCACCGACGCCAAGTTCATCATCACCAACGAAGTTATAACTTGCGTCACCTTGTTAACCCCTATCTTCCTTTGTGTGTACCTATCCCATGAGAGTGGCTCATCTTGTGTTTGCTTGAGCATTGTGCATTTGTCCTTGGATAGTGAGAGTGCAAGAGCAATATCAAGTGTGACTAGGTAGCATCAAGGGAGAGCAAAAAAATACAAAAGAAAGAAAAAGATACAAAGAAAAAGCAAAAGAAAAATAGTCTCCCGTTGCAAAAGAGAGTCTCAGAGCTTGTAAGCAAGAGAGCAAGTAGAGCGCCCAAGACAAGTGCACAAATCCATTGCTCATTTTTCCTCTTTGCAAACGAGCCACGGTCTCTCCTTGCATTGGCCCAACAACGAGCTTAGTCTTTGTTAGGACATTTTGTTTGTTTATTTTCATAGTCGTGTCAATCCCAGCTTTCTCCACGTGTGTGTACATAGTCGTAGGTTCCCGTCACCCCTTTGAGTTGTTGACCTTCGCCTTTGACTTGAGTTTTGTTGGATTTTACCCTCTTTTGACTACCCTTTTCTTTTGGTTGGTTCTTTGGCATTCCACAATCCTAACCTTCCACAAACAAGCTTTTGAGAGTTAGTTATTTCTTTAGTGTGAGTTTTCTTTGTATTTCCACTTTGCACGCTTATAGCTCTCACTTGTGGTTTCTAGTTTGGTGCAATCCCCAAGGTGAGGTACAAGGCTAACACCACCATATTCCACTTCCATATACAATACTTGTGTGTTTTGCATGATGGATAGGCACGGTGAGGCGAGCCAACTACCTCCCCACGAAGAAGATCAAGGACCGCACATGACTCACACAAGTCACTTTATCATTCGACAAGAGTTCCGTGAACGTTGCCAAGCCCTTGAGACGCGACAAGATGAACAATTTGGCGAGACGCAAGCTGAGTTCAAGAACATCGACAACCGCTTCGATGGCCTAGAACGACAAATGCACGCAATGCATCACAACTTCGGCCACCAAAATGAAGCGCTCCAACGCTCCGTCGCCGAAACAAATGACAATCTTCGACGCCTCATCGACGGTATGGCAAGACCACGTTCACGCGCATCAAGCTCTTCAAGTTCTTCGCATCGTCATGCACCTCTTCCACAAGATCTACATCCAAGTTCTACAAGACGCAATGATGGCCCCGTGGTTGAAGATCGAAGTTCTTCGAACTATGTACATTCCCCACGGCATGCCGCAACGTCAAGCTATGATGGTGATTTCTCTTCAAGGCTAGTAGCAAGGCAGGAAGCACACCGTCATCACGCAAGGGCACTAGTGATCCGATAAGAGCAACCACAAGCGCAACCACAAGTGCAACCGCAAGTCTACCACCATCGACCGCGACACATACTTGACACAACAAGTGATGACTCCAATTTGGAGAATCAAGCTCGTCATCGACGTGAAGCTCTCCAAGATCCTCCTCCTCGTCATCAACGTCATGAATGTCAACAATGACACCATGGTCATCACGAGGCGCCTCCTCCACATCAACATAACTTGGAGCGTCAAGTGATACAAGTTGAGCGACACCCACCACGTCAAGAGGCTCATGACCAAGTTCTTCACCGTGAGTCCCATGTGCCTAACCAACACCACCAATCGAGGAACGAGCCTCCCCTTCGCCGTCAATCGCGTCAAGAGGCCCCAAACCCTTACCACCATGAGGCCCAAGCGCCTCAACCACGTCAAAAACCGAGCCAAGAGCAAGAGCAAGTTCCTCCACATCAATATCAAGACAAAGCTCCGCAACAAGGTCACGAGAACCAAGTTCCACCTCCCCAACTACAAGATCATCAACAAGGTCACCATGCTCGGCGCAATGAACGCAACGATGAAGAAACTTTTGGCAAGCTCAAGTTCACAATGCCCAATTTCACTGGATCCAATGACCCCGAAGAATACCTCTCGTGGGCACTCAAGGTCGACAAGATCTTCCGCATGCACAACTATTGCAATGAGAAGATGGTCGCCATGGCTTTGCTTGAGTTTTATGATTATCCCAACCTTTGGTGGGAACAAGTTCAAGTTGTGCGTGATGCAAGACAAGAACCGCCAATCACAACTTGGCATGACATGAAGGCTCACATGAGATCCCGGTTCGTCCCCACGCACTACACACGTGACCTCTTCAACAACCTTCAAGCGCTTCGTCAAGGGACAAAGACCGTGGAAGAGTACTTCACAGAAATGGAACTCAACTTAATTCGCGCCAACATTGATGAGCGCATGGAGCAAACAATGACACGTTTCTTTATTGGCTTGAATCACCCAATCAAGCGCATCGTCGAGTTCCAAACATACAACACCATGGTTGAGCTTGTGCACATCGCAACAAAGGATGAATGTCAAGTGCAAGAGGATATCAAGTACAACAAGCCCAAGACGTACTTCACCTATAAGCAAGATTCAACCGCTACACCAACAACTTTAAATGGAAGCGCCTCAAGTACCTCCAAGCCTTCCTTCAAGCCCACACTTCCTTAAGGAAAACTTCCCCCAAGTGGCAAGCAAGCAAAGAGTGATACACCTTTCAACGGTGAATGCTACAAGTGTGGAGGTAAGGGACACAAGTCAGCCGAATGTGGAAACAAGAAAGTCTTGTTCATCCATGACAACGGTGATGAAGAGTACTTGAGTGAAGATGAGTTTGATGCCCGTGTCAAGGAAGCAATGGCA
The DNA here is from genome assembly GCA_910589775.1 of Avena eriantha. NCBI lineage: Eukaryota > Viridiplantae > Streptophyta > Magnoliopsida > Poales > Poaceae > Avena > Avena eriantha. The sequence goes on from OU342744.1 coordinate 353,595,023, forward strand.
AGGCAACGAGTGGAAGATGATCAAGAACTCCTCATGTGTGAACATGACGCGAGTCCATTGCTTGTCGTCACAAGGATCTTGACCACTCAAGCAGAAGAGCATGAAGACAACCGCTCCAATATCTTCCAAACACGAGCCGGCATCAATGGCAAATCTATCAAGGTGATTATTGACGGAGGGAGTTGCCACAACCTTGCTAGCACCAAGTTGTGTGAGAAGCTCAACCTCACCCTACATCCGCACAAGCACCCCTACCACATGCAATGGCTAAGTTACCAAGGGTCCATGAAGATAAAGCATACCGTATCAGTCTACTTCGCCATTGGTCCTTACAAAGACACGGTGGAGTGTGATGTGGTTCCTATGATAGTTTGCCACATGCTTCTTGGTCGACCATGGCAATTTGACAAGGCTGCTCAACATGATGGTCGCACCAATGTATACACCTTCAAATGGCTCAACAAAACATGTGTTTTGCAACCGATGACTCCTAGCCAAATAATTGCGGACAATGCAAAGGCTTTAGCGAGGGCACAAAGCACAGCACCTACTTGTGAGAAGAGCGGTAAGAGAGAGAACCACCTCATAGTGAGTGAGAGCCATAAGCCAAACTCGAGTGGAAATAATAATATTATTATCCTTGCCACCAAAAGTGAGATGAGAGATGTTCGGAACAACGCATCCATCTTGCACTATGTCCTCCTTTGCAAGGGACTAGCACAAGGCACTAATGAATTAACCAATGTTCCTCCATCTTTGATGAATGTTTTGCAGGAATTCAAGGATGTGTTCCGCGAAGAGCTTCCAATTGGAATACCTCCAGTTCGCAGCATCGAACATCGCATTGACCTCATCCCCGGTGCACCACTTCCAAACCGCGCCGCTTACCGCACGAACCCGGAGGAGATGAAGGAGATCCAACATCAAATCAACCAACTCGTCTCCAAAGGTTTGATCCAAGTGAGCACTAGTCCAAGTGTCGTACCCATGATTCTTGTTCCAAAGACGGATGATACGTTACAGTTATGCATGGACTGCCGTCCAATCAATGCTATCACTGTGCGTTATCGACATCCCATACCACGTCTCGATGACATGCTTGATGAGTTGTGTGGAGCCACTATTTTTTCGAAAATTGATCTTCCTAGTGGTTACCATCAAATACGGATGGCTGAAGTTGATGAGTGGAAAACCGCCTTCAAGACCAAACTTGGTCTCTATGAATGGTTGGTTATGCCCTTTGGTTTATCAAATGCGCCATCCACCTTCATGCGCCTTATGAATCACATCTTTCGTTCTCTCATTAGAAAAAGTGTCGTTGTCTATTTCGATGATATTCTTGTTTATAGAAAATCACTTGAGGACCATATAACACATGTCAAGGAAGTTCTGCAAATCCTTAGACATGAAAAGCTTTATGCTAATCTTCGCAAGTGCACTTTTGCTAAAGAAAAGTTGATTTTTCTTGGATTTGTCATTTCTTCGAAGGGAATTGATGTTGATGTTTCCAAGGTAAAGGACATACGAGATTGGCCCATCCCAAAAAATGTGAGTGAACTCCGAAGTTTTCATGGGTTGGCCGGTTTCTATCGTCGCTTTGTGAAAGACTTTTCAACCATTGCTTGTCCCCTTAATGAATTGACCAAAAAGAATGTCACCTTTGTATGGGGCAAAGCATAACAAAAAACTTTTGACGAACTTAAAAAGAGGTCACCGAAGAACCTCTTCTTGCTTTACCGGATTTCACAAAAACTTTTGAGATCGAGTGTGATGCTAGTGGTATTGGCATTGGAGGAGTCCTTATGCAAAATGGACGTCCTATAGCCTACCATAGCGAGAAACTTGATGGTGCTCGCCTTAACTATCCGATTTATGACAAAGAGCTTTTTGCCTTAGTTCGTGTCCTTCAAGTTTGGCAACATTACCTCTGGCCCAAGGAATTTATCATACGTTCCGACCGTGAGTCCTTGAAATACCTCAAAGGCCAAGACAACTTGAGTAAGAGACACGCTAAGTGGGTTGAGTTCATGGAGTCTTTTCCGTACATTGTCAAGTATAAGAAGGGCAAAGATAATGTAGTTGCGGACACATTGTCTCGCAAACATACAAGCCTTCTTACGAGACATGAAATCAACGTGTTGGGTCTTGAGGAAATAAAATCGTTGTATGCTTCCGACCCATCCTTTGAACCAATTTTCGCAAAGTTCTCCAATGACAAAGGAGTTGGTGATTTATTTTTGTATAAGGGCTTTTTATTTAAACAAAACAAACTATGCATTCCGAAGTTGTCGCTTCCACTTTTGCTTCTCCAAGAATCTCATGGTGGAGGCCTCATGGGTCACTTTGGCCGTGACAAGACATTGGACATGCTCTCCAATCACTACTTTTGGCCCAAGATGAAGCGTGACATGGAGCGCTACGTTCAACGATGCACGACATGTGTTCAAGCTAAGGAAATCGTCCGTCTTCACGGTGTGCCAAGGACAATCGTCTCCGACCACGACGTCAAATTCATGAGCTACTTATGGAAGACCCTCATGGCCAAGCTCGGCGTCAAGCTACTCTTCTCATCCGCATCGCATCCCCAAACTGATGGCCAAACCGAATTTGTCAACCGAAGCCTTGGGACTCTCTTTCGTGTTTTGATCAAGAAGAACTTGAAGGATTGGGAGGAATGCATCCCACACGCCGAGTTCGCCTACAACCGTGCCAAGCACTCAACAACCAAGATGAGTCCATTCATGATCGTCTATGGTTTCGAGCCCCTCATCGCGCTTGACATCCTACCACTACCTCTTCATGAGCGCACAAACATGGATGTCCAGAAAGGCGCACAAGCTATGAAGAAACTTCATGAAGAAACAAGAGTTACTATCGAACAACAAGTCCTTCGCCAAGCTTCAAGGTTAAACAAGGACAAGAAGGAGATGTCTTTGAAGAAGGTTGTAACTACCTCGGACCCTACGCTCTAAGTTCAAGCCTGGATGAAGCGAAAGTGGTTAAAATAGTACAGTGGGGGCCCAGAGGACTGCCCACATGTAGACCCGTCGACCGTCCTAACCACTTCCAAGACATCGGGACAAGAGCGAGCGGCGTAGGCAACAGGCGAAGAGATCAAATACATACACAAGTGAGTATGTATGCAAGCTACCATCCAACAGTTTTTAGAGCCATTCCATCTAAAAAGAAATAGAAATATTGCAACACCATACGGCAAGATCCAAATACCCTAGATAGAGATAATAGTTTAGGATAGCTCCTCATACATCAAACATCAGAGTATTAAGCGGAAGCGGGAAACAAGATCCGAGTACGGACAAGAAGCAAATCGGCATAAGATGCCACAGAAGTAAGCACATCCCGCCCACAGATCTCGTGGATCCCCATCCCTGGAATCTCTACACCGAGTGATCGTTGCCAACATCATCTGTCTCCTCCACCCAGAATCCATCTTGCGAAAACACCTGTTCATCTGAATCAAACAATTTATCGTGTGAGACCCTAGGGGTACTCAGCAAGTCTTTATGCCTCTAAAGGGGACATATACCTGGGGTGACGCAATTGCAGCAAAAGATAATAACTATCAAGTCTATAGATACTCGCTAACCATCCGCCTAACCAATGATAGACGGATGTCTGTTAATTATTAACAATAGTTATAATAGTATAATTAATAGATCCACCCTCCTTCTCCCTTACCAACGAGAAAGCGGACGAACAACCCATCTGTTGGCAGTTTTATTAACCATTCCATGAGTATTGAACTATTTACTAGTCAGGTATTTAGTCAGATTAAAAGTAGTACTTTAGTTATACTTTTCTATGATCGAGAAACTGTGCTCCAAGTCGTCCATAACCGCAGACACGGCTTTCAGAAAGATTTATCCTGCAGGGGTGCACAAATAGCAACACACACTCGATCAACCTCGGAAAAACCAAATCAAAACCCAACGAGGCATTCACAACAAAGCGATCACAGGATTCAGAAATATTTCAGGGGGCCACCCCATTAAGCTACCCGCAACAAAGTTGGTCAACTCCGAGACGGACCCAAGGTTTGCGCCAATGGCTGTAAACGACTGGGAACACGAAAATGTGACTGGGCTTGTCGATACCGCGAAAACACTCCGCAGTCCAAAATAGTACAGGTGCTCCACACACAATTTTAATAAACAATAACATGGCATAAGTACAGGATAGTAAATAAAACCCCAAACTAGTTTGTGGCCCCAAGAAATAGAAATGAATCAAGCTCTGGCTCAGGGGGGGTCCATAAGGCCTCCCGGATGTGGATAGTGCGAATAGTCAAGGAACAGGAATCAAGTACTCAGGATCCTACGGGACACAAGTGAGCATGAAAAACCAAATAGCAGATATTGCTCACCGGTGCCTCTTTCATTAGTTGTCCCATTACTACTCCGGTTAAGTTGTTTAGGTACCTCGTTATCCATCAGACTCTCACACACCCTACACATGCTGTTCTACGACTCGCATGGCTCAAACAACTCCTGTAGTAATGGCTCATGGGATTGAGGAACAGGCTCGATGGGGTTTAAAAGTAAAGGCTGTGCAGTACATGGGATTCAATTTAATGCAATCGTGACTCCATGATGCAAGAGTAAGATAGAAGCAATAGGTACTATATGTATGCAAGCATGTGATAGTGCTTGCCTGGTAGCTCAGTTGAAGCGAGAGATGGATCTGGGTAGAACTCCTATGATTCTTGCTAATTCTCCTGCTGGGCGTCTATTCGAAGAAGAACCAAACAAACAAGGCCAACATAAATAAAGTGCACAATGATACGAATTAAAATGCGACAAGCAAACAAGCAAGCCATGATGATGATGCACAATTTACATGGCAATAATGTAGCATGGCATGGTGAGGTGTGGGGTACAAGAATAAAGCATTTTATTATTTATGTGGTCAAGTTTTATTGCCATAAACAATTCTGATTTTTAATAATGACATGATGCATTCTTTAATTCAGAACATGGAATGCATAGTTAGAGCGCGCTCGTCGCGCTGATCGATTTAGACATATTATTTATTAAATTTGGAGTTGTAGAATTAAAGTTATTAATTAATTAAGAAAAGGCATTTTTGTTGCATTTAAACAATTTCGAAAATTTAGATTACTCAAATAATATTTTAAATGGCATATTTGAAATCCTCACATTTTTCTGATTCAAAAACATATATCATTTGTATTATTTGGAATTACAATTTAAAAGTTATTAAAAACAGATTTTAAATTCATATTTAAACATTTCTAGAAAACATTTTATTTAAACAGAAAACATACATACTTTTTATACTCAGCGGCAGCTAGCCCCGGACGCTGACGGCTGGGACCGAGCTGAGCTGGTGAAAAACTGCGCGCGAAACTTTTCCCACCACGAGCTTATCTAGCCCATGAGACAAACAGGTGGCGCCTGTGGACTGCGGGTCCACCGCGCGTGTGCGCCAGCCGGGGCTGGACACGTGGCGGATCTGGCGAACTACGGGTTGAGATTTTCGGAAACCCAGGAGCCTTTCTGTAAAAAGTCACATCGGCTGGCAGGTGGGACCTAGGGAGCGCGGGTTTGAGGGAGTAAAAAGGTGGGGGGTTTTTGCAAAGTGCGCACAGGCACTGTTTTTCTTCTCTGAATCCACTGATGACAGATCGGCGACAGAGAACGGCGCGCGGCGCGGGGGATCGAACCCGCGACCTACAGCGCGCGTGTAGCGGGGTGGAACCAGTGCGGTAGAGAGAGGGATGTTGACAGGAGGGCAGTAGGCGGCTAGGTAAGCTTCTGCGAGGCGCGGCGACAAGCAGACGCTCGTGCACGCCGACGCACAGAGCATGCTCGACGTGTGGTCCGGCGATCTCAGGCGACCGAGGGGAAAGGGGAGGTGTCACGGAGGGTGCGTGGCTCACCGCGAGGCTGCCGGAGGGGTTGGATCGGCCGGGGAAGCAGCGGTTCGCCGGCGATGCAGACGGCCGGCGGGATTAGGGTTTTGGTCGGCGTCGTGGACGTGCAGCAGGTCCTGAGCCTCCTCCTCCTCGCTGCTATGCATGGGGACGATGCAAAGGTTCGCCTCGGTATTCCCCAACGTACCACGCACCACGCCTGCCTCCTCGAACTAGTGCAAGAGGTGGATGCCGACGGTGGTGGCCGATGATGGAGGAGATGGTGGCAGGGGAAGGTGAGATGGCAGGGAGCAGCGCAGCAGCCTGGGGCGGATCTGGAGCTGCACGGCAGAGAGAGGGGGTGGATAAGGACAGAGGGGAGAGGGGATGCCATGGGGAGGCTCGGGGTGGAAAGGGTGGCTTCGGCCACTTTTTCTTCTCCTCCTTCACGTGCTAGGTAGGGCTCGGCCTGGGGGTGTGGCTGTAGAAGGGACCAGGCTCGGTGTGGGGTAGGCCTGGCAGGTAGAGAGAGAGAGAGAGAGAGAGGCTCAGGTTGGAGGGGATGGTTAGCTAGGGTTGGACTCTATTAGGGTTTAGGAGGGGTTAGATGGGGTGGGCCCTTGCTAGCAGAGAGAGGGAGAGGTGCCTCGGCATGGTGAGAGTAGGGTGGTGAGGAGGTGAGGCTCGGCATGGTGGGGTAGATTATGGGGTGGTGGCTCGGGTTAGAGAGAAAGAGAGATGAGGGCCTAGGGTTTGTGGGTGGTTAGGGTGTTTAGGGTTTTTCTCCACATGCAAACAAGATCAAGCAAAGGGTGGAGGATGTGGTGATGGATAGGGAGAGATAGGGTTTGACATGATCAAAACAATCTCAAGCAAGAAAAGGTGGTGGACAAGATGGGAGGTGTGTCAAGGGTTTTAGGTGCACATGGCAAGGAGAGACAAGATCAAGATGAGGAGCTTTGAGTAAGAGAGAAAGGGAAGCTCACAAAAGAAAGGACCCACTCAAAAACAAAAGAAAACCAAAGGAGAAAAGATGGTGGTGCTTTGCATGGCCCATGCATAGGCATTAAATGCCCTGTTTATCCTTGTAAAAATAATAGATAAATTTACATGGCATTTATTCACATGCATTCCAAAAATATGGAGTAAAAGCCAAGCAAAAAGAATTAAAAGGAGGTTCCATGTGGAGTAGATGGAGATGATCATATTTGGATATAATTTAGACATGCTAGTGTGTATATTCCACTAGATGAATAATAGCCTCAAAAATATCCCAACATGAGCATACATTCATAATAATCCATATGGAAGCTAGAAAAAGGGGTACCCTCACAAAGCATGCAAAGGTGGCTTCACATATCAATAATGTGAAAACAACATGATGCTAGTGTGAGGGCATGTGGAAATATAGAAGTGGATCCATCCCAACCCACATGAGCTAGATTTAAATGCCAAAGGAAAAGTGTAAAAGCTCATGGATAATTAGGATGGTGGAATTATAAGGTGGTGACAAGGAAAAGGTGGTGGAGTTGAATAAAAGATATGCCCCCAACTCAACTTGGGCATCAAGCATTTATCAAGAACCAAATACAATATATGAAGAGCCAAATACAATTACTAATGCATATGAGTGAAGAACCAAATGAAAAGGGTTTTATATGATGCTCAAATGCAAGGTGGCATGATGACATGAGCATGATATAATTATGATGCAACAATTATATGTAGGAAGTATCAATTATATTACTAGACCATGTAGCATTACATATGTTAGACAAATGGGATGCTACAACTCTCCCCCACTAAACAGGAATCTCGCCCCGAGATTCTAGGAAGAAGAAGAAGACACGAAGAGGGTAGGATACTTGGCACGGAGCTCGTCCTCGCGTTCCCAAGTGGCTTCATCAACGGAATGGTGCGAGCACGGCACCTTGCAGAACTTGATGGACTTGTTGTGAGTCCTTCTTTCTGCGACTTCTAGAATTTTTATAGGGTGTTCTTGATAAGACATGTCTTCTTGGAGATTGATGAGTTCATGGTCCACGGTCCTGCCGGGATCCTTGAAGCACTTCTTGAGTTGAGAGATATGGAAAACATCATGGACCTTGAGTTTTTCAGGGAGCTCAAGAGCATAAGCAACTTCTCCTCTTCTTCCACGAACTTTGAAAAGACCGATGTATCTAGGAGCCAGCTTTCCTTTGATACCAAAACGGAGCGTGCCTCTCATGGGAGTGACACGGAGGTAAACGAGATCACCAGGGACATACTCCATGTCTGTGTGCTTTCTGTCATAGTTGCTCTTCTGGCGACTTTGAGCAACCTTCAGATTTTCAAGAATGATGTGAACCTTCTCCTCTGCTTGAGTTACAATGTCGGGGCCAAACAATGTTCTTTCACCTACGCCCGACCAACCAATCAGAGTTCTTCATTTGCGGCCATAGAGAACCTCAAATGGTGCCATCTTTATACTTTTTTGGTAGCTGTTGTTGTAAGAGAATTCAGCGTAAGGAAGGAATTCTTCCCACTTCATGCCGAAAGAGATAACGCAAGCATGGAGCATATCTTCCAGAATCTGATTGATCGTTTCAACTTGTCCTTGCCACTGAGGGTGGTAAGCTATGCTGAAGTTCAATTTTGTTCCCAAAGCATTTTGAAAACTGCCCCAGAACTTGGAAGTGAAGATGCTTCCACGGTCTGAGCTGATCTCAAGAGGAACCCCATACAGAGAGACAATTCTGTTGATATAGAGCTCAGCCAACTGAATTGCAGAAATTGTTTCCTTGACGGGAAAGAAGTGAGCCACTTTAGAAAGCTTGTCGATGACAAAAAAGATTGCATTGTTGCCCTTCTGCGACCTTCGAAAACCAGTTATGAAGTCCATCTCTACTTTCTCCCATTTCCATTCCGGAGGCTTCAATGGCTGTAGAAGACCGGAAGGTTTCTGATGGACAACTTTAACTCTGCGGCAGACATCACACTCCGAGACATACTTGGCACAATATCGTTTCAACCTAGGCCACCAATACTGTGTTTTCAAGTCCAGGTACATCTTAGTGCTGCCAGGGTGGATAGAAAGAACAGAATCATGCGCCTCCTTAAGAACTTTCTCTCTTAAACCCAGGTAGTTCGGAACAAAGATCCGGTGTTCAAAGAAAATAGTGCCTTGGTCGTCGACGTGGAAGGACTCATACTTCGGAAGCTGGATGTTGGAAATGATCTTTTTAGTGTAAGGATCACCAAGTTGAATGGAGCGAACTTTTTCTTCCAAGAGAGGTGTTGCCAGAAGGTTCAGAAGATACCCTTGATCCACAATTCCAAGGTTGAGCTTGCGGAATTCTTCACACAAGAGAGGCTATTGTTCTTCCACCGTGAGGTTGTTGACATAAGCTTTTCGGCTGAGAGCATCGGCCATCACATTAGCTTTGCCCGGAGTGTAGTTGATGGTCAAATCAAAATCATTAATTGCTTCAATCCACCTCCTCTGATGAAGGTTGAGATCAGGTTGTGTGAAGATATACTTCAGACTCTTGTGATCAGAAAAGATCTCACAACGGTTGCCAAGCAAGTAATGCCTCCATACTTTCAAAGCAAAGACAACTGCTGCGAGTTCGAGGTCATGTGTAGGATAGTTGATCTCATGCGTCTTCAACTGTCGAGAGGCATAAGCAACAATTGTTTTTCTTGCATAAGGACCGCACCCAATCCTTGCAAGCAGGCGTCACATAATATCTGGAATGGCTTTGAAGTATCTGGAGGAATCAAGACTGGTGTGGAAGTGAGCTTCTCTTTGAGTGTTTCAAAGCTTGCTTGACATGCAGGAGACCAAAGGTATTTCTTTCCTTTCTTGAGGAGATCGGTAAGAGGCTTCGCAATCTTCGAGAAGTTCTGAACAAAGTGATAACAGTAACTAGCCAAACCAAGGAAACTCCGGACTTCTTTGACATTTTTGGGTGGAAGCCAGTCAACAATTGTTCAAACATTTTTGGGTGGAAGCCAGTCAACAATGTGAACTCGCTCCTCTCCTCGTGCCAATTTGATACCTTCTTGGATGCTGTGCTACTTCATGCAACTACCCTATGCATCATCAGGTACGAAGCTTCGACACATCACCAAGCACCCAAGGATGGAGAACAAGGAGCAGAACGTGAAGCAAAATCCGCTGGAGATGCTCAGACCGAAGTCTCCGGTCTGCGCACACCGGAGTCTCCGGTCTGCGCACACCGGAGTCTCCGGCCTGCCAAAGTCTCCGGCCTGAAGACATCGGAGACTCCGGCCCTCTCTCCGGTCTGACCCCCTACACTGGGCCCTAGGACAATCTGAAGGCCCCTCCGGAGGCTGTTCCGGAGGCTACACTGGAATCTCCGGCCTAGACCGGAGTCTCCGGTCCACAACCCCGGAGTCTTTGGTCCGACCATCGTATGGCATGAAAAGGCCTTTGGGCCTTCGGCCCATGTACCCCTTAGTCCGTCCAGAACTTGTCTTTTATTCCTAAAGTACCCCTGTTTAAGTGGTTGGCCTATATATAGACCCCTACCTCCATTGTAAACCGTAGGCATGATATTGGAATTAGTGGAAACCCCTTTGTGGATCTATCTAATTCTTGCCTCATGCTCCTTGACTAAGGAGCACCAATATCCCCAAACCTCGTTGGAGTTTGCATCGTGCCTCCGCGTTGTACAAGGCCTAGGCATCGGAGTCCCTTTTCCTAGATGTCAAGATCTCACCGAGTCTCCCATCGCGCCGTGCCGGTTCGAGAGAGAGTCCTCCGCCCGACGATGATCCTAGGGATTGCGCCGGACCAGTCACCGCCGGCGTGAGCTATTGGTGTTTATCGTGGATTTGTGTGTGTGTTCATCGCGTTCTTCGTGCGTGTGTTCGTCGTGTTCATCCTTTCCTCCTTCCCCCGCACTCCACCCTCAATTTGAAAGGGAATCGTGAAAGATCGGGCCACCCTAGAGGTTTTCCCTCAACACCTTTGGTTTATCGATTGCCCCATCCACCTTCATGCCCCTTATGAATCACATCTTGCGTTCTCTCATTGGAAAAAGTGTTGTTGTCTATTTCGATGATATTCTTGTTGATAGCAAATCACTTGAGGACCATATAACACATGTCAAGGAAGTTTTGCAAATCCTTCGACATGAAAAGCTTTATGCTAATCTTCCCAAGTGCACTTTTGCTAAAGACAAGTTGGTTTTTCTTGGATTTGTCGTTTCTTCGAAGGGAATTAAAGTTGATGTTTCCAAGGTAAAGGACATACGAGATTGGCCCATGCCAATAAATGTGTGTGAACTCCAAAGTTTTCATGGGTTGGCCAGTTTCTATCATCGCTTTGTGAAAGACTTTTCAACCATTTCTTGTCCCATCAATGAATTGACCAAAAAGAATGTCACCTTCGTGTGGGGCAAGGCACAACAAAAATCTTTTGACGACCTAAGCACATCTTCTTGCGTTACCGGATTTCACTAAAACTTTTGAGATAGAGTGTGATGCTAGTGGTATTGGCATTGGAGGAGTCCTTATGCAAAATGGACGTCATATAGCCTACCATAGCGAGAAACTTGATGGTGCTCACCTTAATTATCCAATTTATGACAAAGAGCTTTTTGCCTTAATTCGTGTCCTTCAAGTTTGGCAACACTACCTATGGCCCAAATAATTTATCATACATTCCGACCATGAGTCGTTGAAACATCTCAAAGGCCAAGCAAACTTGAGTAAGAGACACGCTAAGTGGGTTGAATTTATGGAGTGTTTTCCGTATATTGTCAAGTATAAGAAGGGCAAAGATAATGTAGTTGCGGATGCATTGTCTCTCAAACATACAAGCCTTCTTACGAGACTTGAAATCAACGTGTTGGGTCTTGAGGAAATAAAATCTTTGTATGCTTCCAACCTATTCTTTGAACCAATTTTCTCAAAGTGCTCCAATGACAAAGGATTTGATGATTTCTATTTGAATAAGGGCTTTCTATTTAAACAAAACAAGCTATTCATTCCAAATTCGTCGCTTCAACTTTTGGTTCTCCAAGAATCTCATGGTGCAGGCCTTATGGGTAACTTTGGTCGTGACAAGACATTGGACATGCTCTCCACTCACTACTTGCCCAAGATGAAGTGCGACGTGGAGCGCTACGTTCAACGATGCACGACATGTGTTCAAGCTAAGTCTCAAGCTAACCCTTATGGTCTTTATATGCCATTGCCTATTCCTCATACACCTTGGTCCAACATTAGCATGGATTTTGTGTTAGGATTGCCTAGATCTAAGCATGGTCATGATTCTATATTTGTTGTTGTGGATCACTTTTCAAAAATGGCACACTTCATACCACATGTTGCAAATCTATTTTTCAGGGAAATCATCCGTCTTCATGCTCTGCAAAGAACAATCGTCTCCAACCGCGACGTCAAATTCATGAGCTACTTATGGAAGACCCTCATGGCCAAGCTCGGCGTCAAGCTCCTCTTTTCATCTACGTCGCATCCCCAAACCGATGGCCAATCCGAAGTTGTCAACCAAAGCCTTGGACTCTCATACGTGTGTGGATCAAGAAGAACTTGAAGGATTGGGAGGATTGCATTCCCCATGCCGAGTTCGCCTACAACCGAGCCAAGCACTCAACAACCAAGACGAGTCCATTCATGATCCTCTATGGTCTCGATCCACTCACCGCGCTCGACATCCTACCACTACCTCTCCATGAGCGCACGAACATGGACGTTGAGAAGCGCGCACAAGCTATGAAGAAACTTCATGAAGAAACCCGAGCTACTATCGAGCAACAAGTCCTTCGCCAAGCTTCAAGATTAAACAAGGACAATAAGGAGATGATCTTTGAAGAAGGTGACCTTGTGTGGATACACCTAAGCAAAGACCGCTTCCCCAAGGAACGTGACTCCAAGATCAAGCCAAGAGGAGATGGTCCCTTCAAGGTCCTCAAAAGAATCAACAACAACACCTACCTCATCGATATACCAACCTCCAAGTACCTTGCAAGCAATACATTCAATGTCAAAGTCCTTTCACCCTACCATGGAGATGTTCAAGATGATAACCATGAAGAGTCGAGGACGACTCTTTCCCAAGGGGGGGAACTGATGCAGCCCATCCTACAGATGCTCCTACATCTACACGAACAAGTCCCCCAAGTGGACCCATGACTCGTGGCCGTGCCAAACTCCTACAAGCTAAGGCGAACTCGCTCCTCTCCTCATGCCAATTTGATACCTCCCTGGATGGTGTGCTACTTCCTGCAACTACTCTATGCATCATCAGGTACGAAGCCTCGACACATCCCCAAGCACCCAAGGATGGAGAACAAGGAGCAGAGTGTGAAGCAGAAGCCGTTGGAGCTTCTCAGACCGGAGTCTCCGGTCTGCGCACACCGGAGTTTCCGGTCCACCAAAGTCTCCGGCCTGAAGGCCCCGGAGGCTCCAGCCCACTCTCCGGTCTGACCCCTGCACCGGGCCCTGGGACAATCTAAAGGCCCCTCTGGAGGCTGGTCCGGAGATTGACCGGAATCTCCGGCCTAGACCGGAGTCTCTGGTCCACCACACCGGAGTCTCCGGTCTAACCGACGCCAGGCATGAAAAGGCCTTTGGTCCTATGGCCCATGTACCCCTTAGTCTGTCCAGAACTTGTCTTTTATTCCTAAAGTACCCATGTTTAAGTGGCTGGCCTATATATAGTCCCCCACCTCCATTGTAAACCCTAGGCATGATACTGGAATTAGTGGAAACCCCTTTGTGGATCTATCTAGTTTTTGCCTCATGCTCCTTGACCAAGGAGCACCAATATCCCCAAACCTTGTTGGAGTTTGCATCATGCCTCCCTATTGTACAAGGCCTAGGCATCGGAGTCCCTTTGCCTAGACGTCAAGATCTCACCGAGTCTCCCATCTCGTCGTGCCGGTTCGAGAGAGAGTCCTCCCTCCGACACTGATCCTAGGGATTGCGCCGGACCGGATACCGCCGGCGTGACCTATTGGTGTGTATCATGGTTTTGTGTGTGTGTGTGTGTTCATCGCGTTCTTTGTGTGTGAGTTCATCGTGTCCATCCTCCCCTCCTCTCCCCGCACTTCATCCTCGATTTGAAAGGGACTCGTGAAAGATCGGGCCACCCTTGAGGTTTGCCCTCAACAGACCTCTACGTCCACAGGTATGGCACACCACATCATGAGTACGTGCCGTAGACATGTTGGAACCCGAGCTAGCAGCAGGAGCAGCGATTTTCCGAGCATTAGAACTAAAATAAGGTGTACTTGCTGGTTTGGCCGATGGTGTAAACAGAGCATCAGCTAGTGGCGCAGTTGTAGGAGGAGTAGATCTGGCCGAAAATCTACTGGAGGATGGAAAACGAGCGCTTGACTTCGCCTCTTCTGCCAACTGGGATTCGGCCTCTCTAGCATGGTGCAATAGCTCATTCATGGTCTAATACTTGTGATGACGAACTATGCTCTTGATTGGCAACTTTAGATTGTTTAGGAATCGATGCATGGTCATCTCAATAGACTCATGAATTCTAGAACGCTGCATAAGCAGCTCCATCTCCATGTAGTACTCATCAACTGTCATTGTGCCTTGCTTCAATTGCGTGAATTTATCAAAAACTGATCGCAAGTAGTTGGTTGGTATGAAACGAGCCTTGATGATTTGCTTCATCTCGCGCCATTCCATCACAGGAAGTTCATTGTCCTCCCTCCTATGTTGCACAAGAGCATCCCACCAATGCAAAGCATAACCATCAAATTCAGATGCTGCAAGCTTGACCTTCTTATCTTCTAGATACTCAAATAAGTGCCAGAGTTTCTCAATCTTCAACTCCCATGTGTGGTAATCTTCAGGATCAATGGAACCATCAAACTTAGGAATTGAGAATTTTGGCTTGCCAAACCATGATCAGGTTGGTTGAGCACACGCTGAGCACACCCAAGAGGGGCAAACCCACGGCCATGAGCAGGTGCATGGGCAGGGGGAGTAGCATGTCCCGTGCTAATATGTGGAGAAGCATCCACAATGATACCCTCATCGAAATCATCAAAGGCATCATCATGTTGAGGATCTTCCCTTGTATGTAAGGCGACTGTCAAACCATCAAAGGAACGCTGCAAAGTGGTGACATTGGCATTGAGCATAGCCACTTGCATCTGGATAGTATCAACCGTTCCAACATGCTGATCAAATCTCATATTCATATCCTGGAGATTCTTGTCAATGGCATCTGTCGTGTTAGTAAACACACGTGTCAAGTGGGGCTTCAAAGCCTCATATTCACACCAATTAACAAGCTCCTCATCCTTCTTTTTCTGCATCGCAACATCATCATCACTAGAAGACATGATTAGTAGGTTAGTGCAAAAATCAAAATCTGTATGGTGGAAACTCTCACAGCTCACTCACAACTAATAAGAAAGGAGATCTTACCGTTCCAAAGTGAATAGAGACGCTCTACCAAATGAAATCAAAGACTGGTGCACTTGATGTGATGAAGTGAATATCAGAGGTATAGAGAACGGTCACAGGGCACAGAGGTTATTTAAGGTGGAGCTATAGGTATGGTACCCTATCTACACCGCAAACAAGTCCTAGTGCTGATCGTACAAATACCCAAGAAACACACACGTGGAGAAAAATGTGGCAATGCAACTATGAAGGGTGTTGCACTCCTCTCGAGAGACACTAGCAAAGCTCAAAGTAAACATGCACAAGATTTCTCAATCTACCGGTGCACAAAGATATCACTAGGCCTCTTCCTCAAATTCTCTTTTTCCACAATTTTTCTTTTGTATAACCCTCTTTTTTTAATACTTTTTCTTTTTCTATCTTTCTTTTTTCTCTTTTTTTTGATTTTATCGAGTAGACACGGCCAATTACAAAGTACAGCACCAAACATCCTAAGAGCAGCCTGTAGGAGCGAAAAATAGTCTCAATAGACAAGTTCCTACACCTATGTAGTAGATTGGCTGTGGCTAAGGTTAAGGAAAAGTGCAAATTTCACACTTTGTAAAATTTCTTGCCGTGGTAGAAAAACAGGGAAAAATCGTGTCATGGCAGAAAATCCCGCCGCGGCAGAAAAACACGTCAAAAACGTGTCGCGGTAGCGAATCCGAGTCATGGCAGAACAGGACTCCGCGACAGGAAAACATGCTGTTTCCATGCCGCGGCTGAGTCGGTAGGATTTTTCTAATTCCGACTCGGCCAAAAGTAGATGACTAGGACTCTTAGAGTAGATCGGATCTGACTTGATGGTGGCGGAAACAATGGTGGAAATTGACTAGAAAACGACTAGAAAAACAGATCTACGAAGAATAGGTCTAGATCTAAACTAAAGGATGAACACGACTAGCAACTATTACTCGTCTATGATGCAATCTAGTCTATGGCAACTCTTTTTGTGGGGCTTTTTCTGTATAGGACGAAAAACACTCTCTAATCTATGGATGGATTGTGGATTGCTTACCGAGGCAACAAGGAAATCTGATACCAAGATGATATGGTGTGGCCTTATCTTCTCAGCAAGCTCTTGTCGATGGTGATATAGTGGATGGTAGATAACTAGTGTGTAGCTATGATCTCTCCCGCTCGATCCCTGATACCAATGCAACAGCTCTCGAACCTTGTAGGATGTGCACAACACCACACTCTTGCGCACGCAGCTGTGACCATGAACGGTAGTATGCAATCTACTAATTCCAAATGGAACAACATATCACACTCAATTATAGTTGGTAATTCGAACACAGGGTAGTTCCAGAGGTTCTATGAAAGAAACAACTCCAAAATATTTTAACGTGGTCTAAAAACCCTAACTACGGCGCCCCCAGCTATTTATGGGTCCAAGGGGCGGCGGCCTATGGTGGAACCCGAGTTGGTTCCACCCAACCTGGATACAAACCGGCCACAAGTGGCTCAGCCAAGACTAGCTCTACCGTGGCAGAGTCCTAGTCGGTTATCCTGTCGTGGCAGCCTGCCGTGGCAGAGAAACGAGTCTTTTCTCTGCCGTAGCAGAGAACTCCCTCCTCTTATTGATCTTTGTCTTGGACGGCTCCTTGCGCTTCCTCCCTCTCCTCCCTCGCGCATTGTTCATTGATCAACATGTTTGGTTCCATTAGCTCCTCTCTCTGTGCTACGCCTGCTTCTCCTAAGTACCCGATCATGCAATAATTCAAAGACTTAGGTAGTATAAAATTCTCATTAATTAAAACACCAGGTTCATTAAGAAACAAGTTCACCTGTTGTTCTAGTAGCTTAGCACGAGATCTTGTGATTGGTCCAATCCTTATCTCATTGGATTGATCCTTCTTTGTAATTGGAACCTCTTCATTAGCAATTGGAACCTCGATAGTGGGTTCATGCCTCTAGTAATCTGGGGAAGTGACAGAAATCTCTAAGGTACTAGATGTGTTGTTGCTACTAGGAAGAAAACAACAATCCTTTGTTCATAGAACAATCGTATTGTTTACTTTACACACTTTGCTTAATACAATTCTTTGTTGCTTGCAACTTAATACTGGAGGGGGTTCGAATGATAACCTGAAGGTGGATTATTCGTCATAGATGCAGTTGGATTACGGTCTATGTTATGGGGTAACCCCGTGGGTGGCCCGATCTTCACGGATCTCATGGTCAAATCGATGGGAAAGCGAGGGGAAAGGGAGAAGGTAGCAGAAGCGGACGCACACCTCGCGAAGAACACGATGAATACACACAAAACACATACGACATAAGGCCGATTGCTCTCACCGGTGGCCACCGGTCCGATAGAATCCTCGGAAGGACAACATGCTCCATCGATCCCACACGGAGAGGGAAAAACACCTTGGAGAGGGTCTTGACGTCTTGGCAAAGGGACACCGACGCCAAGGCCTTGTACAACGAGGGAGGCGCGATGCAAACTCCAACGAGGTGGTGACGATAGTCGATCCCCGTTGGTAGAAGGGGATGAGGAAAAACTAGAGATTCCACAAAGGGGGTTTTCTTTAGTCTCCCATCTATGCCTAGGGTTACATGAGGGGGTGGGGGCACTATATATAGGCCAACCACTAGTTCAAGGGTACTTGAGGAATAAAAGGGGAAAGTCTGGGCGTACTAAGGGGTACATGGGCCGAAGGCCCAGCTGGCGGCACGCAGGCCCATACGCTCAGGCCAGAGACTTCGGTGTGGTGGTCCGGAGACTCCGGTCTGTCTCCGGTCCGTCTCCAGAGTGGCAGACAGACTATCCTCGAGCACGATCTGGGGGTCGGTCCGGAGATGGGTCCGGAGACTCCAGGGTATGGAGGCCGGAGACTCCGGTGTCTTCAGGCCGGAGACTCTTGTGTGCGCTAGCCGAAGACTCCGGTGCTCCAGCTGCTGCTTCTTCCGTCTTCTCTTCCAAGCCTCTGTCTTGTCGTGCTTGGTGCTCCAGGCTTCCTCCCATGCCTCCGTACTTGTTGGTGTGAACCTATCATTGATATGGGATGGAGTATAAACTAGTATACCAATCAAGAGGGTAGGAAGTGGGCTCGCATAGACGAACGGATTCACCTTTGGAGTCCGTGACGACTTGGCATAAGTTGGAGACCATGATGTGGTAACGACCGAAGGTCAGGCTACATCATCTCCCCTCCCTTCAAAAAGAGTTATCCTCGACTCTACACGCTCATCACAAAGTAGAAGATGTCGAGAGACCTTCTTGATCCTGGGGTTCACCATATAGTCGTCCTCGAAAAGATTGACTTGACAACAGTTCAATGTTCTTTTTCCTTCCATGAAGCCTACAAAGCTCACAACAAAAGCGAGGCAACACTCATAGCGTAGCCAATTCATGAAGATTATAGCATGAGTACTCAAGTAGAAGGAAGTCACCTTAGGGTATAGAGATGGCTCGTTGAAGGGCAGCAGTAGGTAACTCTCTTCGGTTCGTCTTGTCAACTCTTTGTCCATAGAGGTTAACGCGTAAGCAATTGTACCTTCACATAACAAAGACCAAGCAACATATGTTTTTGTGTGATAGAGGAGCATGTCATTTGTGGCATGTCCATTCTTCTTCACAACACTATTAGCACAACTCAAGTATAGCAAACGAGATGCATATGCAAGGTCAAAGTATATGTAAATCATTTGAACATCATCCAAATGTGGGAACTCAAAAACTCCATATAACATCTTAGTGTGGCACTCAAAGCAATGGAATAAAATATTGGTCAACATCTTTGATGCGAGGATAGGAGAATTCGGCAAAAACACATGCGGAAGAATATCCAAAGTAACATCATTATGTGTGCAAGCCAACCACTTGAAAGAACAATTGTTCCATATGTTGGATGCCATACACATATCATCAAAGACAAAGATCATGGTCATTGGAGTATCACAAGCGGAAGTAAAAACAACATGTTTGCAAACAAACCATATGAAAGAGCAAGTGGTCCTTATGTTTGTTGCAACAACAATACGAGAGACTTGGAAGCTCTCATGACAATATATGCTCAAAATGGCATTATGGTTGCACACAAAACATTAGAGAGAGAAAATTTTCAACATTTTTGTGGCAACACACAAAGCATCAATATCCAAAAGCAACGAGACATGATTGTCACAAGGTGAAAGAATACCATCAACATGCTTGCAATCAAACCATAGGAAAGAGCAATTTGTCAACATGAAAGATGCAAAGCATGCAAAAGGTATCAGAGCTGGGTTCGATCTTGAACTCACTTGGGGGATGCTCTCTAGAGCTCTTTTTGTCAACTCGTGCTCAACCGAGGTTGACATTCTTGTGCGGGTACCTACACACATCATAGATAAAAGGAAGAACGTGTGTGCATGTTATAGAAACACATGATCCATCATGACGTATCTCTTCTTGTGAGAAAGCTATGGGGGCCATCTCAATATAAACCATATGAGAATTATTGTTACAAGCAAAACAAGTGAAATAGCAATTATTCAACTTATTGCAAGCAACGGGAGAGATTGTAAAACATTCATGACAAATCACGGTCCGGGGGGTACCATTGGTAACATCATTGCAAGCAAAACATTGGAAAGAGCAATTGTTCAACAAAGTGCAAGCAATGATATCATCAACGTAACGTTTAGAGCATATCATGTCTATGGAAATATCATGGCAATAAAGGAAATCCACATGGTCATCATGATGCATAGAAATATTAACACATGGGACTAAGAGTGGAACATATGTCTTGTCACAAGTATCATCCATAGCATGCAAGTCATCACAAATCATCATGTCCACTAGTGGGATCATGGCATCATCAAGACCCATATTGTTACCTTGTTCATACCTCTCATATGAAGTGGGTGTTGTGGTAGCATTGGTCTCCATGTGGATGACTTCTTCATCATGTATGGGGATGGCATCATCTTCATCCACCATGTACATATTCTTGGTTGGAGGCATCATCATCTCCAAGCTTGGCGCTTCTTGATGCATGGAACCTAGCACATCATGAGGAAACACACTAGAGGTAGAGGGTAAGTCGTTAGAAATCAAATGGTCTCACATGACCTAGCAACTACCACTCTCAACTCACTGGGTGTATCACTCATGCCCTCCAAGTGGAAGCACTCGATCTCACGTATGGTAGAGTCGCTCATCTCACTCTTGTTTTCACTCAAGTGGGATAAGTGGCTCTCATACTCACATGGGATTGGTACCACATCATCACTCAAGCATATGGGGGTAGGCTTGGTTCTTTCAACTCCATGCGCCTCCTTTGGTGAAGGTAAAATCACATGCTCACCTTTCTTGACCTTGTCATCGCCATCTTGCACCTTGGCTTGTGTAGTCCTCTTGACGTACTCGTCTAACTTGGCAAAGTAGAGGTCTTCGTCCTCCTCATCCATGAGGTTGCATGCGTCATTTAGGACGTCAAGTCTTGGCGTTGAAACTTGATGGCGTGGAGGAGAGCTTTCTCTTGGTGCCATTTTGGTGGTGGCATGAGTAGTTGAAGGTGCCTTATGATGGTGTCGATGGAGGTCATTGTCGTGCCTTGCCAAAGGTTGATGTAGATGGTGCACTTGGTCATCCACATGATGCTCGCGACGATGCTCCTTGTCCTTGGCACACTTCTCTTTATGATGGTGCCTTCTTGAGCTTGGTTGAGCATTATGGATGGTGCTCAACGTATATTCTTTGTTTTCATGGCGAAGATGGCTTGAATGATGTCTTGTATCCTCTTGATGTCGGCGATGATCTCTAGAGGATGTATGTCGATGAAGATTCTTGCTTCGTGGCGCCTCTTTTGGAAGATGATGTTGGGGCGCCACTCTTCTTGTAGGCGGTGGCACTTGTTTCCTTGGACGTTGTTGCACTTGATGGCTTCGAGGTTGTGGTGCTTGGCGCCTTGGAGATGGTGGTGCTTGGTGCCTTGGAGATGGTGGCGCTTGACGGCTTGGAGGTGATGGCGCTCGTTGCCTTGGAGATGGTGGCGCATGACGCCATGTAGGTGTCCACGCTTGACGCCTTGGAGGTGGATCATCAAAGTAGGTGGTGCCCTTTGGTGTGTCATGCTTGGCCTTGAAGTTCATGGTTTCTTGATGATGCGTCTCTGCTAGCTTGGCATAGTAGTCCTCCATCTCCAAGCGGTGGAGGTATTCTTCATGGCTCATGGAAGAGCCCTCGAAGTGGGTGAAGCTCGCCATGTCCTCCATGCTTGGTGATGCGTCATCATTGAAGCACTCGAAGTCGTCCATGCTTGGGGAGTCATTGTTGATGTACTACTCCATATCACCCAAGCATGTGGAGCCATTGTTGGTGTAGTGCTCCATGCATGAGGAGCCATTGTTTATGTAGAGCTCCAATTCCTCCATGCTTGAGGAGCCATAGTTGATGACGTGCTCCATGTCTTCCATGCATGTGGAGCCATCATAGGTGTAGTGCTCCGGGTCCTCAAAGCATGCGGAGCCGTTGTCGGTGTAGTGCTCCATCATGTCATCTATACTTGTGGAGTCGTAGTCATGGTGGCTCATCATGGATTCTTCATAGATAGCATCCTCGGTTCCAGAGTCCCTAGACATGATTCACAAGACCAAGTGGTGTATATGGAAGTGGAAGGGGGGTTAGGGATGCAACGTCAAACCTTACTTTACATTGGAAGATAGTATCGTGCAAGTGGCAACACTTGAGAGAAATCAAAACCAAGCAAAGTGAAGTTCACGCAGAACACCAAAACCAACTAATCACTAAAAAACACACACACACAAAGCTTATGGTGCATAGGTATGGAAGGTGGCGTGTCCAAGAACAATCTGAAATCAAGATATTGTAATGGCAAGTAAAGAACCACGATGATTACAAAGCAAAACAAGTCAATCCACGAGATAGGAATATATACAAGGAAACACACATGGTGGGAGAAATGGGACATGTGCGATGGATAAAGTGAGCTAAGAACCAAATGATTACCTAGCGAAGACTATAAGCTCGTGTCACACAAGTGCAAGGAGAGACGTTAATTCGATTGCAATAAATTGGTGGGCTACAAGATATGCACAATAAGTACCACCTATTTGATGTTCATCGAACTTGCGCTTCCTATTCTATGAGGCACTTGTTTGTTTGTTTCTTTTTCTTCTTTTTTCTATTTTTTTCTATTTTTTTTCTTTTTCTTTTTCTTTTTCACTTGCCTCTTCCTTGTGCCAACAACTATAAAAGATAACTATATGAGATAGCGCGCTCACAACTTTTGCTCGGAATTCTACAAGGTATCAAATGTGCATAGCCCAAGCAATCATAGGTGGAACTAGTCTCAATAGGTGTTTGTTGATCGCAAAGATAGTGTAGCTCACAAAGGGATGCAAGTGGGGAGAAGTGGCGGAATTTTTATACCTTTTGTCGCCGATGTTCACCCTTTATTGATGGATTCCGCCTTGCTCACGAAATTTGGATGGAGTAGATAGCATGAACCACGGAGATGATGATTTAGAGCTCTTAGTCCTCTTCAAAACAAGCTAAAAACACCAAAATCCTAGTTTGTATGCAAAAGTTATGCTCAAAACAGTGAGAGCCTGAAATCTGGGGATTCTGCTGTTTTTCTCTGTACCGAGCGGTAGTACCGGTCTTCCGGAGGCCCGGTAGTACCTTTTAGCTACCGGGGATGTGCAGGAGTACCGGGTTTTGACCCCGGTAGTACCGGATGTCACAGAAACACACAGTTTGGACGAGTTTTCGCGATTTTTGGGCAATTTGGGAGGAAAATCTTCAAGAAAAACACCAAATCGAAGGGGCAAATGATGGAATTAGGCCATGGGAACGCAGGGGAAGGTAGTTGAATAAGTTTAGCAAGTAATCCACGGATCAAAACCTACCAAAACTCACTCAAATCACAGATCGATCCAAAACACGAATTGGGGCTATTTTTTGTGGAA
Source organism: Avena eriantha (assembly GCA_910589775.1). Lineage (NCBI taxonomy): Eukaryota > Viridiplantae > Streptophyta > Magnoliopsida > Poales > Poaceae > Avena > Avena eriantha. Next base: position 353,618,289 of record OU342744.1, read on the forward strand.
TTTTCGAATTATGGGGAAAAGACCAAATCGTGGAGAAATCTGTGGCAACCAAAAGCTCTGATACCAGATGTTATGGGGTAACCCCGTGGGTGGCCTGATCTTCAAGGATCTCGTGGTCAAATCGATGGGAAAGCGAGGGGAAAGGGAGAAGGTAGCGGAAGCAGACGCACACCTCGTGAAGAACACGATGAACAAATGCAAAACTCACACGATACAAGGCCGATTGCTCTCGCCGGTGGCCAACAGTCCGATAGAATCCTCGCAAGGAAAGATCGGTCAACGTGCTCCCTTGATCCCACGCGGAGAGGGAAGAACACCTTGGAGAGGGTCTTGACATCTTGGCAAAGGGACACCGATGCCAGGGCCTTGTACAACGAGGGAGGCGTGATGCAAACTCCATCGAGGTGGTGATGATAGTCGATCCCCTTTGGTAGTCGATCCCCTTTGGTACAAAGGGGGTTTTCTTTAGTCTATCTTCTATGCCTAAGGGATACATGAGGGGTGGGGGCTCTATTTATAGGCCAACCACTTACATAGGGGTAGTTTGGGCATAATAAGAGGGTTGCAACATAATAAGGGGGTACATGGGTTGCGGCCCAGCTGTTGTGCGCGCAGGCACAGACTTGACCGGTAGTACCGGGCCTCAGGTCCGGTAGTACCGGATAGAAGCGGTAGCGGCTTAAGGAGGCGATAGCTCCAAGCTTCAGCTGTTGTCGAGGTCCAGGTCCGGTAGTACCGGTGGTGTAGCCCGGTACTACCGCTTGGGGCCGGTAGTACCGCAAGCCGATACCGGGCATCCAGAGGCGATGGCATGGGCTTTAGTCATGGCCGGTAGTACCGCTGAGGCTGAGCAGTAGGACCGGGGTGATGTAGTACCGCTGCTGGGAGCGGTAGTACCACTCGCGTCTGTCTTCTTGGGTGACTTGGGGACGAGCTTGGACTTGGCGTTGTAGATATAGTAGCGTCCGTAGGACGGGCTGCATCAAAACTGGAGGGCAGAAATGGCAACATAAGAGCGAGGGGAAAAATCCTTGGACCCCGGAGCAGAAAAAGCAATGGCAGGAGCAAAAAAATCGACCGAGGTATACATTCGAGTCTATGCTAAATCAAACTTGCAAGTTTCATATGCCAAGTCCGAATATCCCGGCAAATCATACAACCCGGTAGTGTGAGTGGATGAGGAAGCTAGAACAGGGTAGTTCGGGGAATGCTCAGGCACCCCGGAATGAAGCTCCCTGGAATGAAGCACCTCGGCAGCCATTACTATCAGGGGGAATGGAAAGCAACTAATGTTGCCTCCACCTCCGCCGAGATATGAAAATCAGGAAAGGAGGGATGTTGTGCATTACGTAAACAATAACTAATAGTAGGACCAAGATTACCACGCAAATGAGGGACGAAACGAATACAGGGAGCATCACCAAAGCTACTGTGTGTTTACCACGGAAAAAGCTTGCAGCGCCGGCATATGGAGGTAAATGCGCTAATCCCAGTAGTGGTGAGATATATGCCTTGGTCAGATCAGGAGATTACGTGGAGTATCAAGGATCACCCGAAGCATAATGTGAGGTTTTCCACGGTGCTGTTTGATAATGGCAGTAGCATTAACATCATGTACAAGGATACCATGCACACGTTGGGGATATCAGAGAATATGCTGCAAGCTACAAGGACCACCTTTCGTGGCACTGTGCCAGGTATCTCCTGTGAGCCAATTGGCAAGGTTTGGGCTGATGTGCTATTTGGTACAAGGTATAATTGCCGGACTGAAAATTTGGAGTTCGAAGTGGTGAATCTAGAGAGCGCATATCACGCATTGCTTAGCAGACCCGCGCTGAACAAGTTCATGGCTAGTACTAACATCAGTTACTTAAAGATGAAACTGCCCGGACCTAGGGGCGTGATAACCATATCCGAGGACTTTAGGCGTTCGATCGAGTGTGCTTCTGCCGGATCTAATTTGGCTGAGTCACTCGTGATAGCTCATGAAAAGAGGAGGATATAGGAAGTGGCGGGATTGGCTCAGTCTGCGCAGCAACTTGTGCTGGCACTGACCAACTCGCATGGAAGCGTATCATTCCAAGCAACCAAGGATACAAAGAAAGTGCCAATCGATGATCAGTTACCCAAGCACACCATAACCATTGGTGTCGGGTTAAGCTGCAAATGGGAAAGCGAGCTCGTCAGCTTCCTCCGTGAGAATCGGCATATCTTTGGTTGGTCCACACAGGATCTGCAAGGTGTGCCGAGGGAGTTGGCCGAGCACTCTTTGAATGTGAGACCCAGTGCTAAGTCGGTGAAGCAACCTCTCCGACATTTTGCTGAAGACAGAAGAAAATTCATTGGGGATGAGATAGCTAGGCTCCTTGAAGACGGATTTATCATGTAATACTCTATCCGGATTGGCTCTCTAATCCGGTGCTTGTGGAAAAGAAGAAGGATGATCCGAACATGGTCGTGATATGGCGCATGTGCATTGATTACACGAACCTGAATAAGGCGTGTCCTAAAGATCCATTCCCGCTCCCTAGAATAGACTCAACTACCGGATGTGAACTGTTGTCATTCATCGATGCGTATTCTGGTTTCCACCAGATACCCCTATACCCAGATGATCAAATAAAGACTGTGTTTATTACCCCGTACGGGGCTTATTGCTATCGCACTATGCCATTTTGATTACGTGATGCTAGAGCAACATACCAGCGATGCATGGAAAAATGGTTACATGACCAAATAGGTCGAAATGTGCAGGTTTATGTGGATGATGTGGTGATAAAACTAAGGAAAGCAATACGCTCATTGATGACATCCGACAGACATCCACGAACTTGAGACGGTTCTGGATGAAGCTTAATCCAGAGAAAGGCACTTTTGGTGTGTTCGTAGGGAAATTACTCGGTTTTCGGGTGTCCAGCCGAGGTATTGAAGCCAACCCGACGAAAATCCGGGTTATAGAGATAATGGAACTGCCAAAATTCCTTAACAATGTACAGAAGTTAATTGGCTACCTGGCCTCGTTAAGACGGTTTGTATGTCGGTTGGGAGAGAAGGCTTTGCCCCTCTACCAGTTAATGAAAAAGGCAGACAAATTTACATGAACGCCACAAGAGGATATCGCATTTCGATAATTAAAAAAGATGATGTCTACTGCACCAATCCTAGCCGCACCACTACCCAAGGAGCCAATGTTGCTCTATGTAGCCGCGACCAACCGAGTCGTAAGTGCAGTAATTGTAGTGGAGCGCGAAGAAGAAGGACAGTCGGTGCAAAGGCCGGTGTATTATTTGAGTGAAGTGTTATCGGCTTCAAAACAGAACCACCCTCACTATCGAAAGATGGCGTATGGCACGTATATGTCGGCCAAGAAACTCAAGGTGATATGTGAGGCACCCATATCAAGGATTATGAGTAACAAAGATGCTATTAGCTGAATAGAAAAATGGGCAATTGAGCTAGCCCCATATGCACCACAGTTTGACAGAAGATATGCGATCAAATCGTAGGCTGTGGCGGATTTCTTTGTGGACTGGGCCGAGATGCAATACGAACCACCTCTTCCGGACTCCAATTATTGGCGAATTCACTTTGACGGATCAAAACTGAAAGAAGGTCTGGGCGCCGGAGTATTTCTTACCTCGCCCAAAAAAGATCAACTAAAATATGTCCTCCAAATCCACTTCAGCGCATTGAATAATGTTGCAGAATATGAGGCACTGGTACATAACCTCAAAGTGGCAAAATAAGTGGGGATACGTCGGATAGAGTGCTTCGGAGACTCGGATTTGGTGGTACAGCAAGTATCTGGCAATTGGGATGCCTTGGACGCCAACATGGCCCGTTACATATTTCATGTGCAAAAGATTAGCGGATTCTTCGAGGGATGTGAATTCCACCACGTACCTCAGATTGAGAACGAGGCAGTCGACATACTAATGAAGCCTGACCTTCGGTCATTACCACATCATGGTCTCCAACTTATGCCAAGTCGTCATGGACTCCAAAGGTGAATCTGTTCCTCTATGCGAACCCATTTCCTACCACATTGAATGGTATACTACTTCATACTCCGTCATGCATTCTTGATAGGTTCATACCGACAAGTACGGAGGCATGGGAGGAATCCTAGAGCACCAAGCCCGACAAGTCAGAGGCTTGGAAGAGAAGACAGAAGTGGCAGCAGCTAGAGCACCGGAGTCTTCGGCCTGAAGACACCGGAGTCTCTGGCCTGCAGACCCTGGAGTCTCCGGACCGACCCCCAGATCGAGCTCGAGGATAGTCTGTCTGCCACACCGGAGACGACACCGCAGACAGACCGGAGTCTCCGGCCCACACCGGAGTCTCCGGACCTCACACCGGAGTCTCCGGCCTGAACGTACGGTCCTGCGCGCCGCCAGCTGGGCCTTTGGCCCATGTACCCCTTAGTCCGCCCAGACATTCCCCTTTTATTCCTAAAGTACCCTTGAACTAGTGGCTGGCCTATATATAGTGCCCCCACCCCTCATGTAACCCTAGGCATAGATGATAAACTAAAGACAACCCCTTTGTGGAATCTCTAGTTTTTCCTCATCCCCTTCTACAAAAGGGGATCGACTATCATTACCACCTCGTTGGAGTTTACATCGCGCCTCCCTCATTGTACAAGGCCTTGGCATCGGTGTCCCTTTCCCAAGATGTCAAGACCCTCTCCAAGGTGTTCTTCCCTCTCCACGTGGGATCTAGGGAGCACGCTGACCGATCTTTCCTTTCGAGGATTCTATTGGACCGGTGGCCACCGGCGGGAGCAATCGGCCTTGTATCGTGTGAGTTTTGCATGTGTTGATCGTGTTCTTCGTGAGGTGTGTGTCCGCTTCCGCTACCTTCTCCCTTTCCCCTCGCTTTCCCATCGATTTGACCACGAGATCCGTGAAGATTGGGCCACCCACAGGGTTACCCCATAACATCTGGTATCAACAGCTTTTGGTTGCCACGGATTTCTCCTCGATTTGGTCTTTTTCCCCATAAATTCAAAAATTCCACCAAAAACAGCCCCAATTCGTCTTTTGGATCGATCTATGATTTGAGTGCGCTTTGGTAGGTTTTGATACCAGATATATACACAACACGACTCCACGAGTCAAGAATACAGATATACAATACAAAGATCCAAATCACCTTGAAACATAGAGCGTCCGACTATGGACAAGATGCAAATGGGACTAAGAGCCCTGGAAAATAACCAATGGCGTCCATAACCCTGCCCAGGCCAAGCCAGAAGGGTAACCCTGCTAACGACGTCGATCTCAAACCTGCTACAACAAAACGGCTGCGGACAAAGGGCAAAGGAGAAAGAGGAGCGTCAGTACTGAGGCCAGTACATGGAGAGGCTAGAGTTCGGCGGCTCTCGCCTACATAGGTATGGTGGGCTGAAGCGGCAGCGCAGCGGCACTAAACAACCTATAGAGACTCGATACAACTGGCGGTTATCAGAAAGGGATAAGAAAGACCTATTCGGATCCAACCTAAAGCAAACACCAAACAAACCCATCTTGGTATTCCCCCTCGAGACCAAACGAGGAAGTCAAACCGAGGAACTCACACAGTTGGCAGTTTTATTCATTCGGTTATAGTTGAAGCACTTACTAGTCAGATATAGTTAGAATGAGTCATCCTGAAGCATAAGTAGTGGGTGGTTTAATTAACCATTCCGTTGTAGTTGGAACATTTACTTGTCAGATATAAATTGTCCTGAGGAATCCCAAAACCCAGCAGTTGTTGGCACTTTTATCACATTCCATTGGAGTTGCAATACTTACTAGGCATATATAACAAACAACCCCGATCCACCAGTTGTTGGCATTTTTAATATCCATTCCGTTATAGTTGAATCTGATTACTAGTCATATATTAAGTCAAGTTTATAGCACTACTTTAGTTATGCTTGTCTATGATCGAGATACTGTGCTCCAAGTCGTCCATAACCGCGGACACGGCTTTCAGAAAATTTTACCCTGCAGGGGTGCACAAATAGCAACACACACTCGATCAACCTCGAAAAAATCAACTCAAAACCCAACGAGGCATTCACGACAAAGAGATCACATGATTCTTATAATATTTCAGGGGGCCACCCCACTAAGCTACCCGCAACGAAGTTGGCCGGCTCCGGAACGGACCCAGGGTTTGTGTGGACGGCTGTAAATGACTGGGAACCCGAAAGTGTGACTGGGCCTGTCGATACAGCGAAAACGTGTCACGATCCTAAACAGTACAGTTGCTCCACGCACAATCTTAAATAAAGCAGTAAACATGGCATAAGTACAGGATAGTAATAAAACCCCAAACTAGTTTGTGGCCCCAAGAAATAGAAATGAATCAAGCTCTGGCTCAGGGGGTCCACGGCCTCCCGGATGTGGATAGTGCGAAAAATCAAGGAACATGTATCAAGTACTCGGGGTCCTACGGGACACAAGTGAGCGTGGAAGAACCAAATAACATCTATTGCCCACCGATGCCTCTACATTAGTTATATCTAGCATTTTTAATAGTTGTATTTAAATTCATGATCATCTCCACCGATAAGCATCTTCACCATAAACATCTGCCAGCATACCAATAACTGTGGTACTCGACAACACGAGATCGCACCTGAGCAAGCAACTACGACTCGCAAGGCCAGCTATCTACCAAACACAGGTAATAGGAGGTGTCCAAGGCAATATAGAGGCTGCACGGGATATAACTGGTGCATGGAAACTAAAGCATCGCTACACGGATAGCAATAGATCAACAGGAGGAAATAAAGACTATAAATGCAAAATAGGTAGAAGGGGAAGAGATGCTCGCCTCGGAAACACTACCAGAGGTTCATATCCGGAGAACTTGTCGATACTCGCATCAACTCATCGGCCTAATCCGCGAAGAAGCAAACACTAGAAGAAACACCGGATGCAATATTTAATACGACGGCAGAAGATCCGGCATGATTATGATATGATGCATGGCATGGCAAAATGCGGTGCAATTAGGCAGTATTAAGCGGAACCGGGGTCCCGACGATTAATTACTAGGTTCATGTTGTTTAGATACCCTGCATTTCAAATGTTGTATTAACAAGACAAAACATGGCATCGGTTCTCTACACAAATTTAAATGGAGCCGATATAAGACTAGAATAGCCCGCATATAGACTCCATATTTAATTTAGGTGAATCGACTATTTAACCCAACCCACCTGATGACATGTATGCAAGCATGATGATTTAATGATGCGACAGGTATATGTCATATTATAAAAATAGAGGCTTAGGGTCACACATCTGGGTTCGGAAGATCTTGGGTTTCGGGGGTTCGGGGTTCGGACTTAGGATTCGACGGGGAGAGCGGTTCGACGGGATCGGTCTTCGGAGGTTGTCGAAGGACTTGGTTTGGCGTCGGAGGGTCATCGGGTTCGCCCTGGTCGGGGTCGATCTTGTCATCGCGAAGATCTTGTCGGGTCCGCGTATCGGCCGGTCTTGGCATTCAGGAAGAAGAACTTGGCGTTCCGGTGGCGATCTTGGCAGTCTTCGGAGCCAGGAAGGAGTACTTGTCGCATCTGTGGTCTTCGGGGTCGAAGAACTTGGCGCTCCAGGGTTCGTTCTTCGAACCTGGGATTCTTCGGCTCCATGAAGAAGATCTTGTCGAACCCGCACCATCACCTCCAATCTCTGGTTGGAGTCTTGTCATTCGTCTTTTGTCGGTGGAGAACTTGACCGATGGGTCGGATCGGAGATCTTGTCGGTGGTCCTCCGGTAACGGCGCCTCGGCGACGTCACAGACGATGCTAGAGGTCTTGTCACTTATCGATCTTGTTCATCGGGAGGGGCTCGAGCATCTCACTGAACGGATCAGGAAAACAGGGCCAAACAGAGGCAGACACACGCGGCTGTAGGTGTCCTTCAAGCTTGACATGCACACACGCATGCACATCTATAGGAAAACAGGGGGCACGCGACTGCGGCCAGAGCACGGGCGTGCGTCCACATGGTTTTTCTGGGTCGGGTCGGGGCAGGCGAGGTGGCAGCAAGGGGAAGCCACGGCGGCAGGGCGGCTCGGAGACAGTGCCCGGTGACAGGCGCAGTGGCCGAGGCGAGGAGGTCCGCGGCGAGGAAGGAGGCGCACGCGGCCAGGGTCACTGGTGTGCAGGACGGCGGCCAGGGACAGGAGGACGACGACAAGGTGGGGCCCCGCGGCGATGCTCGGGCGATGAGGATGGACCAGTGGCGTGGGGTAGAGGAGGCGGCAGGCGAGGTCGGGCCGAGGCCGTCAACGGGGAGGACAACCGCGGCGGCGCGGTTTGCAGACGGAGGCGGGCGCTAGGAGGAGGCAGCCCTGGCGGCGCATGGCAGGGGCGATCGAGGACGAGGCCCGGCTGCGGGGACAAGGGCGAGGGAGGCCGGAGGTGAGGGCGGCCAGCGGTGGCGGCCAGAGTCGAGGATGAGCGGTTGAGGCGCTCTCTACGTAGGGGCGCCGGGTCAGGGCGGAGATGACAGGGTAGGGGATGGTGGAGGCAGTGCGGAGAGGAGGCGCCGAGGTCACAGGCGATGGTGGCAGGTGGCGGTGGAGAAAACGGCGACGGCGATGGGGGATCAGGGGAGAGAGGAACGGGAGAGACGGGCATGTCACGTGGGCGTCATGGTGGGGGGTGGGGTCCACGCGGAAAACAGGGGAGCGGGATGGGACCGTGCGACCAGGTGGGCGGGAGCGGAGTGGGCTGGCGTGGGGTAGCGTGCAGGTGGCGTGAGGTGGGCCATGGCGGTAGGTGGAGGCCTGGGGAGTGGGGCCAGACGGATGAGAGAGAGATAGAGAGAGAGAGAGAGAGAGAGAGAGAGAGTGGCGGCGGGGCAGGAGGGAAAAAAGTGGGTCGGCTGGGTGGGGAGAGGGAGTGGTGAGGTGGAGGGATGCGGTGAGGTGGCGAGTTGCGATTGGCCAGGGTGAGGTGGAGGGGCTGGGTAGGATTAGGGGTAGGTAGGATTAGGACTAGATATTTTAGACTAGGGTTTGGAGGTGGCCGTAGCGGGCTACCTTCCAAAAATAAATTAAATATTTTATTTGTTTAAAACGGGGCGTTTGAAATCTGTTTGTAGACGAAACAAAATATTCCGGAGACCCGGGTTTTAATTTGAATAAAGACGGGAATATTTAGAAAACAAAACTAGGCGTTTCGAAAATAGTTTTAGACAAATCCATGCAAGATAATGACGATGCTCCAATGCAATGTGGCGTGATGACATGAGCATGCGGTCATGATGATGCAATGCACAAAAACAACGTGATTTTCTAGTAGTGGTTTTAGCGGGATGCCACACAATGGTAAGGCAATGAGTGCAAGATGATCAAGAACTCCTCATGTGTGAACATGACGCAAGTCCATCGCTTGTTGTCACAAGGATCTTGACCACTCAAGCACAAGAGCATGAATACCAACGCTCCAATATTTTCCAAACACGAGCCGGCATCAATGGCAAATCTATCAAGGTGATCATTGACGGAGGGAGTTGCCACAACCTTTCTAGCACCGAGTTGTGTGAGAAGTTCAACCTCACCCTACATCCGCACAATCACCCCTACCACGTGCAATGGCTAAGTGACCAAGGGTCCGTGAAGATCAAGCATACCGTCTCGGTCTCCTTTGCCATTGGTCCTTACAAAGATACGGTGGAGTGTGATGTTATTCCTATGATAGTTTGCCACATGCTTCTTGGTCATCCATGGCAATTTGACAAGGCTGCTCAACATGATGGTCGCACCAATGTATACACCTTCAAATGGCTCCACAAAATATGTGTTTTGCAACCAATGACTCCTAGCCAAATAATTGCGGACAATGCAAAGGCTTTAGCAAGGGCGCAAAACACAACTCCTACTTGTGAGAATAGCGGTGAGAGAGAGAGAACCACCTCATAGTGAGTGAGAGCCACAAGCCAAACTCGAGTGGAAAAACTAAGAGTGTTCTCCTTCCATATTGCACTATGTCCTACTTTGCAAGGGACTAGCGCAAGGAACTAATGAATTAACCACTGTTACTCCATCTTTGATGATTGTTTTATAGGAATTAAAGGATATGTTCCCCGAAGAGCTTCCACATGGACTACCTCCTCTTCGCGGCATCGAACATCGCATTGACCTCATCCCCGGTGCACCACTTCCCAACCCGGAGGAGACAAAGGAGATTGAACGTCAAATCAACCAACTCGTCTCCAAAGGTTTGATCCAAGTTAGCACTAGTTCAAGTGCCGTACCCGTGATACTTGTTCCAAAAATGGATGATACATTACGGTTATGCATGGACTCCCGTCCAATCAATGCTATCACCATGCGTTATCGACATCCCATACCACGTCTCGATAACATGCTTGATGAATTATGTGGAGCCACTATTTTTTAGAAAATTGATCTTCGTAGTGGTAACCATCAAATACACATGGCTGAAGGTGATGAGTGGAAAACTGCAAGCAAATTTCATGTTGACAAATTTCTCTTTCCTATGGTTTGATTGCAAGCATGTTGATGATATTCTTTCACCTTGTGACAATCATGTCTCGTTGCTATTAGATATTGATGCTTTGTGTGTTGCCACAAAAATGTTGAACCATTTCTCTTTCCGATGTTTTGTGTGCAACCATAATGTCATTATGAGCATGTATTGTCACGAGAGCTTCCAAGTTTCTCATATTGTTGTTGCAACAAACATAAGGACCACTTGCTATTTCATATGGTTTGTTTGCAAACATGTTGTTTTTGTTTCCGCTTGTGATACTCATACCCCCATGATCTTGCATTTTGATGATATGTGTACGGCATCCAACATATTGAACAATTGTTCTTTCCAATGGTTGGTTGGCACACATAATGAAGTTGTTTTGGATATTCCTCCTCATGTGTTTTTGCCGATTTCTCCTATCCTTGCATCAAAGATGTTGGTCAATATTTTAGTCCATTTCTTTGAGTGCCACACTAAGACGCTATATGGAGTTTTTGAGTTCCCACATATGGATGATGTTTAAACAATTTGCATGCACTTTGACCTTGCATATGCATTCCGTTTGCTATACTTGAGTTGTGCAAATAGTGTTGTGAACAAGAATGGACATGCCACAAATGACATGCTCCTCTATCACACACTAACATATGTTGCTCGGAATTTTTTATGTGAAGGTACAATTGCTTCCGCGTAAACCTCTGTGGAACGTAAGTTGACAAAATGAACCGTAGAGAGTTACATATGGCTGCCCTTAACGAGCCATCTCTACATCCTAAGGTGACTTCACTCTACTTGAGGACTCATGCTATAATCTTCATGAATTGGCTACGCTTTGGGTGTTGCTTCGCTTTTGTGGTGAGCTTTGTAGGCTTCATCGAAGGTGAAGGAATATTGAAGTGTTGTCAATTCAATTTTCTCGAGGATGACTATATGGTGAACTCCAGGATCAAGAAGGTCTCTCGACATCTTCTACTTTGTGATAAGCGTGTAGAGTCGAGGACGACTCTTTTTGAAGGGAGGGGAGATGATGTAGCCCGACCTTCAGTCGTTACCACATCATGGTCTCCAACTTATGCCAAGACGTCATGGACTCCAAAGGTGAATCTATTCCTCTATGCGAGCCCATTTCCTACCCTATTGAATGGTATACTACTTCATACTCCGTCACGTATTCATGATAGGTTCATACCGACAAGTATGGAGGCATGGGAGGAAGCCTGGAGCACCGGAGTCTCCGGCCTGCGCACACTAGAGTCTCCGGCCACACCGAAGTCTCTGTCCTGCAGACCCCAGAGTCTCCGCATCCATCTCTGGACCGACCCCTAGATCGAGCTCGAGGACAGTCTGTCTGCCACTCCGGAGACGACACCGGAGACAGACCAGACTCTTCGGCCCACACCAGAGTCTCCAGCCTGAGCGTACGAGCCTGCGCGCCGCCAGCTGGGCCTTTGGCCCATGTACCCCTTAGTCCGCCCAGACTTTCCCCTTTTATTCCTAAAGTACCCTTGAACTAGTGGCTGGCATATATATAATGCCCCCATCCCCTCATTTAACCCTAGGCATAGATAATAGACTAAAGAAAACCCCCTTTGTGGAATCTCTAGTTTTGCCTCATCCCCTTCTACAAAAAGAGATCGACTATCGTCACCACCTCATTGGAGTTTGAATCGCACCTCCCTCGTTGTACAAGGCCTTGGCATCGGTGTCCCTTTGCCAAGACGTCAAGACCCTCTCCAAGGTGTTCTTCCCTCTCCGCGTGGGATCGAGGGAGCACGTTGACTGATCTTTCCTCGCAAGGATTCTATTAGACCGATGGCCATCGGCGGGAGCAATCGGCCTTGTATCGTGTGAGTTTTGTGTGTGTACATCGTGTTCTTCGCGAGGTGTGCGTCCGCTTCCTCTACCTTCTCCCTTTCCCCTCGCTTTCCCATCGATTTGACCACGAGATCCGTGAAGATCATGCCACCCACGGGGTTACCCCATAACACATACTGTCTAAGTTGGGATCATCTCGACAACCAATCCCGCCAAATGTTTCCTTGGAGCACTTAAGAAAACCATCTACTACCCCATCACCGGAATCCGAGTCAATTTATATCCCGGCCTTCTCCGGATCAGAAGCTAAGCCAATGGAGATTGATTTGGGAGGCACCTCGGCAAACCCTAGGACTGCTTCGGCAACCCAGGAACTGCCTCAGCAGACCCACTGACTGGCCAGCCAAACCCGGCAGGAGTTATGTCGGAGCATGCGATGGAAATTAACGAGGATCCTTTCCCCATCCGAGCCATACCCGCTTGGGCCAAGCCAATATTTGACTTCCTGAAAGAGGGAATCTTGCCGGGTGATGAGGTACTCTCAAGGCAGATCTAGAGAAGAGAAAATGCCTATACAATTATCAATGCCGAACTATACAAGAGAAGTGTAACCACAGTGCTGCAGTGATGCATTGACCCGGAGGAAGGACTTGACATACTCCGAGATATCCACCAAGGAGAATGTGTCCACCATGCATCTTCAAGAGCTTTACTGGCAAAGGCTTTCCGGCATGGATTTTATTGGACAAGTGCTTCGGAGCAAGCAGAAGATTTGGTGAGGAAATGCAATGGCTGTCAGAGATATGCCACAAAAACCCACCTGCCAATGTCGGACCTCAAAACTATACCCATTACTTGGCCATTTGCTGTATGGTACCTAGACATGGTAGGACCATTTAAGCCGGCTAAAGGAGGAATGACCCATATCCTAGTTATGGTTGACAAATTTACTAAATGGATTGAAGTGAAGCCAATCAAGAAGTGTGATGTGGCAATAGCGGTGAAGTTCCTCAAAGATATAATCCTGAGATATGGCTACCCCCATAGTATCATAACTGATGATGGCACCAATTTTGCTGGGCATTTGCGAGGTTTCGCCGAGAAAAGAAGATCCGGTTAGATGTAGCCTCTGTGGCCCACCCCGCATCGAACGGGCAAGTGGAAAGATCCATCGGACTGGTGTTGTCCGGGATAAAACCCCGGCTCATGGAGCCACTGCAAAGATTAGCAGGGTGCTGGATAGAAGAACTACCAGCGGTACTATGGAGTTTAAGAGCAACTCTGAATCGATCAACACGCTATACGCCATTTTTTCTGGTATATGGGGCAGAAGCTGTATTACCAGCCGACAGAGAGCATGATTCGCCAAGGGTCACCCAATACACATAAGGTGAAGTGCGCGAAGACCAGCAAAATGATGTTGATCTGCTAGAAGAAGCGAGAGAACTGGACTTGTCTAGATCCGCCATATATCAACAAAATCTCCGATGCTACCATAGCCGGAAAGTAAACCCCCGAGTTTTCCGGGAAGGTGATCTGGTACTCCAGCTGGTGCAGCGCATCGCTGGCATGCATAAGTTATCCCCTCCATGGGAAGGACCATTCATTATAAGCAAGGCTTTGCACAATGATTCCTACTATGTTATCGATGCACAGCCAGAGGAGAAGAACAAGGAGGATAGGTCCGGAGAGGAATCTAAGCGACCATGGAATGTATCACTACTTTCTCCCTTTTACACCTAGCAAAGAGGTGAATGTATCTGAGTCACTCGTATGTCGGTATGTATGTCAGCAATGAGCTTATCAATGAAACTTAGGCACCCCGCAGAAACTCGGGGACTGCCATAATAACTGTTTTTCTTGTTTGTATGTTCTTTATACGTCGGCTGGCTTACATTACTTGTACCTTAGCCAGATTAGTAGTGTGTGGGCACCAAAAACCCAACTCTTCGACTTTGGTTCTGTCCAACAAGAATTGGCTTCATGGCAAGCAAGAGAACAAGTTTGGAATTGCAAAGCACATGAAAAACGACTAAGGAAAAGAACCTAAGTGCACCAACATTTATTATTCAGACTAACCGCTGGTTTAATTTAGTCCTCTCGCCGGATTATTTTGAGCTAATCTCAAAGTTTCAAGTATTGTTAAGTCAACTTTTTGAAACTCGGACTCGTAAGTCGAAAAACAGAATCAAGGTGGACGCGAGCCGAGTCAAAAATTGGGTGAACAAGAAAAGGAAACTCTGGGACTTCGCCCACGATAATCCGACATTAAAAACTTAGTAGCAAACAACAATGATTGAAGCCAAACCAAACTACAGTAATTAAATACATCTTCACCCAGCATTCCTGGGATCTGACAAATATCCTTAAGTGTTTTCAAGGAGCAGGAGTAGAAGCCGAATCACCGGCCGACAATGGAGGTACTCCGGAGTTTGTGGGTGGGGCGGTAGCCTCGGCCTCATCCTCGGGGTTGGCCTCTCCATCTTCCAGGTCTTCAGCTTCGTTGCCAAGTTCGGAGGCTTCACCCTCGCTTTCCTCGACTTCCTCACAGTCGGAAGCACCAGCATCATCAAATACATCAAGGTAGCTTGGCCCCTCATTCCAAGCATGGCAGAAGGAGTACTGGATAAGCTTGTTGGCACAGGATTTGCGACGAGAAACGCACTCCGGATCTTCAGACCACTTTGATGCGGTGCGCAAGCGGGTGAGTAGCCCCAAGTCTATCCCTTCATACCATGACAGGACGAACTGCAGTGCGATATCATCCCCGGCTTGTGTAGTAGATTTTCGCCACAAGTGCAGTTGAGTCTCGCATTCCATCAATTTGGCTATAAGAGCCGCATTTCCTTTGGGAGTGGGCTCAGAGGGCCAGAGGGAGTTGAGCATCCGCATCGCTGCTGGCATGATATTTGTGCTGTAATTCTTTACTAACTCCATGCGAGCGATGAGGCTCACCCGCAGATCCTCTGTCTCGTAAGAGATTGACCTGGCAGCAGGACCTGTGGAAATCCCACGTTGCTCGCGAGACCAGGCTACAGCAGCAGCAGCAGCGAGAGTGTCGCCTTCTAGAAACTTCCTTGAGAACAGAACAGAGGAAACAATGAGCAAAAGCACTAAATCCGGAGATGAAAAGTGAGCAAGGGAAAGGAACTCACGGGAAATTTGGAAGAGGAGATGCTGGAGCTCGGCATGGGCATTGGCATGTTCGCCTGGAGTTTATCTTATTCTGTGGGCACCAACATAAGTTTTACGTCCGTTTCCTGCAATAAATCCTTGTCCTTGGAAATTTGCATCGTCAAACGCTATTTTTCCTCGGCAAACTCCTGGTCAGCCTTATCCAATTCGGATTTATGGAGGTCCTTAAGCCTCTGGATTTCGGCATTTGGCCGAGCAATCTCCGAGTCCTGGAGGTGCAACCGAGCTATCTCATCGTCCTTGTTCTTTAGTTCAGCTTGATGCTTTCCTGCTTTTTCGAGAAAATGTGTCATCATATCAGGAATAGGTACGCTGTCTTCAAGGAAAACTGCAACTGTGGGTTAATCCGGTGGAGCCGAAGTATAAATATCTACCGAGTCAAGGAAAGAGAGCACAATGATCGTGTGAACAAGAGAAAATACATTGGATTTCAGCCAGGTTTTTCCGCATGATAATGTTCTCAGCTCAACCTTGGCTGCATACTTTGAATAACAAGTAAATACGGATCATGAATAACTCGAATGAATGCAAGTAAAAAAGGAAAAGTCTTGAGTAAAGAAAGTTACTTTTCCTCTGGTGATCCTCTAAGAGCTTGCCATAACGCGCGCGAACATCTTTGTAGGAGTCCAGCAGGCGCTGGAAAACAGCAGTTCAGTGGTTAGTCGTGATCTGGAAAAACAAGACAAGGTTGGTTCAAGGGGAAAGTGAGAATAATTCGAAGTGTACAAGATCCGGGCCAAGTGGAACTTAACCTGGCTCTAGATATGTGGATATTCGAAGTTTACAAGATCCGGGCCAAGTAGAATGTAACACCCCAGTTTTAGCTAATCTTAAATTAGGGCTTTGGTTGTGCATTCATGAGCATCATCCCGTAAAATGCCTGCAAAGAAGAGTAATGTAAACACCCTAAACCCTAGTTTCCCCCTCTCTCAAAAATGAATTCAAAATAGTTTGTATTTTGAAAAGATCAAAAGTGTGGATCCCAAATAGAATAAAGGGGTCCCTGTAATATTTGGAGTTTACAAATGTTCTAGTATTTCTGAAATGAGCCAAAATAGTTTTGAAATGGAAATACAAAGAGAAAAGGAGAAAGCATAATTTAAAAAGGTTTTCCTAAAAAAATGGAGCCAAATGCCACAGGTTGGGCAGCCCAGCAAGCTTTCCCTCTTCTCTTTCTTTCTCGCAGCGCAAGCCGGCCCATGTGCGGCTTGCTTCCGGCACGTACCCCTTCAGCCCTTCCCTCTATCGTCTTCCCCACTGACGGACAAGCTGCTGCGTGCCGGTGCGCTCGCCGTCGATCTCCATCGTGCCAAGATGCCCGCCCCGCCGCCGATCTGGGTGAGGATAAGACCTCCACGACGTCTCTGCCCCATCACTATCTTATCTCCCTCTCATACGACCCCTCTCTCGTGCTCCTCTCCCTGGTCGACAAACCCTAGCTGACGGCCGCCATGTCATGCCACCGTCTCCGGCTTCCCCTCAGCCATCTGAGACCAACACCACACCACCTCACTCTACTCATTCGTTTGCCCCCTCTCGTCTGAGCTGGCGTGCTCCTAGCACTCCTAATCGGACCCTCCCTCCCGAGCTCCGGTGACCGCCGCCATGATCGATTCGTTCACCTCTGACCTCGCCGAGCTACTCAATCAATCCGATCGGTTCCTAGGTGAGCTTCTAGGCCTCAAGGACCTCTCTTGTGTCTCCCTCTCCCTTTGTAACTCCTTACCGAAGAGAGCCGACTCCCGCCACCGCACAACCTCACCGCTTTCCGTCCCCGGATACACAAAAAGAGCGACGCCGTCCCTAAAATGCTCAGCATGCGCCACCGTATCGAACGCACCTAGCCAAGCAGCCCCACGCACGCTAGCTTGCTGAGGCCATGCTCCACTGGAGAGGGCCTCTGTCGAGATGGCGTTACAGAGATGTCATGATGACGTCACCGCGCGCGGGTCGGCCGCGGTCAAACCTGGGCTGGGTCCCACCTTGCCCGCGTGTCCGCTGATGTGGCCTTGGGCCCGTCTGTCAGTCACACTGGCTATAAATGTCCTCAGTGTAAAAAGTAACTCCCAGCATTTTTTATATTTTCATAAATGGTTTAATAATTTCAGAAATTGAATAAATCTTATAAATTCTATAAGTAATTATTTATAAGTCAGAAAAATATGTATAAGATATCAAAATGTTTAGAAAAATGAGATCTTTACAATAGACACGAAATCATGCATTGATAAACAACTTAAACTTCAAGTTTTATTAGAGAACTAAATGAACCCCCGTTGTTTGATGTTTGTCGTCAACATAATTTGCCTTCCGTTGTTTCATGTTTGTGGTCAGTGACCTCTGCTTGTAATATTTTGGTTCTTCGCTCAGTTATGAGCTTGCTGTAATAATTTTTGTGTCGCAGGGTTACTGTTGTGTTACCGATTTGTCACTAGATATCCTCGAGCTCTAGGTTAAGCTTATTTTAGACTACAGTTTGGTATTGGTTTAACCGTGATCCTGGGGGTGTCACAGTTCTTAGTATAAGAGCAGTACGGACCGTAGGAAAACCTTGCTACTAATCGATATTGAGTCTAGTGCTTGTGAAAACTATATTTAAAGAGGAAAAGTATTTGCGAAAACTCTAGTATGCTTCTTTTTCTCCTCATCCGGTATCGCTCTAAACTCTGGGTCATCTTATCTTGTGTTGACTTTAAAAAGTTTTGATATCTCTTGTAGTCTTTCAAAGCTTAGGTGCCTTCCAGGTATGTCGTTTCTCAGCCAGTTGACCTAGTGCTGAGTTCTCTAGAGTTGCGTGTGTTGTGATTTTCTTGTTTCCTTTTGCTCTGATTCAGTTGAGAGATTCCTTTTCATCATGATATCTCTACCTTATGGGACCACAATAGTATATTGTAGGTACCAAAGTGTTATGTTCTAGGTTTTGAGGTTTCTTTTCACCTCGTGCACCTCCTTTTTGTTTGTTTGGATACTTTAGAAGTTCTTTCTTCTCTTGGAAGCTACCTCGTGATTACTATCTTGCAGATTACTCTGTGTCCCTCAAGTAGTAGTTACTTCTTTCTCGGGTTTCAACCCTTGGACTTGAACCAAAGATCCCAAATTGTGCTAGATTCTAGTGTGATGAATCTTGTACATGAAGCTGATCTTTAACCCAAGATGCATCTTGTTGATCCCTGTTGTTAATGTCTAAACATTACCTCAAGATGGCTGGTACTACAATTCTAGCCTTGGAGCTTGTGGTTATTGTCACGATTGAATTGTGACAATTAAGGACTTCCCCTACCACTAGCTATGACAGATGTTCTTTAATGGAACCAAACAGATCATGACAAGAGTACTCCTTATGAGTCTAACATCTATAATCGTGATTCTGCCACACCTTCCCTTCTTTTTTGGAAGAATGTTAATCTATGCGTCCACATCTTGGGATTCTATTCTGAGCATGTTCCTTTCTCCTTGTTCTCCTGACCTTTGTTTACCAATTGGCAGCCAAGTAGTAAATGTGCATTGGTGTCTTCCGATGCAAGATACTCTTGTGGTCCGTCAAGACAAACCATTTCGGAATGTTAGTAGAAACAAACTCCAGTACCTCGTCATATCTAGGACCAGGTCAAAGTGTTGTAATCCACAGATTTAGAAGCATTGATTAGCTTCTATCTGTTCTACCTTAGAGTATCACACCCTTTTACACTAAGAGGTTGTGTTGAGTTTCATGACCTTCTTAATGAAGTGATGCTCTTACACATAATTACCCACCCTTCCTGCAAGCTTTAGTGCTCGTGAATGATGTGTGTGTGTAATATTATGGCCATTTGAGATTCCTAGTAACCAATATTGCTTGGGACCTCAACAAGGACATTTGTATCATTCTTAGCGTGATGGTTAACCCTATCACTAAGCGAAGTTTGACTGTGCTACCACGTCTGTTATTTTGGTACACTCTCTTCAGTCAAGGTGATATGGGCATGAAGGAGGAGGTGAAGCCTAATTTCAGGACTCCACCAAGCTAGGTGATGGTGGCGCATCCCATCGATGATTGGTACACCAGGACGACCTACGATATGTAATGATAAGTGTAAGGTTGTGTCAAATATTATTGCTATGTTATTGAGTCCGAGTCTAGGTTAGGTTCAAGTCCGTTGTGTGTTCGGTTTGGGTCTATCCAACCGACTAGTTGCAGGCCTGCTATTTAAAGGAGCCGGCCACCTAGGGTTTAGGGAATTCAATTGTTTAGTCTAAAAACTATATTGTGCTCCACCGTGTATCATCCCTCCGGGGACGGCGATACCGTTTATCATATTATTGCTGCGGAGGTTCTTGTGTTCATCAAGGATTGTCGTGGTCAGGTTTGAGGCGAGGTGATCTTCATCACATTACTTGCTAGATTGATTCCTCTTCTTCAGGTGACGTTCATCGCGTTATTGGAAGGATTATTATCTGGGTTACTCGCTATGAAAGATCGGGCTGAAACTAAAGGATAATCGGCTAGATCCACATCACAAGGAGTTAGCATCGTGCCGAAACTCTGAGACTATGTCATCTTGCCTTACCAAGCAAGTTCCCTCTCGAACTAAGTGACATATCGGTGGTTTGTGATATTCTAGATGTCTTTCTAGAAGTGTCGCCATATCGCCACATGACTGTATTGTCAAGTTCTTGAGCAAGCAAGTTCTCTGAACTGCTCCTTTCACCAAGGATCCGTACTGGGTACCCCTGAACTAGTTGGTTGAGCTTAAACAACTACTTGGAGAGTTGTAAGACAAAATTTCTATCTAATAACTTGGTTCATCTTAAAGGGATGTCTAGTTCTGTTCGTGCTAAAGAAACATAGTGTTTCCTTCTTGGATATGTTATCTTCCCCCACCTTTGATTTGATTTGGGTTATCGTCAAATCAAAGTTAGTTCCAAGGACTATTTTGACAATGTTGCTACTTGTGATGTTTCACCTGAGTATATCCGCATGTTCTTTGGCCTGACCAATACTCTGCCTCGTTCAGAAAACATATGAGTCCATCTTCCTGGATTATCTCGATAAGTTTGTTGTTGATCCCATCAGTAACATCCTTATTTTCTCCATGCCAAAATAGATTCATATTGAACATTTGGCATTAATGTTGGAAAACTTTCGAGAACCATCTTTGTGTCACCTTGAAGAATGTGTTCTAGATGTTGGAAGTGGCCCTCTCCGATTCATCTGCAATTGTAGAAGATGTCGTTGTGAATTCGAGTGGGGTTAATCTTGTTCCTTAAGGACACAGTTGTATTTTGTTGCAAGTACTCAAATTATGAGCAATTGTCCTTTGACAAGTTGTTAATACATGGGTCTAACAATCTAGCTTAGTCTATTGGAGATTAACACTCTAGTCCATGTCTTGAGAATCTAGTGACTTTACCTTCGTGGCAAATGTTGCAAGATTTCTATTCAGACATGCTGAGTCTCAAGTATCGATCCACCTAACCAAATCTAAATTTGAATCTCAAGCAGATATGATGGTTGGTGTTCTTCAAGGAATTGATAGAGGTCTCTCTGAAAATCCGGCAAGATTGATGTAATGGTTCACACAACTAGTCGGAAGGCCTATTGCCATATTCTCTTGAATCAGTAATAACAACCACTCTTCATGAGGCATCTTCTATGATTTACTATAGGAGTTGTTATTATGGTTTCCTTTGTACCTGAAGTCCGACCTTTACTTGATGTTTGCTTTCGAGAACATCAAGGAGAACATTTAAAGTAGTGTTGCTAAATGTCTCTCGGTCGATCCTCCAGACCCTTTATGTTGGCAAGAATCTAGTCATGCCAAGTAATTGATGTCTGAGAATGAAGTTTCTTTCTCCTCGTGCCATCAGGAATCTTCTTACTTAATCATCTTGGTGGTGTAAAGTGATATCACGATCTTTGGCAAAGATTTTGATAAATATGGATGAATAAAGAGTTTTCTTCGTTTCTCGACCATGTTCATAGAGTGACTATGATTTTGGTAATCAAAAGTTTCTCTTGTTACATGTTCCTTGTGACTCTTATGAGTCCTCGCCGGAAAAACATCTTTCTGTCCTGACCTTCTGTTGAATGAAGAGTGATCCTTCTATATCAAAAGTAGTTCAATAGTTTGGTTCTCTGTATCTTTGTATCCCTAGAAGCTTTACTTAAGATATTTAGTAGAGGTTCATCTCTCGAAGTCTATGGTCATGCTCTTTCTATTGTAAGCTTTCCCTTTCAGAGGCTTAAACTCTTATGAAGCTCCATGGTCTCAATCCTTATGAAGACCAGTTATCTAACACCTTGAAACCATCTCCTCTTGTTTCCTCCTTTACCTTGACGTGTTTCATGTTTGTCATCTCAGATCTGTCCTGAATGCTCCTTCACGAGTTGACCATGAGATACTTTGTGTGTTGTTTAGTGTGTTTCCCTCTTATCCTTAGACCTAACCCTGTTTTTCTTCCTTCTTCCTACCTGCGGAATCTCGGGTCGAGATTCTCGTAAGGGGGATAGGGCTGTAACACCCCAATTTTAGCTAATCTTAAATTAGGGCTTTGGTTGTGCATTCATGAGAATCATCCCTTAAAATGCCTGCAAAGAAAAGTAATGTAAACACCATAAACCCTAGTTTCCCCCTCTCTCTAAAATGAATTCAAAATAGTTTTTGTATTTTGAAAAGATCAAAAGTGTGGATCCCAAATAGAATAAAGGGGTCCCTGTAATATTTGGAGTTCACAAATGTTCTAGTATTTCTGAAATGAGCCAAAATAGTTTTGAAATGGAAATACAAAGAGAAAAGGAGAAAACATAACTTAAAAAGGTTTTGCTAAAAAAAATGGAGCCAAATGCCACATCTCTTTCTTTCTCGCAGCCCAAGCCAGCCCATGTACGGCCTGCTTCCGGCCCGTACCCCTTCAGCCGTTCCCTCTATCGTCTTCCCCACCGATGGACAAGCTAATGCGTGCCGGTGCGCTCGCCGTCGATCTCCATCATGCCAATATGCCCGCCCTACTGCTGATCTGGGCGAGGATAAGAGCTCCACGACGCCTATGACCTGTTCCTATCTTATCTCCCTCTCATACGACCCCTCTCTCGTGCTCCTCTCCCTGGTCGACAAACCCTAGCTGACGGCCGCCTCAACCATCTGAGACCACCACCACGACCATCTCACTCTACTTGTTCGTTTTCCCCCTCTCGTGTGAGCTGGCATGCTCCCAGCACTCCTAATCGGACCCTCTCTCCCGAGCTCCGGTGACTGCTACCATGCTCAATTCGTTCACCTTCGACCTCGTCGAGCTACTCCATCAATCCCATCAATTCCTAGGTGAGCTTCTGGTCCTCAGGGACCTCTCTTGTGTCTCCCTCTCCCTCTGTAACTCCTAACCGACGAGAGTCAACTCTCGCCACCGCACAAGCTCGCCGCCTGCCGTCCCCGGTGACACAAAAAGAGCGGCGCCACCCCTAAAATGCTTAGCGTGCGCCACCGTATCGAACGCACCTAGCCAAGTAGCCCCGCGCACGCTAGCCCGCCGAGGCCGTGCTCCACTGGAGAGGGCTTCGGTCGAGATGGCGTCACAGCGATGTCATGATGATGTCAGCGCACGCGGGTCTGCCCTGGTCAAACCCAGGTTGGGTCCCACCTTGCCCGCGTGTCCGCTGATGTGGCCTTGGGCCCGTATGTCAGTCACACTGGCTAGAAATGGCCTCGGTGTAAAAAGTAATTCCAGCGTTTGTTATATTTTCATAAATGGTTTAATAATTTCAGGAATTGAATAAATCTTATAAATTCTATAAGTAATTATTTATAAGATATCAAAATGTTCAGAAAAATGAGATCTTTACAATAGACACAAAATCATGCATTGTTAAACAACTTAAACTGCAAGTTTAATTAGAGAACTAAATGAACCCCCGTAGGTGATTCCGAAGTCTCTCCTGTTTTAGGGTTTGGACTTCTCGGATCCAGCTTAAATTGCCAAGCATGTTTTAGGGTCTCATTTCAATGTTATTAAACTTGTCATATCATCATACTTGCTTGAGCATTACATCGATGCAATGTGTTGATTGTTGTTTCCCCTTTCTTTCCGATGTTTGGTTCTTTCCGGTAGAATACGATATCAAGATCGAAGACCGAGTTCAACACCATCGAAGGCCAATGAACAATACTTGACCAACTGTAATAAAGTCAAGTACAAGGCTTCCTAAGCTCTACTTATTGGTTATCAACAAACAAGGCAAGCATAGCCCCAACATATACAATCCTATGATTTCAAAAGTATTTAATTCTTGCCATGATGCATATGATTCTACTGTGGTCTTTTATCGATAGATAGAGTATCCTATCTATTGCATTACTCCCTTTGAGCTTATATTACCTGATCCATTGCTCCTAGCATAACTTGGTTTGGCTTGTGTGCACTTCTAGAGCTTTTATCTGTGTCTTGTTTAGTCATGCTTAGCTGTCAGTGCTGGTTCATCCAGATGATGTACAAAATGCAGAGAATCTAGTATGATAGGAGATCGAGGTATACTGATGAGACGAGATCAGTGGTAAAGGTTAAACATGCTATGGCTTGTATGGGACGCCAAAGTGGGATGTGGTTTTTCTAGTCCCATGATCACCACCACTAGGAACCGAGTTCTTGCCTTTGGAACCGAGATGACCGTACAACCACACGGGGCCTGGAAAACCTCACAAGCAACTAACTTTCCTAGTAGATTCCATGAGTCACATAATTCAGTGTTCCATTAGCCATATGCATAGAAAACCTTTTGAAAGATTTGGCGGGTGAAGGTGCATCATAACAGGTAGGTAAGCGTGGACGGGGTTGCTTGGGGTCGATGGAGCCTCTGGTAAACCAACATCGCCTCACATCTCTAGGGACCGGCTTCGGGATTTGACCCGTTACGGCGGAACCATCCTTAGGGCGTGACTCATGGTCTCGACGAAAGCAAGGTAAAGGTCATGTCCAAAAACCCTCTGCCAGCCTTCCAAGGAAGGGGCTAATAGCTTGGTATTATGATATGGGGTGGCCCGATCTTCTCAGTAGCGGATGGCGTTGATGATGGTGGATGGTAGATAACTAGTGCGTAGCTATGATCTCTCCCGCTCGATCCCTGATGCCAGTGCAACAGATCTCGAACCTTGTAGGATATTCACAACACCACACTCTTGCGCACGCAGCCATGACCACGAACGGTAGTATGCAATCTACTAATTCCCAATGGAACCATAGATCACACTCAATTATAGTTAGTAGATTCGAACACAGGGTAATTCCAGAGGTTCTATGAAAGAAACAACTCCAAAATATTTTAACGTGGTCTAAACCCTAACTAGGGGTCGTCCCAAAGCTTATAAGGGCGGCTGGGGCGGCCAGAAACCGAAACTAAATGCAAACGACTCAAACTGATACAAACCGACTCGGACCAGATTCGGTCGGCGGGCGGACACTCCGGTCGAAATCGGCCGGACAGTTCGGTCAGGCCGGACACTCTGGGTGAAGTGTGCCGGACAGTCCGGTCTAGCTGGAAACTTTGAAGTTTCCGGGTGGTGTCCGGGTAGTGTCCGAACTGGCAAACAGAATGTCCATGCCAGTTTGCCTCTCGACAAGGCCGGACACTTCGGTCGTGGCAGATCTTTTTTCCTCCGTCTTGATGATCTTCTCTTGCGCCTTCCTCCCGCTCCTCCCTCGCGCATCCTTGGGAAATCATCATGTTGGGCTTCTCTTGTAGCCCTTCTCCTCCTTGCGCCATGCTTGTTTCTCCAACGAACCTGATCATACATAAATGCATAGACTTAGGCAGTATAAAGTTCTCATCAATCAAACCAGATTCGTTTAGGAGTAAATTCACCTGTTGTTCCAGTAGCTTAACACGAGCTCTTGTAATATGTCCAATTCTAATCTCATTGGACTGATCCTTTCTTGCAACAGTTGTAGCATCTTCAGTAGTCATTGGGTAGGTGTAATTGTAGGGATGTCCTCATCATCTCCCCACCTTCAAAAGGCGTCGACCTCGACGCTCCAAGGTCATCTCCAGCATATGTGACAAATCGGCAACGTTGAAGCTGTTGCTAACTCCACCAAACTCCTCAATAGGTATATCAACCGAGTAGGAGTTATCATTAATCTTGGCTAACACCTTGTAAGGACCAGCACCACGTGGCTTCAATTTTGACTTTCGAAGTAGTGGGAACCTATCCTTGCGTAGATGCACCCAAACCATATCTCCAGGATTGAACAACACTTCTTTCCTTGCTTGATTCCTTGCAGCAGCAATGTTCTTGCCTTTCTTCTCAATAGCCTCACGAGTCTTCTCATGTATTTTCTTCACATAATCAGCACATTTTGATGCCTCCATATCAACTATCTCATGTAATGGCAGAGGCAACATATCAAGTGGTGTCAATGGCTTGAAACCATACACCACCTCAAAAGGACAAAGCTGAGTAGTTGAATGCACAACCCCGTTGTAAGCAAACTCAACATGTGGCAAACACTCTTCCCACTCCCGTAGATTCTTTTTAATCATGGTCCTTAGCAGTTATGACAATGTTCGATTCGCCACCTCCGTTTGACCATTTGTTTGGGGATGACATGTAGTACTGAACAGCAGCTTCGTTCCTAGCTTTCCCCATAAGGTCTTCCAAAAGTAGCTCATGAACTTCACATCATGGTCAGAAAAAATCGTCTTTGGTACTCCATGTAATCTCACGATGTCCCTGAAAAACAGGTTAGCAACATGCGACGCATCGTCGCTTTTCTGGCAGGCAATAAAATGAGCCATCTTAGAGAACCTATCCACCACCACAAATATAGAATCATGACCTCTCTCAGTTTTAGGTAGACCTAGCACAAAATCCATACTGTCTTCCCATGGAGTAGTCGGTGCAGAGAGAGGTGTATACAAACTGTGAGGCTTCAGCTTAGATTTCGACTTGTGGCATGTAATACATCGTCTCACAAATTTGTACACATCACGCCTCATCTTGGGCCAATAAAAGTGATCAGCAAGCATGAGCAACGTCTTCTCACGCCCAAAGTAACCCATCAAACCAACAACATGTGATTCCTGCACTAAGAACAAACGCAACAACGATTCCAGAATACAT
Organism: Avena eriantha; assembly: GCA_910589775.1. Classification (NCBI taxonomy): domain Eukaryota; kingdom Viridiplantae; phylum Streptophyta; class Magnoliopsida; order Poales; family Poaceae; genus Avena; species Avena eriantha. Next base: position 353,644,890 of record OU342744.1, read on the forward strand.
AGTTTGTTAGCTCGAAACAAATATCCATCATGTATATGATACTTATCCCATACGTTTCTAAGAGCACACAAACGATATGGTTCAGCAAAATCATGGTCAGTTGCATAAAGTGCACAAATAGCTTCTAATCTAGGAATTTTAACATCAAGATTGGTTAATAGCATGTTCTTCCTAGATAGAGCATCAGCAACAACGTTCTCATTTCCCTTCTTATAGTTAATGATGTAAGGAAAAGACTCAATGAACTCAACCCATTTAGCTAATCTTCTATGCAAGTTTGATTGAACTTTCAAGTATTTCAATGCTTCATGATCAGAATGTATGATGAATTCCTTTGGCCACAAATAATGTTGCCAAACCTCAAGTATTCTAACAAGTGCATACAATTCTTTATCATAGATAGAACAATTAAAACGAGCACCAGTCAATTTCTCAGAAAAATAAGCTATAGGCTGACCCTCTTACATCAAAAATCCACCTATGCCTATACCACTAGCATCACATTCAACTTCAAATTACTTTGAAAAATCAGGTAATGCAAGTAATGGTGCAGAAGTAAGAAAACGTTTTAATGTATCAAAGGCAATATCTTGGGCCGCGCCCCATACAAAAGGAACACCTTTCTTTGTTAAATCATTTAATGGTGCAGCAATGGTGCTAAAATGTTTCACAAAGCGCCTATAGAAACCAGCGACATCGTGGAAACTACGCACTTGACTAACATTCATTTGAGTAGGCCAATTCTGAATTGATTCAATTTTATATTGATCTACCTCTACTCCATGCTTAGAAACAACAAATCCTAGGAATATGACCTTATCTTTTGCAAATGTACACTTCTCAATATTAGCATAGAGTTTATTAAAACGTAACACTTGCAAAACTTGTCTAATATGAGTGCAATGTTTAGATTCGGTGTGGCTGTATATAAGTATATCATCAAAGTAAACAACCACAAAACGACCAATAAACTCTCTCAAAACACGATTCATCAAACGCATGAAAGTACTAGGTGCATTAGTAAGACCAAACGGCATGACTAACCACTGATACAAACCGAATTTAGTTTTGAAAGCAGTTTTCCATTCATCCCCTTCTTTCATCCTAATTTCATGATAACCACTACGCAAGTCAATTTTAGAGAAAACAGCAGCACCACTCAATTCATCTAGCATATCCTCTAAGCATGGAATAGGATGACGATATCGAATAGTGATGTTATTAATCGCTCTACAATCAACACACATGCGCCAAGTACCATCTTTCTTAGGAACTAAAATAACAGGAACGGCACAAGGGCTAAGAGAGACACGGATGTACCCTTTATCCAGCAATGCTTGTACTTGCTTCTGAATTTCCTTAGTTTCTTCGGGATTAGTCCTGTAAGGTGCACGGTTGGGAAGTGTGCTGCCAGGAATCGGGTCCACTTGATGTTCTATACCACGCAATGGAGGCAAACCTATGGGTACGTCTTCTAGAAACACATCCCCAAAGTCCTGCAAAACAGAAGAGACACCAAGAGAAATAGGGGTCATGTCGTTAGTGTTGCAGAATTGATGAAGCACGTCGCTTGATGTAGTGCAGTCCTCGCAATCCGTTCCGGTTCCATGATCCACGATTCGTACTTTCTTCATGATCGTCAAAGTGCTGAACGTACAGAACCTCCGCGGGGATCCACACGTACGAGGAGGAGCGCCGGCGATGGACTGCTAGGTCTGGTACGGCGGCGACAGGACATACTGGGGCTAGGGTTTCCAACACATGGAGTGACCTAACCTTGTGCTCTAAGCACCTGCGCCCCAGCTTATATAGGGAGTGAAAGTTGGCTCCACTCACTTGTGGCCCATTCACTAAAAGGGCCTATATTAGCCACTGCAAGTCTCACTTGCTGACTAAGTCCATGTCTCTATTTGGGTCCAACCCAAATAGGTTTCCTGTTTGGGTCTAACCCAAACTTGCTCCCGCTCTTAAGTGCTTGACCCGACAGGCTCATGGTAACTCGGACACGATTTCGAGTCTCACTCGTGATCGATCAGTTGGTAGCGGCTCCTAGCAGAACGTGCCAAATCCCAATTACCAATAAGTCATGACGACATACCTTCCAATGTGACTTTCGTCTGAGTGCCTTTTGCCTCACGGTATACCTTGTCGAACTATAGGCGAATGATCGTCCTCCCTTAAATAGTCCGACTCTCTTTCTCGATCCGAGATAAGTGATTCATCCGACTAACTCTTAGTCGGCTGCCTCGGTTAACACTTAACTGTGACACGCATGGCCATGCTTTCCGAATCATATCTTCCGAGAGGGCCCAGAGAATATCTCTCTAGATGGAGGGGAAAAATCTCGTCTTGGTTATTCACATCACGCAGCTTGATTCTCAGACGACCCGAACTCTTCCTTTATAACTGCCCAGTGACGGAACAATGTTTGACAGAAGCTAAGTCGGAGATCCTCAACTCGGATTGTGCAATAACCTCATGTCTAAGGATTACATTGATTGAGACATGCAAATGACGACTTGTTCATTGCATCTCAATATGGGTCAGTCCGACTTGCTAAACTCTTTAGCTGAATCCATGTAAGTCGGAATAGCATCTCCATGCCCATGACAAGTGGAACCTAGTCATCTGCCGACTTTCACATTGGTCTAAGTTGTGTGTCCAACACAACCTCGATGACCAAGGACAATTAGTATGAACAACATGAATATGTAGTTCCACAATCAAATCACATATTCGATGATACATATCAGCAGTTCATACATGGACCATAACCTTATGAATACATAGGAATATCATCATACATGATTGCCTCTAGGGCACATTCCCAACAGTCTCCCACTTGCACTAGAGTTAATCTTCCGACATCACATGTCCGGGCATCTGATGCCCATTGCTCTCAGGTGCGCCTCATGCTTCGGTTGTGGAAGTGGCTTTGTCAATGGATCCGCAATGTTTGCATCCGTCTGTACCTTGCATAACTTGATATCACCTTGATCCATGAACTGGCGAATAAGGTGGTACCGCATGAGTATATGTTTGTTCTTCTGGTGTTGTCTAGGTTTCTTGGCTTGTGCAATAGCACCATTGTTGTCACAATACATGTCTAACGGATTGGACGAGCCCTAAACCACACCAAGATCCATGAGGAAATTCCTCATCCAAACAGCTTCCTTTGCCGCCTCCGAGGCAGCAATATACTCAGCCTCTGTCGTAGATGCAGACACCGTTTCTTGCTTGGAACTTTTCCAGCTCACAGCCCCTCCGTTTATCACAAACACATATCCGGATTGCGAACGAGAATCATTCGAGTCAGTGAGATAACTCGCATCCGTGTAACCCTTTACACTGAGTTCATCCTCACCTCCATAAACCAGGAACATATCCTTAGTCCTTCTCAAGTACTTGAGGATATTTTTAGCCGCTGCCGAGTGGATCTCTCTAGGGTCAGCCTGGTATCTGCTCACAACACTTAGAGCATAGGAAACATCCGGCCTAGTACAAATCACAGCGTACATGATGGATCCGATTGCAGAAGCATACGGAATCGCACTCATCCGACTTCGCTCATCAGTTGTCGAAGGACACTGAGTCTTGCTAAGTTTTACGCCATGGGACATCGGTAAGAACCCCTTCTTAGACGATTCCATGTTGAACTTCTTCAACACTTTGTCAAAATATGTACTCTGACTCAATCCGATGAGCCGCTTTGATCTATCTCTACAGATCCGGATTCCTAGTATGTAAGTCGCCTCACCCAAGTCTTTCATCGAAAAACTCCTTTCCAATGATTCCTTGGTCTCTTGCAACATCTGGACATCATTTCCAATTAGTAATATGTCATCCACATATAAGATCAGAAAGTTTACTTTGCTCCCACTAAACTTCTTGTATAAACAATAATCATGATCACTCTTGATGAAGCCAAACGATTTGACCACCTCATCAAAGCGAATGTTCCAACTCCGAGATGCTTGCTTCAACCCATAAATGGATTTCCGAAGCTTGCATACTTTGTCAGCATTAGCCGGATCGACAAAACCCTCGGACTATATCATATACACATCCTCGGTTAAATTTCCATTAAGGAAAGCCATCTTGACATCCATCTGCCATATCTCATAGTCGAAATACGCTGCTATAGCTAACATGATCCAAACTGATTTAAGCATCGCTACAGGAGAGAAAGTCTCATCGTAGTCAACTCCTTGAACTTGTCCGAACCCCTTCGCGACAAGCCGTGCTTTATAGATAGAAACATTTCCAACCATATTAGTTTTCTTCTTAAAGACCCATTTGCACTCGATGGGTCTTGCACCGTCTGGCAGATTAACCAAGTTCCAAACTTGATTTTCATCGATGGACTTTTATTCGGATCTCATGGCTCCAAGCCATGACTCAGAATCAGAACCCACCATCACTTCCGAATAAGTTGTCGGCTCATCACTGTCTAACAGCAACACATCACGAACACTTCGCAATCTGGCCGATGTTCGCAGTGTTGGTGAAATTTCTGGCTCAGGTACCACGTTTGGCTCAACCTCTAAGGCTTTTGCCGACTCGCTGCTAGCCGGTATCTCTCGAATTTCTTCGAGATGCACCGTACTCCCACTGACTGCCCGACTGAGAAACTCTTTCTCAAGGAAGACACCGTTTCGAGCGACAAACACTTTGCCCTCTTCTCGGTTGTAGAAGTAGTAACCCAAGGTTTCCCTTAGATATCCCACGAAAATACACTTATCCGACTTAGTTGTAAGCTTGTCCGATTGATGTCGCTTGACAAAAGCTTGACAACCCCAAATCTTAAGAAAAGACAAACTCGGCTTCTTGCTAGTCCACATCACATGCGGTGTCTTCTCTACCGACTTTGATGGTACTCTGTTTAGTGTGAATGCTGCAGTTTCTAGACAATAGCCCCAAAATGATAAAGGCAGATATGTCCGACTCATCATTGATTGTACCATATCCAACAACGTCCGATTCCTCCTTTCCGACACACCGTTTCTCTGTGGCGTTCCTGGAGGAGTGTGCTGGGGAACTATTCCACAACTCTTTAGATGGTCATCAAACTCATGGCTCATGTACTCGCCTCCTCGGTCCGACCGAAGAAACTTTATTTTCTTGCCAAGTTGATTTTGTACCTCATTCTAGAATTCTTTGAACTTTTCAAAGGCTTCCGACTTATGTTTCATCAAGTAGATATATCCATACCTACTCAAAATCATCAGTGAAGGTAATGAAGTACTCATAACCACCTCTGGATGTCGTGCTCATTGGGCCACATACATCACTATGTACTAGTCCCAATAAGTCGGACGCCCTTTCACAACCCTTTGCAAAAGGTGTCTTGGTGATCTTGCCGAGAAGGCAGGATTCGCATGTCTCAAACGACGCTAAGTCGAATGAAGTTAGGATTCCATCATCATGGAGCTTCTTCATGTGTTTCCAACTTATATGACCAAGCTGACAATGCCAAAAGTAAGTCATATTCAGATCATTTAGTTTTAACCTTTTCACATTTATGTTACAGACAGATTCACTATCAAGATTCAAAATAAATAACCCGTCCCGGACGGGTGCAAAGCCATGAAACATATCATTCAAATATAAAGAACAACCATTATTCTTAATATTCGACTCATAGCCCTGTCTCATCAAACATGAGGCCGAAATGATGTTTCGACTAAGCACTGGAACATAATAACAATTATTTAGCTCCATTATGAATCCAGAAGGTAAATGAAGTTGCATTGTGCCGACTTCCAACGCAGCGACTCTCGCTTTGTTTCCGACTCTAATGTCAACCTCGCCTCTTGCAACGCTCCTAGTTCTTACCAGTCCCTGCAATGAGTTGCAGATGTGAATGACTGATCCGGTATCATATACCCAAGAACTACCAGGTGCCTCAGCAAGATAAATGTCTATAACATTGTAAACAAGCGTACCTGAGCCGGAAGTCACACCTCCGCTCTTGGCTTTATCAGCCAGATACTTGCTGCAATTCCTCTTCCAGTCGCCATCCGACTTACAGTAGAAGCAAGTTGATCTGGTTGTAGGAGATGGCTTAGTCCGTGAGGAAGCTCTTTGGACTGGGTCCTTCGCCTTACCTCCTGACTTTTCCTTCTTCTTCTTAGTCCAAGAACTCTTCTTGAACTTAGCCTTGTTTTGTACCATCAACACTTGACTGACACCTTTCTTGAGATCCGCCTCAGCCTGCTTGAGCATCCCATGTAATTCAGTGAGCTTCTTATCCATACCATGCATGTGGTAGTTCAATATGAACTGGCCATACGCACTAGGAACGGAGTTCAAAATTATGTCAGTAGCGAACTCTTCGCTAATGGGGTAGCCAAGCCTTTCCACAGACTACACATAACCAACCATCTTGATCACATGCAGAGTCAGTGGATCGCCATCCTTAAGCTTGCAGCTCAACAAAGCCTGAGAGACTTGATACCTCTCAGTCTTTGCTTGAGCCTGGATCATACTTTTGAGGATTTCGATCATATCGTAGGCCTCAACATTCTTGAACTGTTGCTGCAAGTCCAGTTCCATGTGAGCAAGCATAAGACAGCTAATCTCCATGGATTCATCACAAATCCGACGGTAGGCATTGGTGGCTACGACAGTCGCATTCTCATCCGGCTCAGCTGGAAGTGGGTTGTCTAGGACACGATCCCTTTTTTCTTGTTTGAGAACAATTCTCAGATTACGATACCAGTTGTTGAAATTAGTTCCATTTAGCTTATCTTTCTCTAAGATGGTTCTCAAAGAAAAACCGGAAATCTGAGGAAGACTGCTAGGTGCCATTGATCTACAACAGAAAATATGCAAAACACTTAAGACATGTATCCATAAAGAGCAAGCATATTAAACACTTTAATATTTATGCTCCCACTAGAACCAACACCCCTCCGATGGTTACTTTGTGATTCAGGACCGTAAATAAGCAAGTCGACTAGTGAGCTTTAGCATCACTGCTAGACGTCAAGTGATCTAGGTAGACAACTCCTTGTCAATCGTATCTCATACGACTCCTGTTGGATGGGTGGCATCACATGCCCTGGCTCCCATCCGACTTTTCCCCAAGTCCCGCAACCGTTGTGATAGACCTGTCCATATTACCAAGTTGTGACAGGACAGACTGGGGCTACGGTTTCCAACACATGGAGTGACCTAACCTTGTGCTCTAAGCACCTGCGCCCCAGCTTATATAGGGAGTGAAAGTGGGCTCCACTCACTTGTGGCCCATTCACTAAAAGGGCCTATATTAGCCACTACAATTCTCACTTGCTGACTAAGTCCATGTCTCTATTTGGGTCCAACCCAAATAGGTTTCCTGTTTGGGTCTAACCCAAACTTGCTCCCGCTCTTAAGTGTGTGACCCGACAGGCTCATGGTAACCCGGACACGATTCCGAGTCTCACTCGTGATCGATCAGTTGGTAGCGGCTCCTAGCAGAACGTGCCAACTCCCAAGTACCAATAAGTCATCACGACATACCTTCCAATGTGACTTTCGTCTGAGTCCCTTTTGCCTCACGATATACCTTGTCGGACTATAGGCGAATGATCGTCATCCCTTAAATAGTCCGACTCTCTTTCTCGATCCGAGATAATTGATTCATCCGACTAACTCTTAGTCGGCTGCCTCGGTTGACACTTAACTATGACGCGCATGGCCATGCTTTCCGAATCATATCTTCCGAGAGGGCCTAGAGAATATCTCTCCAGATGGAGGGACAAAATCCCGTCTTGGTTATTCACATCACGCAGGTTGATTCTCACATGACCCGAACTCCTCCTTTATAACTGCCCAGTGATGGAACATCGTTTGATAGAACCTAAGTCGGAGATCCTCAACTCGGATTGTGCAATAACCTCAGTTCTAAGGATTACATTGATTGAGACATGCAAATGACGACTTGTTCGTTGCATCTCAATATGGGTCAGTCCGACTCGCTAAACTCTTTAGCCGAATCCGTGTAAGTCGGAATAGCATCTCCATGCCCATGACAAGTGGAACCTAGTCATCTGTCGACTTTCACATTGGTCTAAGTTTTGTGTCTAGCACAACCTCGATGACCAAGGACAATTAGTATGAACAACATGAATATGTAGTTCCACAATCTAATCACATATTCGATGATACATATCAGCAGTTTATACATGGACCATAACCTTATGAATACATAGGAATATCATCATACATGATTGCCTCTAGGGCACATTCCCAACAGTTAGAAACCAATACCTCGCCCTTATACATGAGCACAAGTGGCATGGCTATAGGATCCTCACGAAACTCTCTCATATCCTCCTTGGTGGCTAGGATCAATAATCCAGGCACTCTCTCACTTTTCGTTATATCACTCAATTTAGGATCAATTACATCAGGAACAGTTGTTACACAGTCTCGCCGAGTGGTAGTATCTTCCTTTAAGTTCACCTCTATCTTCTGGCGAGAATCATTCACAATTTATTGTGGTGTCATTGGCTGCATAGTAATCTTCCTTCCTTTGAATTCTAAGTGATATGTATTGGCTCGGTCATTGTGTTGCACATGGCGATCATACAGCCAAGGCCGACCCAATAGTAGGCAATAGAATCAATTATCAATAGGAACCACATCAAAATCAATAGAATCTTTGTATGGTCCTATTTGAAATCTCACACGTACCATATGATTTACCTTCATCTCACCATTGTTGCTCAACCATTGTATGTAGTATGGCTTGGGATGACGTAAGTATGTCAAATTCAGTTTACCACATAGTTCCTTACTTGCAAGATTTCTACAGCTACCTCCATCAATAATTACCTTGCAAGCTTTGTTTGGTCCAACTAGAGCTTTTGTTTGGAACAAGTTGCAACGCTGGGATTCCTCGACCAGTTGCACACTAAGTACATGTCAAGATACGACAATAGTGGGTGCACGCTCAGCATAGGCATCTGCACCAACCTCGCCATCATCAATATCATCATCAGAAGCTTCATCTCCGCTTTCTACTTCACCTTGTTCATTAACAAACATAACCTTGTTGTTTGGACAATCTTTCTTGTAGTGACCTCTACCTCCACAAGTATGGCACACCACATCACGAGTACGTGCCGTAGACAAATTGGAACCTGAGCTAGCAGCAGGAGCAGTAGGTTTCCGAGCACTAGAACAAAACGAAGGTGTACCGGCGGGCTTGGCCGATGGTGTAAAGGGAGCAGCAGCTGGTGGCGCGGCTGTAGAAGGTGTAGACCTGGCCGAAAATCTGCTGGAGGACAAAAAACGAGCACGTGACTTCGCCTCTTCTGCCAAATGGGATTCGGCCTCTCTAGCATGATGCAACAACTCATTCATGGTCTCATACTTGTGATGACGAACAATGCTCTTGATCGGTAAGTTCAAATTGTTTAGGAATCGCTGCATGGTCATCTCCATGGACTCACGAATTCTAGCACGTTGCATAAGCATCTCCATCTCCATGTAGTACTCATCAACTGTCATGGTGCCTTGCTTTAGTTGCGTCAATTTATCAAAAACTGATCGCAAGTAGTTGGTTGGTATGAAACGAGCTTTCATGATTTGCTTCATCTCGCGCCAATCCCTCACAGGAAGTTCATTGTCCTCCCTCCTATGTTGCACCAGAGCATCCCACCAACGTAAAGCATGACCATCAAATTCAGATGTTGCAAGCTTGACCTTCTTATCTTCTGGATAGTCAAATAAGCGCCAGAGTTTCTCAATCTTCAACTCCCATGTGAGGTAGTCTTCGGGATCAATGGAACCATCAAACTTAGGAATTGAGAATTTTGTCTTGCCCAAACCATCATCAGCAGCTTGGTTGGGCACACGTTGACCACACCCAAGATGGGCAAACCTACGACCATGAGCAGGTGCATGGATAGAGGGAATAGCACGTCCGTTGCCAACATGTGGAGCAGCGTCAACAGCGCTACCCTCATCCAAATCATCAAAGGCATCACCATGTTGAGGATCTTCCCTTCTATGCAAGGCGGTTGTCAAACCCTCAATGGACGGCTGCAAATTGGTGACATTGACATTGAGCGTAGCCACTTGCGTTTGTATAGTATCAACCATCCCAACATGCTGGTCCCATCTCATATTCATATCTTGGAGATTCTTGTCAATGCCATCTGTCGTGTTAGTAAACACACGTGTCAAGTGGGATTTCAAATCCTCATATTCATGCCAATTGACGAGATCATCATCCTTCTTTTTCTGCAACACAACATCATCATCACTAGTAGACATGATTAGTAGGTTAGTGCAAAAATCAGAATATGAATGGTCGAAACTCTCACAACTCACTCACAACTAATAAGAAAGGAGATCTTACCCTTCCAAAGTGAATAGAGATGCTCTACCAGACGAAATCAAAGACTGATGCACTTGATGTGATGAAGTGAATATCAAAGGTCTAGAGAACGATCGCAGGGCACACATGTTATGTAAGGTGGAGCTATAGGTATGGTACCCTATCTACACCGCAAACAAGTCCTAGTGCTGATCATACAAATACCCAAGAAACACACACCGTGGAGATAAATGTGGCAAAGCAACTTATGAAAAGGAATATTGCAATGCACAAGAGAGACGCTAGTAATAGCTCAAATAGAACAGGCACAAGATTGCTCAATCTACTAGTGCTATCCACAACAAGGCCTCCAAAATTGCACACTTCTATATATCTTTTTTTTGTCAGACTTGTAGCTCTTTTTTTATACTGATTCTCTTTTTTTGATTGTTCAACTATATTACTCACTGCAAACGAGTACAGCAACGTATAACAGAACTGGGCCAGATAGTCCGGTTGGTATGCGCCGGAGACTCCGGTTGGGCCAGATAGTCCGGTGTGATTCGGTCGGATAGTCCGGTTTTGCCTGTCGAAAATTTCTGCACTTCAAAAACCTAATGAGTAGCCTGTCGGAGCAAAGCAACTAGTCTCGTGGGTACGTTTCTAGGCACAGATGCTGTAGATAGGCTGTGTCTATGGTATGCAAACAAAAGTACGCTATGTGGACTTGGAAAAAACGATAAAGACTTGCGGAAACGGTGACGATGGGAACAGCGGAAAACAAGATCAAACCCTAAACCTAGACAAAAACGGAAACTAGACTCCTACGAGGAAAACCTGCAGATCGGATCTACGAGAAGATACAATCAACAACTAAAACTCGAAAACGATGCAATCTAGTCGATGCAAATCTTTTTGTAAGGATTTTTCTGTATAGGACGACAAACACTCTCTAATCTATGGATGGATTTGTGGATGCTTACGAGGCAACACTGGCAATCTGATACCAAGATGATATGGGGTGGCTCGATCTTCTCAGTAAGTGGATGGTGTTGATGATGGTGGATGGTAGATAACTAGTGCGTAGCTATGATCTCTCCCGCTCAATCCCTGATGCCAGTGCAACAGATCTCGAACCTTGTAGGATATTCACAACACCACACTCTTGCGCACGTAGCCGTGACCACGAACGGTAGTATGCAATCTACTAATTCCCAATGGAACAATAGATCACACTCAATTATAGTTAGTAGATTCGAACACAGGGTAATTCCAGAAGTTCTATGAAAGAAACAACTCCAAAATATTTTAACGTGGTCTAAACCCTAACTAGGGGTCGTCCCAAAGCTTATAAGGGCGACCATAAACCAAAACTAAACGCAAACGACTCAAACTGATACAAACCGACTCGGACCAGATTCGGTCGGCGGGCGGACACTCCGGTCGAAATCGGCCGGACAGACCGGTCAGGCCGGACACTCCAGGTGAAGTGTGCCGGACAGTCCGGTCTAGCCGGAAACTCTGAAGTTTCCGGGTGGTGTCCGGGTAGTGTCCGAACTGGCAGACAGAATGTCCATGCCAGTTTGCCTCTCGACCAGGCCGGACAGTCCAGGTGGAAATGGCCGGACACTCCGGTCGTGGCAGATGTTTTTGCCTCCGTCTTGATGATCTTCTCTTGCGCCTTCCTCCCGCTCCTCCCTCGTGCATCCTTGGGCGATCATCATGTTGGGCTTCTCTTGTAGCCCTTCTCCTCCTCGCGCCATGCTTGTTTCTCCAACAAACCTGATCATACATAAATGCATAGACCTAGGTAGTATAAAGTTCTCATCAATCAAAGTACTAGATTCGTTTAGGAGTAAATTCACCTATTGTTCCAGTAGCTTAGCACGAGCTCTTGTAATAGGTCCAATTCTAATCTCATTGGACTGATCCTTTCTTGCAACAGTTGTAGCATCTTCAGTAGTCATTGGGGTAGGTGTAATTGTAGGGATGTCCTCATCACATTAAGAGTCGGTTGGTACGTGTGGGTAAAGTTGTACACCCCTGCAGGGTTAAATCTTTTCGAAAAGCCGTGTTCACGGTTATGAACGCTTGGTGACCGACTTCTAAGATCATAGAGAACATTAACTTAATCGCAAAACTTGGCAGTTCAACGTGTGCTTAAGGATGCTTCCTCATGGGTACGAGGGGGTGATCCTAGTTGTGAGATGTAGATTACTTTGGTGGATATCAAGATGATGATCAATTCTTCAGAGATGTCGCTCTCATATCCCCTTTTAAAATATTCTGATTAGACGAGCTTCTTCTCCCTCACATTTTATAAACAAAGATGGCTGTATGCAAAACAACCCCACCAGCCATAAATCTTGCGGAGTACACCCTGTACTCACCCTTGCTTTGTTGATACTTTTGTAGCAGAATAAGTGTTCCCCTGAAGACAAGTTTGGTACGACATCGACACCGATGAGTAGCTTGGGGTTCCCGGCTAGCAACCTGGAATGGTGTAGCCCGACCTTCGGTCATTACCGCATCATGGTCTCCAACTTATGCCAAGTCGTCATGGACTCCAAAGGTGAATCCATTCCTCTATGTGAACCCACTTCCTACCCCCATTGAATGGTATACTACTTCAGACTCCATCCCATATCCATGACAGGTTCACACTGACAAGTACGGAGGCATGGGAGGAAGCCTGGAGCACCAAGCCCGACAAGACGGAGGCTTGGAAGAGAAGAGGGAAGAAGCAGCAGCTGGAGCACCGGAGTCTCCGACCTACGCACATCGGAGTCTCCGGCCACACTGCAGTATTCGGCTTGAAGACACCGGAGTCTCCGGACCCATCTTCAGACCGACCCCCAGTTTGAGCTCGAGGACAGTCTGTCTGCCACTTCGGAGACGGACCGGAGATAGACCGGAGTCTCCGGACCACCACACTGGAGTCTCCGGCCTGAGCGTGGGGGCCTGCACGCCGCCAGCTGGGCTTTTGGCCCATGTACCCCTTAGTCCGCCCAGACTTTCCCCTTTTATTTCAAAAGTACCCTTGAACACAAAGGCTGGCCTATATATAGTGCCCCCACCCCCTCATGTAACCCTAGGCATACATGATAGACTAAAGAAAACCCCCTTTGTGGAATCTCTAGTTTTGCCTCATCCCCTTCTACCAAAGGGGATCGACTATCGTCACCACCTTGTTGGAGTTTGCATCGCGCCTCCCTCGTTGTACACGGCCACAGATTTCCATGCTGGCCACCGGTCCGATACAATCCTCGCAAGGAAAGATCGGTCAACGTGCTCCCTTGATGCCACGCAGATAGGGAAGAACACCTTGGGGAGGGTCTTGACGTCTTGGCAAAAGGACACCGATGCCAAGGCCGTGTACAACGAGGGAGGCGCGATGCAAACTCCAACAAGATGGTGACGATAGTCGATCCCCTTTGGTAGAAGGGGATGAGGCAAAAATAGAGATTCCACAAAGGGGGTTTTCTTCAGTCTATCATGTATGCCTAGAGTTACATGAGGGGGTGGGGGCACTATATATAGGCCAACCACTAGTTCAAGGGTACTTTCGAAATAAAAGGGAAAAGTCTGGGCGGACTAAGGGGTACATGGGCCAAAGGCCCAGCTGGCGGCGTGCAGGCCCCCACGCTCAGGCCGGAGACTCCGGTCTGGGTTGGAGACTCTGGTCTGTCTCCGGTCCGTCTCCGGAGTGGCAGACAGACTATCCTCGAGCTCGATCTGGGGGTCAGTCTAGAGATGGGTCCGGAGACTCCGGGGTCTACAGGTCGGAGACTCCGGTGTCTTCAGGCCGGAGACTCCGGTGTGGCCAGGGACTCCGGTGTGCGCAGGCCGGAGACTCCAGCGCTCCAGCTGCTGCTTCTTCGGTCTTCTCTTCCAAGCCTTCGTCTTGTCGTGCTTGGTGCTCTAGGCTTCCTCCCATGAATCCGTACTTGTTGGTGTGAACCTATGATTGATATGGGACGGAGTATGAAGTAGTATACCATTCAAGAGGGTAGGAAGTGGGTTGACATAGAGGAATGGATTCACCTTTGGAGTCCATGGCGATTTGGCATAAGTTGGAGACCATGATGTGGTAATGACCGAAGGTCGGGCTACATCAGGACCGGTGGCCACCAGCGAGAGAAATTGGCCTTGTATCGTGTGAGTTTTGCGTGTGTTCATCGTGTTCTTCACGAGGTGTGCGTCTGCTTCCGCTACCTTCTCCCTTTCCCCTCGATTTCTCATCGATTTGACCACGAGATCCGTGAAGATCGGGCCACCCATGGGGTTACCGCATAATCTCTGGTATCAGCAGCATTTGATTGCCACAGATTTCTCCTCAATTTGGTTTTTTCACCATAAGTTCGAAAATTCCACCAAAAATAGCCCCAATTCATGTTTTGGATCGATCTGTGATTTGAATGCATTTTAGTAGGTTTTCATCCGTGGATTACTTGCTAAACTTGTTGATCTACCTTCCCCTGCGTTCTCATGGCCTAATTCCTTGATTTCCCCCACCAATTTGGTGTTTTGGTTCGTGTTTTTCCGCCTAAATCGCGCCCCGTTCGTGTTCTGGACGCGTAGAAATCGACCGTACCGGAGTCTCCGGCCCCTGACCGTAGTTTCTGGTGTGAGTCACACCAGACCGGAGTCTCCGGACCTCCAGACCGGAGTCTCCGCCCCCCTGGAGACAGAAAAATGGTTTCACCGTTTTGAGCATAACTTTTGCATACGAACTCGGATTTTGGTGTTCTTTAGCTTGTTTCGAAGAGGAGAAGGAGATCTACATCATCACCTCCGTGGTTCGTGCTATATAATCCATCCAAATTCCATGAGGAAGGCGGAATCCACCAATAAAGGGTGAAGATCGGCGATGAAAGATATAAACATTCTGCGGCTTCTCCCCACTTGCATCCCCTTGTGAGCTATACTATCTTTGCATTCAACAAACACCTATTGAGACAAGTTCCTCCTATGATTGCTTGGGCTATGCATATTTGATACCTTGTAGAATTATGAGCAAAAGTTGTAAGCGCGCTATCTCATATTTTATCTTTTATAGTTGTTGGCACAAGGATGGGGCAAGTGAAAAATAGAAAAAAATAGAAAAATAAAAAGAAGAAAAAGAAAGAAACAAGCAAGTGCCTCATAGAATAGGACGCGCAAGCTCGATGAACATCAAATAGGTGGTACTTATTGTGCATATCTTGTAGCCCACCAATTTATTGCAATCGAACTAGCGTCTCTCCTTGCACTTGTGCGACACGAGCTTATATTCTTCGCTAGGTAATCATTTGGTTCTTAGCTCACTTTCTTCGTCGCACAAGTCCCATTTATCCCACCGTGTGTGTTTCCTTGTACATAATTCCTATATCTCGTGGATTGACTTGTTTTCTTTGTGATCATCGTGGTTCTTTAGTTGCCATTACAACATCTTGATTTCGGATTGGTTCTTGACATGCCACCTTCCATACCTATCCACCATAAGCTTTGTGTGTGTGTGTTTTTTAGTGGTTAATTGGTTTTGGTGTTCCGCGTGAACTTAACTTTTCTTGGTTTTGATTGCTCTCAAGTGTTTCCACTTGCACGATACTATCTTCCAAGGTAAAGTAAGGTTTGATGTTGCATCCCTAGCCCCCCTACCACTTCCATATACACCACTGGGTCTTGTGAATCATGTCTAGGGACTCCGGAACCGAGGATACTATCTATGAAGAATCCATGATGAGCCACCACGACTATGACTCCACAAGTATAGAGGACATGATGGAGCACTACACCGACAATGGCTCCGCATGCTTTGAGGACCCAGAGCACTACACCTATGACGGCTCCACATGCATGGAAGACATGGAGCACGTAATCAACTATGACTCCTCAAGCATGGAGGAATTGGAGCTCTACATCGACAATGGCTCCTCATGCATGGAGCACTACACTGACAATAGCTCCACATGCTTGGGTGATATGGAGTACTACATCAACAACGACTCCCCAAGCATGGATGACTTCGAGTGCTTCAGCGACGACGCCTCACCAAGCATGGAGGACATGGCTAGCTTCACCAACTTCGAGGGCTCTTCCATGAGGCATGAAGAATACCTCCACTGCTTGGAGATGGAGGACTACTACGCCAAGCTAGCAGAGATGCATCATCAAGAAACCATGATCTTCTAGGCCAAGCGTGCCACACCAAAGGGCACCACCTACTTCAATGATCCACCTCCAAGGGGTCAAGCGCCACCACCTACATGGTGTCATGCACCACCATCTCCAAGGCGACGAGCGCCATCACCTCCAAGCCACCAAGCACCACCATCTCCAAGGAGCCATGTTGAGGGCAAACCTCTAGGATGGCCTGATATTTCACGACTCCCTTTCAAATCGAGGGTAGAGTGCGGGAGAAGGAGGGAAGGATGACCACGACGAACACACGCACGAAGAATGCGAAGAACACGCACACGCAAAACCACGATGAACACCAATAGCTCACGCCGGCGGTGACCGGTCCGGCACAATCCCTAGGATCAGCGTCGGGCGGAGGACTCTCTCTCGAGCCGGCACGGCGAGATGGGAGACTCGGTGAGATCTTGACGTCTAGGCAAAGGGACACTGATTCCTAGGCCTTGTACAACTCGGAGGCACGATGCAAACTCCAACGAGGTTTGGGGATATTGGTGCTCCTTAGTCAAGGAGCATGAGGCAAGAATTAGATAGATCCACAAAGGGGTATCCACTAATTCCAATATCATGCCTAGGGTTTACAATGGAGGTGGGGGTCTATGTATAGGCCAGCCACTTAAACAGGGGTACTTTAGGAATAAAAGACAAGTTCTGGATGGACTAAGGGGTACATGGGCCGAAGGCCCAAAGGCCTTTTCATGCCTGGCGACAGTCGAATCGGAGACTCTGGTGTGGTGGACCAGAGACTCCGGTCTAGGCCCGAGAATCTGGTGTAGTCTCCGGGCCGGCCTCCGGAGGGGTCTTCAGATTGTTCCAGGGCCTGGTGCAGGGGGTTAGACCGGAGAGAGGGCCGGAGTCTCTAGTGTCTTCAGGCCGGAGACTTTGGCAGGCCGGAGACTCCGGTGTGCGCAGACCGGAGACTCCGGTCTGAGCAGCTCCAGCAGCGTTTTCTTCACGTTCTGCTCCTTGTTCTCCATCCTTGGGTGCTTGGTGATGTATCGAAGCTTCGTACCTGATGATGCATAGGTTAGTTGCATGAAGTAGCACACCATCCAAGGAGGTATCAAATTGGCACGAGGAGAGGAGCGAGTTCACCTTAGCTTGAAGGAGTTTGGCTCGATCACGAGTCATGGGTCCTCTTGGGGGACTTGTTGGTGTAGATGTAGTAGCGTCCATAGGACGGGCTGCATCAGCTCCACCCCCCTTGGGAAAGAGTGGTCCTCGACTCTTCATGGATATCATCTTGAACATCTCCATGGTAGGGTGAGAGATCCTTGACATTGAATGTATTGCTTACAAGGTACTTGGAGGTCGGTATGTCGATGATGTAGGCGTTGTTGTTGATTCTTTTGAGGACCTTGAACGTACCATCTCCTCTTGGCTTGAGCTTGGAGTCACGTTCCTTGGGGAAGCGGTCCTTGCTTAGGTGTATCCACACAAGGTCACCTTCTTCAAAGATCATCTCCTTCTTGTCCTTGTTTAACCTTTAATCTTGGTGAAGGACTTGTTGTTCGATAGTAGCTCTTGTTTCTTCATAGCTTGTGCGCATTTCTCGACGTCCATGTTTGTGCACTCATGGAGAGGTAGTGGTAGGATGTCGAGCGCGGTGAGGGGCTCGAAACCATAGACGATCATGAATGGACTCATCGTGGTTGTTGAGTGCTTGGCACGGTTGTAGGCGAACTTGGCATGCGGGATGCATTCCTCCCAATCCTTCAGGTTCTTCTTGATCAACACACGAAGGAGAGTCCCGAGGCTTCCGTTAACAACTTTGGTTTTGCCATCAGTTTGGGGATGCGATGCGGATGAAAAGAGTATCTTGACGCCGACCTTGGCCATGAAGGTCTTCCATAAGTAGCTCATGAATTTGACGTCGCGGTCGGAGACGATTGTCCTTGGCACACCGTGAAGACGGACGATTTCCCTGAAAAACAGATTTGCAACATGTGAAGCATCGTCGGTCTTATGGCACGGTATGAAGTGTGCCATTTTAGAAAAATGATCCACAACAACAAATATAGAATCATGACCATGCTTAGATCTAGGCAATCCTAACACGAAATCCATGCTAATGTCGGACCAAGGGGTATGAGGAATAGGCAATGTCATATAAAGACCATAAGGGTTAGCTTGCGACTTAGCTTGAACACAACCCGTGCATCGTTGAATGTAGCGCTCCACGTCATGCTTCATCTTGGGCCAAAAGTAGTGATTGGAGATCATGTCCAATGTCTTGTCACGGCCAAAGTGACCCATGAGGCCTCCACCATGAGATTCTTGGAGAAGCAAAAGTTGAAGAGACGACGTCAGAATGCATAGTTTGTTTTGTTTAAATAGAAAGCCCTTATACAAATAGAAATCATCAACTCCTTTGTCATTGGAGCACTTTGCGAAAATTGGTTCAAAGAACGGGTCGGAAGCATACAAAGATTTTATTTCCTCAAGAGCCAACACGTTGATTTCAAGTCTCGTAAGAAGGCTTGTGTTTTTGCGAGACAATGTGTTCGCAACTACATTATCTTTGCCCTTCTTATACTTGACAATGTACGGAAAAGACTCCATGAACTCAACCCACTTAGAGTGTCTCTTGCTCAAGTTAGCTTGGCCTTTGGGATATTTCAATGACTCGTGGTCGGAATGTATGATAAATTCCTTGGGCCAGAGGTAATGTTGCCAAACTTAAAGGAAACGAACTAAGGCAAAAAGCTCTTTGTCATAAATCGGATGGTTAAGGCGAGCACCATCAAGTTTCTCGCTATGGTAGGCTATAGGACGTCCGTTTTGCATAAGGACTCCTCCAATGCCAATACCACTAACATCACACTCGATATCAAAAGTTTTTGTGAAATCCGGTAAAGCAAGAAGGGTGCTTCGGTGAGCCTCTTTTTAAGTTCATCAAAAGCTTTTTGTTGTGCTTTTCCCCACACGAAGGTGACATTCTTTTTGGTCAATTCATTAAGGGGACAAGCAATGGTTGAAAAGTCTTTCACAAAGCGACGATAGAAACTGGCCAACCCATGAAAACTTTGGAGTTCACTCACATTTGTAGGTATGGGCCAATCTCGTATGTCCTTTACCTTGGAAACATCAACTTCAATTCCCTTCGAAGAAACGACAAATCCAAGAAAAATCAACTTGTCTTTAGCAAAAGTGCACTTGGGAAGATTAGCATAAAGCTTTTCATGTCGAAGGATTTGCAAAACTTCCTTGACATGTGTTATATGGTCCTCAAGTGATTTTCTATAAACAAGAATATCATCGAAATAGACAACGACACTTTTTCCAATGAGAGAACACAAGATGTGATTCATAAGGCGCATGAAGGTGGATGGGGCATTCGATAAACCAAAGGGCATAACCAACCATTCACAAGGCGCATGAAGGTGGAGACGAGTTGGTTGATTTGATGTTCGATCTCCTTCGTCTCCTCCGGGTTCGTGCGGTAAGCAGCGCGGTTGGGAAGTGGTGCACCGGGGATGAGGTCAATTCAATGTTCGGTGCCGCGAAGAGGAGGTAGTCCATGTGGAAGCTCTTCGGGGAACACATCCTTGAATTCCTGCAAAAAATTCATCAAAGATGGAGGAACATTGGTTAATTCATTAGTTCCTTGCGCTAGTCCCTTGCAGAGGACGACATAGTGCAAGATGGATGGGTTGTTCCGAACATCTCTCATATCACTTTTGGTGGCAAGGAGAACACTCTTATTTTTTTCCACTCGAGTTAGGCTTGTGGCTCTCACTCACTATGAGGTGGTTCTCTCTCTCACCGCTCTTCTCACAAGTAGGTGTTGTGCTTTGCGCCCTCGCTAAAGCCTTTGCATTGTCCGCAATTATTTGGCTAGGAGTCATCGGTTGCAAAACACATGTTTTGTTGAGCCATTTGAAGGTGTATACATTGGTGCGACCATCATGTTGAGTAGCCTTGTCAAATTGCCATGGTCGACCAAGATGCATGTGGCAAACTGTCATAGGAACCACATCACACTCCACCGTATCTTTGTAAGGACCAATGGTGAAGGAGACCGATACGGTATGCTTGATCTTCACGGACCTTGGTCACTTAGCCATTGCACGTGGTAGGGGTGCTTGTGCGGATGAAGGGTGAGGTTGAGCTTCTCACACAACTCGGTGCTAACAAGGTTGTGGCAACTCCCTCCGTCAATGATCACCTTGATAGATTTGCCATTGATGCCGGCTTGTGTTTGGAAAATATTGGAGCGTTGGTCTTCATGCTCTTGTGCTTGAGTGGTCAAGATCCTTGTGACGACAAGCGATGGACTTGCGCCATGTTCACACATGAGGAGTTCTTGATCATCTTCCACTCGTTGCCTTGCCATTGCTTCCTTGACACGGGCATCGAACTCATCTTCACTCAAGTACTCTTCATCACCATTGTCATGGATGAACAAGACTTTCTTGTTTCCACATTCGGCCGACTTGTGTCCTTTACCTCCACACTTGTAGCATTCACCGTTGAAAGGTGTATCACTCTTTGCTTGCTTGCCACTTGGGGGCAGTTTTCCTTGAGGAAGTGTGGGCTTGCAGGAAGGCTTGGAGGTACTTGAGGAGCTTCCATTGAAAGTTGCTGGTGTAGCGGTTGAAGCTTGCTTGTAGGTTGGTCTAGCACTTGACGTTCAGCACTTGACGTTCAGCCTTTGTTGCGATGTGCACAAGCTCAACCATGGTGTTGTATGTTTGGAACTCGACGATGCGCTTGATTGGGTGATTCAAGCCAATAAGGAAACGTGCCATTGTTTGCTCCGTGCATTCATCAATGTTGGCGCGAGTCAAGTTTAGTTCCATTTCCTTGAAGTACTCTTCCACGGTCTTTGTACCTTGACGAACCGCTTGAAGGTTGTTGCAGAGGTCACGCGTGTAGTGCGCGGGGACGAACCAGGATCTCATGTGAGCCTTCATGTCATGCCAAGTTGTGATTAGCGGTTCTTGTCTTGCATCACGAGCAACTTGAACTTGTTCCCACCAAAGGTTGGCGTAATCGTCAAACTCAAGTGAAGCCATGGCGACCATCTTCTCGTTGCTATAGTTGTGCATGCGGAAGATCTTGTTGACCTTGAGTGCCCACGAGAGGTATTCTTCCGGGTCATTTGATCCGGTGAACTTGGGCATTGTGAACTTGAGCTTGCCAAATGTTTCTTCATCGTTGCGGTCATTGCGACGAGCTTGGTGACCTTGTTGATGATCTTGTAGTTGTGGAGGTGGAACTTGGTTCTCGTGACCTTGTTGCCGAGCTTGCTCTTGATATTGATGTGGAGGATCTTGCTCTTGCTCTTGGCGTGGTTGTTGACGTGGTTGAGGCGCTTGGGCCTCATGGTGAGGGTGTGGAGCCTCTTGACACGGTTTACGACGAAGGGGAGGCTCGTTCCTTGGTTGGTGGTGTTGGTTAGGCACATGGGCCTCACGACGAAGAACATGGTCATGAGCTTCTTGACGTGGTGGGCGTCGCTCAAGTTGTATCACTTGACGCTCCAGGTTTTGTTGTTGTGGAGGAGGCTCCTCATGATGACCATGGTGTCGTTGTTGACGTTCATGACATTGATGATGAGGAGGAGGATCTTGGAGAGCTTCACGTCGACTACAAGCTTGATTCTCCAAATTGGAGTCATCACTTGTTGTGTCAAGTATGTGTCGCGGTCGATGGTGGTAGACTTGCGGTTGCACTTGTGGTTCTTCTCGTGGTTTCTCTTGTTGGATCACTAGTGCCCTTGCGTGATGACGGTGTGCTTCTTGCCTTGCTCGGGCCTTGAAGAGTGGTCACCATCATAGCTTAACGTTGCGGCATGCCGTGGGGAAGGTAAATAGTTCGAAGAACTCCCATCTTCAACCACGGGGGCATCATTGCGTCTTGTAGCACTTAGATGTAGATCTTGTGGAAGAGCTGCATGATTATTTGAAGAACTTGAAGAGCTTGATGCGCGTGAACGTGGTCTTGCCATGCCGTCGATGAGGCGTCGAAGATTGTCATTTGTTTCGGAGACGGAGCGTGGGAGCACTTTATTTCGGTGGCCGAAGTTGTGATGCATTGCATGGATTTGTTGTTCGAGGCCGTCGAAGCGGTTGTCGATGTTCTTGAACTCGGCTTGCGTCTCGCCAAATTTTTCATCTTGTCGCGTCTCAATGGCTTGGCAACGTTCACGGAACTCTTGTCGAACGATGAAGTGACTTGCACGTGTCATGTACGGTCCTTGATCTTCTTCATGGGGAGGTGGTTTGCTCGCCTCACCGTGCATATCCATCATGCAAAACACACAAGTATTGTATATGGAAGTGGAATATGGTGGTGTTATCCTTGTACCTCACCTTGGGGATTGCACCAAACTAGAAACCACAAGTGAGAGCTATAAGCGTGCAAAGTGGAAATGCATAGAAAACTCACGCTAGAGAAAGAACTAACTCTCAAAAGCTTGTTTGTGGTAGGTTAGGATCGTAGAATGCCAAAGAATCAACTAAAATAAAAGGGATAGTCAAAAGTGGGTAAAATCCAACAAAACTCAAGTCAAAGGCGAAGGTCAACAACTCAAATGGGGGACGGAAACCTACGACTATGTACACACACGTCGAGAAAGTTGGGATTGACACGACTATGAAAATGAGCAAACAAAATGTCCTAACGAAGACTAAGCTCGTTGTCGTGCCAATGCAAGGAGAGACCGTGGCTCGTTTGCAAACAAGAATAGTGAGCAACGAATTTGTGCACTTGCCTCGGGCGCTCTTCTTTCTCTCTTGCTTACAAGCTTTGAGACTCTCTTTTGCAAGGGGAGACTATTTTTCTTTGATTTTTCTTTGTATCTTTTTTTCTTTCTTTTTTTTGCTCTCCCTTGATGCTACCTAGTCACACTTGATATTGCTCTTGCACTCTCACTATCCAAGGACAAATGCACATTGCTCAAGCAAACACAATATGATCCACTCTCATGGGATAGGTACACACAAAGGAAGATAGGGGTTAACAAGGTGACGCAAGTTATAGCTTCGTTGGTGATGACGAACTTGGCGTCGGTGGTGCGGGATGATGTTCGTGGGCCGTGGTGTCGATGAGCGTGGGGATTGTTGATGCGGAAGCTTGCTGTTAGTTGGCGACACGCACACAGGCACAAACAAACAAGAGGAAAATAGCCAATGCAAGATTAGAGGCAAAACTGTCAAAATCAGGAATCAGGGCTGGAGACTCCGGGTTTTCAGGCTGGAAACTCCGGTCAAGGCCAGAGACTCCGGTGTAGGCTGGAGACTTCGGTGTGTAGGCCGGAGAATCTGGTCTGGAGTCAGATCGCGAACTTCTCGTGTTCTTGAGCGGAAATCCACGCCTTGGGTCCTCAAATCCGCGAAAAATTGGCCACATTGGGCTGGGAAAACGCAGGATAAAGCTGGACCAACACCTAAGACAAGGTTTGGTCGGATCAAAACCACAAATAACACTCCATATCAAGAGATCGATCCAAAGGCAAATTTGGGATTTTTGAGTTTTTGGTGGATAAAAGAAAATTTTGTGGGGGAAATCATGAGCAACGAAGCTCTGATACCAATATGTTGACGGCAAACCTCTAGGGTGGACCGATCTTTCACGATTCCCTTTCAAATCGAGGGTAGAGTGCGGGAGAAGGAGGGAAGGATGAACACGACGAACACATGCACGAAGAACGCGAAGAACACACACATGCAACTTGAATGGAAAACGTCCTCGGTTTCGCCTTAATGTGTTGGACTTTCTTCTTCTCAACAAGCACCTCCACTTTGATATCATTGTCAAGCATAGGCTGGAGCTCATGAAGCTTCCCTTCATGCCACAAGGAATAAACATTGGATCTTCCCTCATGAGTGGAACGCTTATCAAATTGCCACGGTCATCCGAGCAGCACATGACATGCTTCCATAGGCAACACATCACAGACCACCGTGTCTTCATAATTACTTACTGAAAATTTCAGGCGCACTGTGTTACCTTTAGCTTCCCTGAATTATACTACCACTGAACACAATGTGGCTGCGGGTGTTTCCATGTAGGTAATGAAAGAGAATTCACCAAGCTCTTGCTAACAATATTGGTGTAGCTGCCACCATCAATAATCAGCTTGCAAGTGGTGTTCTTGACTATGCATTGAGTCTAGAAAATATTCCAGCGCTGTCCTTGCCCTTCTATGCGATCTTCTGGGACACGTTGCAC
Source organism: Avena eriantha (assembly GCA_910589775.1). Lineage (NCBI taxonomy): Eukaryota > Viridiplantae > Streptophyta > Magnoliopsida > Poales > Poaceae > Avena > Avena eriantha. The sequence continues at coordinate 353,669,557 of OU342744.1, forward strand.
CATCAAGTTAGTGCAATTAGGAACAGCATCCTCGGGATACACATCAATGCTATAATGTTCCTCGGACGCATCACTAGATGGAGTAGCAACCTTGTCATCATCACTAGCAGAAACATAGCCATCTTGTGTGAGCAACACCCTTTTTTATTAGGGAAATCACGCCTCATATGTCCTCGGCCTCCACAAGTAAAACACTCAATGTGCACTGTGGACTCTGTACTAGATGCAGCTTTCGACACTCCAGATTTTGGCACCTCAGTATGGTAAACATGGTGGGAACGTGTAGAAGGTGTCAGCTTAGCACTAGAACCACGCCATGAATTTGCAGGGGCTGCAGCTTGGTGTCGTTTGAGCTGTTGATCCGCATGCTTAGCCTGTGCACAAGATCCTGAAGATCATAGTAGGTAACCATCTCTACATGATCCTACACCTCAAGATTCAGCCCATTAAAGAACCGAGACATTGTGGCCTCCAGCTTCTCCCATGTTTCTGTACGTAACATCAACAACTCCATCTCTTTATAATACTCATCCACAGATTTAGTACCCTGAGTGAGCTGCTGCAATTTATTGTGCATGTCTCTCTTAAAATGTTCAGGAACAAAGCGACATCGCATGAGTTCTGTCATTCCCCTCCACGACGTTGGGCAATTCGGCATACGCAAAATTTGGCTCCACCAAATCAGTACATAACGGGAGAACTCGATAGCAGCAAGTTGAAGCTTCTTCTCCTCGGTATAATGGTGGGTTGCAAAAATATGACTCACACGTATCTCCCACTCCAAATAATCCTCAGGATTGCCCGTGCCAGAGAACGGTGGTATGGAAATTTTAACACGTCCAAAACCATCATCTAATGGAACACGTGCGGCATGACTAATACAATCTCGATCAGCAGGCAAAACACGACCAAAAGCAGCTACAGGACGAGCCTCAATGTGGCATTATTGTGGTAGGTATGCAACATCGTCTTCGAGATCAGCATTGACGCCTCCATGTGCTGGTGCCACAGGACGTCGACCACGAGCGTCAAAATATCCATCTCTTGGTGGTGGTGCATCCCGTAATGGAGCAGCATGAGGGGGCTCAGCTCGCACCGACGGATTTATGAAGGTATCTGTCAACGCATCGAGCCTAGAAGTGATGGCCTCCAATTTTGTGTTTAACCTCTCCTCCAAAGCATCCGTACAGTCTTTGATGTACACGCAGGTTTTGTCAAAACCAGCACCAACATTGTCAGGGAGATCATCTGCATAGACCGGAAGAGTAATCTCCTTAGGCTTTGGAACTGTAGCAACCGCAACAGTAGAATTTTCAGCCATCGCCGAATTAGCCATCTTCAGTAATATTCAGCACTCAGAAAAATCGTTGGCAGAATAATTCAAACGCCTAAGAGCAGACACTATTTGATGTTTGGCGGCAGGAAAACAGCAGTGTGGGGGCAACTTCTTGCGAGAAGAAATAGGCGACAGGAAGGGGTCACACGGCAGTGTCCTTGTCAGCTTCAGCAATCGAGTCCCAAATGGAATGGTAAGACACATACATGAAAGACTCCAATCCTACTACTTTTATGTTCATGTCTGCACACCTCACAAGAAAGGAGATTACCACGCAGAAAAAACAGCACGGTGGAGATTAATCCTCACGGGGCAGAGGAAAAACGCGCCCGGGAGAAGCTAGCGATCGCTGTCGATCGTGCCAGGGCGCGGCCAGGCGACGAAGCAGATGGGCCGGCCCACGTTGGAGCACAGATCTTTCTGTGGTCGAGCGAGCGATCGCGGCAGGGTAGGCGCGCGCATGGAGCGATCGGTAATTTTTTTCTTCAATCTGGCGATCGGATCTGAGCAGGATCTCCCGGAAACCGATCGGTCTGAACTGGAAATCAATTAGCTGATCGCTTTCCTCTTCTCCCCTGAACACAATCCCATCAAAAATAGTTACGAATAAACACAGCTCCAATCCGATCTTGTTCTTTTAATCTGGTAGATCAAAAACTCCAGGCAGATGCATAACACCCGGACTCCAATTCACGTAATAATGCCCAACCGTACGTGTCCAAGCACGAACACAACACCGGTGTGTTGGCGGACAGCCTCCGGCAGCAAATACTCAAGCAGGTCGAACTTTCAGCAGATAAATCTCAGCAGGAAATCGCCATGAGAAACCCGACAAATCTGATACCAAGATGATACGGATCAACATGATCCAAAGGGGTTTAGGCCCGATCTTTCACGATGATCAATAGAATCAGCAAGATAATAAGAGATCTCAATCTGAAATATATCAAATTGATCTCTCTTCAATTCCTCACGTTGGAACTGATCAAAATCAACTCCCACGCATGGAACAACATCAGACCCTGAAGATCAGCAAGCAAACACAACGATATGCGCCCCCAACCATTGGGACTTTTATGGTGTCTCTTTCAGCTCGAAAATAACAAGTCTCAGATACATTGGCAGCTGCCAGGAACCCTTTATAGGGTGACTCCAAACATACTTGGGTGGGACAGGCCCCACGCCACAACTAAAGCCTAAATGGCTGAATTAAAAGTGGTTTTGGACAGGCCCAAATACCATCACACAAAATAAAACTTAAACACTTCGGACTTAAATAAAATAGGAAATAAAAAGACTCAAACGTGTCAAAACCTAAACCGAAGTAAACTCAACTTTCAATTGAGCTTGTCCACTCCTTGCCCAAAACGTTTCAGAACTGGAGGTATTCTGATTGGGCTTCACCTCATGCATGGGAGGAATTGCAATGCATAAAAGTCCAATCTTCAGGTTAGAAGGAGGCAGCGAAATAATAGGAGTAGTAGCTATCCTCCCCTCATCATCAAGAACCTCAACATCCGAGTCATCGTCATCCGGCCAATCCCTTAAATAAGAGGCCTTACTAGAGGTGCATTTGACGGTGTCCGGAGTGGGCAAAAACTCTCCGGATCAGGCTCCACCTCGTCCGACTTGGCCCAATCCAGCACCCACTTGCTCACTAGCTCCTGGTCATCCTCTAGTGGCTGCTGGAGGAATCGCTGAGAATAAAGCAGCAGTGGTTAAGTTTAAAAAGTTTTCCGACATATCAAGAAGACCCGGAAAACACTAAGAGAGAAATTTACCTTTGGAGGTGGGTTGTCCCGGGTATAGGACACAAGCCCCCATTCCCAAGCCTCGGAGAATTCCTTCTCCACATTGAAGATGGCCTTAACCTGGCGGAACGCCGCCGAGTTATCAAGTTGGAACGAGGAAGTCCGGTGGGGATAGAGGGGCCGCTCAAGTAGCAAAATTTGTGGGCGCGTTTCTGCAGGGGAGAGACCCGGCTGCGAATGAAGGTGATCATAATATCCTCCCCCCGCAGCTTCTCCTTGAGCAGCTCCTTGATCCGGCGGTCAACCTGGTTCACCAAAGCCGTGGGTTGCTTCGGAATGCTCTCCCATAAGGAGGTGTCCGGGACTCCTAGCTTGAAGGGGAGGAGCCGGATCAAATCCTTGTCCGTGGTATTCTGGACGTAGAAGAAGGTCCGTGATGCAGCCCATCCTACGGACGCTCCCACATCTACACCAACAAGTCCCCCAAGTGGACCCAACACTCATGCCCGAGCCAAACTCCTGCAAGCTAAGGTGAACTCGCTCCTCTCCTCGTGCCAATTTGATACCTCCTTGGATGGTGTGCTACTTCATGCAATTACTCTATGCATCATCAGGTACGAAGCCTCGACACATCCCCAAGCACCCGAGGATGGAGAACAAGGAGTAGAGCGTGAAGCAGAAGCCGCTGGAGCTGCTCGGACCGGAGTCTCCGGTCTACGCACAACGGAATCTCCGGTCCACCAAAGTCTCCGGCCTGAAGACCCCGGAGACTCCGGCTCACTCTCCAGTCTGACCCCTGCACCAGGTCCTGGGACAATATGAAGGCCCCTCCGGAGACTGGCTGGAATCTCCGGCCTAGACCGGAGTCTCCGATCCACCACACCGAGTCTCCGGTCCCACCGAAGCCTGGCATGAAAAGGCCTTTGGGCCTGCGGCCCATGTACCCCTTAGTCTATCCAGAACTTGTCTTTTATTCCTAAAGTACCCCGGTTTAGGTGGTTGGCCTATATATAGTCCCCCACCTCCATTGTAAACCCTAGGCATGATATTGGAATTAGTGGAAACCCCTTTGTGGATCTATCTAGTTCTTGCCTCATGATCCTTGACCAAGGAGCACCAATATCCCCAAACCTCGTTGGAGTTTGCATCATGCCTCCGCGTTGTACAAGGCCTAGGCATCGGAGTTCCTTGGCCTAGACGTCAAGATCTCGCCGAGTCTCACATCTCGTCGTGCCGGTTCGAAAGAGAGTCCTCCGCCCGACGCCGATCCTAGGGATTGCGCCGGACCGGTTACCGCCGGCGTGAGCTATTGGTGTGTATCATGGTTTTGTGTGTGTGTTCATCGCGTTCTTCATGCGTGCGTTCGTCGTGTTCATCCTCCCCTCCTCTCCCCGCACTCCATCCTTAATTTGAAAGGGAATCGTGAAAGATCAGGCCACCCTAGAGGTTTGCCTTCAACATATTTGGTATCAAGAGCTTCGTTGCTCATGATTTCCCCCACAAATTTTTCTTCTATCCACCAAATATTCGAAAATCCCCAAAACACATCCCAAATTTGCCTTTGCATCGATCTCTTGATTTGGAGTGTTATTTGTGGTTTTTATCCAACCAAACCTTGACTTAGGAGTTGGTCCAGCTTTATCCTGCATTTTCCTAGCCCAATTTGGCCAATTTTTCGCGGATTTGAGGCCCCAAGGCAAAGATTTCCGCTCAAAAACACGAGCAGTTCAGGAACTGATTCCAGACTGGAGTCTCCGGCCTACACACCGAAGTGTCCGGCCTACCCACACCGGAGTCTCAGGCCTAGACTGGAGTTTCCGGCCTGAAACCCCGGAGTCTCCGGCCCTGACGCTTGATTTTGACAGTTTTGCATCTAATCTTGCATTGGCTAATTTCCTCTTGTTTTGTTTGTACCCGTGTGCGTGTTGTCAACTAACATCAAGCTTCCGCATCAACAAACCCCGCGCTCATCGACACCACGGCCCACGAACATCATCCTGCACCACCGACGCCAAGTTCATCATCAAAGAAGGTATAACTTGCGTCACCTTGTTAACCCCTATCTTCCTTTGTGTGTACCTATCCCATGAGAGTGGCTCATCTTGTGTTTGCTTGACTATTGTGCATTTGTCCTTGGATAGTGAGAGTGCAAGAGCAATATCAACTATGACTAGGTAGCAGCAAGGGAGAGCAAAAAAAAACTTATACAAAGCAAAAGAAAAAGAAAAATAGTCTCCCACTGCCAAAGAGAGTCTGAAAGCTTGTAAGCAAGGGAGAAATAAGAGCGCCCAAGACAAGTGCACAAATCCGTTGCTCATTTTTCCTCTTTGCAAACGAGCCAAGGTCTCTCCTTGCATTGGCACGAAAACGAGCTTAGTCTTTGTTAGGACATTTTGTTTGCTCATTTTCATAGTCGTGTCAATCCCAACAATCTCCACGTGTGTGTATATAGTCGTAGGTTCCCGTCACCCTTTTGAGTTGTTGACCTTCACCTTTGAATTGAGTTTTGTTTAGATTTTACCCACATTTGACTATCCCTTTTCTTTTGATTGGTTCTTTGGCATTCCACAATCCTAACCTACCATCAACAAGCTTTTGAGAGTTAGTTCTTTCTTTAGTGTGAGTTTTCTTTGCATTTCCAATTTGCACGCTTCTAGCTCTCACTTGTGGTTTCTAGTTTGGTGAAATTCCCAAGGTGAGGTACAAGGCTAACATCACCATATTCCACTTCCATATTCAATACTTGTGTGTTTTGCATGCTGGATAGGCAAGGTGAGTCGAGCCAACCACCTCCCCAAGGAGAAGATCAATGACCGTACATGACGCGTGCAAGTCACTTCATTGTTCGACAAGAGTTCCGTGAACGTTGCCAAGCCCTTGAGACGCGACAAGATGAACAATTTGGCGAGACGCAAGCCGAGTTCAAGAACATTGACAACTGCTTCGATGGCCTCGAAAGGCAAATGCAAGCAATGCATTACAACTTCGGCCACCAAAATGAAGCGCTTCAACGCTCCGTCGCCAAAACAAATGACAATCTTTGATGCCTCCTCGACAAAATGGCAACACCGCATTCACGTGCTTCAAGCTCTTCAAGTTCTTCGCGTCGTCATGCACCTTCGCAACAAGATCTACATCCAAGTGCTCAAAGATGCAATGATGCCCCTTGGTTGAAGATGGAACTTCTTTGAACTATATACCCTCTCCATGGCACGCCGCAACGTCAAGCTATGATGGTGATTTCTCTTCAAGGCCACGAGCAAAGCAAGAAGCACACCTTCATCACGCAAGGGCACTAGTGATCCAACAAGAGCAACCACAAGAAGAACCGCAAGTGCAACCGCAAGTCTACCACCATCGACCGCGACACATACTTGACACAACAAGTGATGACTCCAATTTGGAGAATCAAGCTCGCCATCGACGTGAAGCTCTCCAAGATCCTCCTCCTCGTCATCACCGTCCTAAACATCAACACCCACACCATGATCATCACGAGGCGTCTCCTCCACCACACCAAAACTTGGAGCATCAAGTGGTACAAGTTGAGCGACGGTCACCACGTCAAGAGGCTCAAGACCATGATCTTCGTCGTGAGGCCCGTGTGCCTAATCAACATCATCAACTGAGGAAAGAGCCTCCCCTTCATTGTCAACCGCGTCAAGAGGCTCCACACCCTCGCCACCATGAGGCCCAAGAACCTCAACCACGTCAACAACCGCGCCAAGAGAAAGAGAAAGCTCCACAACAACAACATCAAGAGCAAGCTCTTCACCAAGGTCACGAGAATCAAGTTCCACCGCATCAACATCAAGATCACCAAGCTCGTCGCAATGACCACAACGATGAAGAAACTTTCAGCAAGCTCAAGTTCACAATGCCCAAGTTCACCGGATCTAATGACCCCGAAGAATACCTTTCATGGGCACCCAAAGTCGACAAGATCTTCCGCATGCACAATTATAACAACGAAAAGATGGTCACCATGGCTTCGGTTGAGTTTGATGATTACGCCAACCTTTGGTGGGAACAAGTTCAAGTTGCTCGTGATGGAAGACAAGAACCACCAATTACAACTTGGCATGACATGAAGGCTCACATGAGATCCCGATTCGTCCCCATGTACTACACGCGTGACCTCTTCAACAACCTTCAATCGCTTCGTCAAGGCACAAAGACCATGGAAGAGTACTTCAAGGAAATGGAACTCAAGTTTATTCGCGCCAATATTGATGAGAACATGGAGCAAACAATGGCAAGTTTCCTTATTGGCTTGAATCACCAAACCAAGCGCATCGTCGAGTTCCAAAAATACAACACCACGGTTGAGCTTATGCACATCGCAACCAAGGTTGAACGTCACGTGCAAGAGGACATCAAGTACAACAAGCCCAAGACGTATTTCACCTACAAGCAAGCTTCAACCACTACGCCAACAAACCTCAATACCCCCAAGCCTTCCTTCAAGCCCACACTTCCTCAAGGAAAACTGGCCCCAAGTGGCAGAAAAGCAAAGAGTGATACACCCTTCGACGGTGAATGCTACAAGTGTGGAGGCAAAGGACACAAGTCGGAAGAATGTGGAAACAAGAAGGTATTGTTCATCCATGACAATGGCGATGAAGAGTACTTGAGTGAAGATGAATTTGATGCCCGTGTCAAGGAAGCAATGGCAAGGCAACGAGTGGAAGATAATCAAGAAATCCTAATGTGTGAACATGACGCAAGTCCATTGCTTGTCGTCACAAGGATCTTGACCACTCAAGCACAAGAGCATGAAGACCAACGCTCCAATATCTTCCAAACACGAGCCGGCATCAATGGAAAATTTATCAAGGTGGTCATTGACGGAGGGAGTTGCCACAACCTTGCTAGCACCAAGTTGTGTGAGAAGCTCAACCTCACCCTCCATCCGCACAAGCACCCCTACCACATGCAATGGCTAAGTTACCAAGGGTCCGTGAAGATAAAGCATACCGTATCAGTCTCCTTCGCCATTGGTCCTTACAAAGACACGGTGGAGTGTGATGTGGTTCCTATGATAGTTTGCCACATGCTTCTTGGTCGACCATGGCAATTTGACAAAGCTGCTCAACATGATGGTCGCACCAATGTATAGACCTTCAAATGGCTCAACAAAATATGTGTTTCGCAACCAATGACTCCTATCCAAATAATTGCGGACAATGCAAACGCTTTAGCGAGGGCGCAAAGCACAACACCTACTTGTGAGAAGAGCGGTGAGAGAGAGAACCACCTCATAGTGAGTGAGAGCCACAAGCCAAACTCGAGTGGAAAAACTAAGAGTGTTCTCCTTGCCACCAAAAGTGAGATGAGAGATGTTCGGAACAACCCATCCATCTTGCACTATGTCCTCCTTTGCAAGGGACTAGCGCAAGGAACTAATGAATTAACCAATGTTCATCCATGTTTGATGATATGGGGTGGCCCGATCTTCTCAGCAAGCTCTTGTCGATGATATGGTGGATGATAGATAACTAGTGCGTAGCTATAATCTCTCCCGCTCGATCCCTGATGCCAATGCAGCAGCTCTCGAACCTTGTAGGATATTCACAACACCTGTCGTGGTGGTGTCATGGCAGATGCCATGGATAGGCTAATGGTGGGGACTAAATGCACTAGGGGAATCCAGGGAGGGATAGTGAGGTGATTCCACACACAGAAGGTTTATATTTGATTCACTTCCAAGGTTTACAAGTGCTCATATAGCTATAATGGAGAGAGGAGGAAGAAGGAACTCTCTTACTCTCACCGCTAGATAGCCCTCAGGAACCAAGTAAAAACTAGCCAATAGATCTCAACCTAGTAAGAATCAACCCATTCAAGCCCAACCTCCTCTACAGAGGCCCTAGCCCTCCTTATATAGGGGTGGCTAGGTCTCTACTTAGGGCATACGTGGAGGCATATTCTAGGGAATATGCCTCCTCCCAAAATAGTAAGCCGACCGGGTCGCTTTTCCCCGCGTCACCCACGCAGAGGCTACGTGAGCCTCTGCGGCGCCTGCGTCAGCCGACATTGGCGTCGTCACCTCTGTTGGCCACGCCTCGGTGGTCCTACCTCTGTTCGCTTCACTCATGCCATGCGTACCAGGGCTACTTTTGACCAGCGAGATACCTTCCTTCTCCTAGAAGCTTGACATGACCCGGATCGTGGTTGATCCAGCCACACCTGTTCCTGCATACAAGCTAGATTCATCCATCCGACTTACGTCTTAAGTCGGTTGAGACCTAGTTAGGCGGACATCCCCTGGTCCGGGTTACCCTGAGATTCGGCCCACCTTGAGGTGACTCGGCCAGCATTCGCTTTGACCTTGCCGTACCTCGGCTAACTCGGCCTTTATACTCCAGCGTGACCCTATCCGGGGGTATCCCCCCAACATTAGTCCCCGAAGCTGGTGCGGTCTTAGCTTCCTTGGCCGCTAAGGCCACAGCAGGTTTAACTTCACTGAGCTCTGGGTTTTATTTCTGAGTTACCTCCTTATCTCGGATTCTATGGATTTACTTTCCCTTGGCACATTCCAAGTTTTCACTTGCTGGCCGGGTTACCACACTCTCATCCGGGTTGTTCTTCCTTCTCTCATACGCTTCCCCACGTCGAGGCTGATCATCACATCGCCTCATTTTAAGGGCCAGCCACAGTAACCGCCGTAGTAATTGTCAGGAGTTACTGTGCGCACGTCACGTCACGCTTGCCTCCTCGTTAACTACATCAATGCGTCGCCTCATGGGATCCGCTACGCCTTCTGACCTTCCGTGTGGCCTGATGCTGATTGGTCAATCTAGTGTGTACACGGCCACACGATGTGGCCCGCCCGCAAACGCGATCCCACTTCCTCACAGAGGGAGCGGTTAAATAGGGGAGGTGTGCGCCCGTTGGGTCCTTTCCCCATTTTGGCGCCCTTCTGCCCTTTCTTCTTCCTCGTTTTCTCCCGCGACAACGCCGCCGCCACCCATAGTTTTAAAAACCAGACCGGTTTGGTGGTTTAACCGAAAAAAACCTAAACCGATGACCTCACCGGTTTTTAAGAGGCACTGGTCCAAATAGCAAAAAACCAGGAAAAAAGAAGAAGTTGCAAGAGGAATCGAACTCAAGACCTTATCCTAGATAGAAATAGCATAAAATAAGGCCCAATACCACTTAAACACACCATGTTTTGTGATTACGTATTGAAATATACGCTTAATATACATTTTATTATCATTTTGTTCCGATTTTTGCTTAAATTTTAATTAAAAGGAACGGTTTTTTGTCGCCATCAAACTGAATGAACCACTGGTCCGACCAATAAAAACCTGAACCGATAGCCTCACCGGTTCGATCACTGGTCCGGTTTTTTAAACTATGTCGCCACTGCGATTGAGTAGTAGCGCCGTCGCTGCACTGCTTCCACACGCATCTGCATCGCCGCGGCCGTTGCGCACGTCCTCCGCCACGGATGGCTGCCAGTCTAGGCCGCTGCCCCCCACCACCACTAGCATCAGTGAGGGCAGCGAACTCGAGATGACCGAAGAGGAGCATGTCGTCGCCGAGCAGGAGATGGAGGAAGACGCTGCGACGGCGGACCGCGGTGCGTGGGCCGGATCCTGGGTCTACCAGGACGACCTAGACTGGCTCTACCGCACCAAGCGCATCCCTGCAGGCGTAACCGCACGCCTCGCCTCGGCCGAACTTGCCCCCTCACCCAATCCGGGTGAGTTTGTGGTGTTTCTGTCACATTTCCAGCGGGGATTCGGTTTGCCAGTTAGCGATTTTTTCCACGATTGGTTGAACACCTACGAACTCCAGCCACACCACCTTCCTGCCAACGCTATCACCTCTCTCTGCTTTCGCCTCCATGATCGAAGGCTATGCCGGATTATGGCCCACAAAGGAGCTATGGATCCGGTTCTTCGGCCTTCGTCATAACGTGATTCCGAACACCCAGCTTGATCCGGAGGACAAGCAGCTTACGCAGTTCGGGGCTGTGTCAATCTCTCCTCGGAGGCTATCCATCTTTCCCCAGGTTACCAGGCTGGAATCCTACAAGGGATGGGCTCGGACTTTCTTTTATCTTCGGAACGACGGCACCGAAGACCTGATCCGGCTCCGCCCCTATGCTCCGGGTCCTCCTAATCCGGAGTTGTGGGACGTTATCCCCAAGAAACCCACGGTCTTGGCCAACCAGGTCAACAAAAGGTTCGCGGAGCTGAAGGAGCTCGGGTTGCACAATGAGGACGCCATGATCACATTCGTCTGCAACCGGATCTCCCCCCTCTATAAGCGCACTCACAAGGTGTGTCACATGAGCTAGGGCCACGACCCCAACCGTACCTCGTCTTTTGAGCTGAGCAACACAGAGATTTACCGCCGGGTCAAGGCCCTCTTCACCACCGACAAGGACTTCTCCTCTGAGTGGACATGGGGAATTGAGCACTATTGCGGAGATAGGCTTCCTCTCGTGGTAAGCTTCGTGCGGCAAACTTTCTCCGGATTAAATCTTATGTCGGTTGTTGTTGTATATTTAACTCTGTCGTCTTTTCTCTCCTTTAGCAATTCCTTCAGCAAACCATCGAAGATGGCACCGATCCCTCCCTCAAATGGGGGCCTGACCAGGAGATGTCGGACGAGGAAGAGCCGGATCAGGAGATGTTCCTTCCAATGACCGATGCGACGAAGCGACCCACCGGTAAACTCTCTTCCAGTAGAGATTGGCCCGATGATGAAGATGACTCGGATGTCGAGGTGATGGAAGCATTTGACGTTGTCCCCCTTTCTTATGCTTTTTCGGCACTAGCTAACCCCGGTGGGCAGATCCATGAGGACCCTCCCCTTGCCGTGGGTGACGTTGTTCCGGTTGCACCGAAGAAGAAGCGGGGAGCTGCATCAACTTCTTCCTCTGGACCTTCTCAGCCAGCCAAAAGGCAAAAGAAGTCCGGGGAAAAAACTGCCTCCAAGCCTGCAACCAAGGCCCCAGCACGAAGGGCTCGGAAGCCGAAGGATCCCCTGACCTCGGATGCATAAGCCTCTTTTCCCTTTGCCATTCACTTGTTCTTGCATTGTTATAGTTTCTCATCCGACACTGTTTCATTCGGCAGGGCCGCGGTGGAGGTACCCCAGAGTGGATCTAGCATTGCTTCTCCGCTCCGGCTCAGCCCTTCTCCCCCTTGTGACAATGATTCACGCCCGATGAGCCCTATTTCAGAGGGTTCAACGGCTGCTCCAGGTTCCACACCACCTCGTCAAGAGGGGGGCAACCTTGGAGCGGGGGAGACAGGCCCAGCCTAGGCAGCGGCATCTACCACTTCAGCTTTGCCACAACCAGCTACAACCGAGGCTACCTCAGCACCTCCACCGAAGAAGAAACCAGCAGCAGCACCAGCACCAACTCCAGCACCAGTACCAGCACCAAGTTTAGCACCAGGACCAAGAGTAGCAGCAGCAGCGCCAAACTCCTCCGCCTCGTCCGAGACTTCCCAGTCTCGGCAAGAAAGTACCCAGGCAGCTCCCAAGGGTAAATCTGCCGCAACCACTTCCTCCTCTTAGCAGCCCAAAGGCAAAAAGGCCCCTGACGCCACCAGGGCAGCATCCGTCGAGGCTAGACAGCGTACTCTCGCGTCCATGCTTTCCAAGAAGCCTCCAGCACCGAAGGACGCCCCTGCCGAGCCAGCTGATGCGCAACAGATGGTTTAGCACACCAGCCCGGCTCTTGCCCTGGTTGAGAGGAGGGAGGAGCACGCAAAGGGCTTGGTGGCGCCCCATATGCCCAGCGGCGAGCGATACCCTCCGACCCTGATTGAATTCATCATGAATTGGAACAAGGGAGAGTTCGTTCACAACAACGATCTTCCGGAGAAGTTCGGCCCCGCTGAATTTTCTGCTCAAATGAACACAGCCGCTAAGGCAATTAACCTTGCGGGTCGGATGATGGAGGTACGTTACTTCCCCTTTTCCTTAGCATGTTGTAGATATTAATGATATAACCATTAGTCCCCGAGCCTCTGGGGCAGTAACTTGTTACTCGGCCAAATGCTCCTTAGAAAACTAACGTAGCTCCTTGATAACTTTGAATATGCACACACCCAGAGCCGGGTTAAGTTCCTCTTGGCCCGGGTTTTGTACACTTCGAATATGCACACACCTAGAGCCGGGTTAAGTTCCACTTGGCCCGGATTTTGTACACTTCGAATATGCACACACCTACAGTCGGGTTAAGTTCCACTTGGCCAGGATTTTTTATACTTCGAATATGCACACACCTAGATCCGGGTTAAGTTCCACTTGGCCCGGATTTTGTACACTTTGAATATGCACACACCTAGAGCCAGGTTAAGTTCCACTTGGCCCAGATTTTGTACACTTCGAATATGCACACACCTAGAGCCGGGTTAAGTTCCACTTGGCCCAGATATTGTATACTTCGAATATGCACACACCTAGAGCCGGGTTAAGTTCCACTTGGCCCGGATTTTGTTCACTTCGAATATGCAGACACCTAGAGTTGGGTTAAGTTCCACTTGGCCAGGATTTTGTACACTTCGAATATGCACACACCTAGAGCCGGGTTAAGTTCCACTTGGCCTGGGTTTTGTACTTCGAATATGCACAAGGCTAAGTTATATTTTTGTACTCTTTTCAGGTGACCACCATTTGCCGGAGTGCTGAGTTTCAACGTCTCCTGGACACTCACAAGATGATGCGCGCTAAGCATAACACACTTCTCACTGATCATGATAAGAGGGGTAAGTTTCTTCGCCAGCATTTTTCCATTTTCCTTCATCTTCTTCTACCGGACTAATCCATCATTCGGTTTTGGCAGCTGAGGTGGAGGCTGAGAACACGCTTATGAGGAGGAATCTGGATCATATCAAGGGTAAGTTATATCTGCTCAACCTTGCTATGCTTTTCATCTCCTTTCCTCCTTGGCTCGGCAAACATTCATACCTCAGCTTTGCCTGGTTGACAAACTATTTCAGTATCGCTAGAAGATAGTGTGCCCGTGCCTGATATGATACTGCATTTTCTCGAACAAGCAGGGCAGCATCAGGCCGAGCTCAAAAAGAAAGACAATGAGCCTGCCCTCCTCCAGACCAAGGATAATGAGATCGCCAAGCTTAAGGCCGAGATGAAGAAATTGAAGGCACAACATTAATCCGAGCTCCAAAAGGCTGGCCAAGACTTCACCGAGGAGCGCGAGCGCCTGAACCTCCAAATTGCCAAGGACCGAGAAATTCTCCAGGAGGCCGACGTCAAGCTTGAGTCGGCGAACGCTGAACTTGTGCAGCTTCGCAAAAGACGTGATGACTGTACTAGGGAGTTGACTCGGATCCTCAGCCATATTTCACGTAAGTTCCTTTCCCTTATCTGGCATATTTCTCCGGGTTACTTCACATGTCTTTTCTTTACCTACTTCTCTTATCTCGTTTTCAGGCAAATTTCCAGAGGGCACTGCCATCGCGAGCGCCGCAGTTGCTGATTTCCGCCGAGAGAGGGGTACTCCCGTTGGTCCTGACGCTGAAGAGATTCCCTATGACATGGAGGACTTGTTGGTCAGCCTGTCATCTCACGTGGAAATCATCAAGAACTATGGCAAGGATATCCTTGATGTTGCAGTCCGAATCTTCAACACGTTTTGGCATGCGGAAGACACTCCAGAGGGAACCGCACTTCTTGTTGAAAAGTTGATGGAATGCGAGACCCAGCTCGACCTTTGGAGGGAATCCACTGGACGCGCCGCAGCTGAGACCGTTCTCCACTACGTATGAGAAGATCGACCTCAACCTCTTAGCGCGCATGCGCACCGGATCCAAATGGACCAGTGACCCGGAGTGGGTAGCTCGGCGCAAGGCTTGCGCCCATAGCATTATCAAATACGCTCCCATTCATGAATGGACTGAGGGACCGAGCTTACTAGAAGCCGTCGGTGATGAAAACGCTGAAAACGTTGAAGATGGCTCGGATGAGGACGAAGAGGGCGATGCCTCGCACATTGAAGACAGTGAAGATGACGTCGAACTCCCTCCTCCTGCTGCTCCTTAAGTGAAAAAACTTTAAAGTTTATCAGATCCCCGGTATGCCGGGAGGAATTGTATCCAGTACACATGTGATATTTTGCTACTAAGTTTTTGTGCCAGATTAACTTGGGCGTAGTCCCCGAGTTTCATTTTCTTGTTCGTCCAATCTTTTGGCTCGGCTCGTGTCTACCTTGATTCGATTTTACGACTTACGAATCCGAGCTTCAAAAATTGTCTTAACAATACTTGGAAACTTTTAGGCTTAGCTCAAAATAAATCAGCATAATAAACTAAAAATACACAAGGTTAGTTCAAAAAACAAACGTCGGCTCGATTAAGTTCTTTTCCTTAGTGGTTTTTCATGTGCTATGCAATTCCAAACTTGTTCTCGTGCTTGCCATGAAGCCAATTCTTGTTGGACAACAGCAAGTCGAAGAGTTGGGTTTTTGGTGCTCACACACTACTAATCCGAGTTAAGTAGAACAACTTACTCCAGCTAACGTACAAATAACAAAAGACAACAAATATTATTAAGGCAGTCCCCAAGTTACTGCTCGAGGTGCCAACATTTCAGTGATAAGCTCATTGCCGGCATACATACCGACATACGAGAAGACTTGGATACATACACTTCTCTGCTAAGTGTAGAAAGGACGAAGTAGATCTACATTCCACGGATGCTTAGATTCCTCGCCGGACCTGTTCGCCTTGTTCTTTTCCTATGGCTTTGCATCTATAAGATAATAAGAATCATTGTGCAATGCTATGCTCATCATGAATGGCCCTTCCCATGGGGGGGATAACTTATGCATGCCAGCGGTACATTGTACCAACGGGAGTACGAGATCGCCTTCCCAGAAAACTCGGGGGCATATTTTCCGGCTATGATAGCGTCGGATATTTTGTTGATATATGGCAGATCTGGACAATGCGAATTCTCTCGCTTCTTCCAGCAGATCAACATCATTTTGTCGGGCTTCTTGCACTTCGGCTTATGTGTATTGGGTGACCCTAGGCGAATCATGCTCTATGTCGGCTGGTAATACAGCTTCAGCCCCATATACAAGAAAAAATGACGTATAGCCTGTTGATCGATTCAGAGTTGTTCTTAAACTCCACAGTACCACTAGTAGTTCTTCTATCCAACACCCCGCTGATCTTTGCAGCGGCTCAATGAGCCGGTGTTTTATCCCGGATAATACCAATCCGTTGGATCTTTCCACTTGTCCGTTCGAAGCGAGGTGGGCTACCGAGGCAACATCCAACCGGATCTTCTTATCCCGGTATAAACGTGCAAATGCTCCTTCTGCAAAGTTTGTGCCATTATCAGTTATGATACTGTGAGGATAACCGTATCTCAAGATGATGTCTTTGAGAAACGTCACGCCTGTAGCTCTATCACATTTTCTTATTGGCTTCACCTAGATCCATTTTGTAAATTTGTCCACCATGACCAAAATGTGAGTCAGATTTCCCCTTGCTGGTTTAAACGGGCAAACCATGTGCAAACACCACACGACAAATGGCCAGGTGATTGTTATGGTCTTGAGCTCCGACATTGGCATATGTGTCTTGGTAGCATACCTCTGACAACCATTGCACTTTCTCACCAGATCTTCTGCTTGTTCTAACGCACTTGGCCAGTAGAATCCATGCCGGAAAGCTTTTGCCACCAAGGCTCGGGACGAGGCATGATGCCCGCACTCCCATTGATGTATATCTCGGAGGATGTCAAGCCCTTCTTCTGGGTCAACGCATCGCTCGAGGACATTGGTCACACTCCTTTTGTATAGCTCGGAATTGATGATTGTGTATGCCTTTGCTCTCCTCTGAGTTTGCCTAGATAGCACCTCCTCAGTGGGTAACGTTCCATCTTTCAGGAATCGAAATATAGGCAGTGCCCAAGCTGGTATGGCTCGCACAGGGAACACATCCTCATCAATTTCCATCTGATCCACCAACATAACTTCAACCGGATCACGCTGAGTAGTCCCCGGGTCTTACGAAGCAGTCCCCGGGTTTGCCGAGGCAGTCCCCGGGATTCGCGCACCACCTCCCGTGTCAATGTCCATGGGCACGGCTCCGGAACCTATATCCTCCGGGACGTAAATTGAGTCGGTTTCTGGGGACAGCCTGATAGATGGTTTTCTGAGGTGTTCCAATGCTACCCCCGGGGGAATTGCTTGTCGGGTTGATCCGAGCTTCGATAGTACGTCGGCAGCCTCATTTTCCACCCGGGGTACATGGTGAAATTCACATCCCTCAAAGTAACCAGATATATTCTGCACATGAAATCTGTACAACGCCATATTTGGATCAAGGGCGTCCCACAGTCCCGACACTTGTTGTACTACCAAATCTGAGTCGCCAAAGCATAGGATCCGACGTATCCCAATTTCTTTTGCCACTTTGAGCCCATGCACAAGTGCTTCATACTCAGCGAGATTGTTTGATGCCGTGAAATGGATCTGTAGCACATATTTCAGCTGGTCCTTCTTTGGCGAGGTAAGTACAATTCCGGCGCCTAGCCCGGTTTTTGTTTTTGACCCGTCAAAGTGCATCCTCCAGTAATTCGGATCTGGTAGCGGTGGTTCGTATTGTACCCCGGCCCAGTGCACAAAAAAGTCGGCCACAACCTAAGACTTGATTGCTTCTCTTCTGTCATATTGTGGTGCATAGGGAGCTAGTTCAATTTCCCATTTTGCAATCCTACCACTCGCATCCTTGTTACTCATTATCTCGGATATGGGAGCCTCACATATTACCCTGATGGGATGCTCCTCAAAGTAATGCTTCAACTTCTTAGCTGCCATATACACACCATATGCCACTTTCTGATAGTGTGGGTAGTTCGGCTTTGAGGCAGACAACACCTCGCTCAGATAATACACTGGCATTTGCACTGACTTACCCTCTTCGTCGCGCTCTACCACAATCACTACACTTACAACTCGGTTGGTTGTGGCTATATAGAGAAACATTGGCTCCTTTGATAGTGGAGAGGCTAACACTGGTGCAGTGGCTAACGTCTTCTTTAAGTGAGCAAAGGCTTGATTGGCCTACGGCGTCCAAACGAACTTATCCGACTTTTTCATGAGTTGGTAGAGAGGCAATGCCTTTTCTCCCAACCGACATACAAACCTACTTAACGATGCCAGGCAACCAGTGAACTTCTGTACATCGTTAAGACACTTCGGCAGTTCCATTCGCTCAATGTCCCGAATTTTAGTTGGATTGGCTTCGATACCTCAGCTGGAGACAAGAAAACTGAGTAACTTTCCAGCCGGGACACCAAAGGTACATTTCTCCGGGTTAAGCTTCATCCGGAACCTTCTTAGGTTCACGAACGTCTGCCTGATATCGTCAAGGAGAGTCTTTCTTTCCTTGGTCTTGATAACCACATCATCCACATACACTTGTACATTTTGACCTATTTGGTCGTGCAAACATTTATGCATACATCTTTGGTACGTTGCTCCTGCATTACGTAAACCAAACGGCATGGTGCGATAGCAATAAGCCCCATACGGGGTGATAAATCCAGTCTTTATTGGATCATCCAGATTCAGAGGTATCTGGTGGAAACCAGAATATGCATCAATGAATGACAATAGTTCACATCCAGCAGTCGATTCTATGACCTGATCTATTCTTGGCAGTGGAAATGGATCTTTTGGACACGCCTTGTTTAGGTTCGTGCAATCGATACACATATGCCAAACCACTGCCACATTCGGATCATCCTTCTTCTTCTCCACCAGCACCGGATTAGATAGCCAATCCGGGTAAAGAACTTCCATGATAAATCCTGCAGCCAACAACCGAGCTATCTCATCTCTGATGACGTTCCTCCTATCTTCGGCGAAGCGGCGGAGAGGTTGCTTCACCGACTTTGCTCCGGGTCTCACATTCAAAGTGTGCACGGCCAACTCCCTCGGGACACCTTGCAAGTCTTGTGTGGACCAAGCAAAAATGTCTCGATTCTCACGGAGGAAGTTGACGAGCTCGCTTTCCTATTTGTCATTTAACCGGCCACCAATTGTTACGGTGTGCTCTGGGAACATATCACCAACATGCACCTTCTTGGTTTCTTTCGTGGCTTGGAATGAGACACTTCCATGCGGGTACTCAGCACCGGCATATACTGCTGTGCGGACTGAGCCAATGCCGCCACCTCTTGGATTTTTCTTTTCTCTTGCGCAATCACAAGTGACTCGGCTAGGTTAGACCTGGCTGACGCACACTCAATGGAACGTCGGAAATCTCCAGCAATGGTAATTACTCCGTTTGGCCCGGGCAGCTTCATCTTCAGGTAACTGATGTGACAACTTGCCATGAACTTCTTTAGTGATGGTATTCCGAGTAACGCGTGATATGCACTTTCTAAGTTCACCACTTCAAACTCCAAATTCTCAGTTCGGCAGTTATCACTCGTGCCAAACAATACGTCAACCCGGACTTTACCTATTGGCTCACAAGAGATGTCGGGCACAATACCATGGAAAGTTGTCCTCGTAGCCTGGAGCATGTTCTCCGAGATACCCAACTTGTGCATTGTATCTGCATACATGATGTTTATGCTACTGCCATTGTCAATCAGTACCTTTGAGAACCTCACATTGATGTTTGGCCCGATGAATGTCGGATCCAGCACTAACGCATACGAACCACGACTCGGCATAAGCTCGGGATGATCTTTAATGCTCCAGGTGATTTCCTGGTCCGACCAAGGCATATACCTCGTCACTCCTGGCATTAACGCATTCACCTCCATATGTCGGTGCCGCAAGCTCTTTCTATCTGTTTCCTCAGTGGTAAACACACAGTAACTCTGATGATGCTCTCTGTACTCATTCCTCCCCTCATTTCCGGGGTACCTCTGATCCGGCTGATGCTGGTTTTCTACTTGATGCACTGCATCCCTTCTCTCATGGTTATCATACCTCGGCGGAGGGGGAGGCAACATTAGTTGTTGCGTGTTCGCTCCGGAGAGCAATTGCTACCGGGGTAACTCCTGCCGAGGTTGATCATTCCGGGGTGCCTGAGCATTCCCCGAACCACCTTGTTCTATCTTACGCATCCACTCGCATTGCCTCATTGTATGACCCGCTGGGTTATTTGGATTTCGCATGTGAAATTTACACGGCTGATCCAACATCGACTCATAAGTGTACCTCGGACGGTCCTTCTTTTCTTGCCACTGTTTCTTCTGCTCTAGCGTCCAAGTTTTCTTGCCATCATTTCTTGGTGTGCATTGTCCCCCTCCAGTTTTCTAACGTTGATTGCCTCCTGCTCCGGGCTGATCTTGATTGACAGCTATAACTTGTTGCGAACTGTACCGGTGATCCGGTCTTTCATCTCTTCTTTTACCTCTGTAATCATTCCTCCGGGATGATCCGGCTCCATCTCTCTGGTAGTACTCCTCATTTGATTCGTTTGACACGAGCCTGGGTTGAGTTGGATCACCCAAAGCATACGAATCAGCAATCCGGATCATCTCTGCCAATGTGGTTGGCATTTTCCTTTGCAACTTCTGCCACAGCTCGCTTGCATATCTGCACCCTTGCGCAAACCACGCTATTGCTTGTGACTCTATCACACCCTCACACGAGTTTCTCACGGTACACCACCGGGTTAAGAACTCCCGGTCCGTCTCGTTCGGTCTCTGCTTACACATAGCTAGGGTCTGTGGCCTATTTGGCCTCTGATACGTACTTGAGAAATTGCTGATAAACATTTCCTCAAAATCGATCCACCAGTTAATACTTCCGGGCGGCAAATTGTTTAGCCATACCCTTGCTGGCCCCTCCAACATCTGGGGTATGTATCTCACAGCCCATCTCAAGTTGCCTGTAGCAATTTTCACAGCTGTAGCATAGTTTATCAACCAATCCTCCGGCTTAGTACTGCCGTCATACGTCTTTGTGCCTCTGGGTAACTGGAAGTTAGGTACCGGCAGCTCCTTCATGATCCGGGGCCCAAAACACACAGGACCCGGTGGATCTTGACATTCGATCTGCTCCGACCTATACAGTCGATCCAGTTTTAACCTGGCATCATCAGGCATCAAATCCCTGCTTCCCAATCTTGACCCTATCACATGATAGTCCGGCCTTGGGTATCCCGCGTTCACCATTTCTGAATCTCCATCATTATACCGGTCCTACTCTCGTGGAGTACCTCTCTGTTGTATACCTCGGCCGGCACTTTGCTCTTGCCTCGGTATATTCCGCTGCTGCGGTTGTCCTGCTCCTGCCGAGTTTCGCCGTCCGGCATTGCCGTTTACAGCATTTCCTTGACCGGCATTGCCTTGGTTGCAGTTACCTCGGCCAGCTTCACCTCGGCTCACACTTCGTCGATCATCATTTCTTTGTACTTCTTTTCCTTTCCCTGCCCTTGTACGGGACGACCTGTTTGTTTCTTCTGGCCGAGGTTACTACCTCTTCTCTCCTAGGACCACCATGAAAGAGACGATGCGGCTCCAGCAGATTTCTCCGGGTGACCCACCGCCGAATGAATGATCTTGGAGGCCCCAGCTCTCTCCGAGTTAGCCCTGAGCAATTCCTCATTTTGCCTATTCGCGATCCGAACCAACTCATTGACCCTATCTTGTTGTCTCTAACGGGCTTCACCCGTTAGACCCTCTAACTCGGACGCAGCTAAATCCGCTGCTCTGAGGTTCTTAGCCGGGGTACTATACCTCGGCATCCCCACGGACAAACAGTTCTCTGACTCCTCAATCCGAGTGTCTCCCTCTTTGTTCATTTCGCTTATGAGGTTTCTCCCCTTTACTTTTACAGCATCAACTTTATTTGCCTTTGCATACTCACACAGCGTCATGTTCAACGACTGCTGAGCCGCGGCTATCTTTTTCGCACCCTCTAGTATTTTTTGCCTAGTTTCCTCTAGCTCGGCCTCCGGCTGAGCCGGATCTACTACTGCTACTACAGGGTTTGCCAAGCTATCCATCCCTTCCTGTAGCACATTCTCAGACCTCTCTAGTGGAGGACCTCTACCTTTCCTCCGTGCCTTAGGCGTTACCTCGGGATCTGGTGCCGGATCCTTTCTTGCGCCTGCACCAGGCGCCGTCATCATTACCTCAGGATGGTCCGGGGAGCGAGTGATACGCGCCCCGTGATCCATGCTAAGGGGTGGATCCCCTGTCTCGACGACGTGCCGCGGATGAACGCATGACACATCGATAGCAACATAGACCTTGTGCGCGCCGAGCTTGACGAAGAGGCCGTTTCGCAGAAGCAGGTGCGTGCCGAAGCAGCCACCGTTGTCGCTGACAAAGTCCAGCGCTCCAAAGCGCTGAACGAGCCCGGAGACGATGCTTTCGCTGGTGCCGATGAGGTTTCCCGTCCGGATCTTGACCCCTGCTAGCGCCGCTAGCCCCACGGTGGGCGCCAACTGTCATGGTGGTGTCACGGCAGATGCCATGGATAGGCTAATGGTGGGGACTAAATGCACTAGGGGAATCCAGGGAGGGATAGTGAGGTGATTCCACACACAGAAGGTTTATATTTGATTCACTTCCAAGGTTTACAAGTGCTCCTAGATCTGTATTGGAGAGAGGAGGAAGAAGGAACTCTCTTACTCTCACCGCTAGATAGCCCTCAGGAACCAAGTAAAAACTAGCCAATAGATCTCAACCTAGTAAGACTCAACCCGTTCAAGCCCAACCCCTCTATAGAGGCCCTAGCCCTCCTTATATAGGGGTGGCTAGGTCTCTACTTAGGGCATACGTGGAGGCATATTCCCTGGAATATGCCTCCTCCCAAAATAGTATGCCGACCGGGTCGCTTTTCCCCGCGTCACCCACGCAGAGCTACGTGAGCCTCTGCGGTGCCTACGTCAGCCGATATTGGCGTCGTCATCTCTGTCGGCCACGTGTCGGTGGTCCTGCCTCTGTTCGCTTCTCTCATGCCGTGCGTACCCGGGCTACTTTTGACCAGCGAGATACCTTCCTTCTCCTAGAAGCTTGACATGACCCGGATCGTGGTTGATCCGGCCACACCTGTTCCTGCATACAAGCTAGATTCATCCATCCGACTTACAGCTTAAGTCGGTTGAGACCCAGTTAGGCGGACATCCCCTAGTCCGGGTTACCCCGAGATTCGGCCTGCCTTGAGGCGACTCGGCCAGCATTCGCTTTGACCTTGCCGTACCTCGGCTAACTCAGCCTTTATACCCCGGCGTGACCCTATCCGGGGGTATCCCCCCAACAACACCACACTCTTGCGCACGCAGCCGTGACCACGAACGGTAGTATGCAATCTAATAATTCCCAATGGAACAATAGATCACACTCAATTATAGTTGTAGAATTCAAACACAGGGAAATTCCAGAGGTTCTATAAAAGAATCAACTCCAAAATATTTTAACGTGGTCTAAACCCTAAACTACGGCGCCCCCATCTATTTAAGGGTTAAGGGCCGGCGACTACGACTCGGAATAACAGTTCGACTCAACCTAGACTAATATACAACCGACCCAAGGTGGGGAGGCTCAAGGCGCACTGGCCTATTCTTCTGTCGCAGAGTTGGACTTGGTTCTCTGTCGCGGCAGAAAACTGCGTGGTTTCTCTGCCGTGGCAGACATCCCTCGACCATGTGTTGATCTTCTCGTGGATTGCTCCTTGCGCTTCCTCCCTCTCCTCCCTCACGCATTCCTCATTGATCAACACGCCATGTTCCTTCGGCTCCTCGCTCTGTGCTATGCCTTCTTCTCCTAAG
Organism: Avena eriantha; assembly: GCA_910589775.1. Lineage (NCBI taxonomy): Eukaryota > Viridiplantae > Streptophyta > Magnoliopsida > Poales > Poaceae > Avena > Avena eriantha. The sequence continues at coordinate 353,693,394 of OU342744.1, forward strand.
TACCTGATCATGCAATAATTCAAAGACTTTGGCTGTTGATGTCTATGCACTTCTATTCTTGTAGACAGTTGTTGGGCCTCCAAGTGCAGAGGTTTGTAGAACAGTAGTAAGTTTTCCCTTAAGTGGATCACCCAAGGTTTATCGAACTCAGGGAGGAAGTGATCAAAGGTATCCCCTCTCAAGCAACCCTGCAATCAAGATACAAGAAGTCTCTTGTGTCCCCAGCACACCCAATACACTTGTCAGGTGTATAGGTGCACTAGTTCGGCGAAGAGATAGTGAAATACAAGTGGTATAGATAATTATAAGTGGTAACGGTGATAGAAAATAGCTTGATGGCGTTGAAAATACTAAAGTAAAACTGAAATAAAGATAGAAGCAAGCAAACATGTAATAGATCTAATAGCAAACGGTGTTTCAGTGCTTAGAAACAAGGCCTAGGGATCATACTTTCACTAGTGAACACTCTCATATAAATATTTTCTCTTTATGATACTATGCTGAACTACTCTCCGTTTGGACACTCTAATCGTTGGTAGGGATATAACAACACACCTCAAAGTAAGCCTTTCCCATCTAGATAACCCCACATTGTCACCTTGAGCACTAGATGGTTCCAATAAACACCACAATTTCATAAAGACATCCAACTCCAAATATAACTCATAACAAATATTTGTAATCTCTAGCCTAAGTGCCACCATGGTGTGCATGCTGTCACTTTCACACACATGGGGAGAGCAGAGATCTAATAAAGCACTTGAGTAGCAAGGTAGATCCATAGATTACAAGCTCATGATCTCAATAAGATCACGCATAGAGAGAGAGAGATGAACACATAGCTACCAGTAGAACCCTTAGCCTCGAGAGAGAACTACTCCCTCCTCATCATGGGAATAAGCAATGGTGATGGAGATGGTGGTGGAGATCGATGGAGATGGCTCCGAGGGCACTTCCCCGTCCTGGCAGGGTGCCGGAACAGAGACTTTGTATCCCCCGAATCTCCCCTTCGGTGGCGGTAGCGCTGCGGAACTTTTCGTGGTTGGAAGCTTGACGATTTAGGGTTTCTGCCTCGAGAGGAATATATAGGCGAAGGAGGCAAGGTCGGTGGCCAGCCAGGGGGACCACACCATGCCCTGGCGTGGCCTGGGGGTACCCGCGCCTGGGGGGTTGTGGCCTGGCCCTGGCCCTCCTCCGTCTCGTATTCTGGCTCCATGAGTCTTCCAATAAAATAGGAACTTTGGCTTTTGTCCCGTCCAATTCCAAGAATATTCATTTTCGAACTTTCCTGGAACCAAAAACAGCAGAAAACAGGCAACTGGTACTGTGGCTCTTGTTAATAGGTTAGTCCAAGAAATCATAGGAAAAGTACTCCAAAGTGTGGACAAAACATAAGAAAGTAGATAAAACCAAGCATGGAACATCAAAAATTATAGATACATTTGCAATGTATCAACATCCCCAAGCTTAACTCCTGCTCGTCCTTGAGTAGGTAAGTGATAAAAAGAAAGAATAATTTGTGAGGTGACAAGCACCATCAAAGACTTGATCAAGGTATTTGTAAAACATTCAAAGCTGGGATCATAGTACTTCAATCATAACATGAAAGACAAAGTTCTAGCAATAAGACAAAGAAACTATGATGCAACATGAAAATGCACAAACAAAAGATTCATGAATAACAATGCTTTGCAAGACATTTGTTTGTTTCACATAAAGAAAACATAGCATAATAGTATTCAGCTTGTCCCTCATAGAGTAGCAAATATAAATGCATAGGACACCTTCAAGTTCATAAGACTGACTAGATACAAATAGTTTAAAACAAACAATATCAAGTTATGCATCAATCAACTAGTCTTGGGACAATGCACATAGAACTAAGAATGGCCACTATGCTCTCAAAGTAGGTGCATAAAGGTAGAAGGTGGAGACTCAATATAATGGTGGAAGAAAGGCCTTCATAGAAGGAAGTAGGGATTCAAGTCTCATAAAGAGCTTCCAAAAATTATGGTACTTATAGCTTTCAGCACTCATTGCCCCTATCATAAGCATCTTTAAGGTAATTAAGGTTAAAGTGATACAACTAAGAGGATATGCTGGACAAGTTATAAACTGAAATCTCATGCCCCTAACTTACGAAGACCGAACCTCATGCTACTCAACTTTAGTCACAAGTAAGCTCTTGTCATTGTAAGTACATGTGTATCATAAACAACCGCCAGTGGGGTACCCTTGCACATGATACAGGAGCTATCCCATAATCAAAATGACAAGGCAAGCGGACAATGAGCATCTCAGCGATCTTTTTATTTGCTATTTGCATAGGTTTTTATTGAGGATGCTTCATAGAGTGCTCATTATGGTGATGCTGCAAGTTTCCACCATGATTAGGCATGGCTTAGGCTAGCGGCACATGCGTTTCTCTAACACACATACAAACTCCATGATCTTACAAGTTCCCCTTTTATTTCACACCGCCAGGATCCATAAGAAAAAGAACATGAATCAACGGGGTACAAAGTACAAGTGCAATGTTGAAAGAGTTCCCCATGATACATGGTTGTGCTAATTTCAACTTATAAAGCGCAAGCATATACGCAACAAAGAAGGACCCAATGGCTCAAGTTTATTAGATGCAAAAAAGTAAAGTGTGCCATCAAGTTCGTGAGAGCTTTATTCACTAGTTTTCTCGTAACAATTTTAATTTGGAAGATAAAAAAAGCATGAATATACTTGGAATAGCATAATCTAGTAGGTAGGTATGGTGGACTCTTTGGAATAACTTGGTTTAGGGAGTTGGATGCATGAGTGGAACTCATACTTGGTTGTGGAGGCTAGCAAAAGACTGGGAGCGACAAACTAAGAGAGCAGTAACGGCCATAAGCATGCAGAGCGACAAAACATCATTGATCAAAGCATAAAGTGATACTACAAGTTGAAAACTAAAGGATCATAAAGGCTATGGTGACTTGAGATAGTCATAACATGGTGTGAGCATGCGCCAAGTCAACCCAAAGAAAGCATCAAAGGAGAATACCACTATACTATGCTTTCATATGCTAAAACAACAAATGATTCATCCAAGGCACATTAAGAAACTCAATTGTTTATAACAAGTCATGCTACAGCAAAGAATACTAAGCATAAAGCCAAAACAATATCAAGCATGGCATGACAAAGCATAGGCCACAGTCAAAAACAAGCTCTTTTTACCACTTAAGCATGAACTTTCCTACTCTTTTCCAAACCAAACCAAACTATTTCAAAACCAATGTATGAAAGAGGGGGTCCAACCAATTTATTCAGAAAACTAAGAAAACAAAAGCAAACGAAAAACCTAAACGAAAACGAAAAAGAAGACGCTCCAAGAACAACACAACTGTGCATGAAACAATAAAAATGAAGCGTTTGGAAGAAACCTGGGATTTTATTGATGAAGAAGGGGGATGCCTTGGGCATCCCCAAGCTTTGACGCTTGTACTTCTTGGATATTTGTCAGGGTGACAGGCGTGGCATCCCCAAGCTTGAGCTTTAGTCCATCCTTCATCTCATTACTCATTCCTTCCATACACTTGAAGTTTTTCCTTCATACAAAACTTCACACAATCTTTATTAGCAACATTAGTGCACTCAAGATAATAAGTCTTTAGGTTCAGTTCTAACACCAATAAAACTTCCATTAAAACACAAGATACTTTATCACTTGCCTCAAAAAGCTCAATTCCCCAAACGGAACCCAAAAAGGAACCAACAAGAAGCAAATGAAAATAATGGCAGAAATCTGTCAAAACAGAGCAGCAGGTAAAGATGAATGTTTTCGAAGACCTTCTGTTGCTCAAATCGAAAATTGTTGAACTAACGAAAGTTAGATAACAAGCTGGGGCAGAAGAAAAAAAATTCATGCCTCAAAAGGACGTACAGAGATTTTACACGAATTTTTACGATGAAGCACAGAAATCTGTTTCAGGACAGTAACTTTCCCAATCATTACTTCTCTCTCATTAGAGGTTACTCTTGGCACAAAAAGCAAATAAAAAGGATAATGAGCGGTTATTACTGAAGTAATAACTTCCAAGACTCATCTAAAACTTTTGGGTTATCTCCCAATAAGTACTTTTCTTTAATGCCTTTAAGTTAGGCATGATAGTTTGAGAAGATGCTCAAATGAGAATATGAATTGAAGTAAAAGAGAGCATCAAGAAGCAAATTCAAAACACATTTAAGTCTAACCCACTTCCTATGCATCGGAATCTTGTAAAGAAACAAGTCATGAAAGCACAAAGCAACAAGCATAGGAAAGCAAAACAAGTGCAACTTCAAGACTTTAAACATAAAGAGGGGAAGCTTAATATTATTGAGATGCATAAAACCATGTTTCCCTCTCTCATAATAACTTTCGGTAGCATCATGAATAAAATTAACAATATAACTATCACATAAAACATTCTTATCATGAGCCACATGTATATAATAATTATTACTCTCCACATAAGCATAGTCATTCTTATTAATTGTGGTGGGAGAAAATTCAACAAAATAGTTATCATTATTATTCTCATCGCCATAATTATCAAATATAGGAGGCATATTGTAATCATAATTAATTTTCTCCTCAATAATAGGTGGACTGAAAATATCATATTCATCATTGTAATCATCATATATTGGAGGCATAGTATCATAAAAATAAATTTTCTCCTCCATGCTTGGGGGACTAAAAAGATCATCTTCATAAAAACAAGCTTCCCGAAGCTTAGAATTTTCCATAGCATTAGCTATAATTTTGTCCAAAGAATTCATACTAACAACATTGCTATTAGCATGCAAATAAAGTTCCATAGGTTTTTTAATTTTCTCTTCAAACACTTCATGTCCTAACTCAAGATAAATACTATAAAGCTCTCTAATTTTGTTGTTGTTTTCCATTAAGCCAAACTAGTGAAAACAAGAAACCAAAAGACAAAATTGCAGAATCTAAAGGAAATAACTTTGAGCACTCACGCCGGAGGATGTGAGTACCTTTTAGCTTACCTCCCCGGCAATGGCGCTAGAAAATAGGCGTTTGCCATGGGAGGTTCTTCTTCTTTAATCCTCCGATGTGAATACCTTTTACCTTACCTCCCCGGCGACAGCGCCAGAATATAGCTTGATGTCTACGCACTTGTATTCTTGTAGATAGTTGTTGGGCCTCCAAGTGTAGTGGTTTGTAGAACAGAAGCAAGTTTTCCCTTAAGTGGATCACCCAAGGTTTACCGAACTCAGGGAGGAAGTGGTCAAAGGTATCCCCTCTCAAGCAACCCTGCAATCAAGATACAAGAAGTCTCTTATGTCCCCAACACACCCAATACACTTGTCAGGTGTATAGGTGCACTAGTTCGGCGAAGAGATAGTGAAATTCAAGTGGTATAGATAATTAGAAGTGGTAACGGTGATAGAAAATAGCTTGATGGCATGGAAAAGACTAAAGTAGAACTGAAGTAAAGATCGAAGCAAGCAAACCTGTAATAGATCTAATAGCAAATGGTGTTTCAGTTCTTAGAAACAAGGCCTAGGGATCATACTTTCACTAGTGAACACTCTCATATAAATATCTTATCTTTATGATACTACGCTGAACTACTCTCCGGTTGGACACTCTAATCGTTGGTAGGGCTATAAGAGCACACCTCAAAGTAAGCCTTTCCCATCCAGATAACCCCACACTGTCACCTTGAGCACTAGATGGTTCCAATAAACACCACAATTTCGTAAAGACATCCAACTCCAAATATAACTCATAACAAGTATTTGTAATCTATAGCCTAAGTGCCACCATGGTGTGCACGTTGTCACTTTCACACACATGGGGATAGCAGAGATCTAATAAAGCACTTGAGTAGCAAGGTAGATCTATAGATTACAAGCTCATGATCTCAATAAGATCACGCATAGAGAGAGAGATGAACACATAGCTACCGGTAGAACCCTTAGCCTCGAGAGAGAACTACTCCCTCCTCATCATGGGAATTAGCAATGGTGATGGAGATGGTGGTGGAGATTGATGGAGATGGCTCCGGGGGCACTTCCCCGTCCCGACAGGGTGCTGGAACAGAGACTTTTTGTCCCCTGAATCTCCCCTTCGATGGTGGCAGCGCTGCGGAACTTTTCATGGTTGGAGGCTTGACAATTGAGGGTTTCTGCCTCAGGAGGAATATATAGGCGAAGGAGGCAAGGTCGGTGGCCAGCCAGGGGGCCCACACCATGCCATGCCGCGGCCTGGGGGCACCCGCGCCTGGGGGGGTGTGGCCCGGCCCTGGCCCTCCTCCGTCTCGTATTCTGGCTCCGTGAGTCGTCTGGTAAAATAGGAACTTTGTCTTTTGTCCCGTCCAATTCCGAGAATATTCATTTTTTGACTTTCCTGGAACCAAAAACAGCAGAAAACAGGCAACTAGCACTGTGGCTCTTTTTAATAGGTTAGTCCAGGAAATCATATGAAAAGTACTCCAAAGTGTGGACAAAACATAAGAAAGTAGATACATCCAAGCATGGAACATCAAAAATTATAGATACATTTGCAATGTATCAGCAGTATAAAATTCTCATTAATTAGAACACCAGGTTTATTAAGAAACAAGTTCACCTGTTGTTCTAGCAGCTTAGCACGAGCTCTTGTGACTGGTCCAATCCTTATCTCATTGGATTAATCCTTCTTTGCAATCAGAACATCTTTATTAGCAATTGAGGTAGGTGTAACTGTAGGGATGTCCTCATCATCTCCCCCCCTTCAAAAGTCGTCGACCTCGATGCTCCAAGGTCTTCTCCAGCATATGGTGACAAATCAGCAACGTTGAAGTTGTTGCTAGTACCACCAAACTCCTCAATAGTTATATCAATCGAGTAGGCATTATCATTAATTTTGGCTAGCACCTTGTAAGGACCAGCACCACGTGGCTTCCATTTGGACTTGCGAAGTAGTGGAAATCTGTCATGTCGCTGATGCACCCAAACCATATCTCCAGGCTCGAACAACACTTCTTTTCTTGCTTGATTCCTGGCAGCAACAATGTTCTTGCCTTTCTTCGCAATTGTCTCTCTAGTCTTCTCATGTATCTTCTTCACGTAAGCAGCACGTTTGATGCCTCCATATCAACTCTCTCATGTAATGGCAGAGGTAACATTTCCAATGGCGTCAATGGCATGAAACCATACCGATGTAGCCCAACCTTCGGTCGTGACCACATCTGGTCTCCAACTTATGCCAAGTTGTCATGGACTCCAAAGGTGAATCCGTTCCTCTTTGTGAGCCCACTTCCCCCATTGAATGGTATACTACTTCATACTCCGTACCATATTCATGATAGGTTCACACCAACAAGTACGGAGGCATGGGAGGAAGCCTGGAGCACCAAGCCAAACAAGATGGAGGCTTGGAAGAGAAGACGGAATAAGCAGCAGCTTGAGCACCGGAGTCTCCGGCGAGCGCACACTGGAGTCTCCGGCCCGAAGAAACCAGAGTCTCCGGCCTGCGGACCCCGGAGTCTCAGGACCCATCTCTGGACCGACCCCCAGATCGAGCTTGAGGACAGTCTGTCTACCACTTCGGAGAAAAACCGGAGTCTCCGGACCCCACACCGGAGTCTCCGGCCTGAGCGTATGGGCCTGCGGATTGCCAGCTGGGCCTTTGGCCCATGTACCCCTTAGTCCGCCTAGACTTTCCCCTTTTATTCCTAAAGTACCCTTAAACTAGTGGCTGGCCTATATATAGTGCCCCCACCCCCTCATGTAACCCTAGGCATAGATGATAGACTAAAAAAAAACCCCTTTGTGGAATCTCTAGTTTTGCCTCATCGCCTTCTACCAAAGGGGATGGATTATCGTCACCACCTCGTTAGAGTTTGCATCGCGCCTCCCTCGTTGTACACGACCTTGGCATCGGTGTCCCTTTGCCAAGACGTCAAGACCCTCTCCGCGTGGGATCGACGTAGCACATTGACCGATATTTCCTTGCGAGGATTCTATCGGACTGGTGGCCACCGGTGAGAGCAATCGGGCTTGTATCGTGTGTGTTTTGTGTGTGTTCATCGTGTTCTTTGCGAGGTGTGCGTCTGCTTCCGCTACCTTCTCCCTTTCCCCTCGCTTTCTCATCGATTTGACCACGAGATCCGTGAAGATCGGGCCACCCACGGGGTTACCTCATAACATCTGGTATCAGAGCTATCTAATTCCTTCATTTCCCCTACCAATTTGGTGTTTTAGTTCGAGTTTTTCCACCAAAATCGCGTCCCGGACGAGTTCTGCACGTCCTGGAACCTCCGGAGAGGAGATTTCAGCCCCTAGACCAGAGATTCCGGTCCAGACCGGAGTTTCTGGCAAAGTCTCCGCCACCCACTGTTGACAGCAAATCTGTTTCACCGTTTTGGGCATAACTTTTGCATAGGAACTCAGATTTTGGTGTTCTTTAGCTCGTTTTGAAGAGGAGAAGGAGCTCTACATCATCATATCCGTGGTTCCTGCTATCTACTCCATCCAAATTACGTGAGAAAGGCGGAATCCACCAATAAAGGGTGCAGATCGGCGAAGAAAGGTATAAACATTCCGCGACTTCTCCCCACTTGCATCCCCTTGTGAGCTACACTAGCGTCTCTACTTGCACCAATTTATCCGTGCATATCTTGTATCCCACCAATTTATTGCAATCGAACTAGCGTCTCTACTTGCACTTGTGTGACACGAGCTTATAGTCTTCGCTAGGTAATCATTTGGTTCTTAGCTCACTTTCTCCATCGCACAAGTCCCATTTATCCCACCGTGTGTGTTTCCTTGTACATAATTCCTATCTTGTGGATTGACTTGTTTTTCTTTCTGATCATCGTGGTTCTTTACTTGCCATTACAATATCTTGATTTCGGATTGTTCTTGGACACGCCACCTTCCATACCTATCCACCATAATCTTTGTGTGTGTGTGTTTTAGTGGTTAGTTGGTTTTGGTGTTCCGTGTGAACTTCACTTTGCTTGGTTTTGATTGCTCTCAAGTGTTTCCACTTGCACGATACTATCTTCCAAGGTAAAGTAAGGTTTGACGTTGCATTCCTAACCCCCTACCACTTCCATATACACCACTTGGTCTTGTGAATCTTGTCTAGGGACTCCAGATCCGAGGATGATATCTATGAAGAATCCATGATGAGCCACCACGACTACGACTCCACAAGTATAGAGGACATGATGGAGCACTACACCGACAATGGCTCCACATGCTTTGAGGACCCGGGGCATTGCACCTATGATGACTCCACATGCATGGAAGACATGGAGAACGTCATCAACTATGGCTCCTCAAGCATGGAGGACATGGAGCTCTACATCGACAATGGCTCCTCATGCATGGAGTACATGGAGCACTACACTGAAAATGGCTCCACATGCTTGGGTGATATGGAGTAGTACATCATCAACGACTCCCCAAGCATGGATGACTATGAGTGCTACAATGACGACGCCTCACCAAGCATGGAGGACATGGCGAGCTTCACCCACTTTGAGGGCTCTTCTATGAGCCATGAAGAATACCTCCACCGCTTGGAGATGGAGGACTACTATGCCAAGCTAGCGAAGACACGTCATAAAGAAACCATGACCTTCAAGGCCAAGCGTGCCACACCAAAGGGCACCACCTACTTCGATGATCCACCTCCAAGGCGTCAAGCGCCACCACCTACATGGCGCCATGCACCACCATCTCCAAGGTGACGAGCGCCATCACCTCCAAGCCACCAAGCACCACCATTTCCAAGGCGCCAAGCACCACAACCTCGAAGGCGTCAAGTGCAACAACATCCAAGGCAACAAGTGCCACCACCTACAAGAAGAGTGGCACCCCAACATCATCTTCCCAAAGAGGCGCCACGAAGCAAGAATCTTCATTGACATACATCCTCTAGAGATCATCGCCAACATCAAGAGAATACAAGACGTCGTTCGAGGCAACTTCGCCATGAAGACGGAGAATACATGTTGAGCACCATCCATAACGCTCAACCTAGCTCAAGAAGGCACCACCATAAATAGAAGAGTACCAAGGACAAGGTGCATCATCGCGAGCATCATGTGGATGACCAAGTGCGCCATCTACATCAACCTTTGGCAAGGCACGCCAATGACCTCTGTTGACACCATCATAAGGCACCTTCAACTACTCGTGCCACCACCAAAATGGCACCAAGAGCAAGCTCTCCTCCACGCCATCAAGCTTCAATGCCAAGACTTGACATCCTAGATGATGCATGTAACCTCATGGATGAGGAGGACGAAGACCTCTACTTTGCCAAGTTAGACGAGTACGTCAAGAGGACTACACAAGCCAAGGTGCAAGGTGGCGATGACAAGGTCAAGAAAGGTGAGCATGTGATTTTACCTTCACCAAAGGAGGCGCATGGAGTTGAGAGAACCAAGCCTACCCCCATATGCTTGAGTGATGATGTGGTACCAATCCCATGTGAGTATGAGAGCCACTTAGCCCACTTGAGTGAAAACAAGAGTGAGATGAGCGACTCTACCATACGTGAGATTGAGTGCTTCCACTTGGAGGGCATGAGTGATACATCGAGTGAGTTGAGAGTGGTAGTTGATAGGTCATGTGAGACCACTTTGATTTCTGATGACTTACCCTCTACCTCTAGTGTGTTTCCTCATGATGTGCTAGGTTCCATGCATTAAGAAGCGCCAAGCTTGGAGATGATGATGCCTCCAACCAAGAATATGTACATGGTGGATGAAGATGATGCCATCCCCATACATGATGAAGAAGTCATCCACATGGAGACCAATGCTACCACAACACCCACTTCATATGAGAGGTATGAACAAGGTAACAAGATGGGTGTTGATGATGCCATGATCCCACTAGTGGACATGATGATTTGTGATGACTTGCATGATATGGATGATACTTGTGACAAGACATATGTTCCACTCTTAGTCCCATGTGTTAATATTTCTATGCATCATGATGACCATGTGGATTTCCTTTATTGCCATTATATTGCCATAGACATGATATGCTCTAAACGTTACGTTGATGATATCATTGCTTGCACTTTGTTGAACAATTGCTCTTTCCAATGTTTTGCTTGCAATGATGTTACCAATGGTACCCCCCAGACCGTGATTTGTCATGAATGTTTTACAATCTTTCCCGTTGCTTGCAATAAGTTGAATAATTGCTCTTTCACTTGTTTTGCTTGCAACAATAATTCTCATATGGTTTATATTGAGATGGCCCCCATAGCTTTCTCACATTTTGGAGATTTTGATGATTGCCATGATAAGCATGTTCCCCACTTGCATACTCACCATACACCTATGTTACACTTGCTTTACACTAATGGTGATGTGCACAAGAAGAGATACGTCATGATGTATGATGTGTTTCTCTACCATGCACACACGTTCTTTCTTTTATCTACGGTGTGTGTAGGTACCCGCACAAGAATGTCAACCTCTGTTGAGCACGAGTTGACAAAAAGAGCTCTAGAGAGCATCCCCCAAGTGAGTTCAAGATCGAACCTAGCTCTGATACCTTTCGCATGTTTTGCATCTTTCATGTTGACAAATTGCTCTTTCCTATGGTTTGATTGCAAGCATGTTGATGGCATTCTTTCACCTTGTGACAATCATGTCTCGTTGCTATTGGATATTGATGCTTTGTGTGTTGCCACAAAAATGTTGAACAATTTATCTTTCCGATGTTTTTTGTGCAACCATAATGCCATTATGAGCATGTATTGTCACGAGAGCTTCCAAGTATCTTGTATTGTTGTTGCAACAAACATAAGGACCACTTGCTCTTTCATATGGTTTGTTTGCAAATATGTTGTTTTTTCTTCCGCTTGCGATACTCATACCCCCATGATTTTGGCTTTTGATGATATGTGTATGGCATCCAACATATTGAACACATAATTATGTTGTTTTTGATATTTTTCCTCATGTGTTTTTGCCGAATTCTCCTATCCTTGCATCAAAGATGTTGACCAATATTTTTTTCCATTGCTTTGAGTGCCACACTAAGACATTATATGGAGTTTTCGAGTTCCCACATTTGGATGATGTTCAAGCAACTTCCATGCACTTTGACCTTGCATACGCATTTCATTTGCGATACCTGAGTTGTGCTAATAGTGTTGTGATCAAGAATGGACATGCCACAAATGACATGCTCCTCTATCACACACAAACATATGTTGCTTGGTCTTTGTTGTGTGAAGGTACAATTGCGTACGCGTCAACCCTTATGGACAAAGAGTTGACAAGACGAATCGAAGAGTTTTACCTATGGCTGCCCTTCAACGAGCCATCTCTACATCCTAAGGTGACTTCCTTCTACTTGAGGACTCATGCTATAATCTTCATGAATTGGCTACGCTTTAAGTGTTGCTACGTTCTTGTGGTGAGCTTTGTAGGCTTCATGGAAAGTGAAGGAACATTGAAGTGTTGTCAAGTCAATCTTTTCGAGGACGACTATACGATGAACCCCAGGATCAAGGTCTCTCGACATCTTCTACTTTGTGATAAGCGTGTAGAGTCGAGGACGACTCTTTTTGAAGGGAGGGGAGATGATGTAGCCTGACCTTCGGTTGTTACCACATCTGGTCTCCAACTTATGCCAAGTCATCATGGACTCCAAAGGTGAATCTGTTCCTCTATGTGAGCCCACTTCCCCCATTGAATGGTATACTACTTCATACTCCGTACCATATTCATGATAGGTTCACACCAACAAGTACGGAGGCATGGGAGGAAGCCTGGAGCACCAAGCCCGACAAGACGGAGGCTTGGAAGAGAAGACGGAAGAAGCAGCAGCTGGAGCACCGGAGTCTCCGGCCTGTGCACACCAGAGTCTCCGGCCACATCGGAGTCTCCGGCCTGAAGACACCGGAGTTTCCGGCCTATGGACCCTAGAGTCTCCGGACCCATCTCTGGACCGAACCCCATATCGATCTCGAGGACAGTCTGTCTGCCACTTTGGAGACAGACCGGAGTCTCTGGCCCACACCGGAGTCTCCGGAACCCACACCGGAGTCTCCGGCCTGAGCGTATGGGCCTGCACGCCGCCAGCTAGGCCTTTGGCCCATGTACCCCTTAGTCCGCCTAGACTTTCCCCTTTTATTCCTAAATTACCCTTGAACTAGTGGCTGTCCTATATATAGTGCCCCACCCCCTCATGTAACCCTAGGCATAGATGATAGACTAAAGAAAACCCCCTTTGTGGAATCTCTAGTTTTTCCTCATCCCCTTCTACCAAAGGGGATCGACTATCGTCACCACCTTGTTGGAGTTTGCATCGCGCCTCCCTTGTTGTACAAGGCCTTGGCATCGGTGTACATTTGCCAAGACGTCATGACCCTCTCCAATGTGTTCTTCCCTCTCCACGTGGGATCGAGGGAGCACGTTGACCGATCTTTCTTTGCGAGGATTCTATCGGACTGGTGGCACCGGTGAGAGCAATCGGCCTTGTATCGTCTGTATTTTGCGTGTTCACCGTGTTCTTTGCGAGGTGTGCATCCGCTTCCACTACCTTCTCCCTTTCCCCTCGCTTTCCCATTGATTTGACCACGAGATCCGTGAAGATCGGGCCACACACCGAGTTACCCCATAACACATACACCACCTCAAAAGGACAAAGCTGAGTAGTTGAATGCCCAACCCTGTTGTAAGAAAACTCAACATGTGGCAAACACTCTTCCCACTCCCGCAGATTATTTTTAATCATGGTCCTTAGCAGCTGTGACAATGTTTGATTCACCACCTCCGTTTGACCATCTGTTTGGGGATGACATGTAGTACTGAACAGCAGCTTCGTTCCTAGCTTTCCCCATAAGGTCTTCCAAAAGTAGCTCATGAACTTCACATCACGGTCAGAAACAATCGTCATAGGTACTCTATGTAATCTCATGATGTCCCTGAAAAACAGGTTAGCAACATGCGATGCATCGTCGCTTTTGTGGCAGGCAATAAAATGAGCAATTTTAGAGAACCTATCCACTACAACCAATATAGAATCATGACCTCTCTGAGTTTTAGGTAGACCTAGCACAAAATCCATACTAATGTCTTCCCATGGAGTAGTCGGTGCAGAGAGAGGTGTATACAAACCGTGAGGCTTCAGCTTGGATTTCGATTTGTGACAAGTAATGCATCGGCTCACAAATCTGTACACATCACGCCTCATCTTGGGCCAATAAAAGTGATCAGCAAGCATGAGCAACGTCTTCTCATGCCCAAAGTGACCCATCAAACCACCAGCATGTGATACCTGCACTAAGAACAAACGCTACGACGATTCTGGAATACATAGTTTGTTTGCTCGAAACAAATACCCATCATGTATATGATACTTATCCCATGCGTTTCTAAGAGCACACAAATGATATGGTTCAGCAAAATAATGGTCAGTTGCATAAAGTGCACAAAAAGCTTCTAATCCAGGAATTTAAACATCAAGATTGGTTAACAGCATGTTCTTCCTAGATAGAGCATCAACAACAACATTCTCTTTTCCCTTCTTATAATTAATGATGTAAGGAAAAGACTCAATGAACTCAACCCATTTAGCTAATCTTCTATGCAAGTTTGATTGAGCTTTCAAGTATTTCAATGCTTCATGATCAGAATGTATGATGAATTCCTTTGGCCACAAATAATGTTGCCGAACCTCAAGTACTCTAACAAGTGCATACAATTCTTTATCATAGATTGAATAATTCAAATGAGCACCAGTCAATTTCTCAGAAAAATAAGCTATAGGCCGACCCTCTTGCATCAAAACGCCACCTATGCCTATACCACTAGCATCACATTCAACTTCAAATTGCTTCGAAAAATCAGGTAATGCAAGTAATGGTGCAGAAGTAAGCAAATGTTTCAATGTATCAAAAGCAATGTCTTGGGCCGCACCCCATACAAAAGGAACACCTTTCTTTGTCAACTCATTTAATGATCCAGCAATGGTGCTAAAATCTTTCACAAAGCGCCTATAGAAACCAGCGAGACCGTGGAAACTACGCACTTGACTTAGATTCATTGGAGTAGGCCAATTCTGAATTGATTCAATTTTAGATTGATCTACCTCTACTCCATGCTTAGCAACAACAAGTCCTAGGAATATGACCTTATCTTTTGCAAATGTACACTTCTCAAGATTAGCATACAGTTTATTATCACGTAACACTTGCAAAACTTGTCTAATATGAGTGCAATGTTCAGCTTCGGTGTGGCTGTATATGAGTATATCATCAAAGTGAACAAACCACAAAACGACCAATAAACTCTCTCAAACATGATTCATCAAACGCATGAAGGTACTAGGTGCATTAGTAAGACCAAATGGCATGACTAACCACTCATACAAGCCGAATTTAGTTTTGAAAGCAGTATTCCACTCATCCCCTTCTTTCATCCTAATTTGATGATAACCACTACGCAAGTCAATTTTAGGGAAAACAGAAGCACCACTCAATTCATCTAGCATATCCTCTAAGCGTGGAATAGGATGACGATATCGAATAGTGATGTTGTTAATCGCTCGACAATCAACACACATGCGCCATGTACCATCTTTCTTAGGAACTAAAATAACAGGAACAACACAAGGGCTAAGAGAGACACGAATGTACCCTTTATCCAGCAATGCTTGTACTTGCTTCTGAATTTCCTTAGTTTCTTCGGGATTAGTCTTGTAGGGTGCACGGTTGGGAAGTGTGGCGCCAGGAATCAGGTCCACTTGATGTTCTATACCACGCAATGGAGGTAACCCTATGGGTACATCTTCTGGAAACACATCCCTAAAGTCCTGCAAAACAGAAGAGACACCAAGAGAAATAGGGGTCATGTCGTTAGAAACCAATATCTCGCCCTTATACATGAGCACAAGTGGCATGGCTGTAGGATCCTCATGAAATTCTCTCATATCTTCCTTAGTGGCTAATATCAATAAACCAGGCACTCTCTCACTTTTCGTTATATCACTCAATTTAGGATCAATTACATCAGGAACAACTGTCACACAATCTCGCTGAGTGGTATTATCTTCCTTCAAGTTCACCTCTATCTTCTGGCGAGAATCATTCACAATTTCTTGTGGTGTCATTGGCTGCATAGTAATCTTCTTTCCTTTGAATTCCAAGTGATATGTATTGGCTCGGCCATTGTGTTGCACATGGCAATCATAGAGCCAAGGCCGACCCAATAGTAGGTGACAAACAGTCATAGGAACCACATCAAAATCAATAGAATCTTTGTATGGCCCTATTTGAAAATTCACATGTACCATATGATTTACCTTCATCTCACCATTGTTGCTCAACCATTGTATGTAGTATGGCTTGGGATGAGGTAAGTATGTCAAATTCAGTTTGGCACATAGTTCCTTACTTGCAAGATTTCTGCAGCTACCTCCATCAGTAATGAGCTTGCAAGCTTTGTTTGGTCCTACTAGAGCTTTTGTTTGGAACAAGTTACAACGCTGGGATTCCTCAACTGGTTGCACACTAAGTACACGTGAAGATACGACAATAGTGGGTGCATGCTCAGCATATGCATCAACACCATCCTCGTCGTCATCAATATCATCATCAGAAGCTTTATATCCACTTTCTACTTCACCTTGTTCATCAATAAACATAACCTTGCTGTTTGGACAACCTTTCTTGTAGTGCCCTCTACCTCCACAAGTATGGCACACCACATTAGGCGTACATGCCATAGACATGTTGGAACCCGAGCTAGCAGCAGGAGCAGTGGGTTTCCTTGCATTAGAACCAATAAACGAAGGCGTAATTGATGGTTTGGCCGATGGTGTAACCGGAGCAATAGCTGGTGGCGCGGCTGTAGGAGGCATAGATCTGGCCGAAAATCTGCTAGAGGATGGAAAACGAGCACATGACTTCGCCTCTTCTGCCAACTGGGATTCGGCCTCTCTAGCATGGTGCAATAGCTCATTCATGGTCTCATACTTGTGATGACACACTATGCTCTTGATTGGAAACTTCAGATAGTTTAGGAATCGTTGCATGGTGATCTCAATGGACTTACAAACTCTAGCACGCTGCATAAGCAGCTCCATCTCCATGCAGTACTCATCTACTGTCATTGTTCCTTGCTTCAATTGCGTCAATTTATCAAAAACTGATCACAAGTAGTTGGTTGGAACGAAACAATCCTTCATGATTTGTTTCATCTCGCGCCAATCCATCACAGGAAGTTCATTATCCCCCCTCCTATGTTGCGCAAGAGCATTCCACCAACGTAAAGCATAACCATCAAATTCAGATGCTGCAAGCTTGACCTTCTTATCTTCTAGATAGTCAAATAAGCGCCAGAGTTTCTCAATCTTCAACTACCATGTGAGGTAATCTTAAGGATCAATGGAACCATCAAACTTGGGAATCGAGAACTTTGGCTTGCCCAAACCATCATCAGCAGCTTGGTTGTGAACACGTTGAGCACGCCCAAGAGGGGCAAGCCCACGGCCATGAGAAAGTGCATGGAAAGGGGGAATAACATGTCCCCTGCCTACATGTGGAGCACATCCACAATGCTACCCTCATCAAAATCATCAAAGGCATCATCATGTTGAGGATCTTCCCTTCTATGTAAGGCGGCTGTCAAACCTCAATGGAACGCTGCAAAGTGGTGACATTGACATTAAGCGTATCCACTTGCGTTGGGATAGTATCAACCGTTCCAACATGTTGATCCAATCTCATATTGATATCCTGGAGATTCTTGTCAATGGCATCTGTGGTGCTAGTAAACACACGTGTCAAGTGGGACTTCAAAGCCTCATATTCACGCCAATTAACAAGCTCCTCATCCTTCTTTTTCTGCAACACAACATCATCATCACTAGAAGACATGATTAGTAGGTTAGTGCAAAAATCAAAATCTGTATGGTGGAAACTCTCACAGCTCACTCACAACTAATAAGAAAGGAGATCTTACCATTCCAAAGTGAATAGAGATGCTCTACCAAACTTAATCAAAGACTGATGCACTTGATGTGATGAAGTGAATATCAAAGGTATAGAGAACGATCACAGGGCACACAGGTTATTTAAGGTGGAGCTATAGGTATGGTACCCTATCTACACCGCAAACATGTCCTAGTGCCGATCGTACAAATACCCAAGAAACACACACATGGAGAAAACGTGGCAATGTAACTATGAAGGGTGTTGCACTACTCTCGAGAGACACTAGCAAAGCTCAAAGTAAATAGGCATAGGATTGCTCAATCTACCGGTGCACAAAGATATCACTAGGCCTCTTGCTCAAATTCTCTTTTTCACTATTTTATTTTTCTTTTCTATAGCTCTTTTTTTGCTTTTTCGGTTGCTATATTGCTTTTTCTCTTACACGGCCAATTACAAAGTACAACACCAAAATCCTAAGAGCAGCCTGTAGGAGCGGAAACTAGTCTCAATGGGCAAGTTCCTACACCTATGTAGTAGATTGGCTGTGGCTAACGTTAAGGAAAAGTGCAAATTTCACACTTTGTAAAAGTTCATGCCGTGGCATAAAAACAAGGCAAAATCGTGTCGTGGCAGAGAATCCTGTCGTGGCAGAAAAACACGTCAAAAACGTGCCGCGGCAGCGAATCCGAGTCGTCGCAGAACAGGACTCCGCAGTAGGAAAACGGGCTATTTCCGTGGCACGGCGAGACAGTAGAATTTTTTTTAATTCCGACTCGGCCAAGAGTAGTAGACTAGGACTCTTAGATTAGATCGGATCTGACCTTGTGGTGGCGGAAACAATGGTGGAAATTGACTAGAAAACGACTAGAAAAACAGATCTACGAAGAACAGATCTAGATCTAAACTAAAGGATGAACACGACCAACAACTATTACTCGTCTACGATGCAATCTAGGCTATGGCAACTCTTTTTGTGGGCCTTTTTCTGTATAGGACAAAAAACACTCTAATCTATGGATGGATTGCGGATAGCTTACCGAAGTAACGAGGAAATCTGATACCAAGATGATATGGGGTGGCCCGATCTTCTCAGCAAGCTCTTGTCGATGATATGGTGGATGATAGATAACTAGTGCATAGCTATGATCTCTCCCGCTCGATCCCTGATGCCAATGCAACAGCTCTCGAACCTTGTAGGATATTCACAACACCACACTCTTGTGCATGCAGCCGTGACCACGAACGGTAGTATGCAATCTACTAATTCCCAATGCAACAATAGACCACACTCAATTATAGTTGTAGATTTCGAACACAGGGTAATTCCAGAGGTTCTATAAAAGAATCAACTCCAAAATATTTTAACGTGGTCTAAACCCTAAACTACGACGCCCCCATCTATTTAAGGGCTAAGAGCCGGCGGCTCCGACTAGGAATAACAGTTCGACTGAACCTAGACTAAGATACAACCGACCCAAGGTGGGGCGGCTCAAGGCGTGCAGGCCTACTCTGCCGTGGCAGAGTTGGACCCGGTTTCTCTGTCACGGCAGGCCGCCGTGGCAGAAAACTGCATGGTTTCTCTGCCGCGGCAGAGATCCCTCGACCTTGTGTTGATCTTCTCGTGGATTGCTCCTTGTGCTTCCTCCCTCTCCTCCCTCGCGCATTCCTCATTGATCAACACGCCATGTTCCTTCAGCTCCTCGCTCGGTGCTATGCCTTCTTCTCCTAAGTACCTAATCATGCAATAATTCAAAGACTTAGGCAGTATAAAATTCTCATTAATTAAAACACCAGGTTTATTAAGAAACAAGTTCACCTATTGTTCTAGTAGCTTAGCACGAGCTCTTGTGATTGGTTCAATCCTTATCTCATTCGATTGATCCTTCTTTGTAATCGAACCATCTTTATTAGCAATTGGGGTAGGTGTAACTGTAGGGATGTCCTCACATTTATAAGTGTTTTGTAGGAATTCAAGGATGTGTTCCCTGAAGAGCTTCCACATGGACTACCTCCTCTTCGCGGCATCGAACATCCCATTGACCTCATCCCCGGTGCACCACTTCCCAACTGCGCCGCTTACCACACGAACACGGAGGAGACAAAGGAGATTGAACATCAAATCAACCAACTCGTCTCCAAAGTTTTGATCCAAGTTAGCACTAGTCCAAGTTCCATACCCGTGACACTTGTTCCAAAAATGGATGATATGTTAAGGTTATGCATGGACTGCCGTCCAATCAATGCTATCACTATGTGTTATCGACATCCCGTACCACATCTCGATGACATGCTTGATGAGTTGTGTGGAGCCACTATTTTTTCGAAAATTGATCTTCGTAGTGGTTACCTGTTACGACCTCGGATTGTTAAGGATCCTAAGTCCCTGTGATTAACATGCTAGTCCCTGGATCAATAGCTAGCACTTCACAGTCGATGAATATCATGTAAAAGACAAGTCATTATTACACGAATAATCCAGAGTATAATTATTACAACTTGCATAGCTTATAGCTAGCTCAAATAAAACAGTGGAAACTAGGTAAAACTTGAGTCCATCAACGCCTCAGGCTAGCTGCATGAAGACCCACGATCCCTATGCACCTTTCAGTCTTCGGATTCTGCACAAAAGACGTGCAGCCAACAAGTTGGGTCAATACTTTGAATGTATTGGCAAATCACACCAAGGAAAGAGTAAGTCTATCTCTACATGCAAGGCTAAGAGTATTCTTTGGGGTTCATTTGCATAAAGCCAATTTTCTCTATGTAAGAAGAAAAGAGGACGAGATTTTCCCTACTTTGCAAACTTTGATAAGTAGTATAGGGTCGAGTGGAACACGTGGATATTACTCACCAAGTGCCCAATCAACCTAGCACTTGGATATTACGCACCAAGTTCCCAAAATCCTACCCAATGGCGATATTACTCACGCCTTGTGGTTTATAAAACGTTAAGTTTGGAAAAGAGAGAGGAAGATCTTTCACAGGCTCCATCCTTCAGATGCTCAATTTTGTTCTGTTTCCGCGAACACGGTTGATCGATCAGATTGCAATACTCTCGAGAGGTTTTGCACTTTCCCCACAATCCACGATCAAGTCCTTTTACAGACAAGACCATGGTGAAGCCTTCCCTTAGCAGCCCCTCTACCAACTCGATCCAACCGTGCCAAGAACCTCTAAATGTTGGTACCCCGGTGAGGTTTCCCACTAAGTACTAAGCCAAGACAGAGCCCATATGTATTGTGGTTGCACTGGAAGCTTCTGAATTCTGAAACATGGCAGACTTCTTTGATTCCTGGGCGGCCGTTCTCCACCAAAATTCCACTCGTTGTCCCGACAACCATTCCGCCCAGAAGAAAACTTAGTTTTATTTTGAAGGAGCTTTTGAGAGGAAAAGGGTTCGCTCGAGAGAGCTTTTATACTTAGAAAATTTTCAGTCTTTCGAACCCTCCCAAAGGTACTTGATATATATAAGTATATAGCATAGCAAGCATAACTTAGAAAAACAGGATAACCTAATGGGATGGAAAATCCTAGTCATAGAGCTAATCATGGCATACTACAAAACCGCACTTGCAAAAATTACTAAGAAAATCTACCAAAAACCTACACATGCATACTACGAGGTCTGAAGAGTAAAACATGCATAGTTAAAAACTGGGACATAATATGTACAATTGGTGTAACTTTCCTTGATCCGAGCAGCACTTTACACAACAGTACTCCTCAGCGCACTCTGAGCAATCTAACGAAACAAAACATGGATCCCATCACAATTTGCACAAAACAAAGTCACGAAGTCGAATATGCATGCATGCAACATGGTAATATGCAAGGATGGATTCAATATTGACCAAGGGTTTTATTCAGGGGTGTTATTGAGTTAGGGATGTCATTAGAATCGATTCCCCGCAGGTTTTAAGTATTTGGGATTAAATCCTAAATAAGCAAGCTCAAAACTAGATCTACCACTCCAAACTACCTCGAGACAGATCTGAACACTCTAAGCATGTTATAACAATTTTCTACAGAAGGTCTCGTAGAAACAAGGCCAACGCAACAAGAATCAACTAAAACGGATCTACGGATAAAATTCTAGAATTAAAATACTCCAATCCAAACTTTAATTCCTACCACGAGATTGCTGTAGTAAAAAAACAACATTATTGTAGATCTAGGTTCTATTCAAAATTATGAATCCAACGGTATATTATACACAAATTTTGGATAACAACTTGATTTACTATTGATTTTACAAGATTTAATAGTTTTCTGCCTATTTAAAAGAAAATAGGGGCGGCGACCAACTGTGTAGCGCCAAGTGGCAGCGGGGGACTGGTCCATGGGGGGCACGCGGTTCTGACGCGGCGGTGACACGGCGCTGACGCGGGCGTGACGCGGGCGTGCCACGCGGCGAGGCGTGGTTGGCCGAAGTCGGTTTGACCGATCTGCACCGTTGGATTTCGATCTAACGGACGGAGGGGGCGCAGAGGCTCACCTGGGCGACGACGACAGCGGTTCGACGACGATGGTGGACGGCGGCGGTTCACGGTGATCGGCAACGAGGCGAGGCGGTGCTTCCCGGTTCGGTGGAGTTGACGATGGCGGCGGCCTTCTCGCTGCGGTTCCGTTCCCGGGTACGGCGTCGGCTTCTTCCTCCCGAGGTGGCGGTGAGCGGCGGCTAGAGGTAGCTGATTCCGGCGAACTCCGGCGAGCGATTGAGACCAGCTCGGATTTCTAAACAAGGGGAAAAACACGTGAGAAGAAGCGGTACTAGAGGGGGAGTGCAGAGAGGGAGAGAAAAGGGGCTGGGGCGCCGGAATTCTTGCCATCGGCGGTGGCGGTGGCGAACTCCGGCGAGCTCTATGGCGCCGGGCCGGTGGCGGTGGTGTAAAAAAAAGCTAGGGTTTTGGGAGGCGTGCCGAGGGCTATAAATAGGCGGGCTTACTTGGCGCGAGGGCTGCGGATTCCGCTCCGATTCGGCCGGAGGCGGTTGGCAGCGAGGCGGTGAGCTCGTGTTCGAGCTGGATTCGAACAGAGGAGGGGGATGACGGGTGGGGCTAGGACGTCAGCGGTTGTGTGTGTGGGGGGGGGGGGCTGGTTGCTGGCGGCGGTTGTTGGGCCGGCCCAGCCAGGCGACTGCGGTGTGCGCCGCTCGCTCGCGGGCGAGTGCGGTAAGTAGTTGCAGGCTGGCTTCGGCTGGCCCGCTTAGGTTAGGCTTCTCATTTTTTTATTCTTTTTATTTATTTCTGATTCACCAAAAGTTGCATAACTTTTGTAAACGGATTCCGATTTAAATGAAATTGGTTTCTAAAAAATTGTAAAAAGAAGATGATTAGAATGGGGTTATAAAATTACACTTTTGTAGAGGTTTAGGAGGTTAGATTTGGTTTTACCCTTTTAGTCTTTATATGACTATGGGGTTTAGGAAAAAATATCTTATGTGGTTTTTATTATGTGATCCCATGATGCAAGGATATGATGCGTGCTTCTAGTAACATCTGCAATTGTAAAATTTGGGATGTTACAAACCTACCCCCCTTAAGAAGAATCTCGTCCCCGAGATTCAGGTTGGTTAGCAAATAGGTGTGGGTGTTCTTTCTTCAGGTCTTCTTCACGTTCCCACGTGGCCTCTTCCTCAGAATGGTGATTCCATTGAACTTTGCAAAACTTGATAGTCTTGGTATGAGTGATTCTCTCGGCTGTCTCCAGAATCCTGGCGGGTTTTTCCGCATAGGTGAGATCGTTTTCCAGTTGAACCTCGCCTAACGGAACCGTATCCTTTAGTGGGGTTACAGCCATTTCCGGGTGACACTTCTTTAATTGCGACACATGGAAAACATCATGAACTGTTAACACTTCAGGCAATTCCAACTGATAGGCAACCTCCCCTCTTTGACCCAAGATTTTGTAGGGCCCTATGAATCGGGGTGCTAACTTACCCTTGATTCCAAATCTCTTAACTCCTCGTAGTGGCGAAACTCGGAGATACGCACGGTCTCCCACTTCATAGGTCACATCCCTGCGCTTGGAATCAGCATAACTCTTTTGCCTGGATTGGGATATTTTTAACCTGTCTTGAATCTGTCTCACTTTTTCTTTGGCATCCTTGATCTGTTCAGGTCCAAACAAACTCCGTTCTCCAACTCCACTCCATAGCAGCGGAGATCTACACTTTCTGCCATATAGAACTTCAAATGGAGCCATCTTGATACTATTTTGGTAACTGTTATTGTATGAGAATTCCGCATATGGCAAGTTATCATCCCAACTAGACCCATAATCTAGTGCGCAGGCTCTTAACATGTCCTCCAAGATGTATTTAAGGCTCTTGTGATCCGTGAACACATCACAATGTGTGCCCATTAGGTAGTGTCTCCATACTTTTAGCGCGTGCAAAACTGATGCTAGTTCCAAATCGTGCGTGGGGTACTTATTCTCGTGGTTCTTAAGTTGCCGAGAGGCGTAGGACACTACTTTTCCATCTTGCATCAGTACACTACCAAGTCCTTGTCGAGAAGCGTCGCAATAGACTTGGAAATCCTTTTGGATGTCAGGGAGACACAAAACTGGTGCTGTTACAAGGCGCTTCTTCAATTCTTGAAAACTTGCTTCACATGCCTCGGTCCATTGGAACTTCTTCTCTTTTTTCAACAATTCTGTCATAGGGTTTGCTATCTTGGAAAAGTTTTCAATGAACCTTCGGTAATACCCCGCAAGGCCCAGGAAGCTCCTAATATCACCCACATTCTTAGGGGACTCCCATTCTGTCACGGAAGCTACCTTACTTGGGTCCACGACAACTCCTTTAGCTGACAAAATATGACCAAGGAATCCCACTTCTTTCAACCAAAATTCACATTTGCTAAACTTGGCATACAACTTGTGTTCCCTTAACTTTTCCATGATTAGGCGCAGATGCCTCTCATGTTCCTTCTCGCCCTTGGAGTATATGAGTATGTCATCAATGAATAGGACAATAAACTTATCCAAGTACTCCATGAACACCTTGTTCATCATAGTCATGAAGTACGCTAGGGCATTGGTTAAGCCAAACGACATCACGGTGTACTCATACAATTTGTATCTTGTGGTGAAGGCTGTCTTGGGTACATCCTGCTCCCGGATCTTTAGCTGGAAATAACCTGATCAGAGATCAATCTTAGAGAACACACTAGCTCCCTTTAACTGATCGAACATGTCGTTGATAGTGGGTAGAGGGTACTTGTTCTTGATTGTCACTTCATTCAACGACCGGTAGTCCACGACTAGTCTCTTGGTTCTGTCCTTCTTCTCCACGAATAAGACAGGCGCTGCCCAAGACGACGCGCTTGGTTGAATGAAGCCTTTGTCCAATTGCTCTCTAATCTGTTTCTTAAGTTCCTTCAACTCATCCACATCCATCTTGTATGGTCTCTTTGCTATCGATCTGGTACCAGGCATTAAGTCAATGAGAAAGTCGATGTCTCGATCAGGAGGCATCCCTGGCAATTCTTCCGGAAACACATCTGGATACTCCTTCACAATTGGTACATCCTCCAAGCTAACCCCCTTAAGAGAGTTCACCGTACTTTCTTTGAGTGCGAAAGCTGACTTAAAGCGGATCCTTTTCTTATCCGGAATCGTGAGTGCGATACTCGTTTTGGCACAATCTATGACTCCCTTATATTCGGTCATCCAATTCATCCCCAAAATTATGTCTAAGCCTTGTGACTCCAGAACGACTAGGTTGGTGGGAAAGTTGTGTGCCCCAATCCTTAGTTCTAACCCACGGCATCCAGAGTTTGGCACTATTTCTCCTCCAGGAGAACTTACCCTTAGGGGAGTACTAATAGTCTCCATAGGTATCTTGCCTCTATCCACAAATACCCTTGATATGAATGAATGTGATGCACCAGTATCAAAAAGAACAACCGCGGGGGTTGAGTTAAGCTTGAACTTACCAATCACAGAGTCAGGTGCCTCACGAGCATCCTCCACGGAGACATGATTGACTGTGGCTTTGACGAACGGATTTAGCTTCTTCCCGTTTCCATTACCATTGCCATGGTTGTGTCCATTGCCGTTCCCATTACCACTTCCATTTTTCATCTTTTCGAGGCAAGTAGTTGCATAGTGCCCTGTCTTGTTACACTTGAAGCAGGTCACTTCACTCAGATCCTTCCCATTGCCATTTCCATTGTTGTGTTTATGGCCATTGTGGTTATGTCCTCCATGACGATGACCATTGTGGTTGTGGCCATTGTGGTTGTGGGGTGGTGGTGACAAAGTGCGTTGCTTCTGATATGGGGCCGAGTTGTGCTTGTGTGAGGTGGACTTTCTCTTTCGGTTCTCTATACTCCTTTGCTTTGCTTCAACCACAACTGCCCTGTCCAGAAGTTCCTAAGAGTTATCAAACTTCAGAGCCACAAGCTAAATGGATATTTCATCATTAAGTCCCCTTAGGAACTCCTCCTATCTCTTGGCATCTGTGGATACATCATCAGGTGCATAACGTGCCAGCTTGTTGAAAAGGTCCCCATACTCGGAGACAGAGCGGTGCAGTTGTTTCAAGTCGCGGAACTCGCGTCTCTTTAGTGACATGACTCCCGCGGCTACGTGATGAGTATGAAAGGCCGCCTCGAACTGGTTCCAGGTGATAGCTTCAATATCAGGGTGGGTGACCTAGTAATTATCCCACCATTCAGCAGCTGGTCCCTCAAGTTGGTGCGCGGCGAAGCGCACCCTGTCAGCTCCCACAACTTGGACGGTGTCTAACTTCTTGTTGGTGGTGCGGAGCCAGTCATCTGCCACAATTGGCTCAGAACTACTTGAGAAAGTTGGAGGGTTCAACCTCAAGAACCGAGTCAGGCGATCCTGTTGGGGCGGTGGAGGTGGTGGAGGCGGCGGGTTGTTGTTGTTGTTGTTGTTGTTTTGCATGTTTTGAGTGAGAAGTTGGATCAGCTGATTCTGGGAGTTCAGAAGTTGTGCTATCTCTGGGGGCATGTTGTTGTTG
Organism: Avena eriantha; assembly: GCA_910589775.1. Taxonomy (NCBI): domain Eukaryota; kingdom Viridiplantae; phylum Streptophyta; class Magnoliopsida; order Poales; family Poaceae; genus Avena; species Avena eriantha. The sequence continues at coordinate 353,720,342 of OU342744.1, forward strand.
TTCCCACGTCTCGCCATCTGTGGGATTTGGGAAAACAAGTTAAGAAATAGATGGAAGGCCTAAGGAATAAACTCCTACCCTTATGTAAACATGAGAAAAACACGCGAGAAAAGCAAGGCACACCAAGCACATAGATTAACACACCCAAGCAAGTTTAACTAATCCAAAATAGTTTTTTTGGTACTCATTACAATTGTGAACGACGTTTGACTATAGAACTAAAGGTGGTCCAACTACTCTACTCATCATCCACTTCCTCATCCTCAATAACGAAGCCTTCCTTCTCCAACAAGGACTTGTATAACTCCATGTCCTTCGTCGTGGCTTCAAGCTTCTCCTAAAGTTCCTTCACCTCCTGTGGCTCCGGTGTAGCAGCTTCGAGCCTCTCTTGAAGTTCCTTCACCTCTTGCAGCTCCTGGGTAGCAGCTTCAAGCTTCTCTTGAAGTTCCTTCTTCTCCTTCTGTAGCTTCTTGATCAAACTTGACCCCGTAGTCACGGGCGTGATCTTCTCCTCCAAGCTCCTCTTGGCTGCTCGCAGGTCCTTCAACATGGTGGCAAAGTTCTTGAACTCCATCTCGTTTTTTGCGAGCACAAGACTTTGCTCCCTAATCCTCTTGTTCTTATCTTGCACCCTCTTCTCTTGATTAGCGAACTTCTTGTCTTGGGCGGTGAGCTCCCCTCCTAGGGACTTGATCTTCTCTTCCAGCTCCTCGATCTTCTCGTCTTTCTCCTTAACTAGGGCACAAAGCTCGTCATTCCTCATGATCTGAAGGCAGCTCCCCTTCTGAAGATCATTGATGTGGGACTCCAAGTCTTGATATTGGATCCTTCGACGCTTGCATGTCTTCCTTTCCTCCGGGGTTAACTCGATTGGAACTCCCTTCTCATCACGTCTTCCAAAGAGTTTGATGTAGTGGCCTTCAACCTCTTCATGGTGGCGTCCGCAAAGGCGTCCAATGAGCTCGTGCAAGCTGATGCTAAGTCCTTTCTCCTTGGAGTCGCTGGTGACGTTGAGTACAATAGCCTCTATCTTGGGTTTTGTCTTGCTGCGCCCCGGGTGAATGACTTCAATCGCCCAGCATTCTTCCTTGTGCATCTTCCTCAACTCGCTTCCCTTGATTGACGAAATGGGTAACTGCAACGTCTTGATGATGTCTAGAAGGCATTCCCCAAAGCGCAGGCACTTGATGTCTTCGGCGGTGTCGTAGTAGAAGGCCGTCATCTTTAGGTTACGAGAAAGAAAATTAGGCGCAAAGTGATAAGGAAGAGAATTACTAGAAGAGTAAAAGTAACTTAGAAGAATATGGAAAGTAAAAACACACAATGGTAAATGTGGTTTCCAATCCTAGGGTTCACGTCCTACATGAAACTTTGTGCTCTGATACCATCTATTGCGACCTCGGATCGTTAAGGATCCTAAGTCCCTGTGATTAACATGCTAGTCCCTGGATCAATAGCTAGCACTTCACAGTCGATGAATATCATGTAAAACACAAGTCATTATTATACGAATAATCCAGAGTATAATTATTACAACTTGCATAGCTTATAGCTAGCTCAAATAAAACAGCGGAAACTAGGTAAAACTTGAGTCCATCAACACCTCAGGCTAGCTGCGTGAAGACCCGCGATCCCTACGCACCTTTCAGTCTTCGGATTGTGCACATAAGATGTGCAACCAACAAGTTGGGTCAATACTTTGAATGTATTGGCAAATCACACCAAGGAAAGAGTAAGTCTATCTCTACATGCAAGGCTAAGAGTAGTCTTTGGGGTTCATTTGCATAAAGCCAATTTTCTCAATGTAAGAAGAAAAGAGGACGAGATTTTCCCTACTTTGCAAACTTTGATAAGTAGTATAGGGTCAAGTGGAACACGTGGATATTACTCACCAAGTGCCCAATCAACCTAGGACTTGGATATTACGCACCAAGTTCCCAAAATCCCACCCAATGGCGATATTACTCACGCCTTGGGGTTTATAAAACGTTAAGTTTGGAAAAGTGAGAGGAAGATCTTTCAGAGGCTCCATCCTTCAGATGCTCAATGTTGTCCTGTTTCCGTGAACACGGCTGGTCAATCAGATCTCAATACTCTCGAGAGGTTGTGCACTTTCCCCACAATCCACGATCAAGTCCTTTTATAGACAAGACCATGGCGAAGCCTTCCCTTAGCAACCCCTCTACCAGCTGGATCCAACCGTGCAAAGAAACTCCAAATGTTGGTACCCCGGTGAGGTTTCCCACTAAGTACTAAGCCAAGACAGAGCCCATATGTATTGTGGTTGCACTAGAAGCTTCTGAATTTTGAAACATGGCAGACTTCTTTGATTCCTGGGCGGCTGTCCTCCACCAAAATTCCACTCGTTGTCCTGCCAACCATTCTGCCCAGAAGAAAACTTAGTTTTATTTTGAAGGAGATTTTGAGAGGAAAAGAGTTCGCTCGAGAGAGCTTTTATACTTAGAAAATTTTCAGTCTTTCGAACCCTCCCAACGATACTTGATATATATAACTATATAGCATAGCAAGCATAACTTAAAAAACAGGATAACCTAATGGGATGGAAAATCCTAGGCATAGAGCTAATCATGGCATACTATAAAACCGCACTTATAAAAAGTACTAAGAAAATCTACCAAAAACCTACACATGCATACTACGAGGTCTGAAGTGTAAAACATGCATAGTTATAAACTGGGACATAATATGTACAAGTAGTGTAACTTGCCTTGATCTGAGCAGCACTTTACACAACAGTACTCCTCAGCGCACTCCGAGCAATCTAACGAAACAAAACATGGATCCCATCACAATTTGCACAAAACAAAGTCACGAAGTCGAATATGCATGCATGCAACATGGTAATATGCAAGGATGGATTCAATATTGACCAAGGGTTTTATTCGGGGGTGTTGTTGAGTTGGGGATGTCATTAGAATCGATTCCCCGCGGGTTTTAAGTATTTTGGATTAAATCCTAAATAAGCAAGCTCAAAATTAGATCTACCACTCCAAACTATCTCGAGACAGATCTGAACACTTTAAGCATGTTATAACAATTTTCTACAGAAGGTCTTGTAGAAACAAAGCCAGCGCAACACGAATCAACTAAAACAGATCTACGGATAAAATTCTAGAATTAAAATACTCCAATCCAAACTTTAATTCCTACCGCACGATTGCTGTAGTAAAACAGCAATATTATTGTAGATCTGGGTTCTACTCAACATTATGAATCCAACGGTATATTATACGCAAATTTTGGATAACAACTCGATTTACTATTGATTTTACAAGATTTAATAGTTTTCTGCCTATTTAAAAGAAAATAGGGGCGGCGGCCAACTGTGTAGCGCCAAGTGGCAGCGCGGGACTGGTCCAGGGGGGCACACGGTGCTGTCGCGGCGGTGATGCGGGCGTGACGCGGGCGTGCATCGCGGCGAGTCGTGGTTGGCCGAAGTCGGTTTGACCTGTTGGATTTCGATCTAACGGACGGAGGGGGGTGCAAAGGCTCACCTGGGCGATAACGACAGCGGTTCGACGGCGACGGTGGATGGCGGCGGTCAGCGGCGATCGGCAGCGAGGCGAGGCGGTGCTTCCCGGTTCGGCGGAGTTGACCACGGCGGCGGCCTTCTCGCTGCGGTTCCGTTCCTGGGGACGGCGTCGGCTTCTTCCTCCCGAGGTGGCGGTGAGCGGAGGCGGATTTCGGCGAGCGATTGAGGCCGGCTCGGATTTCTAAACAACGGGAAAAACGCGTGAGAAGAAGCGGTACTAGAGGGGGAGTGTAGAGAGGGAGAGAAAAGGGGAAGGGGCGCCGGAATTCTTGCCGTCGGCGGTGGCGGTGGCGAACTCCGTCGAGCTCTATGGCGGCAGCCCGGTGGCGGTGGTGTTAAAAAAAGCTAGGGTTTTGGGAGGCGTGCCGAGGGCTATAAATAGGCGGGCTTACTTGGCACGGGGGCTGCGGAGTCCGCTCCGATTCGGCCGGAGGCGGTTGGCGGCGAGGCGGTGAGCTCGTGTTCGAGCTGGACTCGAACAGAGGAGGGGGATGACGGGTGAGCCAGGCTGTCAGCGCCTGCGGGGGGGGGGGGGGGGGGGGGTTGGCTGCTGGCGGCGGTTGTTGGGCCGGCCCAGCCAGGCGACTGTGGTGTGCGCCGCTCGCTCGTGGGCGCGTGCGGTAAGTAGTCGCGGGCTGGCTTCGCCTGGCCCGCTTAGGTTAGACTTCTCTTTTTTTATTCTTTTTATTTATTTCTGATTCACCAAAAATTGGATAACTTTTGCAAACGGATTCCGATTTAAATGAAATTGGTTTCTAAAAATTTGTAAAAATAAGAGTATTAGAATGGGATTATGAAATAACACTTTTGTAGAGGTTTAGGAGGTTAGATTTGGTTTTACCCTTTTAGTCTTTATATGACTATGGGGTTTAGGAAAAAATATCTGATGCGGTTTTTAATATGTGATGCCATGATGCAAGGATATGATGCGTGCTTCTAGTAACATCTGCAATTGTAAAATTTGGGATGTTACATTACCATCAAATACGCATGGCTGAGGGTGATGAGTGGAAAACTGCCTTCAAGACCAAACTTGGTCTCTATGAAAGGTTGGTTATGCCCTTTGGTTTATCGAATGCCCCATCCACCTTCATGCGCCTTATGAATCACATCTTACGTTCTCTCATTGGAAAAAGTGTAGTTGTCTATTTCGATGATATTCTTGTTTATAGCAAATCACTTGAAGACCATATAGCTCATGTCAAGGAAGTTTTGCAAATCCTTCGACATGAAAAACTTTATGCTAATCTTCCCAAGTGCACTTTTGCTAAAGACAAGTTGGTGATATGGCGTGGCCCGATCTTCTCAGTGAGCGGATGGCGGTGATGATGGTGGATGATAGATAACTAGTGCGTAGCTATGATCTCTCCCGCTTGATCCCTGATGCCAGTGCAACAGATCTCGAACCTTGTAGGATATTCACAACACCACACTCTTACGCACGCAGCCGTGACCACGAACGGTAGTATGCAATCTACTAATTCCCAATGGAACAACATATCACACTCAATTATAGTTGATAGATTCAAACACAGGGTAATTCCAGAGGTTCTATGAAAGAAACAACTCCAAAATATTTTAACGTGGTCTAAAACCTAAAACTAGTGCGCCACCATCTATTTAAGGGTCTGGGAGGTGACGGCCTAGGGTGGAAACCGAGTTGGTCCCTCCCAACTAGGGATACAAACCGACCCAACTTGGGTTCGGCCTAGGACTCTGCTGTGGCAGACTTTGGCGCGGTTTGGGTGTCGCAACAGCCTGCCGTGGCAGCCGATCGTGGCATTTCTCTGCTGCGGCAGAGATCTTCCACCAAGTATTGATCTTCAACCTTGTGTGCTCCTTGCGATTCCTCCCTCTCCTCCCTCGTGCATTCCTCATTGATCAACATGCTATGTTCCTTCAGCTCCTCCCTTCGTGCTACGCCTTCTTCTCCTAAGTACCTGATCATACAATAATTCAAAGACTTAGGTCGTATAAAATTCTCATTAATTAAAACACCAGGTTCATTAAGAAACAAGTTCACCTGTTGTTCTAGTAGCTTGGCACGAGCTCTTGTGATTGGTCCAATCCTTATCTCATTGGATTGATCCTTCTTTGCAATTGGAACATCTTTATTAGCAATTGGGGTAAGTGTAACTGTAGGGATGTCCTCATTAGTTGGTTTTTCTTGGATTTGTCGTTTCTTCGAAGGGAATTGAAGTTGATGTTTCCAAGGTAAAGGACATACGAGATTAACCCATCCCAACAAATGTGAGTGAACTCCGAAGTTTTCATGGGTTGGCTGGTTTCTATCGTCGCTTTGTAAAAGACTTTCTAACCATTGCTTGTCCGCTCAATGAATTGACCAAAAAGAATGTCAGCTTCGTGTGGGGCAAGGCACAACAAAAAGCTTTTGACGAACTCAAAAAGAGGCTCACCGAAGCACCTCTCCTTGCGTTACCAGATTTCACAAAAACTTTTGAGATAGAGTGTGATGCTAGTGGTATTGGCATTGGAGGAGTTCTTATGCAAAACGAACGTACTATAGCCTACCATAGCGAGAAACTTGATGGTGCTAGCCTTAACTATCCGATTTATGACAAAGAGCTTTTTGTCTTAGTTCGTGTCCTTCAAGTTTGGCAACACTACCTATGGCCAAAAGAATTTTTCACACATTCCGACCATGAGTCGTTGAAATATCTCAAAGGCCAAGCCAACTTGAGTAAGAGACACGCTAAGTGGGTTGAATTTATGGAGTCTTTTCTGTATATTTTCAAGTATAAGAAGGGAAAAGATAATGTAGTTGCGGACGCTTTGTCTCGCAAACATACAAGCCTTCTTACGAGACTTGAAATCAACTTTTTGGGTCTTGAGGAAATAAAATCCTTGTATGCTTCCGACCCATTCTTTGAACCAATTTTCGTAAAGTGCTCCAATGACAAAGGAGTTGATGATTTCTATTTGCATAAGGGCTTTCTATTTAAACAAAACAAGCTATGCATTCCGAAGTCGTCGCTTCAACTTTTGCTTCTCCAAGAATCTCATGGTGGAGGCCTCATGGGACACTTTGGCCGCGACAAGACATTGAACATGCTCTCCAATGACTACTTTTGGCCCAAGATGAAGCGTGACGTGGAGCGCTACATTCAACGATGCACGACATGTGTTCAAGCTAAGTCGCAAGCTAACCCTTATGGTCTTTATATGTCATTGACTATTCCTCATACACCTTGGTCCGACATTAGCATGGATTTTGTGTTAGGATTGCCTAGATCTAAGCATGGTCATGATTCTATATTTGTTGTTGTGGATCGCTTTTCCAATATGGCACACTGAAGGGGAACTGGTAGGCTACACTAGCGTAAAATCAAAATTTTCTATCACGTCAACCAGGAATGCAATTATCATAGATCATGGGATTACCGTTAGACGCGCAGTTGCGGAACTCGATGAAGCACGTCGTGGCAGTGTAGATGTTCTACGTCTCCTCCTTGTCCTTGTCCCACGAGCAGCTCCCCTTTGTGCGGCTCATCCAAGTGCTACAACTACAGCACCTCTGAGGTATCCACATGTCCGGAGTGGAAGGTCACAAGGCAGACTGCTAGTCCGCACGAGCAAGACAGGCGTATGAGTCATGGCGGCTGGGTGCAATGCTCAACCCTATTCAGATCGCCTCACTCTCTCTTATATAGGCATCCCTGGTGGGCTTCTACTTTAGCAGCCCATTAGCAACCTAAGCCTGGTATAATTCGGATCCAATCCTCATTAGGCTTCCAGCCCCTAAAGTGTGTGACCCTATAGTGTTGAGGGCAAACCTCTAGGGTGGCCCGATCTTTCACGATTCCCTTTCAAACCGAGGGTGGAGTGCAGGGGAAGGAGGGAAGGATGAACACGATGAACACACGCACGAAGAACGCGATGAACACACACACGCAAAACCACGATAAACACCAATAGCTCACGCCGGCGGTGACCGGTCCGGCGCAATCCCTAGGATCGGCGTCAGGCGGAGGACTCTCTCTCGAACCAGCACGACGAGATGGGAGAGTCGGTGAGATCTTGATGTCTAGGCAAAGGGACACCGATGCCTAGGCCTTGTACAATGTGGAGGCACGATGCAAACTCCAATGAGGTTTGGGGATATTGGTGCTCCTTAGTCAAGGAGCATGAGGCAAGAATTAGATAGATCCACAAGGTGTTTCCACTAATTCCAGTATCATGCCTAGGGTTTACAATGGAGGTGGGGGTCAATATATAGGCCAGCCACTTAAACAGGGGTACTTTAGGAATAAAAGACGAGTTCTGGACGGACTAAGGGGTACATGGGCCGCAGGCCCAAAGGCCTTTTCGTGCCTAGCGATGGTCGGACCAGAGACTCCGGTGTGGTGGACCAGAGACTCCGGTCTAGGCCGGAGAATCCGGTGTAGTCTCCGGACCAGCCTCCGGAGGGGTCTTTAGATTGTCCCAGGGCCCGGTGCAGGGGGTCAGACCGGAGAGAGGGCCGGAGTCTCCGGTGTCTTCAGACCGGAGACTTTGGCAGGCCGAAGACTCCGGTGTGCGCAAACCGGAGACTCCGGTTTGAGCAGCTCTGGTGGCTTCTGCTTCACGTTCTTGATCTGGGGTGGCCCGATCTTCTCAGCAAGCTCTTGTCGATGATATGGTGGATGATAGATAACTAGTGCGTAGCTATGATCTCTCCCGCTTGATCCCTGATGCCAGTGCAACAGATCTCGAACCTTATAGGATATTCACAACACCACACTCTTGCGCACGTAACCGTGACCATGAACGGTAGTATGCAATCTACTAATTCCCAATGGAACAACAAATCACACTCAATTATAGTTCATAGATTCGAACATAGGGTAATTCCATAGGTTCTATGAAAGAAACAACTCAAAAATATTTTAACATGGTCTCAAAACTAATCTAGTGCGCCCCCATCTATTTAAGGACCTCGGAGGCGGCGGCCTAAGGGTGGATCTGAGTTGGCCCCACCCACCTAGGGATACAAACCGACCCAGCTTGGGTTCGGTCAAACTGACTCTGCCGTGGCAGAGTTGTAATTGCTTTCTCTGCCACGGAAGCCTGCCGTGGAAGAGAAGGACTATGTTTTCCTACCGCAGCAGCCTGCCGTGGCAGAGAAACGATGATTTTCTCTGCCGCGGCAGAGAACGTCCTCCTCTTGTTGAACTTCGTCTTGGACAGCTCCTTGCGCTTCCTCCCTCTCCTCCCTCACGCATTCTTCATTGATCAACACGCCTTGTTCCATTTGCTCCTTGCTCCTTGCTATGCCTTCTTCTCCTAAGTACCTGATCATGCAATAGTTCAACGACTAAGGTAGTATAAAATTCTCATTAATTAAAACACCAGGTTCATTAAGAAACAAGTTCACATGTTGTTCTAGTAGCTTAGCACGAGCTCTTGTGATTGGTCCAATCCTTATCTCATTGGATTGATCCTTCTTTGCAATTGGAACATCTTTATTAGCAATTGGGGTAGGTGTAACTGTAGGGATGTCCTCATCATCTCCCCCATTTCAAAAGGCGTCGACCTCGACGCTCCAAGGTCTTCTCCAACATATGGTGATAAATCAGGAACGTTGAAGCTGGTTCTGGCACCACCAAACTCCTCAATAGGTATATCAACTGAGTAAGCATTATCATTAATTTTGGCGAGCACTTTGTAAGGACGAGCACCACGTGGCTTCAACTTGGACTTGCGAAGTAGTGGAAATCTGTCCTTGCGTAGATGCACCCAAACCATATCTCCAGGCTGGAACAACACTTCTTTTCTTGGTGATTCCTTGCAGCAGCAATGTTCTTGCCTTTCTTCTCAATAGCCTCTCGAGTCTTCTCATGTATTTTCTTCACATAATCAGCACGTTTTGATGCCTCCATATCAACTCTCTCATGTAATGGCAGAGGCAACATATCCAGTGGCATCAATGGCTTGAAACCATAGACCACCTCAAAAGGACAAAGCTGAGTTGTTGAATGCACAACCCTGTTGTAAGCGAACTCAACATGTGGCAAACACTCTACCCACTCCTGCAGATTCTTTTTAATCATCGTCCTTAGCAGTTGCGACAATGTTCTATTCACCACCTCCGTTTGACCATCTGTTTGGGGATGACATGTAGTACTGAACAGTAGCTTCGTTCCTAGCTTCCCCCATAAGGTCTTCCAAAAGTAGCTCATGAACTTCACATCACGGTCAGAAACAGATGTCTTAGGTACTCCATGTAATCTCACGATGTCCCTAAAAAATAGGTTAGCAACATGCAACGCATCGTCGCTTTTGTGGCAAGCAATAAAATGAGCCATTTTAGAGAACCTATCCACTACCACAAATATTGAATCATGACCTCTCTGAGTTTTAGGTAGACCTAGCACAAAATCCATACTAATGTCTTCCCATGGAGTAGTCGGTGCAGAAAGAGGTGTATACAAACCATGAGGCTTCAGCTTAGATTTCGACTTGTGGCATGTAATACATTGGCTCACAAATCTATACACATCATGCCTCATCTTGGGCCAATAAAAGTGATCAGCAAGCATGACCAACATCTTCTCACGCCCAAAGTGACCCATCAAACCACCAGCATGTGATTCTTGCAGTAAGAACAAACGCAACGATGATTCTGGAATACATAGTTTGTTAGCTCGAAACAAATGTCCATCATGTATATGATACTTATCCCATGCGTTTCTAAGAGCACACAAACAATATGGTTCAGCAAAATCATGGTCAGTTGCATAAAGTGCACAAATAGCTTCTAATCTAGGAATTTTAACATCAAGATTGGTTAATAGCATGTTCTTCCTAGATAGAGCATTAGCAACAACATTCTCCTTTCCCTTTTTATAGTTAATGATGTAAGGAAAAGACTCAATGAACTCAACCCATTTAGCTAATCTTCTATGCAAGTTTGATTGAGCTTTCAAGTATTTCAATGCATCATGATCAGAATGTATGATGAATTCCTTTGGCCACAAATAATGTTGCCAAACTTCGAGTACTCTCACAAGTGCATACAATTCTTTATCATAGATTGAATAATTCAAGCGAGCACCAGTCAATTTCTCAGAAATATAAGCTATAGGCCGACCCTCTTGCATCAAAACGCCACCTTTGCCTATACCACTAGCATCACATTCAACTTCAAATTGCTTCGAAAAATCAGGTAATGCAAGCAATGGTGCAGAAGTAAGCAAACATTTCATGTATCAAAAGCAATGTCTTGGGCCGCGCCCCATACAAAAGGCACACCTTTCTTTGTCAAATCATTTAAAGGTGCAGCAATGGTGCTAAAATCTTTCACAAAGCGCCTATAGAAACCAGCGAGACCGTGGAAACTACGTACTTGACTTACATTCATTGGAGTAGGCCAATTCATCAAACGCATGAAAGTACTAGGTGCATTAGTAAGACCAAACGGCATGACTAACCACTCATACAAGTCGAATTTAGTTTTGAAAGAATTTTTCCATTCATCCCCTTCCTTCATCCTAATTTGATGATAACCACTATGCAAGTCAATTTTAGAGAAAACAGCAGCACCACTCAATTCATCTAGCATATCCTCTAAGCATGGAATAGGATGACGATATCGAATAGTGATGTTATTAATCGCTCTACAGTCAACACACATGCGCCATGTACCATCTTTCTTAGGAAATGAACAACACAAGGGCTAAGAGAAACACGAATGTACCCTTTATCTAGCAACGCTTGTACTTGCTTCTGAATTTCCTTAGTTTCGTCGGGATTAGTCCTATAGGGTGCACGGTTGGGAAGTGTGGTGCCAGGAATCAAATCCACTTGATGTTCTATACCACGCAATGGAGGTAAGACTGCGGGTACATCTTCTGGAAACACATCCCCAAAGTCCTGCAAAACAGAAGAGACACCAAGAAAAATAGGGGTCATGTCGTTAGAAACCAATACCTCGCCCTTATACATGAGCACAAGTGGCATGGCTGTAGGATCCTCACGAATCTCTTTCATATCCTCCTTGGTGGCTAGTATCAATAACCTAGGCACTCTCTCACTTTTTGTTATATCACTCAATTTGGGTTCAATTACATCACGAACAACTATTACACAGTCTCGCCGAGTGGTTGTATCTTCCTTCAAGTTCACCTCTATCTTCTGGCGAGAATCATTCACAATTTTTTGTGGTGTCATTGGCTGCATAGTAATATTCTTTCCTTTGAATTACAAGTGATATGTATTTGCTCGGCCATTGTGTTGCACGTGGCGATCATAGAGCCAAGGCTGACCCAATAGTAGGTGACAAACAGTCATAGGAACCACATCAAAATCAATAGAATCTTTGTATGGCCCTATTTGAAAATTCACACGTACCATATGATTTACCTTCATCTCACCATTGTTGCTCAACCATTGTATGTAATATGGCTTGGGATGAGGTAAGTATGTCAAATTCAGTTTGGCACATAATTCCTTACTTGCAAGATTTCTGTAGCTACCTTGATCAATAATGACCTTGCAAGCTTTATTTGGTCCAACTAGAGCTTTTGTTTGGAAAAAGTTGCAACACTGGGATTCCTCAACCGGTTGCACACTAAGTACACGTGAAGACTCGACAATAGTTGGTGCACGCTCAGCATATGCATCAGAACCATCCTCGCCATCATCAATATCATCGTCAGAAGCTTCATCTCCACTCTCTACTTCTCCTTGTTCGTTGACAAACATAACCTTGCTGTTTGGACAATCCTTCTTGTAGTGACCTCTACCTCCACAAGTATGGCACACCACATCACGAGTACGTGCCGTAGACATGTTGGAACCTGAGCTAGCAGTAGGAGCAACAGGTTTCTGAGCATTAGAACCAATCGAAGGTGTACTTGCTGGTTTGGCCGATGGTGTAAATGGGACAACAGCTGGTGGCGCGGCTGTAGTAGGAGTAGATCTGGCCGAAAATCTGCTGGAGGATGGAAAACGAGTGCGTGACTTCGCCTCTTCCGCCAACTGGGATTCGGCCTCTCTAGCATGGTGTAATAGCTCATTCATGGTCTCATACTTGTGATGACACACTATGCTCTTGATTGGCAACTTCAGATTGTTTAGGAATCACTGCATGGTCATCTCAATGGACTCGCGAACTCGAGCACGCTGCATAAGTAGCTCCATCTCCATGTAGTACTCATCTACTGTCATTGTTCCTTGCTTCAATTGCGTCAATTTATCAAAAACTGATCGCAAGTAGTTTGTTGGAACGAAACGAGCCTTCATGATTTGCTTCATCTCACGCCAATCCATCACAGGAAGTTCATTATCCTCCCTCCTATGTTGCACAAGAGCATCCCACCAACGCAAAGCATAACCATCAAATTCAGATGCTCCAAGCTTGACCTTCTTGTCTTCTGTATAGTCAAATAAGCGCCAGAGTTTCTCAATCTTCAACTCCCATGTGAGGTAATCTCCAGGATCAATGGAACCATCAAACTTGGGAATTGAAAATTTTAGCTTGCCCAACCCATCATCAGCTTGGGTGGGCACACATTGACCACGCCCAAGGGGGACAAATCCACGACCATGAGCAGGTGCATGGATAGGGGGAACGCTACCACATGTGGAGCAGCATCCACAACGCTACCCTCATCGAAATCATCAAAGGTATCATCATATTGAGGCTCTTCCCTTCCATGTAAAGCGGCTGTGAAATCCTCAATGGAACGCTGCAAAGTGGTGACATTGACATTGAGCGTAGCCACTTGCGTTTGGATAGTATCAACCGTTCCAACATGCTGCTCCAATCTCATCTTCATATCTTGGAGATTCTTGTCAATGGCATCTGTCGTGTTAGTAAACACACGTGTCAGGTGGGATTTCAAAGCCTCATATTCACGCCAATTGACGAGCTCCTCATCCTTCTTTTTCTGCAACACAACATCATCATCACTAGTAGACATGATTAGTAGGTTAGTGCAAAAATCAGAATCCGTATGGTGGAAACTCTCACAACTCACTCACAACTAATAAGAAAGGAGATTTTATCGTTCCAAAGTGAATAGAGATACTCTACCAAACGAAATCAAAGACTGATGCACTTGATGTGATGAAGTGAATATCAAAGGTATAGAGAACGATCGTAGGGCACACAGGTTATTTAGGGTGGAGCTATGGGTATGGTACCCTAAGTACACCTCAAACAAGTCCTAGTGTTGATCGTACAAATACCCAAGAAACACACACGTGGAGAAAAAGTGGCAATGCAACTATGAAGGGTGTTGCACTATGCTCGAGAGACCCTAGCAAAGATCAAAGTAAAGAGGCCCAAGATTGCTCAATCTACCGGTGCACAAAGATATAACTAGGCCTCTTGCTCAAATTCTCTTTTTCCACAATTTTTCTTTTTATTTTGTATAGCTCTTTTTTTTGCTTTTTTCTATTGCTATATTGCTTTTCTTATAGATCACACACGGCCAATTACAAAGTACAGCAACAAAATCCTAAGAGCATCCTGTAGGAGCGGAAACTAGTCTCAATGGGCAAGTTGCTACACGTATGTAATAGATTGGTTGTGGCTAAGGTTAAGGAAAAGTGCAAATTTTATCACACTTTGTAAGAATTCCTGCTATGGCCGAGAAAACAGACCAAAATCGTGTCGTGGCAGAAAATCCTGCCGCGACAGAAAAACACGTCAAAAACGTGTCGTGGCAGCGAATCCGAGTCGTGGCAGAAAAGGACTCGCGGCAGAGAAACAGGCCGTTTCTGTGCCGCGACAGAGTCGGTAGGATTTCTTTTAATTCCGACTCGGCCAGGAGTAGATGACTATGACTCTTAGAGTAGATCGGATCTGACTTGATGGTGGCGGAAACAATGGTGGAAAACGACTAAAAACGACTAGAAAACAAATCTACGAAGAATAGATCTAGATCTAAACTAAAGGATGAATACGACCAGCAACTATTACTCGTGTACGATGCAATCTAGTCTATGACGACTCTTTTTGTGGGGCTTTTTCTGTATAGGACTAAAAACACTCTCTAATCTATGGATGGATTTGTGGATGCTTACCGAGGCAACGAGGAAATCTGATACCAAGATGATATGGGGTGGCCCGATCTTCTCAGCAAGCTCTTGTCGATGATATGGTGGATGATAGATAACTAGTGCGTAGCTATGATCTCTCCCGCTCGATCTCTGATGCCAGTGCAACAGATCTCGAACCTTATAGGATATTCATAACACCATACTCTTGCGCACGCAGTCATGACCATGAACGGTAGTATGCAATCTACTAATTCCCAATGGAAAAATAGATCACACTCAATTATAGTTGGTAGATTCGACCACAGGGTAATTCCAGAGGTTCTGTGAAAGAAACAACTCCAAAATATTTTAACGCGGTCTGAAAATAATCTAGTGCGCCCCCATCTATTTAAGGGCCTGGGAGGCGGCGGCCTAAGGGTGGATCCGAGTTGGCCCCACCCACCTAGGGATACAAACCGACCCAACTTGGGTTCGGTCAAACTGACTCTGCCGTGTGTAACTACCTCGGTGAATTACGCTCTTAGTTACATGCCTAGATGAGCGAAAGTGGTTAGAATAGTACGGTGGGGCCCGGGGCCACTCACGGTAGACCTTTCGGCCGTCCTAACCACTTTCAGAACATCGGAACAAGAACGAGCGACGTAATCGGCAGGCGAAGGGATCAACTACATACATAAGTGAGTATGTATGCAAGCCACATACAACAGTCCTCATAGCCATTCCATCTAAAAGAAATAGAAATATTCCAAGACCATACAGTAAGATTGAAATATCCTAGATAGAGATAATATTTTAGGATAGCTCCTCATACATCAAACATTAGAGTATCAGGTGGAAGCGGAAAACAAGATCCGAGTATGGATAAGAAGCAAATCGGCATAAGATGCCACATAAATAAACACATCCCGCCCATAGATCTCACGGATCCCCGTTCCCGAAATCTCTACACCGAGTGATCGTTGCCAACATCATCCGTCTCCTCCACCTAGTATCCATCTTGCGAGTAAACCTTTTCATCTGAATCAAACAATCTATCGTGTGAGACCCTAGGGGTACTCAGCAAGTCTTTATGCCACTAAAGGGGACACAACCTGGGGTGACGCAATTGCAACAAAAGATAATAACTAACAAGTCTATAGATACTCGCTAACCATCCGCCTAACCAATGATAGACGGATGTCCGTGAATTTAGAACAACAGTCATAACAGTATAATTAACAGATCCATCCTCCTCCTCGCTTACCAACGACGAAGCGGACGAACAACCCCCATCGTTGGCAGTTTTATTAACCATTCCATGAGTATTGCACTATTTACTAATCAGGTACTTAGTCAGATTAAAGCGACACTTTAGTTATACTTGTCTATGATCGAGAAACTGTGCTCCAAGTCGTCCATAACCGCGGACACGGCTTTCAGAAAGATTTACCCTGCAGGGGTGCACGAATAGCAACACACACTCGATCAACCTCGGAAAAACTAACTCAAAACCCAACGAGGCATTCACGACAAAGCGATCACAGGATTCAGCAATATTTCCGGGGGCCACCCCATTAAGCTACCCACAACAAAGCTAGCTGACTCCGAGATAGACTCATGGTTTGTGTGGACGGAGGTAAACGACTGGGAACCTGAAAATATGATTGGGCTTGTCGATACAGCGAAAACGTGTCACGATCCAAAACAGTACAGGTGCTCCATGCACAATCTTAAATAAACAGTAACATGGCATAAGTACAGGATAATAATAAAGCCCCAAACTAATTGTGGCCCCAAGAAATAGAAAGGAATCAAGCTCTGGGTCAGGGGGGTCCATAAGGCCTCCCGGATGTGGATAGTGCGAATAGTCAAGGAACAGGAATCAAGTACTCGGGGTCCTACGGGACATAAGTGAGCAGGAAAAACCAAATAGAATATGTTGCTCACCGGTGCCTCTTTCATTAGTTATCCCATTACTACTCAGTCAGACCTAGCCCCAGTCGCTGACGGGTGGGCTAGCTGCTGACTGGGACACACCCGCACAGAAAGGTTTTTCTCACCGCGGTCTTACCTAGCCTCTGTGAATGACAGGTGGGGCCAGTGGTTAGAGGCCCAAGTGCTAGCGACTGAGCCCACAGAGGCTGACAGATGGGGTCGTACTGGAGCGCGGGTTAAGGGTTACGAAACCCGGGGTGCCTTTTTGTAAAATGACCACATCGGCTGGCAGGTGGGGTCGGGCTGGACCGCGGGTTGAGCCGGCAAAATACGCAGGGGGCATGTGCAAAAAGGGGTGGTACTATGGATCTTCTCCACGGTCGGACGGTCAGATCCGCGCGCGGCAGTGGCGGTGAGGCGCGGGGGATCGAACCGGGGATCTAGGGCTCGCGCGCGGAGGCGGCAGCCACTGTGGCAGGTGGGGGTTGCTGGCAGGACAGGGGAACGCGGCTAGAACTACCTCTGCGACGCCACGGTCTGGAAAACGAACGCATACGCCGACGCGCAGAGAGCGTTCGACGGTACGCCCGGCACGACCAGGGCATGACAGGGATGGCGAGGATGTCTGGGAGGGTCGGGCGCTTACCGCGGGCTCGTTGGAGGGCTTGGAGCGGGACGGGAAGCAACAGATCGTCGACGGAGCTGGCGCCCCGGATCTAGGGTTTGCGGCGGAGCGATGATGGTTCCGGTGGTCCTAGGGCTTCTCCTCCACGTCGGCGGGTACATGGCAATGTAGAGGAGCAACGCGATCTTCCTCGACACCCGCGGCAACACGCGCGCTTCCTCGATCTGCAGGTGGTAGACGCGGCTGAGAGGGCGGCCGGCATTGGAGAAGAAGCGGCGCGCGGGGTTGGGGAGGAGAAGGGTGAGGCCTGGGGTAGAACTGGCGAGGCAGAGACGTGGGGAGGTGGCTAAAACGAGGGAGAGGGAGGAGGATGCAGTGGGGAATCAGTAGAGATGAGAAAGAAGAAGGTGGCTCGGGTGCCACCTTTCCTCCTTGTCCTTCTCGAGCATGTGCTCGGCGAGGAAGGCCAGGGCAGGCACGGTAGGGCTGCCAGGTGGGGACGGCGATGGCTGTGGGGCTGGCTCGGTGTGGGGTCTTTTGAGCATGGAGAGAGGGAGATAAAAGAGAGAGGGAGGCTCGGGTATTAGCTAGGGCATGCTTTGGCTAGGCTAGGGTTAGAGTGCGGCTGGTGGGGCCTGCTAGCAGGGAGAGGGAGGTGAGAGAGAAGCTAGGTAGACGGGGCTCGGCATGGAGAGTGTTTTATAGTTAGGGTTTACTAGGTATGGTGATTAGGTTAGAGAGGGAAGTGGAGAGGGTGTTTAGGTTAGGGGATGGTGTGGTGGTTAGAGTTTACTCATGCCCCTAGTAATATCAAGCATGAAAGGGAGGAGGAGTAGGGTTTGATGGAGATATGGAGATGTGAGAGTGAGGTAGTGTGAAAGGATTAAAAGATGCATGATCATGCATGGCACTACACATGTGAGAGAGGCTTGATGGGCACATGGCAAGGATAAACCAAACAAGGTGGAAAGGTTTGAGAGAGAAGAGAGAGCTCAAAAGAGATAAACCACCAAAAAATCCAAGTAAAATCCAAAAGAATGGAATGGGGTGATGCTTGCATGGCCCATGCATGTGTAATAAATGCCATGTGTTAATTTTGTGAAAACAATACTAATACAACATGACATTATATACATGCATCCCCAAAATATGGAGTATAGCCAAACTAAATAAAATATAATTTGATCCATCCCACCCACATGAGCTAGAATAAATATCAAAGGAAAAATACAAGCTCATGGGTAATTAGGATGGTGGAATTATAAGGTGGTGACAAAGAAAGGTGGTGGAGTGGAATAAAAGATATGCCCCCAACTCAATTTAGGCACCAAGCATTTATCAAGAATCAAATACAATTAACAAGAGCCAAATACAATTAATAATGCATATGAGAGAAGAACCAAATGGAAAAGGTTTTATATGATGCTCAAATGCAAGGTGGCATGATGACATGAGCATGGCATAATTATGATGCAAGAATTATATGTAGGAAGTAGCCATTATATTACTAGACCAAGTAGCATTACAATTGTTAGACAATTGGGATGCTACAACTCTCCCCCACTAAACAGGAATCTCGCCCCGAGATTCTAGGAAGAAGAAGAAGACTCAAAGAGGGTAGGATACTTGGCACGGAGCTCATCTTCACGTTCCCAAGTGGCTTCATCAACGGAATGGTGCGACCACTGCACCTTGCAGAACTTGATGGACTTGTTGCGAGTCCTTCTTTCTGCGACTTCTAGAATTTTCATGGGGTGTTCTTGATAAGACAGATCTTCTTGGAGATTGATGAGTTCATGGTCCACGGTCCTGCCGGGATCCTTGAAGCACTTCTTTAGTTGAGAGATATGGAAAACATCATGGACCTTGAGTTTTTCAGGAAGCTCAAGAGCATAAGCAACTTCTCCTCTTCTTCCACGAATTTTGAAAGGGCCGATGTATCTAGGAGCCAGCTTTCCTTTGATACCAAAGCGGTGCGTGCCTCTCATGGGAGTGACACGAAGGTAAACGAGATCACCAGGAATATATTCCATGTCCGTGTGCTTTCTGTCATAATTGCTCTTCTGGCGACTTTGAGCAATCTTCAGATTTTCCAGAATGATGTGAACCTTCTCCTCCGCTTGAGTTACAATGTCGGGGCCAAACAATATTCTTTCACCTGCGCCCGACCAACCAATCGGAGTTCTGCATTTGCGACCATAGAGAGCCTCAAATGGTGCCATCTTCAGACTTTTCTGGAAGCTTTTGTTGTAAGAGAATTCAGCATAAGGAAGACATTCTTCCCACTTCATGCCGAAAGAGATAACGCAAGCACGGAGCATATCTTCCAGAATCTGATTGATCCTTTCAACTTGTCCTTGCGACTGAGGGTGGTAAGCTATGCTGAAGTTCAATTTTGTTCCCAAAGCATTTTGGAAACTTCCCCAGAACTTGGAAGTGAAGATGCTTCCACGGTCTGAGCTGATCTCAAGAGGAACTCCATACAGAGAGACAATTATTTTGATATAGAGCTCCGCCAACTGAATTGCAGAAATTGTTTCCTTGACGGGAAAGAAGTGAGTTACTTTAGAAAGCCTGTATATGACAACAAAGATTGCATTGTTGCCCTTCTACGACCTTGGAAAACCAGTGATGAAGTCCATCTCTACTTTCTCCCATTTCCATTCCGGAGGCTTCAATGGCTGTAGAAGACTAGAAGGTTTCTGATGGACCGCTTTCACTCTACGACAGACATCACACTCCGAGACATACTTGCCACAATATCGTTTCAAACCAGGCCACCAATATTGTGTTTTCAAGTCCATGTACATCTTAGTGCTGCCAGGGTGGATAGAAAGAACGGAATCATGCGCCTCCTTGAGAACTTGCTCTCTTAAACCCGGGTAGTTCGGAACAAACATCCGGTGTTCAAAGAAAAGAGTTCCTTGGTCGTCGACGTGGAAAGACTCATACTTCGGAAGCTGAATGTTGCAGATGATCTTTTTAGTATAAGGATCACCAAGTTCAATAGAGCAAACTTTTTCTTCCAAGAGCGGTGTTGCCAGAAGGTTTAGAAGATACCCTTGATCCACAATTTCAAGGTTGAGCTTGCGGAATTCCTCACACAAGAGAGGCTGTTGTTCTTCCACCATTAGGTTGTTGACATAAGCTTTTCGGCTGAGAGCATCGGCCATGACATGAGCTTTGCCCGGAGTGTAGTTGATGGTCAAATCAAAATCATTGATTGCTTCAATCCACCTCCTCTGACGAAGGTTGAGATCAGGCTGTGTGAAGATATACTTCAGACTCTTGTGATCAGAAAAGATCTCACAACGGTTGCCAAGCAAGTAATGCCTCCATACTTTCAAAGCAAAGACAACTGCTGCGAGTTCGAGGTCATGTGTAGGATAGTTGATCTCATGCGTCTTCAACTGTCGAGAGGCAGAAGCAACAACTTGTTTTTCTTGCATAAGGACCACAGCCAATCCTTGCAATGAGGCATCACAGAATATTTGGAAAGGCTTTGATGTATCTGGAGGAACTAAGACTGGTGTGGAAGTGAGCTTCTCTTTGAGTGTTTCAAAGCTTGCTTGACATGCAGGAGTCCAAAGGTATTTCTTGCCTTTCTTGAGGAGATCGGTAAGAGGCTTCGCAATCTTCGAGAAGTTTTGAACGAAGCGACGACAATAACTGGCCAAACCAAGGACACTCCGGACTTCTTTGACATTTATGGGTGGAAGCCAGTCCATAATTGTCTTAATAGTTTCTGGGTTGACGGCAATGCCCTTGGCAGAGATGACGTGACCAAGGTAGGTGACCTGAGGCAGCCAGAACTCACACTTGGAGAACTTTGCATACAGGGGGTTCTCACGAAGCTTGTTTAGGACACAACGAAGGTGTTCTTCATGTTCTTCTTTTGACTTAGAATATACTAGAATGTCATCCATATAGACCACAACGAACTTATCAAGATACTCCATGAAAACCGAGTTCATAAGCCTCGAGACGGTGGCCGGTGCGTTGGTGAGACCGAAAGACATGACTGTGTATTCATACAGGCCATAGCGGGTGGTGAAAGCTGTTTTAGGAACATCTTCCTTGCGAATCTTGATTTGATGGTAACCACTTCTCAAATCAAGCTTAGAGAATACCACACCTCCAGCTAGCTGATCGAAAAGATCATTAATCCGCGGAAGGGGATATTTATTCTTGATGGTTTTAGCATTGAGTGCTCGATAGTCAACACAAAGTCTATCAGTCTTGTCTCGCTTCTTCACAAAGATGGTTGGGCTACCCCAAGAAGAAGTATTGTGCTGAATGAAACCCAACTTCTCTTGTTCATCCAGCTGGCGTTTAAGTTCAGCCAACTCAGCAGGACCCATTTTATAAGGCCGCTTGGAGATAGGAGAAGTACCAGGTTCAAGTTCAATGACAAACTCGACCTCACGATCAAGAGGCATCCCCGGTAACTCTTCAGGAAAAACATCTGGAAACTCACAGACTACCGGAACACTCTGAATACCTTCCATAGCATCATCATTCAGAACCGCCAAAGAGCAAAGCTGAATTGCAGGAGTCAGACTTGGAGAATAGACTATATGGCCTTCAGGAATTTTCAGAGAAACGGAACGTTCAGCACAATCAATCACAGCTGCATTTGCTGTTAACCAATCCATGCCCAAGATAACATCAATATCAGAATTGCCCAGAATAATTAAGGAAGCCGGAAACGAAGAGCCACCAATCTCAATTTGATTGCCATGGCTGATATGAGCAGCCCTCATGTTTGACCCAGGAGATTGTACCACAAGACGATGCAATAAAGGAACCATAGCCAGATCATGCTCATGCGCAAACTTGTGAGAAACAAAAGAATGCGAAGCACCAGAATCAAACAAAACTCGTGTAGGGACTGAGTTAATAGGAGGCATACCCATCACAACTCTAGGTGCATGCTCAGCTTGCGCGGCGTTGACACAGTTGGCACGAGCAACCGTAGACCCAGGCTTAGTGTTGATGTTGAGAGCCTGAGGTGGAGGTGCACGAACCATAGGAGAACTTGCCGTAGGTCTTGGAGGTGGTGGTGGAAAAGCTTTGTTGTCCATAGGACAATTCTAGTGCTGATGCCCAGTGTTTCCACAAGTATAGCAAGCACCAGGTGGACGTGGAGCAACATAGCCAGGGACTCCACGAGGTGCTCCAGGGTAGTTGTGGTTGTAGCCCCTGGGAGCCGCAGTGAAGGAGTTTGGTGGCCTTGCCGCGTAGCTTGACGGTCTTGGTTGAGCAGGGAGCGACGGTGGGGTGTTAGGAACCCAGACACGACGCTTAGAAGTAGCTATCATAGCTGAAGAGCTTGCTGCATCACGACTGTGTTTCTTTGACTCCTCAAACATTTGCCTACTTGCTTCTTCCTGCAGAGATGTGTGTTGGAGTTCCAGAAAAGACGCCGGTCTTGCATGAGTGATAGCATATTTGATGGATGCATTGAGGCCTTGCCGGAACCTCTTTTGCTTCTTCTTGTCATCAGAGATCTCATCGCCACCATACCGAGAAAGGTTCATGAAGTTTCTGATGTAGGTATTGACATTGTCAATGCCCTGCTTGAGGTTGAGAAACACTTCCTTCATCCTTTCCATGACAATTTCTGACGGATATTGCTCTTTGAAAGCAGCAGTGAATTACTCCCAAGTAGGGTGAAAACCAGAGAGGTCTGCCTTGAGGTAATTTTCCAACCAGAGAGCTGCATCTCCCTTCAGAAGGTGAGTGGCACATTTGACCCATTCTTGCTCGGGAACATCCGCAGTCATCAGCAACCTTGACACTTCACATAGCCAATCATCCGCATCAAGTGGCTGATCAGACACCTCAAATTGGCCTGGGTTGAACTTGAGAAAACTCTTGATGTCTCCTCGCTTGGGAGGTGGAGGTAGCGGAACAAACTCATTCCTCCTCACGCTTTCTTCGAAGCACTGCTGGTTCTGCTGCATAGTGCCCAAGGCATTTGCAATACTTGCCAAAGCAGCCCCCAGTTCAGGTGGTATGTCCTCCTCAGAACGGCATGGTGGTGCCATCGTGTGATTGATAAAAACACAAGTTAGTACTATGATGGAGAATAATAATAATCCAAAATAGTACCAAAATGGAATTAACCAAGATTAAAGGATACAATTCACTGAGATGATATTAAAATATCAACAAAGTTCAAGGCACCTAGAAGATATTAAGCATAACGCACACGACTGAACAAGGAGTGTGGTACACAAACTAACAAAGAAAAAATTTCCGCAAATTTCGGCATTAAAATACCACTATATGCGCAAAACCACTTCATGAATCAAGATTAGTAACTCTACTAATTCAATATACAAGAGCAAATGATAAAAGTAGTGGTATGGTCGCGACTCCATCCCGCACTCAAATCAATACTCTGCACATGAACAAGTAAAACACATATCCCAACACCTTCTTCTTAAGATGAACCTAAAGATTGGTAACTACAAAAAAGAACACCCCAACAAGATAACGTCGGATAACAAAGAGTAAGATAGATCGCATCGGTATACAACGAATCAGATAGATCACGTCGGTTTACAAAGTCCTGTCGGTATGGAATGTACCAATAGTTGATAACCAAAAGGCATATAGTGCTAACATTTGGATGCAACAGATAGACAAGGAATTCACACACACACACACACACAAACAAAACCTATGGTACTACGGAACCCAGAACACGTGAATCCTAGTTTGAATTTTTAGAAGAGGATTGAAAATGTTACACTTCCTTACCAGAAAAAGGGTGGGTGGGTGGGTAAGAAGAAAAATGGAAGCAGTCCTACTCTCACATTTTGTTTTTCCCTAGTATACATAGCTACCAAAAATATTTGCTAGACTGACAACGACCATTTGGCTGAGACCCTGAAGGGCCGGATGGCTCTAATACCAAGTAACTACCTCGGTGAATTACGCTCTTAGTTACATGCCTGGATGAGCAAAAGTGGTTAGAATAGTACGGTGGGGCCCGGGGCCACTCACGGTAGACCTTTCAGCCATCCTAACCACTTTCAGAACATCGGGACAAGAACGAGCGGCGTAATCGGTAGGCGAAGGGATCAACTACATACACAAGTGAGTATGTATGCAAGCCACATACAACAGTCCTTAGAGCCATTCCATCTAAAAGAAATAGAAATATTGCAATGCCATACGGCAAGATTCAAATATCCTAGATAGAGATAATATTTTAGGATAGCTCCTCATACATCAAACATCAGAGTATCAGGCGGAAGCGGAAAACAAGATCCGAGTACGGATAAGAAGCAAATCGGCATAAGATGCCACATAAATAAACACATCCCGCCCACAGATCTCACGGATCCCCGTTCCCGGAATCTCTACACCGAGTGATCGTTGCCAACATCATCCGTCTCCTCCATCCAGTATCCATCGTGCGAGTAAACCTGTTCATCTGAATCAGACAATCTATCGTGTGAGACCCTAGGGGTACTCAGCAAGTCTTTATGCCACTAAAGGGGACACGACCTGGGGTGACGCAATTGCAGCAAAAGATAATAACTAACAAGTCTATAGATACTCGCTAACCATCCGCCTAACCAATGATAGACGGATGTCCGTGAATTTAGAACAACAGTTATAACAGTATAATTAACAGATCCATCCTCCTCCTCGCTTATCAACAAGGAAGCGGACGAACAACCCCCATCCGTTGGCAGTTTTATTAACCATTCCACGAGTATTGCACTATTTACTAATCAGGTACTTAGTCAGATTAAAGCGGCACTTTAGTTATACTTGTCTATGATCGAGAAACTGTGCTCCAAGTCGTCCATAACCGCGGACACGGCTTTCAGAAAGATTTACCCTGCAGGGGTGCACGAATAGCAACACACACTCGATCAACCTCGGAAAAACCAACTCAAAACCCAACGAGACATTCACGACAAAGCGATCACAGGATTCAGCAATATTTCAGGGGGCCACCCCATTAAGCTACCCACAACAAAGCTAGCTGACTCCGAGACAGACTCAAGGTTTGTTTGGACGGCGGTAAACGACTGGGAACCCGAAAATATGACTGGGCTTGTCGATACAGCGAAAACGTGTCACGATCCAAAACAGTACAGGTGTTCCACGCACAATCTTAAATAAAACAGTAACATGGCATAAGTACAGGATAATAATAAAGCCCCAAACTAATTGTGGCCCCAAGAAATAGAAAGGAATCAAGCTCTGGCTCAGGGGGGGGTCCATGAGGCCTCCCAGAAGTGGATGGTGCAAATAGTCAAGGAACAGGAATCAAGTACTCGGGGTCCTACGGGACATAAGTGAGCAGGAAAAACCAAATAGCAGATATTGCTCACCGGTGCCTCTTTCATTAGTTATCCCATTACTACTCAAGTTAAGTTATTTAGGTACCTCGTTATCCATCAGACACACACATACCCTACACATGATTTTCTACGACTTGCGTGGCTCAAACAACTCCTGTAGTAATGGCTCATGGGATGGAGGTACAAGCTTCGGTGGGGTTTAAAAGTAAAGGCTATGCAGTACTTGGGATTCAATTTAATGCAACCGCAACTCAATGATGCAAGAATAAGATAGAGGCAATAGGTACTATATGTATGCAAGCATGTGGTAGTGCTTGCCTGGCAGCTCAGTTGAAGCAAGAGATGGATCTGGGTAGAACTCCTGTGATTCCTGGTAGTTCTCCAACTGGGCGTCTATTCGAAGAAGAACCAAACAAACAAGGGCCAACATAAATAAGGTGCACAAGCATATGAATTAAAATGTGACAAGCAAACAAGCATGTCATGATGAATGATGCACAATTTACATGGCATTAAAGTAGCATGGCAAGGGTGAGGTGTGGCACAAGAATAACGCATTTTATTAATTATTTAACCAAGTTTTATTGCCATAAACAGTTCTGAGTTTTAATAATGACATGATGCATGCTACAATTCAGAACAAGGAATGCATAGATAGAACGGCCTCGTCGCGCTGATCGATTTAGACATATTATTTGCCAAATTTGGAGTTATAGATTTAAAGTTATTAATTTATTAAGAAAAGGGCATCTTATTGTAATTTTAATCATCTCGAAAATTTAAAGTGTTCCAACATTATTTTGAATAGCATATTTGAATTCCTCACATTTTTTTGGTTCAAAACATACATCATTTGTATTATTTGGATTTATAATATTAAAGTTATTTTAAAACAGATTTGAATTTGAATTTAAACATTTCCTAAAAAGATTAAAACAAACAGATAAACAGAAAACCTTTTTAAACTCAGTCGCTGACGGGTGGGCCAGCTGCTGACTGGGACACACGCGCACAGAAAGGTTTTTCTCACCGCGGTCTTACCTAGCCTCTGCGAATGACAGGTGGGGCCGGTGGTTAGGGGCCCAAGTGCCAGCGGCTGAGCCCGTAGAGGCTGACAGGTGGGGTCGTACTGGAGCGCGGGTTAAGGGTTACGAAACCCAGGGTGCCTTTTTATAAAATGACCACATCGGCTGGCAGGTGGGGTCGGGCTAGATAGCGGGTTGAGCCGGCAAAATACGCAGGGGGGCATGTGCAAAAAGGGGTGGTACTGTGGATCTTCTCCACGGTCTGATGGTTAGATCCACGCGCGGTAGTGGCTGTGAGGCGCGGGGGATCGAACCGGGGATCTGGGGCTCGCGCGTGGAGGCGGCAGCCACTGTGGCAGGTGGGGGTTGCTGCCAGGATAGGGGAACGCGGCTAGAACTACCTCTGCGACGCCACGGTCTAGAAAACGAACGCAGACGCCGGCGCGCAGAGAGCGTTCGACGGTACGCCCGGCGCGACCAGGGCACAACAGGGATGGCGAGGATGTCTAGGAGGGTCAGGCGCTTACCGCGCGCTCGTTGGAGGGCTTGGAACGGGACAGGGAGCAGCAGATCGTCGACGGAGCTGGCGCCCCGGATCTAGGGTTTGCGGCGGAGCGACGATGGTTCTGGTGGTCCTAGGGCTTCTCCTCCACGTCGGCGGTTAGAGGGCGATGTAGAGGAGCAGCGCGATCTTCCTGGACACCCGCGGCAACACGCGCTCTTCCTCGATCTGTAGGTGGCAGACGCGGCTGAGAGGGTGGCCGGCGTTCGAGAAGAAGCGGCGCGCGGGGTTGGGGAGGAGAAGGGTGAGGCCTGGGGTAGATCTGGCGAGGCAGACACGTGGGGAGGTGGCTAAAACGAGGGAGAGGGAGGAGGATGCCGTGGGGAATCAGTAGAGAGGAGAAAGAAAAAGGTGGCTCGGGTGCCACCTTTCCTCCTTGTCCTTCTCGAGCATGTGCTCGGCCAGGAAGTCCAGGGCAGGCACGGTAGGGCTGCCAGGTGGGGACGGCGATGGCTGTGGGGCTGGCTCGGTGTGGGGTCTGCTGAGCATGGAGATAGGGAGATAAAAGAGAGAGGAAGGCTCGGGTAATAGCTAGGGCATGCTTCGGCTAGGCTAGGGTTAGAGTGCGGCTGGTGGGGCTTGCTAGCAGGGAGAGGGAGGTGAGAGAGAAGCTAGGTAGACGGGGCTCGGCATGGAGAGTGTTTTATAGTTAGGGTTTACTAGGTATGGTGATTAGGTTAGAGAGGGAAGTGGAGAGGGTGTTTAGGTTAGGGGATGGTGTGGTTGTTAGAGTTTACTCATGCCCCAAGCAATATCAAGCATGAAAGGGAGGAGGAGTAGGGTTTGATGGAGATATGGAGATGTGAGAGTGAGGTAGTGTGAAAGGATTAAAAGATGCATGATCATGCATGGCACTACACATGTGAGAGAGGCTTGATGGGCACATGGCAAGGATAAACCAAACAAGGTGGAAAGGTTTGAGAGAGAAGAGAGAGCTCAAAAGAGATAAACCACCCAAAAATCCAAGTAAAATCCAAAAGAATGGAATGGGGTGATGCTTGCATGGCCCATGCATGTGTAATAAATGCCATGTGTTAATTTTGTGAGAACAATACTAATACAACATGGCATTATATACATGCATCCCCAAAATATGGAGTAGAGCCAAACTAAAGAAAATAGAATTTGATCCATCCCACCCACAGGAGCTAGAAAACATATCAAAGGAAAAATACAAGCTCATGGGTAATTAGGATGGTGGAATTATAAGGTGGTGACAAAGAAAGGTGGCGAAGTGGAATAAAAGATATGCCCCCAACTCAATTTAGGCACCAAGCATTTATCAAGAATCAAATACAAATAACAAGAGCCAAATCCAATTAATAATTCATATGAGAGAAGAACCAAATGGAAAAGGTTTTATATGATGCTCAAATGCAAGGTGGCATGATGACATGAGCATGGCATAATTATGATGCAACAATTATATGTAGGAAGTAGCCATATATTACTAGACCAAGTAGCATTATAATTGTTAGACAATTGGGATGCTACACCGTGGCAGAGTTGTTGTTGCTTTCTCTGCCGCGACAGCCTGCCGTGGCAGAGAAGGACTCCTGCCACCGCAGCCCTGTCGTGGCAGAGAAACGATGCTTTTCTCTGCCGCGGTAGAGAACGTCCTCCTCTTGTTGATCTTCGTCTTGGACAGCTCCTTGCGCTTCCTCCCTCTCCTCCCTCGCGCATTCTTCATTGATCAACACGCCTTGTTCCATTTGCTCCTTGCTCCTTACTATGGCTTCTTCTCCTAAGTACCTGATCATGCAATAGTTCAACGACTTAGGTAGTATAAAATTCTCATTGATTAAAACACCAGGTTCATTAAGAAATAAGTTCACCTGTTGTTCTAGTAGCTTAGCACGAGCTCTTGTGATTGGCCCAATCCTTATCTCATTGGATTTATCCTTCTTTGCAATTGGAACATCTTTATTAGCAATTGGGGTAGGTGTAACTGTAGGGATGTCCTCATCAGTTCTGCTCCTTGTTTTCCATCCTTGGGTGCTTAGTGGTGTGTTGAAGCTTCGTACCTGATGATGCATAGGGTAGTAGCATGAAGTAGCACACCATCCAAGGAGGTATCAAATTGGCACGAGGAGAGGAGCGAGTTCACCTTAGCTTGGAGGAGTCTGGCTCGGGCACGTGTCATGGGTCCACTTGGGGGACTTGTTGGTGTAGATGTAGTAGCGTCCGTAGGACGGGCTGCATCAGCTCCCCCCCTTGGGAAAGAGTCGTCCTCGACTCTTCAAGGTTATGATCTTGAGCATCTCAATGGTAGGGTGAGAGGTCCTTGACATTGAAAGTATTGTTTGCAAGGTACTTGGAGGTCAGTATGTAGATGATCTAGGCGTTGTTGTTGATTCTTTTAAGGACCTTGAAGGGACCATCTCCTCTCGGCTTTAGCTTGGAGTCATGTTCCTTGGGGAAGCGGTCCTTGCTTAGGTGTATCCACACAAGGTCACCTTCTTCAAAGATCATCTCCTTCTTGTCCTTATTTAACCTTGAAGCTTGGCGAAGGTCTTGTTGTTCGATAGTAGCTCTTGTTTCTTCATGAAGTTTCTTCATAGCTTGTGCGCGTTTCTCGACGTCCATGTTTGTGCGCTCATGCAGAGGTAGTGGTAGGATGTCGAGTGCAGTTAGGGGCTTGAAACCATAGACGATCATGAATGGACTCATCTTGGTTGTTGAGTGCTTGCACGGTTGTAGGCGAACTCGGTGTTTGAGATGCATTCCTCCCAATCCTTCAAGTTCTTCTTGATCAACACACGAAGGAGAGTCCCGAGGCTTCAGTTGACAATTTCGGTTTGGCCATCAGTTTGGGGATGCGATGCGGATGAGAAGAGTAGCTTGATGCCGAGTTTGTCCATGAAAGTCTTCCATAAGTAGCTCATGAATTTCACATCGCGGTCGGAGAAGATTGTCCTTGGCACACCGTGAAGACGGACGATTTCCCTAAAAAACAGATTTGCAACATGTGAATCATCGTCGGTCTTATGGCACGGTATGAAGTGTGCCATTTTTGAAAAACAATCCACAACAACAAATATAGAATCATGACCATGGTTAGATCTAGGCAATCCTAACACGAAATCCATGCTAATGCCAGACCAAGGGGTATGAGGAATAGGCAATGGCATATAAAGACCACAAGGGTTAGCTTGCGACTTAGCTTGAACACATGTGCATCGTTGAACGTAGCACTCCACGCCACGCTTTATCTTGGGCCAAAAGTAGTGATTGGAGAGCATGTCCAATGTCTTGTCATGGCCAAAGTGACCCATGAGGCCTCCACCATGAGATTCTTGGAGAAGCAAAAGTTGAAGCGATGACTTCGGGATGCATAGCTTGTTTTGTTTAAATAGAAAGCCCTTATGCAAATAGAAATCATCAACTCCTTTGTCATTGGAGCACTTTGCGAAAATTGGTTCAAAGAATGGGTCGGAAGCATACAAAGATTTTATTTCCACAAGACCCAACACGTTGATTTCAAGTCTCGTAAGAAGGCTTGTATGTTTGCGAGACAATGCGTTTGCAACTACATTATCTTTGCCCTTCTTATACTTGACAATGTACGGAAAAGACTCCATGAACTCAACCCACTTAGCGTGTCTCTTGCTCAATTTAGTTTGGCCTTTGACATATTTCAATGACTCGTGGCCGGAATGTATGATAAATTCTTTGGGCCAAAGGTAGTGTTGCCAAACACGAAGGACATGAACTAAGGCAAAAAGCTCTTTGTCATAAATCGGATAGTTAAGGCGAGCACCATCAAGTTTCTCACTATGGTAGGCTATAGGACGTCCGTATTGCATCAGGATTCCTCCAATGCCAATACCACTAGCATCACACTCGATCTCAAAAGTTTTTGTGAAATCCGGTAAAGCAAGAAGAGGTGCTTCGGTGAGCCTATTTTTAGGTTCATCAAAAGCTTTTTGTTGTGCTTTGCCCCACATGAAGGTCACATTCTTTTTGGTCAATTCATTAAGGGGACAAGCAATGGTTGAAAAGTCTTTCACAAAGCGACGATAGAAACTGCCAACCCATGAAAACTTCGGAGTTCACTCACATTTGATGGGATGGGCCAATCTCGTATGTATTTTACCTTGGAAACATCAACTTCAATTCCCTTTGAAGAAACGACAAATCCAAGAAAAATGAACTTGTCTTTAGCAAAAGTGCACTTGGGAAGATTAGCATAAAACTTTTCATGTCGAAGGATTTGCAAAACTTCCTTGACATGTGTTATATGTTCCTCAAGTGATTTGCTATAAACAAGAATATCATCAAAATAGACAACACCACTTTTTCCAATGAGAGGACGCAAGATGTGATTCATAAGGCGCATGAAGGTGGATGGGGCATTTGATAAACCAAAGGGCATAACCAACCATTCATAGAGACCAAGTTCTGTCTTGAAGGAGGTTTTCCAAGGTTAAACAAGGATATTCTTGTCTTCTAGCAGTGATGCTAGAAGACTTGTTAATTGTGGATTTTGAATCACTTAGTAACAATAGAGGGATATTGATTTAAGTGGGAGTTTATGCTATTAAATTGTTTAATATGTTTTACTCTTTCATGGTTACATGGCTTAGTATTTTGCATGTTTTTATGTTGTAGATCAATGGCACCGAACACTTCATCACATTTTGCTTTGCGTTCGATTCTTGATAAGGATAAACTAAATGGAATAAACTTTTCGGACTCGGTCCGTAACCTGAGAATTGTTCTCAGGTCTGATAAAAAGGAAACTGTTCTGGATACCCCAATCCCAGATGAACCTGCTGATAATGCAACTACTGCCCTTAAGAATGCCTACAAGAAAGCATGTGATGAATCTCTTGAGGTTAGCTGTCTTATGCTTGCATGCATGGAACCTGATCTTCAAAAGCAGTATGAGGATCAGGAAGCGTACGATATGATCGTCGCGCTTAAGGACATGTTCCAAACTCAGGCTAGGACTGAGAGGTACAATGTTGCTAAGTCCTTTGTGGAATGCAAGCTGGCAGAGGGAGCAGTTGTTGGCCCCCATGTGATCAAAATGGTTGGTTACAGTCAAACTTTGGAAAAACTTGGTATTCCATTAGGCCAAGAGTTGGCTACTGATTTCATTTTGGCATCTCTTCCATCTAGCTATGGGCATTTCATTTTGAACTACCATATGCATGGGCTGGAGAAGGGCCTTAATGAGTTATGTGGGATGCTGAAAATAGCCGAATGTGACATTAAGAAGAGTGCAGGGCATAGCCATGTGATGGCTGTGCAGAACAAGCCTAGCTTCAAGAAAAAGGGCACTTCTTGGCAGAAGAAGAAGGGCAAGGCTAAGGATACGATCCCTAAGCTGATCCCTGTACCCAAGCAAAAGGCTGGACCTACAGGAGACACTGAGTGTTTCTTTTGTCACGAATATGGTCACTGGAAGAGAAACTGCAGCAAGTACCAGGCTTCTTTGAAGAAGAGTGGAAGCAAGAGTACTTCCCACTCAGGTACGCTTGTTGTAAATGTTGTGGACATTTTTCTTGCAGATTCTTATGTTAACTCTTGGGTATTTGATACCGGATCGGTTGCTCATATTTGCAATTCGATGCAGGGGCTAATAAGAACTAGAGAAGTGCAGAAAGGCGTAGTGGATTTTCACGTCGGAAATAAAGCAAGGGTTGCTACATTGTTCATCGGCGTCATGCAACTTCACCTTTCGTCAGGATTTATTATGGAGTTAAATAATTGTTATTACTTTCCTAGTATGGGTCGAAACATTTTATCACGTTCATGTTTGATGAGGGATGGTTATTCATTCGTGAGTACAAACAATGGTTGTGTAATCTCTAAGAATGCTATGTTTATGGCTTATTTATGCATTCCTCCCAATCCTTCAAGCTCTTCTTGATCAACACACGAAGGAGAGTCCCGAGGCTTTGGTTGACAACTTCGGTTTGGCCATCCGTTTGGGGATGCGATGCGGATGAGAAGAGTAGCTTGATGTCGAGCTTGGCCATGCGGGTCTTCCATAAGTATCTCATGAATTTGACGTCGCGGCCGGAGACGATTGTACTTGGCACACCGTGAAGACGGACGATTTCCCTGGAAACAAATTTGCAACATGTGAAGCATCGTTGGCCTTATGGCACGGTATGAAGTGTGCCATTTTGAAAAAACGATCCACAACAACAAATATAGAATCATGACCATGCTTAGATCTAGCAAATCCTAACATGAAATCCATGCTAATGTCGGACCAAGGGGTATGAGGAATAGTCAATGGCATATAAAGACCATAAGGGTTAGCTTGCGACTTAGCTTGAACACATGTCATGCATCGTTGAACGTAGTGCTCCACGTCATGCTTCATCTTGGGCCAAAAGTAGCGATTGGAGAGCATGTCCAAAGTCTTGTCACGGCCAAAGTGACCCATGAGGCCTCCACCATGAGATTCTTGGAGAAGCAAAAGTTGAAGCGACGACTTCGGGATGCATAGCTTTTTTTGTTTAAATAGAAAGCCCTTATGCAAATAGAAATCATCAACTCCTTTGTCATTGGAGCATTTTGCGAAAATTGGTTCAAAGAATGGGTCGGAACCATACAAAGATTTTATTTCCTCAAGACCCAACACGTTGATTTCAAGTCTCGTAAGATGGCTTGTATGTTTCCGAGACAATGCGTCTGCAACTGCATTATCTTTGCCCTTCTTATACTTGACAATGTACGGAAAATACTCCATGAACTCAACCCACTTAGCGTGTCTCTTGCTCAAGTTAGCTTGGCTTTTGAGATATTTCAACGACTCGTGGTCGGAATGTATGATAAATTCTTTGGTCCAAAGGTAGTGTTGCCAAACTTGAAGGACACGAACTAAGGCAAAAATCTCTTTGTCATAAATCGGATAGTTAAGGCGAGCACCGTCAAGTTTCTCGCTATGGTAAGCTATAGGACATCCGTTTTGCATAAGGACTCCACCAATGCCAATACCACTAGGATCACACTCTATCTCAAAAGTTTTTGTGAAATCCGGTAACGCAAGGAGAGGTGCTTTGGTGAGCCTCTTTTTAAGTTCATCAAAAGCTTTTTGTTGTGCTTTGCCCCACACAAAGGTGACATTATTTTTGCTCAATTCATTAAGGGGACAAGCAATGGTTGAAAAGTCTTTCACAAAGCGACGATAGAAACCAGCCAACCCATGAAAACTTCGGAGTTCACTCACATTTGTTGGGATGGGCCAATCTCGTATGTCCTTTACCTTGGAAACATCAACGTCAATTCCCTTCGAAGAAACGACAAATCCAAGAAAAATCAACTGTTCTTTAGCAAAAGTGCACTTGGGAAGATTAGCATAAAACTTTTCATGTCGAAGGATTTGCAAAACTTCCTTGACATGTGTTATATGTTCCTCAAGTGATTTGCTATAAACAAGAATATCATCAAAATAGACAACACCACTTTTTCCAATGAGAGGACGCAAGATGTGATTCATAAGGCGCATGAAGGTGGATGGGGCATTCGACAAACCAAAGGGCATAACCAACCATTCATAGAGACCAAGTTTTGTCTTGAAGGCGGTTTTCCACTCATCCCCTTCACCCATGCGTATTGGATGGTAACCACTACGAAGATCAATTTTCAAAAAAATAGTGGCTCCACACAACTCATCAAGCATGTCATCGAGACGTGCTATGGGCTGTCGATAACGCACGGTTATAACATTGATTGGACGGCAGTCCATGCATAACCATAACATATCATCCATCTTTGGAACAAGAATCACGGGTACGGCACTTGGACTAGTGCTAACTTGGATCAAACCTTTGGAGACGAGTTGGTTGATTTCACGTTCGATCTCCTTCGTCTCCTCCGGGTTCGTGCGGTAGGCGGCGTGGTTTGGAAGAGGTGCACCGGAGATGAGGTTAATGCGATGTTCTATGCCGCGAAGAGGAGGTAGTCCATGTGGAAGCTCTTTGGGAAACACATCCTTGAATTCCTGCAAAACACTCATCAAAGATGTACGAACATTGGTTAATTCGTTAGTTCCTTGCGCTAGGCCCTTGCAAAGGAGGACATAGTGCAAGATGGATGGGTTGTTCCGAACATGTCTCATCTCACTTTTGGTGGCAAGGAGAACACTCTTAGTTTTTCCACTCGAATTTGGCTGGTGGCTCTCACTCACTATGAGGTGGTTCTCTCTCTCACCGCTCTTCTCACAAGTAGGTGTTATGCTTTGCGCCCTCGCTAAAGCCTTTGCATTGTCCGCAATTATTTGGCTAGGAGTCATCGGTTGCAAAACACATGTTTTGTTGAGCCATTTGAAGGTGTATATATTGGTGTGACCATCATGTTGAGCAGCCTTGTCAAATTGCCACGTTCGACCAAGAAGCATGTGGCAAACTGTCATAGGAACCACATCACACTCCACCGTATCTTTGTAAGGACCAATGGCGAAGGAGACAGATACGGTATGCTTGATCTTCACGGACCCTTGGTCACTTAGCCAGGTCACGTGGTAGGGGTGCTTGTGTGGATGGAGGGTGAGGTTGAGCTTTTCACACAACTCGGTGCTAGCAAGGTTGTGACAACTCCCTCCGTCAATGATCACCTTGATAGATTTGCCATTGATGCCGACTCGTGTTTGGAAAATATTGGAGCGTTGGTCTTCATGCTCTTGTCCTTCAGTGGTCAAGATCCTTGTGACAACAAGCGATGGACTTGCGTCATGTTCACACATGAGGAGTTCTTGATCATCTTCCGCTCGTTTCCTTGCCATTGCTTCCTTGACACGGGCATCAAACTCATCTTCACTCAAGTACTCTTCATCACCATTGTCATGGATGCACAAGACTTTCTTGTTTCCACATTCGTCCGACTTGTGTCCTTTACTTCCACACTTGTAGCATTCACCGTTGAAAGGTGTATCACTCTTTGCTTGCTTGCCACTTGGGGGCAGTTTTCCTTGAGGAAGTGTGGGCTTGAAGGAAGGCTTGGAGGTACTTGAGGAGCTTCCATTGAAAGTTGTTGGTGTAGCGGTTGAAGCTTGCTTGTAGGTGAAGTACGTCTTGGGCTTGTTGTACTTTATATCCTCTTGCACTTGACGTTCAGCCTTTGTTGCTATGTGCACAAGCTCAACCAATTGTGTTGTATGTTTGGAACTCGACGAAGCACTTGATTGGGTGATTCAGCCACTAAGAAAATGTGCCATTGTTTGCTCCATGCGTTCATCAATGTTGGAGCGAATCAAGTTGAGTTCCATTTCCTTGAAGTGCTCTTCCACGGTCTTTGTCCCTTGACGAAGCGCTTGAAGGTTGTTGAAGAGGTCATGTGTGTAGTGCGCGGGGACGAACCGGGATCTCATGTGAGCCTTCATGTCATGCCAAGTTGTGATTGGCGGTTCTTGTCTTGCATCACGAGCAACTTGAACTTGTTCCCACCAAAGGTTGGCGTAATCATCAAACTCAAGTGAAGCCATGGCGACCATCTTCTCATTGCTGTAGTTATGCATGCAGAAGATCTTGTCGACTTTGAGTGCCCACGAGAGGTATTCTTCGGGGTCATTGGATCCAGTGAACTTGGGCATTGTGAACTTGAGCTTGCCAAAAGTGTCTTCATCGTTGCGGTCATTGTGACGAGCTTGGTGACCTTGTTGATGATCTTGTAGTTGGGGAGGTGGAACTTGGTTCTCGTGACCTTATTGCAGAGCTTGCACTTGATATTGATGTGGAGGAGCTTGCTCTTGTTCTTGGCGTGGTTGTTGACGTGGTTGAGGTGCTTGGGCCTCATGGTGGAAAGGGTGTGGAGCCTCTTCACGCGGTTGATGACGAAGAGGAGGCTCGTTCCTCGGTTGGTGATGTTGGTTAGGCACATGGGCCTCACAGTGAATAACATGGTCATGAGCCTCTTGACGTGGTGGGCGTCGCTCAATTTGTATCACTTGACGCTCTAAATTTTGTTGAGGTGGGGGAGGCTCCTCATGATGACCATGGTGTCGGTGTGGACGTTCAGGACGTTGATGACGAGGAGGAGGCTCTTGGACAGCTTCACGTTGATGACGAGCTTGATTCTCTAAATTGTAGTCACCACTTGTTGTGTCAAGTATGTGTCGCGGTCGATGGTGGTACACTTGCGGTTGCACTTGCGGTTGTGCTTGCGGTTCCTCTTGTGGTTGTGCTTGTTGGACCACTAGTGATGAGGACATCCCTACAGTTACACCTACCCCAATTGCTAATGAAGATGTTCCAATTGCAAAGAAGGATCAATCCAATGAGATAAGGATTGGACCAATCACAAGAGCTCGTACTAAGCTACTAGAACAACAGGTGAACTTGTTTCTTAATGAACCTGGTGTTTTAATTAATGAGAATTTTATACTACCTAAGTCTTTGAATTATTGCATGATCAGGTACTTAGGAGAAGAAGGCGTAGCATGGAGCGAGGAGCTAATGGAACAAGGCGTGTTGATCAACGAAGAATGCGCGAGGGAGGAGAGGGAGGAAGCGCAAGGAGCTGTCCAAGACGAAGATCAACAAGAGGAGGACGTTCTCTGCCGTAGCAGAGAAAAGCATCGTTTCTCTACCACGGCAGGCTGCCGTGGCAGGAAAACCGAGTCCTTCTCTGCCACGGCAGGCTGCCACGGCAGAGAAAACGACTACAACTCTGCCACGGCAGAGTCAGCTTGACCGAACCCAAGTTGGATCGGTTTGTATCCATAGGTGGGTGGGACCAACTCAGATCCACCCTTACGCCACCGCCTCCTAGACCCTTAAATAGATGGGGGCGCTCTAGTTTTAGTATTTAGACCACGTTAAAATATTTTGGAGTTGTTTCTTTCATAGAACCTCTGGAATTACCCTTTGTTCGAATCTACCAACTATAATTGAGTGTGATATGTTGTTCCATTGGGAATTAGTAGATTGCATACTACCGTTCATGCTCACGGCTACGTGCGCAAGAGTGTGGTGTTGTGAATATCCTACAAGGTTCGAGATCTATTGCACGGGCATTAGGGATCGAGCGGGAGAGATCATAGCTACGGACTAGTTATCTATCATCCACCATATCATCGACAAGAGCTTGCTGAGAAGATCGGGCCACCCCATATCATCTTGGTATCAGATTTCCTCGTTGCCTCGGTAAGCAATCCACAAATCCATCCATAGACTAGAGAGTGTTTTTAGTCCTATACAGAGAAAGCCCCACAAAAAGAGTTGTCATAGACTAGATTGCATCGTAGAAGAGTAATAGTTGCTAGTCGTGTTCATCCATTAGTTTAGATCTAGATATGTTCTTCGTAGATTTGTTTGCTAGTCGTTTTTAGTCGATTTTACACCATTGTTTCCGCCACCATCAAGTCAGATCCGATCTACTCTAAGAGTCCTAGTCATCTACTCTTGGCCGAGTCGGAATTACAAAAAAATTGTTCTACCGGCTGTGCCGCGACACAGAAATGCCCCGTTTCTCTGCCGCGAGTCCTGTTCTGCCATGACTCGGATTCGCTGCCGCGGCACGTTTTTGACGTGTTTTTCTGCCACGACACGTTTTTGTTCTGTTTTTCTGCCACGGCAGGAATTCTTACAAAGTGTGATAAAATTTGCACTTTTCCTTAAACTTAGCCACAACCAATCTACTACATAGGTGTAGGAACTTGCCCATTGAGACTAGTTTCCACTCCTATAGGCTGCTCTTAGGATTTTGGTGTTGTACTTTGTAATTGGCCGCGTGTGATCTATAAAATCAAAAAAAAGAGAAAGAGCAAGATAGCAACAGAAAAAGCAAAAAGAGCTATACAAAAGAAAAAGAAAAATTGTGGAAAAAGAGAATTTGAGCAAGAGGCCTAGTGATATCTTTGTGCACCCGTAGATCGAGCAATCTTGTGCCTGTTTACTTTGAGCTTTGCTAGTGTCTCTCGAGCGTAGTGAAACACCCTTCATAGTTGCATTGCCACGTTTTTCTCCACGTGTGTGTTTCTTGGGTATTTGTACGATCGGCACTAGGACTTGTTTGCGGTGTAGTTAGGATATCAAACCTACAGCTCCACCATAAATAACCTGTGTGCCCTGTGATCGTTCTCTATACCTTTGATATTCACTTCATCACATCAAGTGCATCAGTCTTTGATTTCGTTTGGTAGAGCATCTCTATTCACTTTGGAACAGTAAGAGCTCCTTTCTTATTAGTTGTGAGTGTGTTGTGAGAGTTTCCACCACACAGATTTTGATTTTGGCACTAACCTACTAATCATGTCTTCTAGTGATGAGGATGTTGTGTTGCAGAAAAAGAAGGATGAGGAGCTCGTCAATTGGCGTGAATATGAGGCTTTGAAGTCCCACTTGACCCGTGTGTTTACTAACTCGACACATGCCATTGACAAGAATCTCCAGGATGAGATTGGATCAACATGTTGGAACGGTTGATACTATCCAAACACAAGTGGCTACGCTCAATGTCAATGTCACCACTTTGCAGCGGTCCATTGAGCGTTTGACAGCCACATTACATCGAAGGGAAGATCCTCAACATGATGATGCCTTTGATGATTTTGAAGAGGGTAGCGCTGTAGATGCTGCTCCAGATGTTGGCAGGGGACGTGCTATTCCCCCTGTCCATGCACCTACTCATGGTCGTGGGTTTGTCCCCATTGGGCGTGGTCAATGTGTGCCCAACCAAGCTGATGATGGTTTGGGCAAGCGAAATTTTTCAATTCCTAAGTTTGATGGTTCTATTGATCCTGAAGACTACCTCACATGAGAGTTGAAGATTGAGAAACTCTGGCGCTTATTTAACTATCCAGAAGACAAGAAGGTCAAGCTTGCAGCATCTGAATTTGGTGGGATGCTCTTGTGCAACATAGGAGGGAGGACAATGAACTTCCTCTGATGGATTGGCACGAGATGAAGCAAATCATGAAAGCTCGTTTCGTACCAACCAACTACTTGCGATCAGTTTTTGATAAATTGACGCAATTGAAGCAGGGCACAATGACAGTAGATGAGTACTACATGGAGATGGAGATTCTTATGCAACATGCTCGAGTTCGTGAGTCCATTCAGATGACCATGCAGCGATTCCTAAACAATCTGAAGTTGCCAATCAAGAGCATAGTGCGTCATCACAAGTATGAGACCATGAATGAGTTGTTGCAACATGCTAGAGAGGCCGAATCCCAGTTGCAGAAGAGGCGAAGTCACATACTCGTTTTCCATCCTCGAGCAGATTTTCGACCAGATCTACTCCTACTACAGCCGCGCCACCAGTTGTTGTCCCGTTTACCGCATCGGCCAAACCAGCAAGTACACCTTCGGTTGGTTCTAGTGCTCGGAAACTCGCTGCTCCTGTTGCTAGCTCGGGTTCCAACATGTCTACGGCACGTACTCGTGATGTGTTATGCCATACTTGTGGAGGTAGAGGTCACTACAAGAAAGATTGTCCAAATAACAAGATTATGTTTGTTAATGAACAAGGTAAGTAGAAAGTGGAGATGAAGCTTCTGATGATGATATTCATGATGGCGAGGATGGTGCTGATGCATATACTGAGCGTGCACCAACTATTGTCGTGTCTTCACGTGTACTTAGTGTGCAACCGGTTGAGGAATCCCAGCGTTGCAACTTGTTCCAAACAAAAGCTCTAGTTGGACCAAATAAAGCTTGCAAGGACATTATTGATGGAGGTAGCTGTAGAAATCTTGCAAGTAAGGAACTATGTGCCAAACTGAATTTGACATACTTACCTCATCCCAAGCCATACTACATACAATGGTTGAGCAACAATGGTGAGATGAAGGTAAATCATATGGTACGTGTGAATTTTCATATAGGGCCATAGAAAGATTCTATTGATTTTGAGGTGGTACCTATGACTTTTTATCACCTACTATTGGGTCGGCCTTGGCTCTATGATCACCATGTGCAACACAATGGCCGAGCCAACACATATCACTTGGAATTCAAAGGAAAGAACATTACTATGCAGCCAATGACACCACAAGAAATTGTGAATGATTTTCGCCAGAAGATAGAGGTGAACTTGAGGGAGGATAGTACCAATCGGCGAGACTGTGTAACAGTTGTTCCTGATGTAATTGAACCCAAATTGAGTGATATAACGAAAAGTGAGAGAGTGCCTGGGTTATTGATACTAGCCACCAAGGAGGATATGAGAGAGTTTCGTGAGGATCCTATAGCCATGCCACTTGTGCTCATGTATAAGGGCGAGGTATTGGTTTCTAACGACATGACCCCTATTTCTCTTGTTGTCTCTTCTATTTTGCAGGATTTTGGGGATGTGTTTCTAGAAGATGTACCCGCAGGATTACCTCCATTGCATGGTATAGAACATCAAGTGGACCTGATTCCTGGCGCCACACTTCCCAACCGTGCACCTTATAGGACTAATCCCGAAGAAACTAAGGAAATTCAGAAGCAAGTACAAGCGTTGCTGGATAAAGGGTACATTCGTGTCTCTCTTAGCCCTTGTGCCGTTCCTGTTATTTTAGTTCCTAAGAAAGATGGTACGTGGCGCATGTGTGTTGACTGTAGAGGGATTAATAACATCACTATTCGATATCGTCATCCTATTCCACGCTTAGAGGATATGCTAGATGAATTGAGTGGTGCTGTTGTTTTCTCTAAAATTGACTTGTGTAGTGGTTATCATCAAATTAGGATGAAAGAAGGGGATTAATGGAAAACTTCTTTCAAAACAAAATTGGGTTTGCATGAGTGGTTAGTCATGTCGTTTGGTCTTACAATGCACCTAGTACTTTCATGCGTTTGATGAATCATTTGTTGAGAGAGTTTATTGGTCGTTTTGTGGTTGTTTACTTTGATGATATACTCATATACCACCACACCGAATCTGAACATTGCACTCATATTAGACAAGTTTTGCAAGTGTTACGTGCTAGTAAACTGTATGCTAATCTTGAAAAGTGTACATTTGCAAAAGATAAGGTCATATTCCTAGGATTTGTTGTTTCTATGCATGGAGTAGAGGTAGATCAATTTAAAATTGAATCAATTCAGAATTGTCCTACTCCAATGAATGTAAGTCAAGTGCATAGTTTCCACAGTCTCACTGGTTTCTATAGGCGCTTTGAGAAAGATTTTAGCACAATTGCTGCACCTTTAAATGATTTGACAACGAAAGGTGTGCCTTTTGTATGGGGCGTGGCCCAAGAAATTTCATTTGATACATTGAAATGTTTGCTTACTTCTGCACCATTGCTTGCATTACCTGATTTTTCAAAGCAATTTCAAGTTGAATGTGATGCTAGTGGTATAGGCATAGGTGGCGTTTTGATGCAAGAGGGTCAGCCTATAGCTTTTTTTT
This sequence comes from Avena eriantha, assembly GCA_910589775.1. NCBI lineage: Eukaryota > Viridiplantae > Streptophyta > Magnoliopsida > Poales > Poaceae > Avena > Avena eriantha. Next base: position 353,762,658 of record OU342744.1, read on the forward strand.
TGAGAAATTGATTGGTGCTCGTTTGAATTATTCAATCTATGATAAAGAATTGTATGCACTTGTTAGAGTACTTGAGGTTTGGCAACATTATTTGTGGCCAAAGGAATTCATCATACATTCTGATCATGAAGCTTTGAAATACTTGAAAGCTCAATCAAATTTACATAGAAGATTAGCTAAATGGGTTGAGTTAATTGAGTCTTTTCCTTACAACATTAACTATAAGAAGGGAAAAGAGAATGTTGTTGTTGATGCTCTATCTAGGAAGAACATGCTATTAACCAATCTTGATATTAAAATTCCTGGATTAGAAGCTATCTGTGCACTTTATGCAACTAGCCATGATTTTGCTGAACCATATCGTTTGTGTTCTCTTAGAAACGCATGGGATAAGTATCATATACACGATGGATATTTGTTTCGAGCTAACAAACTATGTATTCTAGAATCGCTGTTGCATTTGTTCTTAGTGCTGGAATCAGATCCTGGTTGTTTGATGGGCACTTTGGGCGTATGAAGAAGTTGCTCATGCTCGCTGATCACTTTTATTGGCCCAAGATGAGGCGTGATGTGTACAGATTTGTGAGCAGATGCATTACTTGCCACAGGTCAAAATCCAAGATGAAGCCTCACGGTTTGTATACACCTCTCTATGCATTGACTACTCCATGGGAAGACATTAGTATGGATTTTGTGCTCGGTCTACCTAAAACTCAGAGAGGTCATGATTCAATATTTGTGGTAGTGGATAGGTTCTCTAAAATGGCTCATTTTATTCCCTGCCATAAAAGCGATGATGCATCGCATGTTGCTAACCTGTTTTTCAGGGACATCGTGAGATTACATGGAGTACCTAAGATGATTATTCTGACTGTGATGTGAAGTTCATGAGCTACTTTTGGAAGACCTTATGGGGGAAGCTAGGAACGAAGCTGCTGTTCAGTACTACATGTCATCCCCAAACAGATGGTCAAACGGAGGTGGTGAATAGAACATTGTCACAGCTACTAAGGACCATGATTAAAAAGAATCTGCGAGAGTGGGAAGAGTGTTTGCCACATGTTGAGTTTGCTTACAACAGGGTTGTGCATTCAACTACTTAGCTTTGTCCTTTTGAGGTGGTCTATGGCTTCAAGCCATTGACGCCACTTGATATGTTGCCTCTGCCATTACATGAGAGAGTTGATATGGAGGCATCAAAATGTGCTGATTATGTGAAGAAAATACATGAGAAGACTCGAGAGGCTATTGAGAAGAAAGGCAAGAACATTGTTGCTGCAAGGAATCAAGCAAGAAAAGAAGTGTTGTTCGAGCCTGGACATATGGTTTGGGTGCATCTACGCAAGGACAGATTTCCACTACTTCGCAAGTCCAAGTTGAAGCCACGTGGTGCTGGTTCTTACAAAGTGCTCGCCAAAATTAATGATAATGCCTACTCAGTTGATATACCTATTGAGGAGTTTGGTGGTGCTAGCAACAGCTTTAACGTTGTTGATTTATCACCATATGCTAGAGAAGACCTTGTAGCATCGAGGTTGACGCCTTTTGAGGGGGGGAGATGATGAGGACATCCCTACTGATGAGGATATATACAGGGATTATGATGATTCTGACTGCCTGAACTGGAAGGAAATATTGAGTCAAATCAATAATGACTATCAGGTGAATTCATTCCTAATTGAACCTGATGTTTTACTTAATGAGAACTTTATAGTACCTAAGTCTATGCATCTTTGTATGATCAAATTTATTGATAACACAAGCGTTGCGCGAGGAGGAGGAGAGTTGCAGCAAGAAGGACAAGCGCTGATTTCCAATATCAACAAGTGCGCGAGGGAGGAGCGGGAGGCATGCGCACTAGGAGGCAATGAGGAAATCACGTATGAGAAAGAGAGAGAGATGGCGCACCAAGAATTACATGTTTGAGGTGTTCCACGACGTTTGGACTACGTGCCAATAAGGCCGAACCCATATATGGGTCGGTATGTATCAGTTTGAGTCGAACCGAGTCAGTTTGGGCCAAGTTATGGCTGTTTTTAGGCCCGTTTAGAGGGGAGGACGCCCCAGCCCTTATATAAACCTCCGTAGCCGTCACAAGTTAGGGTTTAGACCACGTTAAAATATTTTGGAGTTGTTGCTTTCATAGAACCTCTGGAATTATCATGTGTTCGAATCTACCAACTATAATTGAGTGTGATCTGTTCTTCCATTGGGAATTAGTAGATTGCATACTACCGTTCGTGGTCACGGCTGCGTGCGCAAGAGTGTGGTGTTGTGAATATCCTACAAGGATCGAGATCTGTTGCGCTGGCATCAGGGATCGGGCGGGAGGGATCATAGCTACGCATTAGTTATCTATCATCCACCATCATCATCGCCATCCGCTTACTGAGAAGATCGGGCCACCCCATATCATCTTGCTATCAGATTTCCAGTGTTGCCTCGGTAAGCATCCATAAATCCATCCATAGATTAGTTGTTTTTGTCCTATACAGAAAAAGCCACACAAAAATATTAGGGTTCATAGTTCATTGCCATAGCCTAGATAACACTGTTCGTGAGTTCTAGTTGCTGATCGTAATACTTTTGTATAGCCTTTCTTCTCAATCTGAGACGTAGTTTTTTGTCAAGTTTTTGTCTGTTTTTGATCTGTTGTCGGAGTCTCTAGACTATTTCTAGACTGTTCGCCGTGTTCTTGAGTCTTAGATCTATTAGATCTCTTTTCTTTTAGTCTAAGGTTGTAGATCTGTTTGAAAGAAGGAGAAAAAAAACGCAAATCGGATCTAGACTTGTACATGAGTTTGCTTCACGCTGAAGTAAAAAGAAAAAAATCCAAATCATAGCTAACTTGGTGTACGTGAGCCTTCACGTGAAGCAGAAAAAAATAATAATTTCGGCTCGCTGCCTCACGCCTGACCACAAACGCGTCTGTGCTCCAGCGTGAACGCAAAAAAAAAACCAAAAAAAAAAAATTGGACCGTCGCTGTACCACAGACCAGTCTGTGCTAGTACGAGAAAAAAAAAATTCTGTCGCGGCCGGATTTTAGGCCGTTTTTCTGCCGTGGCAGAGACCAATTCTAAGGTCAATTTTTTTTCTTTTTTTGTTTATTTTTTTACTGAGTCCACATAGCGTACCTATCCTTGTGAGCCTTAGTAAGCCTTTCTGTGTGTCTAAAACTATCCTACGAGACTAGCGTGCTTAGTACTCTGCGGGCTGCTCAGTTTAGCAATCTTGTGCCCGTTTCGTTGAGACATTGCTAGCGTCTCTCCGTGTGCATTGCAACACGAGCATTCCTCCGACATACCTCACTTTATTGAGCTTATTTTCAAAGTTGCAATTGCCCCATTTATCTCCACCGTGTGTGTTTTCGTGGGTCTTTGTCATACGATCAGCACTAGGACTTGTTTAACCTGTGTGTCCTGCGATCGTTCTCTATACCTTTGGTATTCACTTCATCACATCAGTGCATCAGTCCTTAATTTCGAATTGGTAAGCATCACTATTCAGTTTGGAACGGTAAGATCTACTTTCTTGTCAGTTTTTGAGTGAGTTGTGAGTGTGCCACCAAAACAGTTTTGTGTTTTTGCACTAATGTACTAATCATGACTTCTACTAGTGTTGATGTGATGCAGAAATCAGATGATTTTTACCATGACTATTTTGCTATTGTGGTTGGCATTTCATATGATCCAACTACAATCAAGTGGCGATTGGAAAGTTCCACCACACCCGCAGAATATTAGATTTGGGAAATTGATATGGGATTTGGTTTTACGAGATGTCGTACTTTCGATAGCAAGTTTAATGGCCATATAGAATACATTCTTGCTCACCGACGTGTGGATGAAGAGGTAGCTCGTTGGAGGAAGGATGCAAGGATTGTGTATGGTGTCATGGGTAAAAAAGTCCTTTGGAAAGATTTCAAGAAATTTCTACGTTCTATGTTTTTGAACAACTGCAAATGGCCTCTTCCAGAAATTTTGAGAGTGGACACTAATGAGAAATGTGAGTTGTCTACTAACGTAATCATGTCTACTCCTAGTGTTGTATCTTGTGATGTGCAGGTTGCTTTAAAAAAAAGGGAGCCGCCTATTTTACAACCTGCATCACACGATCTGGTATTGTTACTTGAGGAGGATGTCGTAGTACCTACTAGAGCTAAGAAGATTGTTAATGACATTGGTACTGATTTGGAGCTTCAACCAACATGTGCGACATATTGTGAGTCTATTCCTTTACTGAAGCCTCCTTGTGCTATGCCTTGCACTACTATTTCAGCACCATGTGATAGTTTACCAAATTCAAATTTTGATCATGTGGTACTGATAACACATAAGGAAATAATTGCTCGAATACCACCTGCTGGTATTGTGTATTCCATCATGCTAAATGAACCTATGAGTATGAGTTGTGCTATGGATAAGATTTCTGAAATTTCATTTCTGAATTCTAGCACGTATTCTCCTTGTTTCACTTTCAATCTGATTGGTGAATATAGCATACATGAAAATTTTCTTGTGGATCACATATGCATTACTTGTGATCGAATCGCTGAACTGAAACATGCTATTTTCAGCCATACATGTTGTGTGTCGACGACTTTGTGTTGTGGTATATATGCTAAAATTTGTGATAATATGAAACTAAAGTCAGATCGAGTTGATATAATGCAGCCAACACAAGTAATTTTACCTATGTTGGATCGTTGTAATCTTGCTAGAATAGAACCCAAGTTTTCATATTCGTTGTGTTTGTCTCGAAATTCAATGCCTAGTTGTGCTAATGCTTTATACTTCATTTATATTTGCAAATTGAGTTGCATTTTATATACTGGACAACATGATCATGTTCATAATAATCAAAGTAGCGCACTTGAAGCATGGCATGATTCAATTTGGTTTTCAGACATATTGAATTGGTTTGATCTTGTTCACAAATTTGATCATAGATCTTCTTTGAGAAAACTGAATTTAATATTGAAGAACATGACTCTCTATTTAGTTGTTTTTCACCATGATCATGATTCTTTGTACTTCACTTATACCTGCAATTTAAGTTGCTTGATGTATACTGGACATACTTTTCCTGTGAACAACAATAATACAACATGTTATATATACATATACTTTGCGTACACGATGTTCTTTTTGTTTCTCCCACTTTCAGCTTACCTAAAGCCGAGGATGGCTTTTCATGAAGAAAGGGAGGATGATGAGGATATATACAGGGATTATGATGATTCTGACTGCCTCAACTAGAAGGAAATATTGAGTCAAATCAATAATGACTATCAGGTGAATTCATTCCTAATTGAACCTGATGTTTTACTTAATTAAAAATTTATACTACCTAAGTCTATGTATCTTTGTATGATCAAGTTTATTGATAACACAAGCGGTGCGTGAGGAGGAAGAGAGTTGCAGCAAGAAGGACAAGCGCTGATTTCCAATATCAACAAGTGCGCGAGGGAGGAGCGGGAGGCATGCACACTAGGAGGCAATGAGGAAATCGCGTAAGAGCAAGAGAGAGATGGCGCACCAAGAATTATATGTTTGAGGTGTTCCACGACGTTTGGACTGCGTGCCAATAAGGCCGAACCCACATATGCGTCGGTATGTATCAGTTTGAGTCGAACCGAGTCAGTTTGGGCCAAGTTATGGCTGTTTTTAGGCCCGTTTAGAGGGGAGGACGCCCCAACCCTCATATAAACCTCCGTAGCCGTCACAAGTTAGGGTTTAGACCACGTTAAAATATTTTGGAGTTGTTTCTTTCATAGAACCTCTGGAATTACCCTGTGTTCGAATCTACCAACTATAATTGAGTGTGATCTGTTGTTCCATTGGGAATTAGTAGATTGCATACTACCGTTCGTGGTCACGGCTGCGTGCGCAAGAGTGTGGTGTTGTGAATATCCTACAAGGTTCGAGATCTGTTGCGCTGGCATTAGTGATCGAGCGGGAGAGATCATTGCTACACACTAGTTATCTATCATCCACCATCATCATCGCAATCCGCTTACTGAGAAGATCGGGCCACCCCATATCATCTACAGTTACACCTACCCCAATTGCTAATGAAGATGTTCCAATTGCAAAGAAGGATCAATCCAATGAGATAAGGATTGGACCATTCACAACAGCTCGTGCTAAGCTACTAGAACAACATGTGAACTTGTTTCTTAATGAACCTGGTGTTTTAATTAATGAGAATTTTATACTACCTATGTCTTTGAATTATTGCATGATCAGGTACTTAGGAGAAGAAGGCGTAGCACGGAGCGAGGATCTAATGGAACAAGGCGTGTTGATCAACGAAGAATACGCGAGGCAGGAGAGGGAGCAAGCGCAAGGAGCTGTCCAAGACGAAGATCAACAAGAGGAGGACGTTCTCTGCCACGGCAGAGAAAAGCATCGTTTCTCTGCCATAGCAGGCTGCCGCGGCAGGAAAACCGAGTCCTTCTCTGCCACGGCAGGCTGCCGCGTCACAGAAAACGACTACAACTCTGCCACGGCAGAGTCAGCTTGACCAAACCCAAGTTGGGTCGGTTTGTATCCATAGTTGGGTGGGACCAACTCGGATCCACCCTTAGGCCGCCGCCTCCCAGACCCTTAAATAGATGGGGGCGCTCTAGTTTTAGTCTTTAGACCACATTAAAAAAATTTGGAATTGTTTCTTTCATAGAACCTCTGGAATTATCCTGTGTTCGAATCTACCAACTATAATTGAGTGTGATCTGTTGTTCCATTGGGAATTAGTAGATTGCATATGGCTGCGTGCGCAAGAGTGTGGTGTTGTGAATATCCTACAAGGTTCGAGATCTGTTGCACGGGCATCAGGGATCGGGCCACCCCATATAAACTAGTGCCCTTGCGTGATGACGGTGTGCTTCTTGCCTTGCTCGAGGCCTTGAAGAGAAATCACCATCATAGCTTGACGTTGCGGCATGCCATGGGGAAGGTACATAGTTCGAAGAGGTTCCATCTTCAACAAACGGGGGCATCATTGCGTCTTTGAGCACTTTGATATAGATCTTGTGGAAGAGGTGCATGACGATGCAAAGAACTTGAAGAGCTTGATGCGCATGAACGTGGTCTTGCCATACCGTCGATGAGGCGTCGAAGATTGTCATTTGTTTCGGCGACGGAGCGTTGGAGCGCTTCATTTTGGTGGCCGAAGTTGTGATGCATTGCATGCATTTGTTGTTCGAGGCCGTCGAAACGGTTGTCGATGTTCTTGAACTCGGCTTGCGTCTCGCCAAATTGTTCATCTTGTCGCGTCTCAAGGGCTTGGCAACGTTCACGGAACTCTTGTCGGACGATGAAGTGACTTGCGTGCGTCATGTACGGTCCTTGATCTTCTTCTTGGGGAGGTGGTTGGCTCGGCTCACCGTGCCTATCCATCATGCAGAACACAAAAGTATTGTATATGGAAGTGGAATATGATGGTGTTAGCCTTGTACCTCACCTTGGGGATTGCACCAAACTAGAAACCACAAGTGAGAGCTATTAGCGTGCAAAGTGGAAACGCAAAGAAAAACTCACACTAAATAAAGAACTAACTCTCAAAATCTTGTTGGTGGTAGGTTAGGATTGTGGAATGCCAAAGAACCAACCAAAAGAAAAGGGATAGTCAAAAGTGGGTAAAATCCAACAAAACTCAAGTCCAAGGTGAAGGTCAACAACTCGAAGGGGTGACGGGAACCTACGACTATGTACATGCACGTGGAGAAAGTTGGGATTGACACGGCTATGAAAATTAGCAAACAAAATTTCCTAACGATGACTAATCTCGTTGTCGTGCCAATGCAAGGAGAGACCGTGGCTCGTTTGCATAGAAGAAAAGTGAGCAACGGATATGTGCACTTGTCTTGGGCGCTCTTCTTTCTCTCTTGCTTATAATCTTTGAGACTCTCTTTTGCAAGGGGAGACTATTTTTATTTTGCTTTTTCTTTGTATCTTTTTCTTTCTTTTCTATTTCTTTTTTTTCTTTTTGCTCTCCCTTGATGCTACCTAGTCACACTTGATATTTCTCTTGCACTCTCACTATCCAAGGACAAATGCACAATGCTCAAGCAAACACAAGATGATCCACTCTCATGGGATAGGTACACACAAAGGAAGATAGGGGTTAACAAGGTGACGCAAGTTATACCTTCGTTGGTGATGATGAACTTGGTGTCGGTGGTGCGGGATGATGTTCGTGGGCCGTTCTGTCGATGATCGCGGGGGTTGTTGATGCGGAAGCTTGCTGTTAGTTGGCGACATGCACACAGGCACAAACAAACAAGAGGAAATTAGCCAATGCAAGATTAGAGGCAAAAACTGTCAAAATCAGGCGTCAGGCCGGAGACTCCGGGGTTTCAGGCCGGAAACTCCGGTCCAGGCCGTAGACTCCAGTGTGGGTAGGCTGGAGACTTCGGTGTAGGCCGGAGACTCCGGTGTGTAGGCCGGAGACTCCGGTCTGGAGTCAGATCGCGAATTGCTCATGTTCTTGAGGGGAAATCCACGCCTTGGGTCCTCAATTCCGCGAAAAATTGGCCGAATTGGGCTAGGAAAACGCAGGATAAAGCTGGACCAACACCTAAGACAAGGTTTGGTCAGATCAAAACCACAAATAACACTCCCAATAAAGAGATCGGTCCAAAGGCAAATTTGGGGCTCTTTTTTTTGTGGATTTTCGAATTTTTGGTGGATAGAAAAAATTTGTGGGGGAAATCATGAGCAACGAAGCTCTTGATACCAATATGTTGAGGGCAAACCTCTACTATGGCCCAATCTTTCACGATTCCCTTTCAAATCAAGGGTGGAGTGTGGGGGGAGGAGGGAAGGATGAACACGACAAACACACGCACAAAGAACACGATGAACACACACACGCAAAACCACGACAAACACCAATAGCTCACGCCGGCGATGATCGGTCCGGCGCAATCCCTAGGATCGGCGTCGGGCAGAGGACTCTCTCTTGAAACGGTACGGCGAGATGGGAGACTCGGTGAGATCTTGACGTCTAGGTAAAGGGACACCGATGCCTAGGCCTTGTACAACGCGGAGGCATGATGCAAACTCCAATGTGGTTTGGGGATATTGGTGCTACTTAGTCAAGGAGCAAGAGGCAAGAATTAGATAGATCCACAAAAGGATTTCCACTAATTCCAATATCATGCCTAGGGTTTACAATGGAGGTGGGGGTCTATACATAGGCCAGCCACTTAAACAGGGTTACTTTAGGAATAAAAGACAAGTTCTAGACGGACTAAGGGATACATGGGCCGAAGGCCCAAAGGCCTTTTCATGCCTGGCGATGGTCGGACCGGAGACTCCGGTGTGGTGGACCGGAGACTCCGATCTAGGCTGGAGAATCCAGTGTAGTCTCCGGACCAGCCTCCGGAGGGGTCTTCAGATTGTCCCAGGGCCCGGTGCAGGGGTTCAGACCGAAGAGAGGGCCGGAGACTTTGGCAGGCCAGAGACTCCGGTGTGCGCAGACCGGAGACTTCGGTCTGAGCAGCTCCAGCGGCTTCTGCTTCACGTTCTGCTCCTTGTTCTCCATCCTTGGGTGCTTGGTGGTGTGTCGAAGCTTCGTACATGATGATGCATAGGGTAGTTGCATGAAGTAGCACACCATACAAGGAGGTATCAAATTGGCACGAGGAGAGGAGCGAGTTCACCCTAGCTTGGAGGAGTTTGGCTCGGGCACGAGTCATGGGTCCACTTGGGGGACTTGTTGGTGTAGATGTAGTACCGTCCGTAGGAAGGGCTGCATCACAGGAGGTACTATTGAGCATCAAGTCCTTCGTCAAGCCTCAAGGTTAAACAAGAATAAGAAGGAGATGATCTTTGAAGAAGGTGACCTTGTGTGGATACACCTAAGCAAAGACCGCTTCCCCAAGGAACGCGACTCCAAGCTCAAGCCAAGAGGAGATGGTACCTTCAAGGTCCTCAAAAGAATCAACAACAACGCCTACATCATCGACACACCGACCTCCAAATGCCTTGCAAGCAATACATTCAATGTCAAGGATCTCTCACCCTACCATGGAGATGTTCAAGATGATAACCATGAAGAGTCGAGGATGACTCTTTCCCAAGGGGGGAGCTGATGCAGCCCATCCTACGGATGCTCCTACATCTACACCAACAAGTCTCACAAGTGGAACCTGACTCGTGCCCGAGCCAAATTCCTACAAGCTAAGGTGAACTCGCTCCTGTCCTCGTGCCAATTTGATACCTCCTTGGATGGTGTGCTACGTCATGCAATTACTCTATGCATCATCAGGTACGAAGCCTCAGCACATCCCCAAGCATCCGAGGATGGAGAATAAGGATCAGAGCGTGAAGCAGAAGCCGCTGGAGCTGCTCAGACCGGAGTCTCCGGTCTGCGCACACCGGAGTCTCTGGTCCACCAAAGTCTCTAGCCTGAAGACCCTGGAGATTCCGGCCCACTCTCCGGTCTGACCCCTGCACCGGGCCCTGGGACAATCTGAAGGCCCCTCCGGAGGCTGGTCCAAAGACTGACCAGAATCTCCTGCCTAGCCTGGAGTCTCCGCTCCACCACACCGGAGTCTTCGGTCCGACCGACGCCAGGCATGAAAAGGCCTTTGGGCCTGCAGCCCATGTACCCCTTAGTCTGTCCAGCACTTGTCTTTTATTCCTAATGTACCCCTCTTTAAGTGGCTGGCCTATATATAGTCCCCCACCTCCATTGTAAACCCTAGGCATGATATTACAATTAGTGGAAACCCCTTTGTCAATCTATCTAGTTATTGCCTCATGCTCCTTGACCAAGGAGCACCAATATCCCCAAACCTCGTTGGAGTTTGCATCATGCCTCCGTGTTGTACATGGCCTAGGCATCAGAGTTCCTTTGCCTAGACGTCAATATATCACCGAGTCTCACATCTCGCCATGCCGTTTCGAGAGAGACTCCCCGCCCGACGCCGATCCTAGGGATTGCGCCGGACCGGTTACCGCCGGCGAGAGCTATTGGTGTGTATCGTGGTTTTGTGTGTGTGTTCATTGCGTTCTTCGTGCGTGCGTTCGTCGTGTTCATCCTCCCCTCCTCTCCCCGCACTCCATCCTCGATTTGAAAGGGAATCATGAAAGATCGGGCCACCCTAGAGGTTTGCCCTCAACAGTCTGGGCCCAGCCTTTGCAAGACTCGAGCCCGGTGACCGAAGGAAAAGCGGAGCCCTTGCGGGGAGATATGGAGGCTGCCCCGCACTAGGTCAGATGCTTCTCCGCCGGAGTAAGATGGCTATCCAGAATGACATTCTTCTGCAGACCAAAGAACTTGATCCACATCTCCTTGGTGGGCCATAGGCCGATGTAGCCCTCAATGCCGGGGGCACAAGAAGAGAGAGAGGTGATGGCATTGGCCGGGTGATGGTGCGATTGAAATTGATAAGTGGAAATAAAGTCATGCAAGAAATTCGAAATGGGAAGGCCGAAGCCACGCTGGAAGTGGGAGAGGAAAACCACATACTCCCCTGGATTTGGAGAAGGGGAAATCTCGTCTGCAGCGAGGCGGCAGGCGACACCCGCGGGGATGCGACGCGTGGCGTATAGCCAATCCAAATCATCTTCATAGACAAAGGCACCATCCAAGCCGCCGCGCTCGCGGCCCTCATCTTCCTCCTCCTGCTGAGCGACCACGGCAGCCTTTTCCTCAGTCATGGTGAGGTTGAGGTCCTCAAGGACGAAGTCGGATTAGAGGTAGCTGGCGGCAGGAACTTGGAAGCACAGTGCCCCATGGCGAAGATCTTGAACAGAGGCGGCGACATGGTCACTGGGAGCATCTCGACGCAGTTGCGGCGGCGCGGCAATGAAAAAGAAGCAGTGGTGGCGGTGGCGTCACAACAAATAAGATAGGAGACAGGGGAGCGTGCAATGTGTGGGGAACCTCCCCAAGATTGGCCCAGCCCCCTATTTAACTACACGTGCGAGCGCGTAGTGGGATCCTTTGCGGTGGCTCTGCCGCATGCTGTGGCCATGTACGCGATAGAATCAACCAATCTGACGCCAGCCACAACAAGGGCCACACGGATCAAAAGATCACGTGACGTGACGTGGTGTTACAGTTAACGAGACGCTACTGCGAAGGGACGTGCGTAGCAGTTATTCCTGACATTACAACAGTAACCGGCGCAGTAAATGGGTGTGACCCTTAAAATGAGGCAAAGTGATGATTATCCTCCACGTAGGATATGGGGAAACATAGAAGAGAAGGAAAGGTAACCTGGATATGTGAGCAAAGACCTGGCCAACAAGAAATAACTTGGAACATGCCAAGGGAACGTAAAGGAAAAAACCTGGGTTACAGAGTAACTCGGCCGAAGAGCTAAAGATCCGGATAGGGGAACCTGCTGTGGCCATAACAACTAAAGTTGCTAAGACTGCACCAGCTTCAGGGACTAATGTTGGGGAGATACCCCCAGGTAGGGTCACACCGGGGTATAAAGGCCAAGTTAGACGAGGTACGACATGGTTAAAGCAAGTGATAGCCTGGTCACCTCAAGGTAGGCCGACCTACGGAGAAACCCGGCCCGTGGAGCATCTCCCTAGCCTTAACCCGGATGACAAAAAATATATGTCGGCGATGTTTACCTATCTACTACGCAGGTACCCTCGTAGCCGTGTTAGACGGACTACCATTTGGCTTCCAAGAGAAGGAAGGAATCTCCCGCTGGTGAAAAGATGGCCTTTGCTAGTTGTAGCGTGAGCGAAGCAAAGAAGAGGGAAGGACCAGCGGGGTAGGGGCGACAAAGATGACGCGGGAAATGCCGGCTGATGTAGCCCATGTCTGGTGACGCTTAAAGGCAAGGATTCTGCAGTGGATTACGTCCATAGTCCGGACGAACCATTTAAGAGAATAAATAAGCATCTAGCTTTAACCAAGGGGCATATTTGAGGAATATGCTGGCACGTGTGCCCTACCTTTGTAACCCGGGATCCCCTATATAAGGAGCACCAGGGCCTCCATAGAAGGGGATCGATCATTTTCTCTGTCTAAGGGGGAACTCTATAGCTACCTTGTGGGGAGTAAGAGAAAGAGTCTCCTTCTCATGGACAGCTCGAGATGCACTTGTAACCACGATTGATAGAGGAAATATGATGCAGCCCGTCCTACGGACGCTCCTACATCTACACCAACAAGTCCCCCAAGTGGACCCATGACTCGTGCCCGAGCCAAACTCCTACAAGCTAAGGTGAACTCGCTCCTCTCCTCGTGCCAATTTGACACCTCCTTGGATGGTATGATACTTCATGGAACTACCCTATGCATCATCAAGTACGAAGCTTCGACACATCACCAAGCACCCAAGGATGGAGAACAAGGAGCAGATCATGAAGCAGAAGATGCTAGAGCTGCTCAGATCGGAGTCTCCGGTCTACGCACACCGGAGTCCCCGGTCCACCAAAGTCTCTGGCCCCACCTCCGGTTGCCCCCAGAATCGAGATCGGGGTCAATCTAACGGCCCCTCCAGAAGCTGGTCCGGAGACCGCCCGGAATCTTCGGTCCAGACCAGAGTCTCCGGGTCACCACACCGGAGTCTCCGGACCGACCGTCGCCAGGCATGTAAAAGGCCTTTGGGCCTTCAGCCCATGTACCCCTTAGTCCACCCAGAACTTTTCTTTTATTCCTAAAGTACCCCTGACTGTGTGGATAGCCTATATATAGCCCCAACCTCTATTGTAAACCCTAGGCATGATATTGGAATTAGTGGAAACCCCTTGTGGATCTATCTAATTCTTGCCTCATGATCCTTGACTAAGGAGCACCAATATCCCCAAACCTCGTTGGAGTTTGCCACCGCGTTGTACAAGGCCTAGGCATCAGAGTCCCTTTGCCTAGACATCAAGTCTCACCGAGTCTCCCATCTCGCCGTGCCGGTTTGACAGAGAGTCCACCGCCCGACGCCGATCCTAGGGATTGCACTGGACCGGTCACCGCCGGTGCGAGCTATTGGTGTTTATCGTGGTTTTGCGTGTGTGTTCATCGCGTTCTTCCTGCGTGTGTTCGTCGTGTTCATCCTTCCCTCCTTCCCCCGCACTCCTCCCTCGATTTGAAAGGGAATCATGACAGATCGGGCCACCCTAGAGGTTTTCCCTCAACATATTGGTATCAAGAGCAATATCAAGTGTGACTAGGTAGCATCAAGGGAGAGCAATATATATATATATATACAAAAGAAAGAAAAAGATACAAAGAAAAATCAAAAGAAAAATAGTATCCCCTTGCAAAAGAGTCTCAAAGCTTGTAAGCAAGAGAGAAAGAAGAGCGCCCAAGGCAAGTGCACAAATCCATTGCTCATTTTTACTCTTTGCAAAGGAGCCACAGTCTCTCCTTGCATTGGCACGACAACGAGCTTAGTCTTCGTTAGGACTTTTTGGTTTGCTCATTTTCATAGTCGTGTCAATCCCAACTTTCTCCACATGTGTGTACATAGTCGTAGGTTCCCGTCACCCTTATGAGTTGTTGACCTTCGCCTTTGACTTGAGTTTTGTTGGATTTTACCCACTTTTGACTATCCCTTTTCTTTTGGTTGGTTCTTTGGCATTCCACAATCCTAACCTACCACAAACAAGCTTTTGAGAGTTAGTTCTTTCTTTAGTGTGAGTTTTCTTTGCAATTCCACTTTGCACGCTTATAGCTCTCACTTGTGGTTTCTAGTTTGGTGCAATCCCCAAGGTGAGGTACAAGGCTAACACCAACATATTCCACTTCCATATACAATACTTGGGTGTTTTGCATGATGGATAGGCACGGTGAGCCGAGCCAACCACCTCCCCAAGAAGAAGATCAAGGACCATACATGACGTGCGCAAGTCACTTCATCGTCCGACAAGAGTTCCGTGAACGTTGCCAAGCCCTTGAGACAGGACAAGATGAAGAATTTGGCGAGACGCAAGCTGAGTTCAAGAACATGGATAACTGCTTCGATGGCCTCGAAAGGCAAATGCAAGCAATGCATCACAACTTCGGCCACCAAAATGAAGCACTTCAACGCTCTATCGCCGAAACAAATGACAATCTTGGACGCCTCATCGACAGAATGGCAAGACCGCGTTCACGTGCTTCAAGCTCTTCAAGTTCTTCGCATCGTCATGCACCTCCACAACAATATCTACCTCCAAGTGCTCCAAGACGCAATGGCGCCCCCGTAGTTGAAGATGGAAGTTCTTCGAACTAAGTACCTTCCCCACGGCATGCCGCAACGTCAAGCTATGATGGTGATTTCTCTTCAAGGCCAGGAGCAAGGCAAGAAGCACAACGTCATCACGCAAGGGCATTAGTGCTCCAACAAGAGCAGCTTATGAGGACATCCCTACAATTACACCTACCCTAGTGACTACTGAGATGCTACAACTATTGCAAGGAAGGATCAGTCCAATGAGATTAGAATTGGACCTATTACAAGAGCTCGTGCTAAGCTACTTGAACAACAGGTGAACTTACTCCTAAACGAATCTGGTACTTTGATTGATGAGAACTTTATACTACCTAAGTCTATGCATTTATGTATGATCAGGTTCGTTGGAGAAACAAGCATGGCGCGAGGAGGAGAAGGGCTACAAGAGAAGCCCAACATGATGATCTCTCAAGGATGCGCGAGGGAGGAGCGGGAGGAAGGCGCAATACAAGCAAGGGAGATCATCAAAGAGAAGAAACGTTCAATTCGGACAGACAGAAGTCCTGAAATTGAAACGGACGCGGATTCCTCATACGAACTCCAAATCAAGCAAATAAGCACTTGTTGGATAGATAATTGCAAGATCTTTCCATTGAGTACTTCCACGTCTAAAAAGACCCCGGATAATCCGGCCCCCACACCCCGGATAATCCGGCCCTGCTTTGGAGATCCTGCTAAGGACGTCGGCGCGACGTTCTGTGTCGGGGCGGATATTTGACCGGACTTTTCCCCCGGAAAATCCGGCCTCCGGATAATCCGGCCCACCTAGACCAGATAATCCGGCCCTAGAAGTCTCCATCAGATCCGGACAGATCTGACTGTATTCGACACGTTTTCATTTCACGTTTTTTGGACGTTCCGGCGGCCATATAAGCCTGGGAACGCCCTCTAGTGTAGGTTAGACCACGTTAAAACTATTTTGGAGTTGTTTCTTTCATAGAACCTCTGGAATTACCCTGTGTTTGAATCTACCAACTATAATTGTGTGTGATCTATTGTTCCATTGGGAATTAGTGGATTGCATACTACCGTCCGTGGTCACGGTTGCGTGCGCAAGAGTGTGGTGTTGTGAATATCCTACAAGGTTCGAGAGCTGTTGCATTGGCATCAGGGATCGAGCGGGAGAGTTCATAGCTACAGGCTAGTTATCTATCATCCACCATCATCACCGCCATCTGCTTACTAAGAAGATCGGGTCACCCTATATCATCTTGGTATCAGATTTCCAGTGTTGCCTCGGTAAGCATCCACAAATCCATCCATAGATTAGAGAGTGTTTTTTGTCCTATACAGAAAAAGCCTTACAAAAAGATTTGACATAGACTAGATTGCATCGTTTTTGAGTTTTAGTTGCTGATTGTATCTTCTCGTAGATCTGATCTGTAGGTTTTTCCTCGTAGGAGTCTAGTTTTTCGTTTGTGTCTAGGTTTAGGATTTGATCTTGTTTTCCGCCGTGTCAACCATCACCGTGTTCCGCAAGTTTTCCTCGTTTGTTCGAGTCCACATAGAGTACCTTTGTTTCCATACCATAGACACAGCCTATCAACAACATCCATGCCTAGGAACGTACCCACGAGACGATTTGCTTCGCTCCGATAGGCTGCTCATTAGGGTTTGAAGTGCAAATTTTTCGTCCAGGTAGACCGGATAATCCGGCCCCCGACAAACCGGAATATCCGGCCCCTAATTGCTCATATTTGTTGCATCACGTATTGCATTGTGTCAGATAGTTGAAAAATCAAAAAAAAGAGAAAAAAGAAAAAAAGTTTTTAAAAAAAGAGAAAAGAAAAGAGATACAAAAGTAAAAAACAAAAGGGAGATATCAAGGTTGATTGGAGGACTATTTTTATAATAGCACTAGTAGATTGAGAAATCTTGTGCCTGTTCTATTTGAGCTATTACTAGTGTCTCTCTTATGCATTGCAATATTCCTTTTCATAAGTTGCTTTGCCACATTTCTCTCCACTGTGTGTGTTTCTTGGGTATTTGTACGATGGCACTAGGACTTGTTTGCGGTGTAGTTAGGATACCATACCTACAGCTCCACCATAAATAACCTGTGTGCCCTGCGATCGTTCTCTATACCTTTGATATTCACTTCATCACATCAGGTGCATCAGTTTTTGATTTCGTTTGGTAGAGCATCTCTATTCACTTTGGAACGGTAAGATCTCCTTTCTTATTAGTTGTGAGTGAGCTGTGAGAGTTCCACCACACAGATTTTGATTTTTGCACTAACCTACTAATCATGCCTACTAGTGATGATGTTGTGTTGCAGAAAAAGAAGGATGAGGAGCTCGTCAATTGGCGTGAATATGAGGCTTTGAAATCCCACTTGACACGTGTGTTTACTAACATGACAGATGCCATTGACAAGAATCTCCAAGATATGAATATGAGATTGGATCAGCATGTTGGGACGGTTGATACTATCCAAACGCAAGTGGCTACGCTCAATGTCAATGTCACCACTTTGTAGCGGTCCATTGAGGGTTTGACAGCCGCCTTAAATAGAATGGAAGATCCTCAACATGATGATGCCTTTGATGATTTCGATGAGGGTAGAGCTATGGATGCTGCTCCACATGTTGGCAGGGGACGTGCTATTCCCCCTATCCATGCACCTTCTCATGGTCGTGGGTTTGCCCCTCTTGGGCATGGTCAATGTGTGCCCAACCTAGCTACTGATGATGGTTTGGGAAAGCCAAAATTCTCAATTCCTAAGTTTGATGGTTCCATTGATCCTGAAGACTACCTCACATGGGAGTTGAAGATTGAGAAACTCTGGCGCCTATTTGACTATCCAGAAGATAAGAAGGTCAAGCTTGCAGCATTTGAATTTGATGGTTATGCTTTGCGTTGGTGGGATGCTCTTGTTCAGCATAGAAGGGAGGATAATGAACTTCTTGTGATGGATTGGCGCGAGATGAAGCAAATCAGGAAGGCTCGTTTCGTACCAACTAACTACATGCGATCAGTTTTTGATAAATTGACGCAACTGAAGCAAGGCACCATCACAGTTGATGAGTACTACATGGAGATGGAGATGCTTATGCAGCGTTCTAGAATTCGTGAGTCCATTGAGATGACCATGCAGTGATTCCTAAACAATTTGAAGTTACCGGTCAAGAGCATTGTTCGTCATCACAAGTATGAGACCATGAATGAGTTGTTGCATCATGCTAGAGAGGCCGAATCCTAGTTGGCAGAAGAGGCGAAGTCACGTGCTCGTTTTCCGTCCTCCAGCAGATTTTCGGCCAGGTCTACACCTCCTACAGTCATGCCACCAGCTGCTGTTCCATTTACACCATTGCCAAACCAGCAAGTACACCTTTGTTTGGTTCTAATGCTCGGAAACCCGCTACTCCTGCTGCTAGCTCGGGTTCCACATGTCTACGACACGTACTCGTGATGTGGTGTGCCATAATTGTGGAGGTAGAGGTCACTACAAGAAAGATTGTCCAAACAGCAAGGTTATGTTTGTTAATGAACAAGGTGAAGTAGAAAGTAGAGATGAAGCTTTTGATGATGATATTGATGACGGCGAGGGTGGTGCTGATGCATATGCTGAGCGTGCACCAAATATTGTCGTGTCTTCATGTGTACTTAGTGTGCAACCAGTTGAGGAATCCTAGCGTTGCAACTTGTTCCAAACAAAAGCTCTAGTTGGACCAAATAAAGCTTGCAAGGTCATTATTGATGGAGATAGCTGCAGAAATCTTGCAAGTAAGGAATTATGTGCCAAACTGAATTTGACATACTTACCTCATCCCAAGCCATACTACATACAATGGTTGAGCAACAATGGTGAGATGAAGGTAAATCATATGGTACGAGTGAACTTTCAAATAGGGCCCCACAAAGATTCTATTGATTTTGATGTGGTTCCTATGACTGTTTGTCACCTACTATTGGGTCGGCCATGGCTCTATGATCGCCATGTGCAACACAATGGCCGAGCCAATACATATCACTTGGAATTCAAAGGAAAGAAGATTACTATGCAGCCAATGACACCACAAGAAATTGTGAATGATTCTCGCCAGAAGATCGAGGTGAACCTGAAGGAAGATACTACCACTCGGCGAGATTGCGTGACAGCTGTTCCTGATGTAATTGAGCCTAAATTGAGTGATATAACGAAAAGTGAGAGAGTGCCCGGTTTATTAATCTTAGCCACTAAGGAAGATATGAGAGAATTTCGTGAGGATCCTACAGCCATGCCACTTGTGCTCATGTATAAGGGCGAGGTATTTGTTTCTAACAACATGACCCCTATTTCTCTTGGTATCTCTTCTATTCTGCAGGACTTTGGGGATGTGTTTCCAGAAGATGTACCCACAGGCTTACCTCCATGGCGTGGTATAGAACATCAAGTGGACCTGATTCCTGGCGCCACACTTCCCAACCGTGCACCTTACAGGACTAATCCCGAAGAAACTAAGGAAATTCAAAAGCAAGTACAAGCATTGATGGATAAAGGGTACATTCATGTCTCTCTTAGCCATTGTGCTGTTCCTGTTATTTTAGTTCCTAAGAAGGATGGTACATGGTGTATGTGTGTTGATTCTAGAGCGATTAATAACATCACTATTCGATATCGTCATCCTATTCCACGCTTAGAGGATATGCTAGATGAATTGAGTAGTGCTACTGCTTTCTCTAAAATTGACTTGCGTAGTGGTTATCATCAAATTAGGATGAAAGAAGGGGATGAATGGAAAACTGCTTTCAAAACTAAATTCGTTTTGTATGAGTGGTTAGTTATGCCGTTTGGTCTTACTAATGCACCTAGTACTTTCATGCGTTTGATGAATCATGTTTTGAGAGAGTTTATTGGTCGTTTCGTGGTTGTTTACTTTGATGATATACTCATATACAGCCACACCAAATCTGAACATTGCACTCATATTAGACAAGTTTTGCAAGTGTTACGTGATAATAAACTGTATGCTAATCTTGAGAAGTGTACATTTGCAAAAGATAAGGTCATATTCCTAGGATTTCTTGTTTCTAAGCATGGAGTAGAGGTAGATCAATCTAAAATTGAATCAATTCAGAATTGGCCTACTCCAATGAATGTTAGTCAAGTTCGTAGTTTCCACGGTCTTGCTGGTTTCTATAGGCACTTTGTGAAAGATTTTAGCACCATTGCTGCACCATTAAATGATTTGACAAAGAAAGGTGTTCCTTTTGTATGGGGCGCGGCCCAAGACATTGCATTTGATACATTAAAACGTTTACTTACTTCTGCACCATTACTTGCATTACCTGATTTTTCGAAGCAATTTGAAGTTGAATGTGATGCTAGTGGTATAGGCAAAGGTGGCGTTTTGATGCAAGAGGGTCGGCCTATAGCTTATTTTTCTGAGAAATTGACTGGTGCTCGCTTGAATTATTCAATCTGTGATAAAGAATTGTATGCACTTGTGAGAGTACTCGAAGTTTGGCAACATTATTTGTGGCCAAAGGAATTCATCATACATTCTGATCATGATGCATTGAAATACTTGAAAGCTCAATCAAATTTACGTAGAAGATTAGCTAAATGGGTTGAGTTCATTGAGTCTTTTCCTTACATCATTAATTATAAGAAGGGAAAAGAGAATGTTGTTGCCGATGCTCTATCTAGGAAGAACATGCTATTAACCAATCTTGATGTTAAAATTCCTGTATTAGAAGCTATTTTTGCACTTTATGCAATTGACCATGATTTTGCCGAACCATATCATTTGTGTGCTCTTAGAAACGGATGGGATAAGTATCATATACATGATGGATATTTGTTTCGAGCTAACAAACTATGTATTCTAGAATCGTCGTTGCGTTTGTTCTTAGTGCAGGAATCACATGTTGGTGGGTCACTTTGGGCGTGAGAAGACGTTGCTCATGCTTGTTGATCACTTTTATTGGCCCAAGATGAGGCGTGATGTGTACAGATTTGTGAGCCGATGTATTACATGCCACAAGTCTAAATCTAAGCTGAAGCCTCACAGTTTGTATACACCTCTCTCTGCACCGACTACTCCATGGGAAGACATTAGTATGGATTTTGTGCTAGGTCTACCTAAAACTCAGAGAGGTCATGATTCTATATTTGTGGTAGTGGATAGGTTCTCTAAGATGGCTCATTTTATTGCCTGCCACAAAAGCGACGATGCGTCGCATGTTGCTAACCTGTTTTTCAGGGACATCGTGAGATTACATGGAGTACCGAAGATGATTGTTTATGACCGTGGTGTGAAGTTGATGAGATACTTTTGGAAGACCTTATAGGGGAAGCTAGGAACGAAGCTGCTGTTCAGTACTACATGTCATCCCCAAACAGATGGTCAAACCGAGGTGGTGAATTGAACATTGTCACAGATGCTAAGGACCATGATTAAAAAGAATCTGCGGGAGTGGGAAGAGTGTTTGCCACATGTTGAGTTTGCTTACAATAGGGTTGTGCATTCAACTACTTAGCTTTGTCCTTTTGAGGTGGTGTATGGTTTCAAGCCATTGATGCCACTTGATATGTTGCCTCTGCCATTACATGAGAGAGTTGATATGGAGGCATCAAAACGTGATGATTATGTGAAGGAAATACATGAGAAGACTCGAGAGGCTATTGAGAAGAAAGGCAAGAACATTGCTGCTGCAAGGAATCAAGCAAGGAAAGAAGTGTTGTTCGAGCCTAGAGATATGGTTTGGGTGCATCTACGCAAGGATAGGTTCCCACTACTTCAAAAGTCAAAATTGAAGCCACATGGTGCTGGTCCTTACAAGGTGTTAGCCAAGATTAATGATAATGCCTACTCGGTTGATATACCTATTGAGGAGTTTGGTGGAGTTAGCAACAGCTTCAACGTTGCTGATTCGTCACCATATGCTAGAGAAGACCTTGGAGCATCGAGGTCGACACCTTTTGAAGGAGGGGGAGATGATGAGGACATCCCTACAGTTACACCTACCACAGTGACTACTGAAGATGCTACAACTATTGCAAGAAAGGATCAGTCCAATGAGATTAGAATTGGACCTATTACAAGAGCTCGTGCTAAGCTACTTGAACAATAGGTTTATTTACTCCTAATCGAATCTGGTACTTTGATTGATGAGAACTTTATACTACCTAAGTCTATGCATTTATGTATGATCAGGTTCGTTGGAGAAACAAGCATGGCGCGAGGAGGAGAAGGGCTACAAGAGAAGCCCAACATGATGATCGCCTAAGGATGCGTGAGGGAGGAGCGGGAGGAAGACGCAATACAAGCAAGGGAGATCATCCAAGAGAAGAAACGTTCAATTTAGACAGACAGAAGTCCTGAAATTGAAACGGACGTGGATTCCTCATAGAAACTCCAAATCAAGAAAATAAGCACTTGTTGGATAGATAATTCCAAGATCTTTCCAATGAGTACTTCCACGTCTAAAAAGACCCCGGATAATCCGGCCCCCACACCCCGGATAATCCGGCCATGCTTTGGAGATCCTGCTAAGGACGTCGGCGCGACGTTCTGTGTCGGGGCGGATATTTGACCGGACTTTTCCCCCGAAAAATCTGGCCTCCGGATAATCCGGCCCAAAAAGACCAAATAATCCGGCCCTAGAAGTCTCCATCAGATTCGGACGGATCTGACTGTATTCGACACGTTTTCGTTTCACGTTTTTCGGACGTTCCGACGGCCATATAAGCCTGGGAACGCCCTCTAGTTTAGGTTAGACCACGTTAAAACTATTTTGGAGTTGTTTCTTTCATAGAACCTCTGAAATTACCTTGTGTTTTAATCTACCAACTTTAATTGAGTGTGATCTGTTGTTCCATTGGGAATTAGTGGATTGCATACTACTGTTCGTGGTCATGGCTGCGTGTGCAAGAGCGTGGTGTTGTGAATATCCTACAAGGTTCCAGAGCTGTTGCATTGGCATTGGGGATCGAGCGGGAGAGTTCATAGCTATAGGCTAGTTATCTATCATCCACCATCATCACCGCCATTCGCTTACTGAGAAGATCGGGCCACCCCATATCAGCAACAACAAGAGCAACCACAAGTGGAACCGCAAGTCTACTACCATCGACCGTGACACATACATGACACAACAAGTGATGACTCCAATTTGGAGAATCAAGCTCGGCATTGACGTGAAGCTCTCCAAGATCCTCCTCCTCGTCATTAACGTCAACAACAACACCATGGTCATCACGAGGCGCCTCCTCCACATCAACAAAACTTGGAGCGTCAAATGATACAAGTTGAGCGACGCCCACCCCGTCAAGAGGCTCACGACCATGATCTTCGCCGTGAGGCCCATGTGCCTAACCAATGTCACCAACCGAGGAACAAGCCTCCCTTTCGTCAACAACCATGCCAAGAGCAAGAGCAAGCTCCTCCACATCAATATCAAGAGCAAGCTCTGCAACAAGGTCACGTGAACCAAGTTCCACCTCCCCAACTACAAGATCATCAACAAGGTCACCATGCTCGTCGCAATGACCGCAACGATGAAGAAACTTTTGGCAAGCTCAAGTTCACTGGATCCAATGACCCCGAAGAATACCTCTCGTGGGCACTCAAGGTCGACAAGATCTTCCATATGTACAACTATAGCAATGAGAAGATGGTCGCCATGGCTTTTATTGAGTTTGATGATTACGCCAACCTTTGGCGGGAACAAGTTCAAGTTGCTCGTGATGCAAGACAAGAACCGCCAACCACAACTTGGCATGACATGGAAGGCTCACATGAGATCCCGGTTTGTCCCCGCGCACTACACGCGTGATCTCTTCAACAACCTTCAAGCGCTTCGTCAAGGGACAAAGACCGTGGAAGAGTACTTCAAGGAAATGGAACTCAACTTGATTCGTGCCAACATTGATGAGCGCATGGAGCAAACAATGGCATGTTTCCTTATTGGCTTGAATCACCCAATCAAGCGCAACGTCGAGTTCCAAACATACAACACCATGGTTGAGCTTCTGCACATCGCAACAAAGGCTGAACGTCAAGTGCAAGAGGATATCAAGTACAAAAAGCCCAAGACGTACTTCAGCTACAAGCAAGCTTCAACCGCTACACCAACAACATTCAATGGAAGATCATCAAGTACCTCCAAACCTTCCTTCAAGCCCACACTTCCTCAAGGAACACTGCCCCCATGTGGCAAACAAGCAAAGAGTGATACACCCTTCAACGCTGAATGCTACAAGTGTGGAGGGAAAGGACACAAGTCGGCCAAATGTGGAAACAAGAAAGTCTTGTTCATCCATGACAATGGTGATGAAGAGTACTTGAGTGAAGATGAGTTTGATGCCCATGTCAAGGAAGCAATGGCAAGGCAATGAGTGGAAGATGATCAAGAACTCCTCATGTGTGAACATGACGCAAGTCCATCGCTTGTCGTCACAAGGATCTTGACCACTCAAGCACAAGAGCATGAAGACCAACTCTCCAATATCTTCCAAACACGAGCCGGCATCATTGGCAAATCTATCAAGGTGATCATTGACGGAGGGAGTTGCCACAACCTTGCTAGCACCAAGTTGTGTGAAAGCTCAACCTCACCCTCCATCCGCACAAGCACCCCTACCACGCGTAATGGCTAAGTGACCAAGGGTCCGTGAAGATCAAGCATACATTATCGGTCTCCTTCGCCATTGGTCCTTACAAAGATACGGTGGAGTGTGATGTGGTTCCTATGACCGTTTGCCACATGCTTCTTGGTCAACCATGGCAATTTGACAAGGCTGCTCAACATGATGGTTGCACCAATGTATACACCTTCAAATGGCTCAACAAAACATGTGTTTTGCAACCGAAGACTCCTAGCCAAATAATTGCGGACAATGCAAAGGCTTTAGCGAGGGCGCAAAGCACAACACCTACTTGTGAGAAGAGCGTTGAGAGAGAGAACCACCTCATAGTGAGTGAGAGCCACAAGCCAAACTCGAGTGGAAAAACTAAGAGTGTTCTCCTTGCCACCAAAAGTGAGATGAGAGATGTTCGGAACAACCCATCCATCTTGCACTATGTCCTCCTTTGCAAGGGACTAGTGCAAGGAACTAATGGATTAACCAATGTTCCTCCATCTTTGATGAATGTTTTGCAGGAATTCAAGGATGTGTTCCCCGAAGAGCTTCCACATGAACTACCTCCTCTTCGCGGCATCGAACATCGCATTGACCTCATCCCCGCTGCACCACTTCCCAACAGCGCCACTTACCGCACGAACCTGGAGGAGATGAAGGAGATCGAACGTCAAATCAACCAACTCGTGTCCAAAGGTTTGATCCAAGTTAGCACTAGTCCAAGTGCCGTACCCGTGATTCTTGTTCCAAAGATAGATGATACGTTACGATTATGCATGGACTGCCGTCCAATCAATGCTATCACCGTGCGTTATCGACATCCCATACCACGTCTCGATGACATGCTTGATGAGTTGTGTGGAGCCACTATTTTTTCGAAAATTGATCTTCGTAGTGGTTACCATCAAATACGCATGACTAAAGGTGATGAGTGGAAAACCGCCTTCAAGACCAAACTTGGTCTCTGTGAATGGTTGGTTATGCCCTTTGGTTTATCGAATGCCCCATCCACCTTCATGCGCCTTATGAATCACATCTTGCGTTCTCTCATTGGAAAAAGTGTTGTTGTCTATTACGATGATATTCTTGTTTATAGAAAATCACTTGAGGACCATATAACACATGTCAAGGAAGTTTTGCAAATCCTTCGACATGAAAAGCTTTATGCTAATCTTCCCATGTGCACTTTTGCTAAAGACAAGTTGATTTTTCTTGGATTTGTTGTTTCTTCGAAGGGAATTGAAGTTGATGTTTCCAAGGTAAAGGACATACGAGATTGGCCCATCCCAACAAATGTGAGTGAACTCCGAAGTTTTCATGGGTTGGCCGGTTTCTATCGTTGCTTTGTGAAAGACTTTTCAACCATTGCTTGTCCCCTTAATGAATTGACCAAAAAGAATGTCACCTTTGTGTGGGGCAAAGCACAGCAAAAAGCTTTTGACGAACTTAAAAAGAGGCTCACCGAAGCACCTCTTCTTGCTTTACCGGATTTCACAAAAACTTTTGACATTGAGTGTGATGCTAGTGGTATTGGCATTGGAGGAGTCCTTATGCAAAACGGACGTCCTATAACCTACCATAGCGAGAAACTTGATGGTGCTCGACTTAATTATCCAATTTATGACAAAGAGCCTTTTGCCTTAGTTCGTGTCCTTCAAGTATGGCAACACTACCTTTGGCCCAAGGAATTTATCATACATTCCGACCACGAGTCGTTGAAATATCTCAAAGGCCAAGATAACTTGAGAAAGACACACGCTAAGTGGGTTGAGTTCATGGAGTCTTTTCCGTACATTGTCAAGTATAAGAAGGGCAAAGATAATGTAGTTGCGGACGCTTTGTCTCGCAAACACACAAGCCTTGTTACGAGACTTGAAAGCAACATGTTGGGTCTTGAGGAAATAAAATCTTTGTATGCTTCTGACCTGTTCCTTGAACCAATTTTCGCAAAGTGCTCCAATGACAAAGGAGTTGATGATTTCTATTTGCATATGGGCTTTCTTTTTAAACAAAACAAGTTATGCATCCCGAAGTCATCGCTTCAACTTTTGCTTCTCCAAGAATCTCATGGTGGAGGCCTTATGGGTCACTTTGGTCATGACAAGCCAATGGACATGCTCTCCAATCACTAATTTTGGCCCAAGATGAAGCGTGACGTGGAGCGCTACGTTCAACGATGCACGACATGTGTTCAAGCTAAGTCGCAAGCTAACCCTTATGGTCTTTATATGACATTGCCTATTCCTCATACCCCTTGGTCCGACGTTAGCATGGATTTCGTGTTAGGATTGCCTAGATCTAAGCATGGTCATGATTCTATACTTGTTTTTGTGGATCGTTTTTCCAAAATGGCACACTTCATACCGTGCCATAAGACCGACGATGCTTCACATGTTGCAAATCTGTTTTTCAGGGAACTCGTCCGTCTTCACGGTGTGCCAAGGACAATCGTCTCCGACCGTGACGTCAAATTCATGAGCTACTTATGGAAGACCCTCATGGCCAAGCTCAACGTCAAGCTCCTCTTCTCATCCGCATCACATCCTCAAACTGATGGCCAAACCGAAGTTATCAACCATAGCCTCGGAACTCTCCTTCGTGTGTTGATTAATAAAAACCTAAAGGATTGGGAGGAATGCATTCCACACGCCGAGTTCGCCCACAATCGAGCCAAGCAGTCAACAACCAAGATGAGTCCATTCATGACCGTCTATGGTTTCGAGCCCCTCACCGCACTCGACATCCTACCACTACCTCTCCCTGAGCGAATGAACATGGACGTCGAGAAACGCGCACAAGCTATGAAGAAACTTCATGAAGAAACAAGAGCTACTATCGAACAACAAGTCCTTCGCCAAGCCTCAAGGTTAAACAAGGACAAGGAGATGATCTTTGAAGAAGGTGACCTTGTGTGGATACACCTAAGTAAAGACCGCTTCCCCAAGGCACGTGACTCCAAGCTCAAGCCAAGAGGAGATGGTCACTTCAAGGTCCTCAAAAGAATCAACAACAACGCCTACATCATCGACATACCGACCTCCAAGTACCTTGCAAGCACTATATTCAATGTTAAGGATCTCTCACCCTACCATGGAGATGTTCAAGATAATATCCATGAAGATTCGAGGACGACTCTTTCCCAAGGGGGGGATCTGATGTAGCCTGTCCTACAGACGCTCCTACATCTACACCAACAAGTCCCCCAAGTGGACCCATGACTCGTGCTCGAGCCAAACTCCTACAAACTAAGGTGATCTGGCTCCTCTCCTCGTGCCAATTTGATACCTCCTTGGATGGTATGCTACTTCATGCAACTACCCTATGCATCATCAGGTATGAAGCATTGACACATCACTAAGCACCCAAGGATGGAGAACAAGGAGCAGATCATGAAGCAGAAGATGTTGGAGCTGCTCAGACCGGAGTCTCCGGTCTGCGCACACCGGAGTCCCTGGTCCACCAAAG
Organism: Avena eriantha; assembly: GCA_910589775.1. NCBI lineage: Eukaryota > Viridiplantae > Streptophyta > Magnoliopsida > Poales > Poaceae > Avena > Avena eriantha. The sequence continues at coordinate 353,790,882 of OU342744.1, forward strand.
TCTCCGGACTCAAGACACCGAAGTCTCTGGCCCACCTCCGGTCTGCCCCTAGAATCGAGCTCGGGGTCAATCTGATGGCCCCTCCAGAGGCTGGTCCGGAGACCGACCGGAATCTCCGGTCCACCACACCGCAGTCTCCGGACCAACCGTCGCCAGGCATGTAAAAGGCCTTTGGGCCTTCGGCCCATGTACCCCTTAGTCCGCCCAAAACTTGTCTTTTATTCCTAAAGTACCCCTGATTGTGTGGCTGGCCTATATATAGCCCCCCACCTTTATTGTAAACCCTAGGCATGATATTGGAATTAGTGGAAACCCTTGTGGATCTATCTAATTCTTGCATCATGCTCCTTGACTAAGGAGCACCAATATCCCCAAACCTCGTTGGAGTTTGCATCATGCCTCCGCGTTGTACAAGGCCTAGGCATCAGAGTCCCTTTGCCTAGCCGTCAAGATCTCACCGAGTCTCCCATCTCGCCATGCCGGTTCGAGAGAGAGTCCTCCGCCCGACTCCGATCCTAGGGATTGCGCCGGACCGGTCACCGCCGGCGTGAGCTATTGGTGTTTATCATGGTTTTGCGTGTGTGTGTTCATCGCATTCTTCATGCGTGTGTTCATCGTGTTCATCCTTCCCTCCTTCCCCCACACTCCTCCCTCGATTTGAAAGGGAATCGTGAAAGATCGGGCCACCCTAGAGGTTCGCCCTCAACAAAATACAACAACATCCGTGCATGGAATCACCACGTTTTCCCTCCCTGGATTCCCCTAGCATTCATTGGCCCCATCTTTATCCTATCCATGGCATTTGCCGTGCCACCATGACGATAGGACATGATGACTTGTGATGATTGGCATGCTATGGATGATGATTGTGATATCACATATGCTTCATTGATATTTCTATGTGATACTTTGCCTTTTCATAATGTTGAGCATGTGAAATTATTTGAGTGTGATGATGTTGCCATAGACATGCCATGCTCTAAACGTTTCGTTGATGATATCAGTGCTTGCACTTTGTTGAGGAATTGATCTTTCTAATGTTTTGCTTGCAATGATGAACACAATGCTACCCCTTGGACAATGCTTTGTCATGGATGTTTTACAATTTCTCCCATTGCTTTCAATAAGGTGAACAATTGCTCTTTCACTTGTTTTTCTTGCAACAATAATTACCATATGTTGTTTATTGAGATGCCCCCCCCTAGCTTTTTCAAAATTTGGAGATTTTGGTAAATGCCATGATAAGCATGTTCCCCACGTGTATACTCACCATGCACATAAATTACACTTGATTGACACTCATGGTGATGTGCACAAGAAGAGATACGTCATGATGAATGATGTGTTTCTCTACCATGCACACACGTTCTCCCTTTTGTGTTTGATCTGTGTAGGTACCCGCATGATCATGTCAACCTTGGTTGAGCACGAGTTGACAAAAAGAGATCTAGAGAGCATCCCCCAAGTGAGTTCAAAATTGAACCCAACTCTGACACCTTTTGCATGCTTTGCATCTTTCGTGTTGACAAATTACTCTTTCCTATGGTTAGCTTGCAAGCATGTTAATGGTATTCTTTCACCATGTGACAATCATGTTTTGTTGCTATTGGATATTGATGCTTTGAGTGTTGCAACAAAAATGTTGAACAATTTATCTTTCTGAAGTTTTGTGTGCAACCATATTGTCATTATGAGCATGTATTGTCATGAGAGCTTCCTAGTCTCTCATATTGTTGTTGCAACAAACATAAGGACCACTTGCTCTTTCATATGGTTTATTTGAAAACATGTTAATTTTGCTTCCGCTTGCGATACTCATATACCGACGAGCTTTGAGTTTGAAGATTTGTGTGTGGCATCCAACACGTCGAACAAATTCTCTTTCCAATGGTTGGTTGGCCCACATAATCATATTGTTGTGGGTATTCTTCCTCATGTGTTTTTTCTGAATTCTCACATCAAAGATGTTGATCAATATCTTAGTCAATTGCTCTGAGTGCCACACTAAGACGTTTAATGGAGTTTTTGAGTTCCCACATTTGGATGATGTTCAAACAATTTCCATGCACTTTAACCTTGCATATGCATCCCGTTTTGCTATACTTGAGCTGTGCTAATGTTGTTGTGAACAAGAATGGTCATGCCACAAATTACATGCTCCTCTATCACACATAAACATATGTTGCTTGGTCTTTGTTGTGTGAAGGTACAATGTCTTCCGTGTCAACCTCTATGGACAAAGAGTTGACAAGACAAACCAGTGGGAGTTACCTATGGCTACCCTTCGATGAGCTATCTCTACATCATAAGGTGACGTCACTCTACTTGAAGACTCATGCTATTATCTTCATGAATTGGCTACGCTTTGAGTGTTGCTTCGCTTTTGTTGTGAGCTTTGTAGGATTCATGGAAAGTGAAGGAACATTGAAGTGTTGTCAAGTAAATCTTCCTGAGGATGACTATATGGTAAACCCCAAGATCAAGAAGGTCTCTCGACATCTTCTACTTTGTGATGAGTGTGTAGAGTCGAGGACGACTCTTTTTGAAGGGGGGAGATGATGTAGTGTTGGGGGGATACCCCCGGGTAGGGTACCGCCGGGGTATAAGGGCCGAGTTAGCCGGGGTACGGTATGGTCAAAGCAAGTGCTGACCGGGTCACCTCAAGACAGGCCGAACCACGAAGTGACCCGGCCCGTGGAGCGTCTCCTTAACTATGGTCCGGCCGGCATAAAATATATGCCGGCCATGTTTATCTAACTGTTTTGCAGGTAACTTGATAAGCCGTATTAGCTATATGCTAGCCAGACTATCTTATGGCTTCCAAGAGAAGGAATCCCCCGTTGGTCAAAAGTTGGCTTTATTAGCTGTAGCATGAGCGAAACAAAGTAAAGAAGACGACCAGGTGGTCAGAGGCAACCAAGGTGACGTGGGCGAAGTCGGATGATGTAGCCCATGTCTGGTGACGCCAAAAGACAAAGATTACGCAGTGGGTTACGTCGAAAGCCCGGACGAGCCGTTAAAGAGAAAAAAGAAGCATCTAGCTTTAGGCGAGAAACATATTCTTATGCTGCCACGTGTGCCCTAATATTGTAACCCGGTGATACGGATCCAGTCGATGATCCTATAGTTTTGTCCCGATCTTTCACAGCGAGTCAACCAGATAAATGATCTCCCAATAACGCCGATGAACGTCACCTGAAGAAGAGGAACGAATCTAGCAAGTAGCATGATGAAGATCACCACGCGCCAAACCTGAGCATGACAATCCTTGATGAACACAAGAACCTCCGTAGCAATAATTTGGTAAACGGTATCGCCATCCCCGTAGGGATGATACACGGTGGAGCACAATATAGTTTTTAGACTAAACAACTGAACTCCCCTAAACCCTAGGTGGCTGGCTCCTTTATATAGGAAGCCTGCAACTAGTCGGTTGGATAGACCCAAACCGAACACACAAGGACTCTAACCTAACTTGGACTCAGACTCAATAACATAGCAACAATATTTGACACAACCTTAGACTCATCATTACATATCGTAGGTCGTCCTGGCGTGCCAATCATCAATGGGATGCCCCCGCATCACCTAGCTTGGTGGAGTCCTGAAATTAGGCTTCACCTCCTCCTTCATTCCCATATCATCATCCCCCCCTTCAAGAAGTGTTGTCCCCAACGCTTGCGAGTCGGGTCGGAAAGGTGGCATGATATGAAAAATCGCTTCATGCGTCTTCTCCATCTTCAAGTCTTGCTTGCCTTTCTCACCACATCCTCCCTCTTGGCCTGCTCGACTTGATACAGCACTCGGTGCCTGCACCTCCTTGCGTCTCCATACGAGCTTGGACCTAGGCGCCACTGTCTTCTTTTTCTCAACTCTTGTTGGAACCCGTGGTTGCTGAACATGGACCTTCTTTGCACGACCTGGCATAAGATGAGTAATGCCTGGACCACACAACTGACGAACATGTCCATCCTTGCCTCTATGCATCCGCACAACTGTCCCAACAAAACGCCTCACATGTGTGCTAACAAAACTGCTCTTGTTACCCCGCTGCACCACATGCACTGGAACATCAGGAGCACAACTATCATCCGTCTGAACACCCGTGTTAACACAAACAACCTTCTGAACACATGCTGCAACATCCTTCCTCTCAGCAATAAGAGGATGCACTTCAACTGGCTTGTCACTAACAAGTTCCACTGTCTTGTCATCTATAGGCATAGCTGAAGAAATATCAACATTGTCGCACTGTGCATCATGCTCTCTATCCTGCACCTTAGCTAGCCTAGATTTTGGCTTAGCCTTGCACACCTTCTCCTTATGCACCACCAGCTCTACATCCGACTTTATGTGATAATCTTGTATAGGCTTCAAAGTCTGTTGTTTGCCACCATGCACAAAAGAATATGATTTGCTCGTCCAACATGTGTAGTGTTGCGATCATACTGCCATGGACGACCAAGTAACAACCCACATACCTCCAATGGCAACACATCGCACTCAACCTCATCAACATAATCATCAACTGCAAATGGCACACGTACCTTATGAGTTACCTTCACCATACCGTAGCTATTGAACCACTGTAGATGCTTAGGTTCAGGAATACGCCATGTGGAAAACCCAATGCTGCCACCATTGCCTTGCTAATGCCATTAGTATAGCTTCCTCCATCAACAATCAACTTGCATGCTTTGCCTTTGATCATACACTGTGCCTGAAATAAATTCCAACGCTGGCCCTTGTCAACTGTCATGCAAGCATCGTCTTGTACTCTCTTGAGTTGCAAATTCAGCACACTCAATGGTACAACATTCTCAGAACTAACCACCTTGTCCAACTCCTTGGACTTCTCCCAAAATCTAGTGCGCAGAAATTGCTTCAAATCTGCCAACTAGGTGTTGATATGCCCTTGGTGGTCCTCTATTCCTTCCACTAACTAGCCATAGTCTCATCCACACGCTGGTGTGCAAGAACAAATTTAGTGCGACCACCAAACTTGGAATCGATCGAACGACATTTGGCGAAACCATCATCCATGTCAGACCTCCAAGATCTAAACTCCGCATATGTGGCAGAACTATCCAACTTCCATTTTATATCTGTAGAATGAAGTGAAAATCCCACAACAGTAGTAGTGTAGTCAAAGTACACATCATCCGCTCTGTCTATCTTACGATCTTCCTTTGCTATTCCCATATTCTAGTCTGGGTTTCGATCTGAATCAATGCAGCAACCAGGCGCCTGTACGAGCGATCCGGCCAAACTGAAACAAATCACAGCAGCGGAAAACAAGAAAAATCCACACGGCCAAAACAGATTGCCGAAATAGCACTAAGATTCCTCCTGCTCTACTATCAACAACCGATTCAATCGAGGCATCCAAGGCGCGAGAGACGAGCCCTGATCGCGAATGCGCCAGCCAGGGGACTTGGTTGTTTGATCGCCGCTTCGATTCGTTTTTTAAATGCGTGAGATCTCCAACGTAATCTACGTGGCCTTCTCACGAGCGATGAGAGCGCCAGTCACGGGGAGGACTCGATCGCCAGGCACGCGATAACTTGATCGTGAGGCGTGGGCAGGGCGTCCTCCTTCCTTTTTTTTCCAACGCGATCGATCCTGAGCGGTCTGAGCGATCCCAGGTGATGCAGGAGTACTCGGTCATGAGGCGTACAGTAGCTAGCTGCTAGCCTCCTTATCTCCTTTTTTTCGCTGAGTGCTGAGGGATTCGCTACAAGAGCTAGCGATTGGTTTCCTTTTATTTTTCACGTACGTACAGATCTTGAGATCGATAGTTCCTTTTTTTCTCTGACTCCCACGATTGGATGCTGACAGAAACCGATCCGGCCATGATTCCTGTCCACGATCGGATCTAGAAAACTACTACTCAGGATCGGATCTGATAAGAAAACTGATCCGGTGATCTCCAAAATCGCTATTGGACTCCCCCGATCGGATCTAGCACAATAGTAGATTGATAACACTCTCCAAAATTGCTCGCAGGGGCAAAAAGACGAGAAACTCGATCTCGATCCTGACTTGTTGCCGATTGTAGAATCTCCTCATGAAGAACAATCTAAAACCGATATGTAAATTGCTTGTAGGAAAACAGTCCACAGATGATCCAAAAACACGCTATGATCAACGAGAGCTCTGATACCACCTGATACGGATCAAGCCGATGATGCTATAGTTTTTTCCCAATCTTTCATAGTGAGTCAACCAGATAGATGATCTCCCAATAACGCCGATGAACGTCACTTGAAGAAGAGTAACGAATCCACAAGTAACATGATGAAGATCACCACGCCTCAAACCTGAGCACGACAATCCTTCATGAACACAAGAACCTCCACAGCAATAATCTGGTAAACGGTATCGCCGTCCCTAGAGGGATGATACACGGTGGAGCACAATATAATTTTTAGACTAAACAACTGAACTCCCCTAAACCCTAGGTAGTTGTCTCCTTCATATAGGTGGCATGCAACTAGTCAGTTGGATAGACCCAAACAGAACACACAAACGGACTCGATGCTAACTTGGACTCGGACTCAATAACATAGCAACAATATTTGACACAACCTTAGACTTATCATTACATATCATAGGTCATCCTGGCGTGTCAATCATCAATGGGATGCGCCCGCATCACCTATCTTGGTGGAGTCCTGAAGTTAGGCTTCACCTCCTCCTTCATGCCCATATCACCCAAGCTCCCCTATATAAGGAGCACCGGGGCCTCCATAGAAGGGGATCGATCATTTTCTCTGTCTAAGGTAGACCTCTAGAGCTAGTTGGTAGGGAGTAAGACACATAGTCTCTTGCTTACTAAGAGCTTGAAGAGCGTTTGTAAACACCATGGATAGAGAGAATACAAGAACATCTGTCAGTGGAATCACCACGTTCTCCCTCCCTGGATTCCCCTAGCACTCATTGGCCCCATCTTTAGCCTATCCATGGCATCTATCGTGCCACCACCATGACAGTTGGTGCCCACCGTGGGGCTAGAGGTGCTAGCAGGGGTGAAAATCCAGACGGGACGCTTCTCCAGCATCGGCGAGCACATCGTCTCTGGCTTGGTTCAGCACTTTGGAGCGCTGGACTACGTCAGCGACAATGCAGGAAGCTTCGATAGGTACCCTCTCCGCGCAACGGCGTCTTCATCCTGCTTGGCGCGCACAAGATCTACGTCGGCGTGGACGAGTCCTGCGTTCATCCGCGGCACATCGTCGAGGGAGGTGAACCACCTCTTAGTGTAGCTCGTGGAGTGCGTATCACTCGCCTCACCAGCAGCGTTGCGGTCCTGATGACCGCACCTGACGCGGAACCAAGCAAGGGCCCGGCGCCAGAGCTGGAGGTAATGCCAAAGCAGACTAGATCTAGGTTTCCTCCATTGGAAAGGACAGAGAATGTGCTCTAGCAAGCCATGGATAGCCTAGCAACGCCAATAGCACCTGTGGTAGATCCGGCTCAGGCACAAGTTGAGTTAGAGAAACTGTTATGGGTCTCCTTGTGGATTTACCCTTGGAGTGGCCCGATCTTCACAGATTTGAGGCAGAAGTGAGGGAAAACACGATGAACATAACTCTAATGCAAGGTAAAGATACAAACACATACCAAATCACACCCAATTCGATTTTCTCCCGTTGGTTCGAACAACCAATCCAATAGAATCCTCGGCGAGAGACCTTGCGGTAGAATCACCAAAGGAGAGATCGGCAAGCAGACGGTAGAATCCAAATCAAGGAGAGAGTAGCAACCAAGTGGAATCCCAAAGGGGAGAGACCAAGCACTAATAGAATCCTTGATAGGGAGAGACCAAACACTTGAGGAGGGTCTTGACAACTTGGAGAAGGGCACCGACTCCATGGCCTTGTACAACTCATAGATTTACTATTGAGAGGGGGTTCCCATCTAGGGTTTGGCACATGCCTCAATTCATCATCATCTCTAGGGTTTCAAGGAGGGGGGGGCATATATATAGGCCAGCCACAAGCTAGGGTAAAACAGGCATAAGCAGGAAGTTTAGGGCATTACATGGGCCAAGACCAGCTTTAGGCGCACAGGCCCACGATGCTCGGTCCGGAGACTCCGATGTGCGGTCCGAAGACTCTGGTGTAGGCCAGAGACTCCGGTCTGTCTCCAGTGTCGCCTCCGGAGGGGGTCTCAGACTGTTCTAGGCGCAGGTTTGGGGCTCGGCCTGAAGACGGGCCAGAGACTCCAGTGTGGTAGACCGGAGACTCCGGTCTGCTGGTCCGGAGACTCTGGTCCTGCTTCAGCAGCTTCTTGCGTCTTCTCTTCCAGGCCTCTTGCTTAGGTGTCTTGGCTCAAGAGCCATCCTTCCTGCATCTCCTTGGCATCATGTTCATGGACCTAGTCACATCATGGGCATTTGTCTCAAGTAGGATTCCATTCGCACAATAACCAACGAAAGGAAAAGCATGGAAGGAGTTCACCTTTGGAGTGATGATTAGCGTGGCATGATGTGGACCAAAGGTGGTTTCCATATGTTGGGATACATTATTCCCCTGCTTGAAAACGAGTCGACCTCGACGATGTTCGCTCATCATGTAAGGAAGGAGGTTTGTCCTTGGCCTTGATCTTGTACACGGTCGGATTGCTGGTGTCAAAGCCATTCTGAAACTTGTTGAAGAGCTTTTGGTACATCTTGCCATCACGTTGTGGTTGGAGATCTTGTAGCCTTATCCTTGTAGTTGGTGGTGTATCTTGGGTACCTTGCAAAACCGACAACAAAGAGAGAGAATTGTATGAATGTTTGTTAGTACGGGTCACACTCAAGTCTCTCTTCTCACATTTTGTGGCTTGCGTCATGGCACTCATGATTTTTCCACTCATTTTTGGCTTGTGGCACTCACTCTCTTGATGATGGTTCACTCTCTCACCACTCTTCTCACAAGGGTTTTTAGCTTGCTTTAACTTATTGACGGTTGTCATGCTGAATGCGATGACTTGGCTTGGCGTCATGGGTTGGAGCACCAATCTCTTGTCATTCCACTTGAAGGAGTATTGGTTGGTGGAACCATGATGCATTGCTCCTTTATCGTATTGCCATGGCCTTCTAAGTAGCATGTGGCACACGGACATTCGCACGACATCACACTCGACGGTGTCTTCATATGGGCCAATCTTGAAGGAGACTTGGACCTTGGATGTTATCTTGAGGGCACCATTGTCATTCAACCATTGGACAAGGTAGGGGTGAGGGTGCTCTATGCATTGCAGCTTGATTTTCTCACAAAGCTCCGTACTTGCGAGGTTTTGGCAACTACCTCCATCAATGATCACTTTTATTGCCTTGCCATCAATTCCAGCACGAGTTTGGAAGATATTGAGGTGTTGGTCCTCTCTTGGGATGGAGTTTCTTGGCGTGATTTGAGCTATGACAAGTGTGGGGCCCGGATCATGCTCGCATACAAGTGTGTCATCCTCTTCCATTGCGGCTGTCCTTGTAATAGCTCGTTGAGTGAGAGCTTCATATTCCTCTTCACTTACGGAGTAGGTTGCGCCATTCTCATCCGTAAGCATCACTCGTGAGCTGGTGCATTCATAGGAATTGTGACCTTTCACTCCACACTTGAAGCAAGTGACTTGACTATCCGATGTCATGTTGGAGGAGGGTGCTATCACGGTCTTTGCTTGCTTGGATGAGCTAGTTGCTTGGTTATTTGGCTTTGCGGGAGCATTTGCATTGATGGATGCAAAGTATGGCTTGGGCCTCTCGTATGCATTCTCCTTTTGCAAGTGCCACTCAACTTTGGTAGCTTGATGGAGGAGCTCGGTGAGGTTCTTGTACGGTTGAAAGTCAACAATCTTCCTTATTGGGCGGCTCAAACCGTTGAGGAACCTTGCTATGGTTTGCTCTTCGAGTTCTCTCACATTAGCTCACATCATTGTTTTCTCCATTTCCTTGTAGAACTCTTCAATTGACTTGGTGCCTTGTTTCAAGTTTTGTAGCTTGTCGAAGAGATCTTGGCGATAATGCTCGGGGACGAAGCGTGTGTACATCACTTCCTTCATCTTGGTCCAAGTTTCAATTGGAGGTTCCTCATTCTTCTCGCGGTTCTTTTGGAAGTCTTCCCACAAAACATTTGCATAGTCCTCAAACTCAAGGGATGCCATAACTTTCTTCTCTTCGGAGTAGTTGCGAACTCGGAAGATCTTGTCAACTTTGAGCTCCCAATCAATGTATGCATCGGCGTCTTCTTCTCCCTTGAACTTGAGCTTCCCAAACTTGCCCTCTTCATGTTCTCGGTGGTAGTTGCGGTGATATTGCCTTACGCTCGCTTCACTTGGTGCACGTGGTGGTGGAGGAGGAGCTTTATTTTCTCGAGGACGTGGTTGAGGAGGAGCTTTATGCGCAAAGTCTCTTCTACGCCTTTGCTCGGGATCATTTGCATTCATTGGTTGTTGATGACGATGGTGGGGTTGAGCGTAGCTGTTGTTGTGTCGCGCGCGGTGTGCATCCTCGTCATCATCACTCGTATCCCATTGTGGTGCTCGATGAACTTGTTGTTGATTGCGATGGTCATGGTTCGGGTGTTGGTGCCTATCAACGCGGTTGTGTTCACCATAGCGTTCTTGCTCTTGGGGTGGTGGTGGCGCTTGTACCATAGCTTGTTGTGGAGGGCAACCATGTTCTTCTTGGTGTTGTGGATGCGCTTGGTGATCATGGTGTCGATGACGTCTTGCGTGGTGCGGTTGTTGATGTGGCTCAACCACTTGTTCATGGCAATGACGAGCTTGATGTTCCCCATTGTGGTGGTGGTGTTCTCCATGATGAAAATGGGAGCGCGAGGGGTCGCCATGATGACTTGAGAAGCGCGCGCGAGACGAACTTGACGAGATTGAATGGTGTCCATGACGGTTGCCGAGGTTGGCAATAGCTTGGTGAAGAGCTTGGAATTGCGCATTGTGCTCCACTTGGTATTTCCTGTCACGGTAGTCGAATTCTCGAAAAGTTTCATCAAGCCGGTTCTCAAGCCTCTCAAATTTGGCATTGAATTCTTGGTGTTGCACCCATAAGTTGTGGCTCGTGGCAAAACCATCTTGGTTGTTGAATTTGCCGTCTCCACTTTCTCCGCTTTCCCTAGACATGTTGTTTGACCACAAGTGAAACGAGGGTGGTATTGGTGGTATGGTATGTGATACCTTGCCTCACCAAGTCAAAAATTGGAAAGGTTTCTCTTGCCGAGAGCAAAGCGAATACACAAGACACACACACAAAGGCCTATGGTGGATGGGTAGGAAGGTGGATAGCAAATGGAACAACCAAACGAAAAGATTATTGTCAAAAGTGGGTAAAGTCCAACCAAAAACAAAGTCAAAGGAAAAGGTCAAAAGGGTGACGAGAACCTATGACTATACACACACGGTGGAGATTAATGTGGCTAACACGACTATGAAAATGAGCAATGAACAAAATTGGTCCCAATGAAGACTAATGCTCGGTGTCGTGCCAACACTAGGAGAGACCATAGCCTGTTTGCCAAAAGATGGAGAAGGAACGGTTTTGTACGCTTGCCGTGCTCTTGCTCGCACTCTTGCTTAGAAGCTTTGGACTCTCTTTTGTATTGGTATCTTTCTCTTTTTCTTTTGCTTAGAAGCCTTTTTTTGTAACTCTTTCTTTGCTATGCTATGGAGTCAAGTTTTTGCTATTGCCTCTACACTATGACTTATGCAATAGCAAGCGCACAATGCTTCGGCAAACACAAGATGAGCTACTCTCGATAGGTTAGGTAACACACAAAGGAAGAAGGGGTTAACAAGGGTGGTGCAAGTTATACCTTGTGGTGATGTCGCACTTGCAACCGTTAGTGGAGGGATGGTTCGAGTTATGTGGTGTCGATGTCGAGTGCGAGGCGTTGCAGAACCTTTTGTTAGTTGACAGACACGCACACGAAACACAAACATCAAAAGGAAATCAGTCGAAAAACTTTTGTCAGGGCCGGAGACTTCGGTGTTGCTGGTCCGGAGACTCCGGTGTGGGCCAGAGACTCCGGTCTTTTGGTCCGGAAACTCCGGTGTGGGCCAGAGACTCCGGTCTGCCGGTCCGGAGACTCCGGTCTGGAGTCTGTACGACGAACAGCTCGTGTTCTTGAGAGGAAATTTGGCCCTTGAACACTCAAATCCAGAAAATTTTGACCAAATTGGGCTGGGAAACGCAGGGCACCAGTAGACCAACTCCAAAGACAAGTTTCTATTGGACTAAAACCACAATCAACTCACCAAAAGGAGAGATCGATCCAAAAGCGATTTGGGCCTATATTTTTGGTATTTTTCAGTTTATGGTGGAAATTGAAGGGCAGAGTCAAATCCGTGGCAACCAAAAGCTGCTGATACCAGTTGTTATGGGTCTCCTTGTGGATTTACCCATGGAGTGGCCCGATCTTCACGGATTTGAGGCGGAAGTGAAGGAAAACACGATGAACACAACTCTAATGCAAGGTAAAGATACAAACACACGCCAAATCACACCTAATTCGATTTGCTCCCGTTGGTTCGGACAACCAATCCAATAGAATCCTCGGTGAGAGACCTTGTGGTAGAATCACCAAAGGAGAGACCGGCAAGCGGACGGTATAATCCAAATCAAGGAGAGAGTAGCAACCAAGTAGAATCCCAAAGGGGAGAGACCAAGCACTACTAGAATCCTTGATAGGGAGAGTCCAAACACTTGAGGAGGGTCTTGACAACTTGGAGAAGGGCACCGACTCTAAGGCCTTGTACAACTCATAGATTTACTATTGAGAGGGGGTTCCCATCTAGGGTTTGGCACATGCCTCAATTTATCATCATCTCTAGGGTTTGAAGGAGGGGGTGGGGGCATATATATAGGCCAGCCACGAGCTAGGGGTAAAACAGGCATAAGCAGGAAGTTTAAGGCGCGCAGGCCCACGATGCTCGGTCCGGAGACTCCGGTGTGGGGTCCGGAGACTTCGGTGTAGGCCGGAGACTCCGGTCTGTCTCCGATGTCACCTCCGGAGGGGGTCTCAGACTATCCTAGGCGTAGGTTCGGGGCTCGATCCGGAGATGGGCCGGACACTCCGGTGTGGTAGACCGGAGACTCCGGTCTGCTGGTCTAGAGACTCCGGTCCTGCTTCAGTAGCTTCTTGTGTCTTCTCTTCTAGGCGTCTTGCTTGGGTGTCTTGGTTCCAGAGCCATCCTTGCTGCATCTCCTTGGCATCATGTTCATGGACCTAGTCACATCATGGGCATTTGTCTCAAGTAGGATTCCATTCGCACAATAAGCAACGAAAGGCCAAGCATGGAAGGAGTTCACCTTTGGAGTGATGATTAGCGTGGCATGATGTGGACCAAAAGTGGTTTCCATATGTTGGGCTACATCATAAACTAGGCAGAAGATGTTAGCTGGGGCAAAGGAGGTAGCAGAGCTGCATCGGTCTTTGAACATCACCTTGAGAGAATATGCTAAGCCAAACCGCATAGATGGAGTGAAAATCCGGGGTAGGAACCTGATCACAGAGATTGACAAGGAATACAAGCCTAGGTCGGGTTAGACGGCCACAATAGTAACAGGAGGGCTGGATCGGTACAGTACCTGGCAAAGAACCTCCGGGCAGCAAACACGACCGCATCCGAGTTAGAAGGTTTAACTGGAGAGGCTCGGCAAAGGCAACAAGAGAGAGTGAATCACTTGCTGAGAGTTGCTTTCCAGCAAAATGAAGAAATGAACAAGGCAAACCCGACGCCACCAGGAGCGTCACAGGTGGTACATTTGGCTAGGAATAACCCGGCAAGATCCGAAGGAGCCGCATCATCTCCGTGTCACAATCCCTGGAGAGAAGAAGTAGTAAACTCTGGGAGAAGAGACAAGAAGATGGTTCCCTAGGATCTAGTAAGGGTCGTAAAAGGAAAAGCAGTGCAAGTTGATGAGGATCGGCACAGTACCAGCCGAGGTGTGGCCGGCCGAGGTAACCGTGAGCAAGGTAATGCCGGTCAGAGAAATGCTGCCAACGGCAATGCCGGGCAGCGTGATCCCGTGGGAACGGGCCAGAATATACCTCAGACATAGCAACAACGTGCACCTCGGCAAGAGGGGAGTGCAGGACAAGCAGGACAACAAAATGCTTGCCCGGATCAGGAAAGATACAATGATGGTTATTCGGCTATGATCAACGACGTATACCCCAAATCGGATCACCACATAATTGGGTCAAGGCTGGGAAGCAGGAACTTGTAGCCAGATGATGCGAGGCTGAAATTGGATAGAATTTATAGGTCAGAGCTAATTGAGGTACAAGGTCCACCGGGTCTAGCATGCTTTGGGCCCCGGATCATGAAGGAGCCCCCAGTGCCGAACTTTCAGCTGGCCAGAGGAACCCGAACCTATGATGGTAGTACTAGGCCAGAAGATTGGCTGATTGATTATGCCACAACGGTCAAGATCGCAACAAGAAATTTGAGATGGGCAGTAAGATATGTGCCACAAATGCTGGAAGGACCAGCGAGAGTTTGGCTGAACAATTTGCCGCCAGGAAGTGTCAACTATTGGCTGGATTTCGAGGTGTTGTTCGTTAGCAACTTCTCAAGCACTTACAAGAGGCCGAACAGGCCACAGTCTCTGGCGCTATACCGGAAAAAACCGAATGAGCCAGACCGAGACTTCCTGACTCCATGGTGCAACGTGCATAACTCGTGCGAGGGAGTAATTGAATCACAAGCTATTGCGTGGTTCGCTCAGGGATACAGAGATGGAAGTATGCTACGGCAAAGGCTAAAGCGAGACATGCCAACCACTTTGGCTGAGACAATCCGGATCACAGATTCGTGCCTTGGGAGATCCAGCACAACCCCAGCTAATGTCGAGCAAGGCAAATGAGGAATATTACAACCGTGATGGCTCTAGATTATCAAGGAGGAATGGTTTTCAAGGAAAGAGAAGGGATGAGCGCCCGGATTACCGATATAACTCGCATCAGGTAGCAGTGGTGGACCGGGATCAACCCAATGCCGGAGCCAGTCAACGCCAAAAAACTGGGGGGCAAAACTGGCAGCAGAAAAACGAAAGCCTTGGACGCCTGAGCAGAAAAAGCAATGGCAAGAGCGAAAAGATAGACCGAGGTATATGTTCAAGTCCATGTTGGATCAACCATGCAAGTTCCATACACCAAGCCCAAATAGTCCGACGAATCATACAACCCAGCAATGTGAATGGATGAGAAAGTTAGAGCAGGGCGGTTCGTGGAATGCTCAGGCACCTTGGAACAAAGCACCTAGGAATGAGGCACCACGACCACTGTTACTAACAGGGGGAATGGACAGCAATTGATGTTACCACCGCCTCCGCCGAGGTACGAGAATCAGGAAAGAAGGGATACGGTACATCATGTAGGCAATAATCAACAACAAGGTCAGAGTTACCACGAGAATGAGGGACGAAACGAGTACAGGGAGCATCATCAAAGCTACTGTGTGTTCACCATAGAGGAAAATGACCGGAAAAGCTTACATCGCCGGCATATGGAGGTGAACACAGTAATGCCGGCAATAGTGCGATACATGCCCTGGGCAAATCAAGAAATCACATGGAGTATCAAGGATCACCCAAAGATCATGCCTAGCCCTAGGACCTACGCTCTAGTCATGGATCCAACGTTCATCGGGCCGAATCTCAATGTGAGGTTTTCCATGGTACTGATCGACAATGGCAGTAGTATCAACATTATGTACAAGGATACCATGCACAAGTTGGGAATAACAGAGAACATGTTGCAAGCAACGAGGACCACGTTTCATGGCATCGTACCGGGTATTTCCTGTGAGCCATTGGGTAAGGTCCAGATTGATGTGTTATTCGGCACGAGAGATAATTGCCGGACTAAAAATTTGGAGTGTGAAGTGGTGAATCTGGAGAGCGCTTATCACGCGTTACTCGGCAGGCCAGCGCTGAACAAGTTCATGGCAGCCACCCACATCAGTTACCTTAAGATGAAGTTGCCTAGGCCAAGGGGCATGATAACTGTATCAGGGGACTTCCAGTGTTCGATCGAGTGTGCCTCAGTCGGATCTAACTTAGCCGAGTCACTCGTGATAGCCCAAGAAAAAAAGGAAGATAATGGAGGTGGCGGCATTGGCTCAATCCACGCAACAGCATATGTCGGCTCTGACCAACCCGCACGGGAGCGTATCATTCCAAGCAACCAAGGACACGAAGAAAGTGCCAATCGATGATCAGTTCCCAGAGCGCACTGTAACCTTTGGTGCCAGGTTAAGAAGCAAATAGGAAAGCGAGCTCGTCAATTTCCTCTGTGAGAATCGGGATATATTTGCTTGGTCTACTCAGGATCTGCAAGGTGTATCTAGGGAGTTGGCTAAGCACTCATTAAACGTAATGTTATGGGTCTCCTTGTGGATTTACCCTTGGAGTGGCCCGATCTTCACGGATTTGCAGCGGAAATGAAGGAAAACATGATGAACACAACTCTAATGCAAGGTAAAGATACAAACACACGCCAAAACACACCAATTCGATTTTCTCCTGTTGGTTCGAACAACCAATCCAATAGAATCCTCAGCGAGAGACCTTGCGCCTAGAATCACCAAAGGAGAGATCGGCAAGCGGATGGTAGAATCCAAAACAAAGAGAGAGTAGCAACCAAGTATAATCCCAAAGGGGAGAGACCAAGCACTACTATAATCCTTGATAGGAAAAGACCAAACACTTGAGGAGGATCTTGACAACTTGGAGAAGGGCACCGAATCCAAGGCCTTGTACAACTCATAGATTTACTATTGAGAGGGGGTTCCCATCTAGGGTTAGGCACATGCCTTAATTCATCATCATCTCTCTCTAGGGTTTCAAGGAGGGGGTGGGGGCATATATATAGTCCAACCACGATCTAGGGGTAAAACAGGCATAAACTGGAAGTTTGGGGCGTTACATCGGCCAAGCCCATCTTGAGGCGCACTGATGAGGATATCCCTACGGTTGATACAACCGTTGCACCTACAGCCACACTTCCTCACATTCCACAATTCCAAGGACCTCTCACAAGAGCTCGTGCACGCCAACTAAATTATCAGGTACTTTGGTTTCTAGGAACTATTCCTAATATTCATGAGAATATGATGCTTCCTAAATCAGATGTGTGTATGTTACTTAGGAATGATGGACCTAGCATGGATGAGAGGGACAAGCATTGGAGCATGATCATGCATGGAGATGATGGCAGCAATCATGTGAGGATCCAGGATGACGCTGCAAGTGAAGATTTCAGAACTTTGAAGCCACCATAATGAAAAGATGAAGACATGGACGAACTAGAGAGCTACACACTTCAAATTTTCATCCATGTGATTAGATGGTGCTGCGTTACCTTTAAATATGGGCCATGCCCATGTAATTTTCGTCCAAATAAAGGGGCTGAACTTTTACAGTCCATATAGTGGAGGAAACTGGCCTGGAGATGGATTTCGACCTCCTCCCCAAGGTTGGCCGAAATCCCCTTCTGTTCCTCCATATATACTCCCATTAGGTCATTGTTTAGACTCAGATTTTGTTTACTAAAAGACTTAGCCACGAGCTACTCTTCGCCATAGGCACAAGTGTCAAACCGACCTTTTGTACTACGCACAGACAGAATCCCACCTCTTCAATAAAGCTTTCATCTATATTCGTAATATCTTGATTGCATCTATAATTCTTGCTAGTTCTTCGATTGCTTGCAGGGATTGATCCTCGTGATCAGGTTGATCTAGCTCCGGCGTGATCAATAGCCTCGGAAGTTGGTGTATCGATTACTAAGGCACAACATCTCGCATGTTTGTTGTCGGATTGTTAACATCGACCTCCACCATAATCGACAGATATCGTCTCATCGAAAGATCGGGCACCTTTACCCTATCAAGTGGTATCAGATTTCGGGTTTCTCGGTGAGATCTTACAGTTTTCGTAGTTTAGATTGCATCTGTTCTTCTTCCTATAAACCATAAAAAGGCAACAAATTAGGGTTAGATCCGTATCATAGAAACACTTTCGGGCCTATTGCATCGTTTCTTTTTAGTATTTGCTTTGTTGAGTTCTAGTCTGCATCATCGTGTCTAGTGCTGGTTTTAGATCTAGATCTTTAGAGTTTCGAGTTCTGGTCACAATCATCACCACCGCCACCATCGATTCCGCCATCACCACCGATTCCGATATCACCACCGCCATACACTTGCTACAACCCTACGCCCACATACCGCCTCCGCCACCACATATCCTTGTTCTAGTCCAGTTAGGTTTGTTTTTGTTTTCCTACTCGTGCTTTCCATCATTGTAGATCTGATCCGAGTTACAACTTGATCCGAGTTCTAGAAAGTTTCGGCCAGAAGGGAAGAGGAGGGGAGAGCAAAAAAAAGTCTGGAAACTCCTCCGATTTTTTTTCGGCATATACTGTTTTTAGGCTTCTGGGATCGTTTTGAGCTATACGCCATTATAGTGAAAACAAATTGGCGTGTGCATGCTTTCCAGAGCAGTTTCGTGAAGTTTTTGGAAATTTCAAAAAAAAATCTTGAGTCTATCCTGACATTCCACTTTGCTGAATGTTTTGAGAAAATTTCCATACTAGTGATTTGCGCCTCATTCGCGCGCTGTTGAGAGCACTGGTGCCTGTTGCTTTTCGGTGTCACGGTGTGCCTCGTAGTGTTCTAGGCTCACGACTCTAGCTTGGGATAGTCTAGGACTAGCACAGTACCGTCGTTGAGCTGTTATTCAACCTTGCATTGCTATTTTGAAATTGTGTCTACAGATATTGCAGCCACCCAGAACTCCACATATTCCAACACCGTGCATTGACACCACCTGGCAATCGCTCTATTCAATCTTCCTGAATCTTGATCACGACGGTTTCTGCTCACCACCTGCTGCAGGGTAAGAACGGGTAAGAATCTTGGTTTGCTTGACAGATTAAGCGCTTTCCACCACTGTTCCTGATGAGGGAAAACCTCTAGGGTGGCCCGATCTTCACGGATCTCGTGGTCAAATTGACGGGAAAGCGAGGGGAAAGGGAGAAGGTAGCGGAAGCGGACGCACACCTCGCGAAGAACACGATGAACACACACACGATACAAGGCCGATTGCTCTCACTGGTGGCCACCGGTCCGATAGAATCCTCGCAAGGAAAGATCGGTCAACGTGCTCCCATCAATCCCAAGAGGAGAGGGAAGAACACCTTGGAGAGGGTCTTGACATCTTGGCAAAGGGACACCAATGCCAAGGCCATGTATAACGAGGGAGGCGCGATGAAAACTCCAACGAGGTGGTGACGATAGTCGATCCCCTTTGGTAGAAGGGGATGAGGCAAAACTAGAGATTCCACAAAGGGGGTTGTCTTTAGTCTATCATCTATGCCTAAGGGATACAATGAGGGGTGGGGGCTCTATTTATAGGCCAGCCACAAGTTCAGGGGTAGTTTGGGCATAAAACTAGGGTTTGGTGCGGAATAGAGGGGTACATGGGCCAAGGTCCCAGATGTTGGCACGCAGGCCCATCACGTAGGCCGGACACTCCGGGTCGAGTGGGCCGGACACTCCGAGGTGGCCAGACACTCCGGGTAGTGTCCGGGTAGAGTCCGATGTAACACACGGAATGTCCGCGCCAGGACGGGGCTGGGGTAGGCCGGACACTCTGGCTGAGTCGTGCCGGATAGTCCGGCTGTGCCGGACACTCCGGCCAGATTCGGGCGGACTCTCCGGGGCGATGACGGCGGAGACTCTCGTTTTGGAGCTAGCTGTGTCTGGTCCATCTTCTTGGTTGACTTGGGGACGATCTTGGGGACTTGGCGTTGTGGATGTAGTAGCGTCCGCAGGATGGGCTACATCAGCTCCCCCCTTCAAAAAGAGTCGTCCTCGACTCTTCATGCTCATCCTAAGAAGTTTATGTCGAGAGACCTTCTTGATCCTGGGGTTCACGATATAGTCGTCCTTGAGAAGCTTGAATCCACAATACCTCAATGTTCCTTCACCTTCCATGAAGCCTACAAGGCTGACCACAAAAGCAAAGCAACACTCAAAGCGTAGCCAATTCATGGAGATTATATTATGAGTCCTCAAGTAGAGTGAAGTCACCTTAGGATGTAGAGATGGCTCGTTGAAGGGCAGCCATAGGTGACTCTCTACGGTTCGTCTTGTCAACTCTTCGTCCATAGAGGTTGACACGTAAGCAATTATACCTTCACACAACAAAGACCAAGCAACATATGTTTGTGTGTGATAGAGGAGCATGTCATTTGTGGCATGTCCATTCTTGTTCACAACACTATTAGCACAACTTATGTATCGCAAACGAAATGAGTATGCAAGGTTAAAGTGCATGGGAATTGTTTGAACATCATACAAATGTGGGAACTCAAAAACTCCATATAACATCTTAGTGTGGCACTCAAAGCAATTGACTAAAATATTGATCAACATCTTTGATGCAAAGCTAGGAGAATTCGGCAAAAACACATGAGGAAGAATATCCAAAGCAACATCATTATGTGTGCAAACCAACCATTGGAAAGAACAATTGGTCAACAAGTTGGATGCCACACACAAATCATCAAAAGCAAATATCATTGGGATATGAGTATCACGAGTGGAAGCAAAAGCAACGTGTTTGCAAACAAACCACATGAAAGAGCAAGTGGTCCTTATGTTTGTTGCAACAACAATACGAGAGACTTGGAAGCTCTCATGACAATACATGCTCAAAATGGCATTATGGTTGCACACAAAACATTGGAAAGAGAAATTTTTCAACATTTTTGTGGCAACACACAAAGCATCAATATCCAATAGCAATGAGACATGATTTTCACAAAATGAAAGAATACCATTAACATGCTTGCAAGCAAACCATAGGAAAGAGCAATTTTTCAACATGAAAGATGCAAAGCATGCAAAAGGTATCAGAGCTGGGTTTGATCTTGAACACACGTGGGGGATGCTCTCTAGAGCTCTTTTTGTCAACACGTGCTCAACCGAGGTTGACATTCTCTTGCTGGTACCGACACACATCAAGCACAAAAGGAAGAACGTGTGTGCATGGTAGAGAAACACATCATCCATCATGACGTATCTCTTCTTGTGCACATCACCATTAGTGTCAATCAAGTGTAACATAGGTGCATGGTGAGTATGCAAGTGGGGAACATGCTTATCATGGCAATCATCAAAATCTCCAAAATTTGAGAAAGCTATGGGGGCCATCTCAATATAAACTATATTAGAATTATTGTTGCAAGCAAAACAAGTGAAAGAGCAATTATTCAACTTATTGCAAGCAACAGGAGAAATTGTAAAACATTCATAACAAAGCATTGTCCGAGGGTTATCATTGGTAACATCATTGCAAGCAAAACATTGGAAAGAGCAATTGTTCAATAAAGTGCAAGCAATGATATCATCAACACAACGTTTAGAGCATGGCATGTCTATAGCAACATCATCACAATCAAATAATTTCACATGCTCAACATTATGCAAAGGCAAAGTATCACATGGAAAAATCAATGAAGCATATGTGATATCACAAACATCACCCATGGCATGCTAATCATCACAAGTCATCATGTCCACTAGTGGGATCATGGCATCATCAACACCCTTATTTTTACCTTGTTCATACCTCTCATATGAAGTGGGTGTTGTGGTAGCATTAGCCTCCATGTGGTCGACTTCTTCATCCAATATGGGGATGGCATCATCTTCATCCACCATGTACATCTTCTCGGGTTTGAGGCATCAACATCTCCAAGCTTGGCGCTTCTTGATCCATGGAACCTAGCACATCATGAAGAAACACACTAGAGGTAGAGGGTAAGTCGTTTGCAATCAAAGTGGTCTCACATGACCTATCAACTACCACTCTCAAATCACTAGGTGTATCACTCATGCCCGCAAAGTGGAAGCACTCAATCTGACGTATGGTGGAGTCACTCATCTCACTCTTGTTTTCACTCAAGTGGGCTAAGTGGCTCTCATACTCACATGGGATTGGTACCACATCATCACTCAAGCATATGGGGGTAGGCTCGGTTCTCTCAACTCCATGCGCCTCCTTTGGTGAAGGGAAAATCCCATCCTCACCAATCTTGACCTTGTCATCGCCATCTTGCACCTTGGCTTGTGTAGTCCTCTTGACGTACTCGTCCAACTTGGCGAAGTAGAGGTCTTCGTCTTCCTCATTCATGAAGGTGCATGCATCATCTAGGACGTCAAGTCTTGGCGTTGAAGCTTGATGGCGTGGAGCAGAACTTGCTCTCGGTGCCATTTTGGTGGTGGCACGAGTAGTTGAAGGTGCCTTATGATGGTGTCGACGGAGGTCATTGGCGTGCCTTTCCAAAGGTTGATGTAGATGGCGCACTTTGTCATCCACATGACGCTCGCGATGATGCTTCTTGTCCTTGGCACTCTTCTTGGTGATGCGTTGTAAAGAGCACAAAGCATTATTAGTCTTGGCCATCATGCTCATGCTTTTGGCGAAGTTGTTGTCCATGTCGCGCTTGAAGTTGTCCATTTGATGGTGGACCTTGGTGCTCTCGAGGTGGAGGCTCTGTCTTGGTCGACGCGACTTGAGGAGTTTGTCGTTGTCGTTTTTGAAGTCGTCCATGCTTGGGGAGTTATTGTTGTTGTAGAAATCCATATCACCCAAGCATGTGGAGCCATTGTGGGTGTAGTGCTCCATCATGTCATCCATGCTTGTGGAGGCATATGCATGGTGACTCATCGTGGATTCTTCATAGAAATCATCCTCGGTTCGGGAGTCCCTAGACATGTTTCACAAGACCAAGTGGTGTATATGGAAGTGGTAGGGGTTAGGGATGCAACGTTAAACCTTACTTTACCTTGGAAGATAGGAACGTGCAATTGGCAACACTTGAGAGCAATCAAAACCAAGCAAAGTGAAGTTCACGCGGGACACCAAAACCAACTAACCACTAAAACACACACACACACACACACAAAGCTTATGGTGGATGGGTATGGAAGGTGCCATGTCAAGAACCAATCCGAACTCAAGATGTTGTAATGGCAAGTAAAGAACCACGATAATCACAAAGCAAAACAAGTCAATCCACAAGATAGGAAGTATATACAAGGAATCACACACGGTGGGATAAATGGGACTTGCGTGACGGAGAAAGTGAGCTAAGAACCAAATGATTACCTAGCGAAGACTATAAGCTCGTGTCGCACAAGTGCAAGGAGAGACGCTAGTTCGATTGCACTAAATTGGTGGGCTACAATATATGCACAATAAGTACCACCTATTTGATGTTCATCGAGGTTGCGCTTCCTATTCTATGAGGCACTTGTTTCTTTCTTTCTTTTTTTTCTTTTTTTATTTTTCTATTTTTTTCTCTTTTTCTTTTATTTTTCACCTTCCCCTTCCTTATGCCAACAACTATACAAGATAACTATATGAGATAGCGCGCTCATAACTTTTGCTCGGTATTCTACAAGGTATCAAATGTGCATATCCCAAGCAATCATAGGAGGAACTAGTATCAATAGGTGTTTGTTGAACACAAAGATAGTGTGGCTCACAAAGGGATGCAAGTGGGGAGAAGTCGTCGGATTTTATACCTTTCGTCACCGATATTCACCCTTAATTGGTGGGTTCCGCCTTGCTCACGGAATTTGGATAGAGTAGATAGGATGAACCACGGATATGATGATGTAGATCTCCTTCTACTCTTCAAAACGAGCTAAAGAATACCAAAATCCGAGTTCGTATGCAAAAGTTATGCTCAAAACCGTGAAGGAGATTATTCTGTCAGCAGGGGGCGGACAGTCCGGGGCGCGCAGGCCGGACAGTCCGGCCGGGCCGGATATTCTAGTCAATTTAGGCTAGAAACTCTGGTGGGGCGGATATTCCGGTCCGTTTTGTCCGGACAGTCCGGTCCGGTTGTACCATAACTTCCAGAACACGAACTGGACGAGTTTTGGCGGAAAAACTCGAACCAAAACCTCAAATTGATGGGGGAAATCAAGGAATTAGGCTATGGAAATGCAGGGGAGGTAGATAAACAAGTTTAGAAAGTAATCCACGGATCAAAACCTACCAAAACGCACTCAAATCACAGATCGATCCAAAACACGAAATTTGGGCTATTTTTGGGGATTTTCGAATTTATGGGGGAAAAGACCAAATGGAGGAGAAATCCGTAGCAACCAAAAGCTGCTGATACCATATGATGTGGGTTGACACAAGATCCACTCGAATTTGTGGCTATTTTTGTGGTTTTTCAAGAAAACATTTGGTGCGAAAGAACAAGGGTAAAATCCATGCCAACTTGGGCTCTGATACGAGATGATGAGGGCAAACCTCTAGGGTGGCCTGATCTTTATGGATCTCGTGGTCAAATCGATGGGAAAGCGAGGGGAAAGGGAGAAGGTAGCAGAAGTGGACGCGCACCTCACAAAGAACACGATGAACACATGCAAAACACACACGATACAAGGCCGATTGCTCTCACCGGTGGCCACCGGTCCGATAGAATCCTCACAAGGAAAGATCGGTCAACGTGCTCCCATCAATCCCAAGCGGAGAGGGAAGAACACCTTGGAGAGGATCTTGATGTATTCGCAAAGGGACACCAATGCCAAGGCCTTGTACACCGAGGTAGGCACGATGCAAACTCCAACAAGGTGGTGACGATAGTCGATCCCCTTTGGTAGAAGGGGATGAGGCAAAAGTAGAGATTCCACAAAGGGGGTTTTCTTTAGTCTATCATCTATGCCTAAGGGATACATGAGGGGTGGGGGCTCTATTTATAGGCCAGCCACAAGTTCAGGGGTAATTTGGGCATAAAACTAGGGTTTGGTGCGGAATAGATGGGTACATGGGCCAAGGGCCCAGATGTTGGCACGCAGGCCCATCACTTAGGCCGGACACTCCGGGTCGAGTGGGCCGGACAATCCGAGGTGGCCGGACACTCCGGGTAGTGTCCGGGTAGAGTCCGATGTAGCACACAGAATGTCTGCACCAGGATGGGGCTGGGGTAGGACGGACACTCCAGCTGAGTCGCGTCGGACAGTCCGGCTGCGCCGAACACTCCGGCCGGATTCGGGCGGACTGTCTGGGCCGATGACGGCGGAGACTCTCGTTCTGGAGCTAGCTTCTCCTGGTCCATCTTCTTGGTTAACTTGGGGACGATCTTAGGGACTTGGCGTTGTGGATGTAGTAGCATCCGCAGGTCGGGCTGCATCAGTTCCTATTGTATCTCTATTATATACCTGTGTTTTTTGCGTACTAATCATGCCACCAGAAAACACCGAGGCATAGCCACTAGAGGGGGAAGCCTTGCAGGCTCACGTCACCACACTTTTGGCTGACCATATGCAGGATGTGGACAAGCGTTTTACTGACACGATGGAGAAACTCGAGGGACTCAAGACCGCCTTCACCACCAAACTCGACGCTAAATTCTAGGAGGTGCTAGCACGCTTACCTCCACCACCGATGGCTTGCGCACCTCCTCCACAACCGACTCACGGGGCTCCTACACCGCACTTGTTGGGACGTGCACATCACATTCTCAAACATCCGGCACAAAATTCGGCTATGGGTGCTGCTGCTGCCGCAGGCACTGCTGCTGCTGGCGGTGTAGGAGCTACGGGCATCACACAGACCCGTGTTGCTTAGTTGGATGATTATAACGGGGAAGATGAGGACGAGGGCGAGTACGCAGACGACTTCACAGTTGATCAGCCAGCTGGTCGTCCTAGGCAATACAATCCCCACATTCGCTGTCCACCTCCTTTTCCGTTGGTACGTGATGATGACCATGTTGCTAAACTGAAATTAAATGTTCCTTTGTTTAATGGTCGCTATAATCCTGATGCATACCTCTCTTGGGAATTAGAATTAGACCAGCGTTTGGCATGCTTAAATTATCCCAAGGATAGACGTGTTAGTGCTGCTACTTGTGAGTTCACTAGTTTTGCTTCCATATGGTGGTCTGAATATTGCCATGCTAATCATGCTAATCGAATCACTACGTGGGATGCTTTAAAACATGCTATGCGTATTCGTTTTGTTCCACCATATTATCAGTGTTCCATGCTTACCAAATTAGCACGTCTAGATCAAGGCAAAAATTCTGTAGAGGATTACTATCAGGAATTGCAAACTGGCATCCTGCGTTGTGGTATAGAGGAGGATAATGAAGCATTAATGGCACAATTCATAGGTGGGTTAAATAAGGAAATTCAGACCATTCTTCGATATAAATCTTGTCACACTATTACCCGTTTATTCCATCTTGCTTGCAATGCTGAATGTGAAGTGCAGGATCGACGCGAGGCGATACGAACTAATTATTCTGCAGGGCGTTCTACTTGGAGATCACCGAATTCGGCGTCATGCGGTGCTGCACCTACACCTCCAGCGACCACATCCACGCGATCTATAGCATCTACACCACCCCCGTTTGCTGCACGGAAGACTACTATGGGACCAGCCCCAAGTGTTGCGTCCTCCATGGCATCTACGGGCAAGTCCAGCCAAATCCAGTGCCACAAATGTGGTGGACTTGGTCACTTTGCACGTGACTGTGCCTCCTCTCGTGTGATGATTGCTCTTGAGGATGGTGGATACGATTCAGCCAGTGATTATGATGAAGATACTTTGGCTCTTATTGCATATGATGAGCAATGTGCTGCAGCACCCACAGAGCAAGATTCTGAATATATGGCTGCGGAACATGCAGAGAAATACCCGAGTTTAATTGCACAGCAAGTCTTGAGTGCACAAATTACCAAGGCTGAGCCTGACCAGCGCCATAATCTATTCCATACCAAGGGTGTGGTTAAAGATCACTGTATTCGCATTATTATTGATGGAGGGAGCTGCAACAACTTGGCGAGCATGGAGATGGTTGAAAAGCTTTCTCTCACGACACGACCCCATCCTCGTCCATATCACATTCAATGGTTTAATAACAGCGGCAAGGTTAAGGTAACACGTACAGTTCGTGTGCATTTTACTATTGCTGCATATGCTGATTATGTTGAGTGTGATGTTGTTCCTATGCAAGCGTGTGCATTTTTACTTGGTAGACCATGGCAATTTGATACAAATTCTATACACTATGGTAGCACAAATCAGTATTATCTTGTTCATAATGATAAGAAAATTGTGTTACTTCCCATGTCTCCTGAAAGTATTTTAAAAGATGATCTTGCTAGAGCTAGTAGAGCACATAATGAGGGGAAAAAGCTAAGCGAAAATCAGATTGTTGCTAAGGAACTTATGCCTTCTCCAAGTACTTCTAAATCTGATCCAAAACATGGTAATGAAATTTGTTTGAAAAAGTACTTGTTTGCTAGCTAGCAAATCTGATATTTCTGAAATTGATGTGAGTACTACTGCATGTTATGCTATCATTTGCAAAGAAGTGTTGTTTTAGGCTGAGGAGATTCCTCCTTCATTGTCACCTGCTATTGCTAACATTTTGCAGGAGTATGAGGATGTTTTCCCCCAAGATGTACCTCCAGGACTGCCACCTATTCGTGGAATTGAGCACCAAATTGATTTGATTCCTGGAGCATCTTTGCCCAACTGTGCGCCATATCGTACCAATCCAGAGGAGACGAAAGAGATTCAGCGACAAATTGAAGAACTTCTTGACAAGGGTCATATTCATGATTCTCTTAGTCCATGTGTTGGTCCTATTATTTTGGTACCAAAGAAAGATGGTTCTTCGCGCATGTGTACTGATTGTAGAGCAATCAATAATATTACTATTCGATATCGTCATCCTATTCCTCGTTTAAATGACATGCTTGATGAATTGAGTGGCTCTACCATGTTCTCTAAGGTTGATTTGCGTAGTGGTTACCACCAGGTTCGTATGAAGTTAGGAGATGAATGGAAAACTACATTTAAAACTAAATTTGGCCTATATGAGTGGTTAGTGGTGCCCTTTGGTTTAACTAATGCTCCCAACACTTCCATGAGATTAATGAAAGAAGTTTTACGTGCTTTTATTAGACATTTTGTGGTGGTCTATTTTGATGATATATTGATATATAGCAAATCTGTAGAAGAACATTTGGAACATTTACGTGCTATTTTTGATGATTTACGTGCTGCACGTTTGTTTGGTAACATTGCGAAGTGCACCTTTTGCATGGATAGAGTTGCTTTTCTTGGCTATGTTGTTATAGCACAGGGTATTGAAGGTGCCCCCGCCAAGATTGAAGCAATTCGAGCTGGCCACAACCCAAAACAGTCACACAAGTGAGGAGCTTCCTTGGTCTCGCTGGATTTTATAGGCACTTTGTCAAAGATTTTGGTTCCATTGCAGCGCCGCTTAATGAGCTTACTAAGAAAGATGTTCCCTTTGTTTGGGGCGATGCACAACAAGAAGCCTTCATGCTACTCAAAGATAAGCTTACACATGCTCCTTTACTCCAACTTCCTGATTTTAATAAGACCTTTTAGTTGGAATGTGATGCTAGTGGAATTGGTTTGGGAGGAGTGTTGTTACAAGAAGGAAAACCTGTTGCATATTTCAGTGAGAAATTGAGTGGAGCTAGTTTGAACTATCTACTTATGATAAGGAATTATATGCTCTTGTTCGGACATTACAAACTTGGCAACATTATTTATGGCCTAAAGAATTTGTTATACATACTGATCATGAATCTTTGAAGCATATTCATAGTCAAGCTAAGTTGAATAAACGTCATGCAAAGTGGGTTGAATTCATTGAATCTTTTCCTTATATTATTAAACAAAAAAAGGGTAAAGATAATATTATTGTTGATGCGTTGTCATGTCGTTATACCATGTTATCTCAACTTGACTTCAAAATCTTTGGATTGGAAACTATTAAAGAACAATATATGAAAGATGCAGATTTTAAAGATGTTTTGCAGCATTGTCTAGAGGGTAGAACTTGGAACAAATTTGTCCTCAATGATGGGTTTGTGTTCCGTGCTAACAAACTATGCATTCCAGAAGGTTTCATTTGTATTTTGTTGTTGCAGGAGGCGCATGGAGGAGGATTGATGGGCCACTTTGGAGTAAAGAAGACAGAAGACGTACTTGCTACACACTTCTTTTGGCCACGCATGCGAAGGGATGTTGAGAGGTTTATTGCTCACTGCACAACATGTCAAAAAGCTAAGTCACGCCTTAATCCACATGGTTTATATATGCCTCTTCCTATTCCTAGTGTACATTGGGAGGATATTTCTATGGACTTTGTTTTAGGATTACCTCGAACACAGAAGGGGAGGGATAGTATTTTTGTGGTTATGGATAGATTTTCTAAGATGGCACACTTTATTCCTTGTCATAAGAGTGATGATGCTGCTCATGTTGCTGAATTATTCTTTTGCGATGTTGTTCGCTTGCATGGTGTGCCTAATACTATTGTTTCAGATCGTGATACTAAATTTCTTAGCCATTTTTGGAAATGTTTATGGGCCAAGTTGGGGACTAAGTTGCTGTTTAGTACTACATGGCATCCCCAAACTGATGGACAAACTGAAGTAGTTAATAGAACTTTGTCTACCATGTTACGGGCTGTTTTAAAGATGAACTTAAAAATGTGGGAAGATTGTTTACCTCATATTGAATTTGCTTACAATTGTTCCGTGCATTCTACAACTAAGTTATGCCCTTTTGAGATTGTGTATGGTTTTGTTCCTTGTGCACCTATTGATTTATTACCTATTCCATCTTCGGTGTAACATATTTTTGATGCTACACAACGTGCTAAACAGATTCTTACG
The DNA here is from genome assembly GCA_910589775.1 of Avena eriantha. NCBI lineage: Eukaryota > Viridiplantae > Streptophyta > Magnoliopsida > Poales > Poaceae > Avena > Avena eriantha. Next base: position 353,820,642 of record OU342744.1, read on the forward strand.
TTGCATAGGATTACTAAGGAAAATATAGAACGTATGAATGCTAAATATAAAGTTGTTGGTGATAAAGGACGCAAGCATATTGTGTTTGATGTGGGAGATTTAGTTTGGTTGCATTTGCACAAAGATCGTTTTCCTGATTTGTGCAAGTCTAAATTAATGCCACGTGATGCTGGTCCTTTTAAAGTGTTAGAGAAAATGAATGATAATGCATATAAACTTGAGCTTCCTGTAGAGATGGGCACGGTAAGTCCCTCATTTAACATTGCAGATTTGAAACCATACTTTGGAGAAGAAGATGAGATTGCGCCGAGGACGAGTTCAATTCAAGAAGGGGAGGATGATGAGGACATCCCTACGATTGATACAACCGTTGCACCTACAGCCACACTTCCTCACGTTCCACAATTCCAAGGACCTATCACAAGAGCTCGTGCATGCCAACTAAATTATCAGGTACTTTCATTTCTAGGAACTATTCCTAATATTCATGAGAATATGATGCTGCCTAAATCAGATGTGTGTATGTTACTTAGGAATGATGGGCCTAGCATGGATGAGAAGGACAAGCATTGGAGCATGATCATGCATGGAGATGATGGCAGCAATCGTGTGAGCATCCAGGATGACGCTATAAGTTAAGATTTCAGAGCTTTGAAGCCACCATAATGAAAAGATGGAGACATGGACGAACTAGAGAGCTACACACTTCAAATATTCGTCCATGTGATTAGATGGTGTTGCGTCACCTTTAAATATGGTCCAGGCCCATGTAATTTTCGTCCAAATAAAGGGGCTGAACTTTTAGAGTCCGTATAGTGGAGGAAACTGGCCTGGAGATGGATTTCGACCTCCTCCCCAAGTTTGGCCGAAATCCCCTTTAGTTCCTCTATATATACTCCCATTAGGTCATTGTTTGGACTTGGATTTTGTTTAGTAAAATACTTAGCCATGAGCTACTCTTCGCCATAGGCAAAAGTGTCAAACCGACCTTTTGTACTACGCACAGACAGAATCCCACCTCTTCAATAAAGCTTTTATCTATATTCGCAATATCTTGATTGCATCTATAATTCTTGTTGGTTCTTCGATTGCTTGCAGGGATTGATCCTCGTGATCAGGATGATCTAGCTCCGGCGTGATCAATAGCCTTGGAAGTTGGTGTATCGATTGCTAAGGCGCAACGTCTCGCACGTTTGTAGTCAGATCGTCAACATCGACCTCCACCATAATCGATAGATATCGTCTCATCGAAAGATCGGGCACCTTTACCCTATCACGCGCAGGCCCAAGATGCTCGGTCCGGAGATTCCGGTGTAGCGGTCCGGAGACTCTGGTCTGGACCGGAGACTCCGTTCGATCTCCGGTTCAACCTCCAGAGGGGGTCACAGACTGTCCTAGGCGCTGGTTCGGGGCTCGGTCCAGAGACGGGCCAGAGACTTCGGTGTGGTAGACCGGAGACTCTGGTCTGCTGGTGCGGAGACTCCGGTCCTGCTTCAGCAGCTTCTCGCGTCTTCTCTTCCAGGCCTCTTGCTTGGGTGTCTTGGTTCCAGGGCCATCCTTGCTGCATCTTCTTGGCATCATGTTCATGGACCTAGTCACATCAAGGGCATTTGTCTCAAGTAGGATTCCATTCGCATAATAACATACGAAAGGAAACGTATGGAAGGAGTTCACCTTTGTAGTGATGATTAGCGTGGCATGAAGTGGACCAAAGGTGGTTTCCGTATGTTGGCCTACATCATTCCCCCCCCCCCCCCCCCGCTTGAAAACGAGTCAACCTCGACGATTTTTGGTCATCATGCAAGGAAGGAGGTGTGTCCTTTGCCTTGTTCTTGTACATGGTCGGATCACCGGTGTCGAAGCCATTCTCAAACTTGGTGAAGAGCTTGTGGAACTTCTTGCCATCGTGTTGTGGTTGGAGATCTTGTAGCTTTATCCTTGTAGTTGGTGGTCTATCTTGGGTACCTTGCAAAACCGACAACAATGAGAGAGAATTGTATGAATGATTGCTAGTATGGGTCACACTCAAGTCTCTCTTCTTACATTTTGTGGCTTGTGTCATGGCACTCATGATTTTTCCACTCATTTTTGGCTTGTGGCACTCACTCTCTTGATGGTGGTTCACTCTCTCACCACTCGTCTCACAAGGGTCCTTAGCTTGCTTTATCTTGTTAACGGGTGTCATGTTTGATCCGATGACTTGGCTAGGCGTCTTGGGTTGGAGCACAAATTTCTTGTCGTTCCACTTGAAGTAGTATTGGTTGGTGGAACCATGATGTATTGCTCCTCTATCGTATTGCCATAGCCTTCCAAGTAGCATGTGGCACACGGACATTGGCACGACATCACACTCGACGGTGTCTTCATATGGGCCAATCTTGAAGGAGACATGGATCTTTGATGTTATCTTGAGTGCTCCATTGTCATCAAGCCATTGGACATTGTAGGGGTGAGGGTGCTCTATGCATTGCACGTTGAGTTTCTCACAAAGCTCTGTACTTGCAAGGTTTTGGCAACTATCTCCATCAATGATCACTTTTATTGACTTGCCATCAATTTCGGAACGAGTTTGGAAGATTTTGAGGCGTTGGTCCTCTCTTGGGATGGAGTTTGTTGGCAAGATTTGAGATATGACAAGTGCGGGGCCCGGATCATGCTTGCATACAAGTGTGTCATCCTCTTCCATTGCGGCTGTCCTTGCAATAGTGCGTTGAGTAAGAGCTTCATATTTGATGCAGCCTGCCCTACGTACGCTCCTACATTTATACCACCAAGTCCCCCAAGTGGACTGATGACCCGTGCCCGAGCCAAGATCCTTCAACATAAGGTGAACTCACTCCTTGCCTCTTATGATTTCGATACACCCTTGGATGGCTTGCTACTTCATTCCTACACTCTATGCATTCTCAGGTATGAACCACATGAAGAAACACCAAGAGAAGGAGCCAAGCCACCACAAGACGAAGTCCCAGGTCAAACCGGCGCCAGGCTCGACGGACCGAAACTCTCGCCAGATCTCCCGGCGCACCAACCGGCGGACTGGCCCACCGACCGAAACTTATGGCGCACACTGAAACAGACCAGCGCCGACCGAAACACGTCTTTGCCTGCGGTTCCGGTAGCCGACCAGAATTACCGGCGCGGACCAGAATTTCCGGCGCCCTCTCCGGTGCGACCGGACTTATTGCCGGAATGCCCAGTCTCAAAGTCAACATGGGTTTGATGCCCGAGAATATTCCTGTTTCATCCAGTTTTTACCCTTTTATGCCTAAAGTACCCCTGAACTAGTGGCTGGCCTATATATAGTCCCCCACCTCGATTGGAAACCATAGGCACGATATTTAGAATTAGTGGAAACCCCTTGTGGATCTATCTAGTTCTTGTCTCATGCTCCTTTGAAAAAGGAGCACCAAATATCCCAAACCTCGTTGGAGTTTGCATCGTGCCTCCGCGCTGTACAAGGCCTAGGCATCGGAGTCCCTTTGCCTAGACGTCAAGATCTCATCAATTCTCCCATCTCGTCATGCCGGTTCGAGAGAGAGATCCCCGCCCGACGCCGATCCTAGGGATTGCGCCAGACCGGTAGCCGCCGGCGTGAGCAATTGGCTTGTATTGTGTCTTCGTGGTGTGTGTGTGTTCATCCTGTTCTGCGTGTGAGAGTTCGCGGTTCCGCTCTCACCCTCATCCCCACACCTCCTCCGCCTCAATTTCAAGGGATTCATGAAAGATCGGGCCACCCTCGAGGTTAGCCTTCAACATATTGGTAATAAGAGCTTCGTTGCTCATGAATTCCCCCACAAATTTTTCTTCTATCCACCAAAAATTTGAAAATCCCCAAAAAATAGAGCCCCATATTTGCCTTCGGATCGATCTCTGGATTTGGTGCATTTTTCGTGGTTTTGTTCCACCGATCTGTTGCTTTGGGTACCGATCTACCTTCCTAGAACCTTTTCCTAGCCCAATTTAGACAAATTTCTGAAAAATTTGACCGATTTGACTTTTGGAGTCGTCACGAACTCAAACTGGCACCAGGCCTGGCGGACCGGCCTAGCCGCCAGAAATTTTGGCGACAGTTCCGGCAAACCGGAATAGTCACCGGAATTTCTGGCACTAGGCTCGGCGCCGCCGGTTTGGCCGCCGAAAATTGAGTTTCACCCATTTTTGTCTGTTTTTCCTCTTGTGTTGTTTGTGTTTTGTGTGTGTGTCGCAAAATTAACTTCAAGCTTCCGCAACAATATTCACATCCCGCCCTCATCGACACCGCGACACCGAACATCATCCCCAACACCGGTAACAAGTCATTAATACCAAAGGTATAACTTGCTCCACCTTGTTAACCCTTCTTCCTTGTGTGTATCTATCCTATGAGATAAACTCATTTTGTGTTTGCCTAAGCATTGTGCACTTGTCCTTGGAAAGTGAGAGTGTGAGAGCAAATACAAGAGTTAACATAGTAGTATAGAAAGGGAGAAAAGGAATAAAAAAGCAAAAGAAAAATAGAAAGAAACATAGTCTCCCAATACCAAGGTAGTCTCAAGCTTGTAAGCAAAGAGAGAGAAAGAGCGCGACTGAGGCAAGTGCACAAATCCGTTGCTTATTTATCTTTTGGCGAATGAGTTATGGTCTCTCCTTGTGTTGGCACGACACCGAGCGGAGTCTTCGTTAGGACCGTTTGTGCTCATTTTCATAGTCATGCTAACCACATCCGTCTCCACGTGTGTGTATCCTAGTGTTTTGTAGATCGCCTCCTATTTGCTTTTGATCTTTTGGTTCTCTACCACGTTTTATAATAACCTTTTCTTTGGATCGTTTCGTTTGGTTTTCCACAACCCTAACGTTCCACCCACAACTTTGAAAGTTTTAGCTTTCCTTCTTTAGTGTGAGTTTTTCTTGCGTTTCCACTTTGCAAGCCAATAGTTCTCACTTATGGTTTCTAGTTCAGTGCAATCCCCAAGGTGAGGTACAAGGCTAACACCACCATACTCCACTTCCATATACAATCCTTGTGTGTTTTGCATAATGGATAGGCATGGTGAGTCGAGCCAACCACCTCCCTAAGAAGAAGAACAAGGACCGTACATGACACACGCAAGTCACTTCATCTTCCGACAAGAGTTCCGTGAACGTTGCCAAGCTCTTGAAACGTGACAAGATGAACAATTTGGCGAGACGCAAGCCGAGTTCAAGAACATCGACAACCGCTTCGATGTCCTCGAATGTCAAATGCATGCAATGCATCACAACTTCGGCCACCAAAATGAAGCGCTTCAACGCTCCGTCGCTGAAACAAATGACAATCTTCGACGCCTCATCAACGGAATGGCAAGGCCACGCTCACGTGCATCAAGCTCTTCAAGTTCTTCGCGTCGTCATGTTCCTCTCCAAGAAGATCTCCATCCAAGTGCTCCAAGACGCAATGATGCCCCCGTGGTTGAAGATGAAAGTTCTTCCAACTATGTACCTTCTCCATGGCATGCCACAAAATCAAGCTATGACGGTGATTTCTCTTCAAGGCCACAAGCAAGGCAAGAAGCACACCGTCATCACGCAAGGGCATTAGTGATCCAACAAGAGCAACTACAAGAAGAACCGCAAGTGCAACCGCAAGTCTACCACCATCGATCGCGACACATACTTGACACAACAAGTCATGACTCCAATTTGGAGAATCAAGCTCGTCATCGACGTGAAGCCCTCCAAGATCATCCTCCTCGTCATCAACATCATGAACGTCCGCACCGACACCATGGTCATCACGAGGCGCCTCCTCCACCATACCAAAACATGGAGCATCAAGTGGTACAAGTTGAGCGACGCCCACCACGTCAAGATGCTCAAGACCATGATATTTGCCGTGCGGCCCATGTGCCTAATCTACATCACCAACCGAGGAACGAGCCTCCTCTTCATCATCAACACGTCATGAGGCTCCACATCCTCAACACCCGTGCCCCAAAATCGTCAACAACCAAGCCAAGAGCAAGAGCAAGCTCCACAACAACGACATCAAGAGCAATCTCCACAACAAGATTACCAGAACCAAGTTCCACCTCCTTAACCACAAGATCATCAACAAGGTCAACAAGCTCATCGCAATGACCACAACGATGAAGAAACTTTCGGCAAGCTCAAGTTCACAATGCCCAAGTTCACTGGATCCAATGACCCCAAAGAATACCTCTCGTGGGCACTCAAAGTCGACAAGATCTTCCCCATGCACAACTATAGCAACGAGAAGATGGTTGGCATGGCTTCGCTTGAGTTTGATGATTACACCAAACTTTGGTGGGAAAAAGTTCAAGTTGCTCATGACGCAAGACAAGAACTGCCAATCACAACTTGGCATGACATGAAGGCTCACATGATATCCCAGTTCGTCCATGTGCACTACACGCGTGACCTCTTCAACAACCTTCAATTGCTTTGCCATTGGTCCTTACAAATACACGGTGGAGTGCGATGTGGTTCCTATGACAGTTTGCCACATGCTTCTTGGTCGACCATGGCAATTTGACAAGGCTACTCTACATGATGGTTGCACCAATGTATACACATTCAAATGGCTCAACAAAACATGTGTTTTGTAACCAATGACTCCTAGCCAAAAAATTGCGGACAATGCAAAGGCTTTAGTGAGGGCGCAAAGCACAACACCTCCTTGTGAGAAGACCAGTGAGAGAGAGAACCACCTCATAGTGAGTGAGAGCCACAAGTCAAACTAGAGTGAAAAAACTAAGAGTATTCTCCTTGCCACCAAAAGTGAGATGAGAGAAGTGCGGAAGAATTCATCCATCTTGCACTACGTCCTCATTTGCAAGGGCCTAGCGCAAGGAACTAACGAATTAACCAATGTTCCTCCATCTTTGATGATTGTCTTGCAAGAATTCAAGGATGTGTTCCCCGAAGAGCTCCCACATGGAGTACCTCCTCTTCGCAGCATGGAACATCGCATTGACCTCTTCCCCGGCGCACCTCTTCCAAACCGCACCGCCTACCGCACGAACCCGAAGGAGACGAAGGAGATCGAACGTCAAATCAACCAACTCGTCTCCAAAGGTTTGATCCAAGTTAGCACTAGTCCAAGTGTCGTTCCCGTCATTCTTGTCCCAAATACAGATGATACGTTATGGTTATGCATGGACTGCCATCCAATCAATGCTATCACCGTGTGTTATCGACATCCCATACCACGTCTCGATGACATGCTTGATGAGTTGTGTGGAGCCACTATTTTTTCGAAAATTGATCTTCGTAGTGGTTACCATCAAATACGCATGGCTGAAGGTGATGAGTGGAAAACCTCTTTCAAGACCAAACTTGGTCTCTATGAATGGTTGGTTATGCCCTTTGGCTTATCTAATGCCCCATCCACCTTCATGCACCTTATGAATCACATCTTGTGTTCTCACATTGGAAAAAGTGTTGTTGTCTATTTCGATGATATACTTGTGTATAGCAAGTCACTTGATGACCACGTTACACATGTCAAGGAAGTTTTGCAAATCCTTCGACATGAAAAGCTTTATGCTAATCTTCCCAAGTGCACTTTTGCTAAAGACAAGTTGATTTTTCTTGGATTTCTCGTTTCTTCGAAGGGAATTGAAGTTGATGTTTCCAAGGTCAAGGCCATATGATATTGGCCCATCCCAACAAATGTGAGCGAGCTCCGCAGTTTTCATGGGTTTGCCGGTTTCTATCGTTGTTTTGTGAAAGACTTTTCCACCATTGCTTGTCCTCTCAACGAGTTGACGAAAAAGAATGTCACCTTCATGTGGGGCAAAGCGCAACAAAAAGCTTTTGATGAACTTAAAAAGAAGCTCACCAAAGCACCTCTCCTTGCGTTACTGGATTTCACAAAAACTTTTGAGATAGAGTGTGATGCTAGTGGTGTTAGCATTGGAGGAGTCCATATGCAAAATGGACGTCCTATAGCCTACCATAGCGAGAAACTTGATGGTGCTCGCCTTAATTATCCGATTTATGACAAAGAGCTTTTTGCCTTAGTTTGTGTTCTTCAAGTTTGGCATCACTACCTATGGCCCAAGGAATTTATCATACATTCTGACCATGAGTCATTGAAATATCTCAAAGGCCAAGCCAACTTGAGTAAGAGACACGCTAAGTGGGTTGAGTTCATGGAGTCTTTTCCGTACATTGTCAAGTATAAGAAGGGCAAAGATAATGTAGTTGCGAACGCATTGTCTCGCAAACATACAAGCCTTCTTACGAGACATGAAATCAATGTGTTGGGTCTTGAGGAAATAAAATCGTTGTATGCTTCCGACCCGTTCTTTGAACTAATTTTGGCAAAGTGCTCCATTGATAAGGGAGTTAATAATTTCTATTTGCATAAGGGCTTTCTCTTTAAACAAAACAAGCTTTGCATTCCGAAATCGTCGCTCCAACTTTTTCTTCTCCAAGAATCTCATGGTGGAGGCCTCATGGGTCACTTTGGCCGTGACATTTGGACATGCTATCCACTCACTACTTTTGGCCCAAGATGAAGCGCGACGTGGAGCGCTATGTTCAATGATGCACGACATGTGTTCAAGCTAAGTCGCAAGCTAACCCTTATGGTCTTTATATGCCATTTCCTATTCCTCATACACCTTGGTCCGACATTAGCATGGATTTCATATCAGGATTGCCTAGATCTAAGCATGGTAACGACTCTATATTTGTTGTCGTGGATCGCTTTTCCAAAATGGCACACTTCATACTGTGCCATAAGACCGACGATGCTTCACATGTTGCGAATCAGTTTTCAAGGAAATTGTCCGTCTTCACGGTGTGCCAAGAACAATAGTCTCCGACCGCGATGTCAGATTCATGAGCTACTTATGGAAGACCCTCATGGCCAAGCTCGGCGTCAAGCTCCTCTTTTCATCCACGTCGCATCCCCAAATCGATAGCCAAACCAAAGTTGTCAACCGAAGCCTCAAAACTCTTCTACGTGTGTTGATCAAGAAGAACTTGAAGAATTGGGAGGAATGCATTCCACACGCCGAGTTCGCCTACAACCATAACAAGCACTCAACAACCAAGATGAGTCCATTCATGATCATCTATGGTTTCGAGCCCCTCACCGCATTCGACATGCTACCACTTCCTCTACATGAGTGCACCAACATGAAAGTCGAGAAGCGCGCACAAGCTATGAAGAAGCTTCATGAAGAAACAAGAGCTACTATCGAGCAACAAGTCCTTCGCCAAGCTTCAAGGTTAAACAAGGACAAGAAGGAGATGATCTTTGTAGAAGGTGATCTCGTGTGGATACACCTAAGCAAAGACTGCTTCCCCAAGGAACGTGACTCCAAGCTCAAGCCAAGAGGAGATGGTCCCTTCAAGGTCCTCAAGAGAATCAACAACAACACCTACATCATCGATATACCGGCGTCCAAGTACCTCGCAAGCAATACGTTCAACGTCAAAGACCTCTCACCCTACCAGGAGATGTTCAAGATGACAACCATGAAGAGTAGAGGACGACTCTTTCCCAAGGGGGGAGCTGATGCAGCCCGTCCTACGGACGCTCCTACATCTACATCACAAAGTCCCCCAAGTGGACCGATGACCCGTGCCCGAGCCAATCTCCTTCAACATAAGGTGAACTCACTCCTTGCCTCTTGTGATTTCGATACACCCTTGGATAGCTTGCTACTTCATTCCTACACTCTTTGCATTCTCAGGTATGAACCACATGAAGAAACACTAAGAGAAGGAGCCAAGTCACCCCAAGTCGAAGTCCTAGGTCAAACCGGTGCCAGGCTCGGCGGACGGAAACTCTCGGCGCACCAACCGGCGGACCAGACCACCGACCGGAAGTTCCGGCGCACACAGAAATGGACCAGCGCTGATCGAAACACGTCTCTGCCTGCAGTTCCGGTAGCCGACCGAAATTACCGGCGCGGACCGGAATTTCCGGTGCCCAGTCCGGCGCGACCTGACTTATTGTCGGAATGCCCAGTCTCAAAGTCAACATGGGTTTGATGCTCGAGAATATTCTTGTTTCGTCCAGTTTTTACCCTTTTATGTCTAAAGTACCCCTGAACTAGTGGCTGACCTATATATAGTCCCCCACCTCGATTGTAAACCCCTGGCATGATATTTGGAATTAGTGTAAACCCCTTGTGGATCTATCTAGTTCTTGCCTCATGCTCCTTTGAAAAAGGAGCACCAAATATCCCAAACCTCCTTGGAGTTTGCATCATGCCTCCGCGTTGTACAAGGCCTAGGCATCGGAGTCCCTTTGCCTAGACGTCAAGATCTCACCGAGTCTCCCATCTCGTCGTGCCGGTTCGAGAGAGAGATCCCCGCCCGACACCGATCCTAGGGATTGCGCTAGACCGGTAGCCGTCGGCATGAGCAATTGGCTTGTATCGTGTCTTCGTGGTGTGTGTGTGTGTTCTTCATGTTCTTCGTGTGAGAGTTCGCGGTTCCGCTCCCTCCCTCATCCCCACACCTCCTCCGCTTCGATTTCAAGGGATTCATGAAAGATCGGGCCACCCTCAAGGTTAGGCCTCAACAATATTCCTCTTCACTCACGGAGTAGGTTGCGCCATTCTCATCCGTAAGCATCACTCGTGAGTTGGTGCACTCGTATGACTTGTGACCTTTCACTCCACACTTGAATCAAGTGACTTGACTATCCGATGTTGTGTTGGAGGAGGGTGCTATCATGGTCTTTGCTTGCTTGGATGTGCTCGTTGCTTGGTTTGTTGGCTTTGCGGGAGTATTTGCATTGATGGACGCAAAGTATGACTTGGGCCTCTCGTATGCATTCTCCTTTTGCAAGTGTCGCTCAACTTTGGTAGCTTGATGTTGGAGCTCGGTGAGGTTCTTGTACGGTTGAAAGTCAACAATCATTCTCATTGGGCGGCTCAAACCGTTGAGGAACCCAACTTTGGTTTGCTCTTCGAGTTCTCTCACATCAGCTCACATCATGGTTTTCTCCATTTCCTTGTAGAACTCTTCAATTGACTTGGTGCCTTGTTTTAAATTTTGTAGCTTGTCAAAGAGATCTTGTCAATAATGCTCAGGGACGAAGCGTCTGTACATCACTTCTTTCATCTCAGTCCAAGTTTCAATTGGGGGTTCCTCGTTCTTCTCGTGGTTCTTTTGGAAGTCTTCCCACCAAACATTTGCATAGTCCTCAAACTCAAGGGATGCCATTACAACATTCTTCTCTTCGGAGTAGTTGTGGAATAGGAAGACCTTGTAAACTTTGAGTTCCCAATCAATGTATGCATCGACGTCTTCTTCTCCCTTGAACTTGGGCATAATGAATTTGAGCTTCCCAAACTTGTCCTCTTCATGTTCACGGTGGTAGTTGCGGTGATCTTGCCGTATGCTTGCTTCACTTGGTGCATGTGGTGGTGGAGGAGGAGCTTGATTTTCTCGAGGATGGGGTTGAGCAGGAGCTTGATGTGCAAAGTCTCTTCTACACCTTTGCTCGAGATCATTTGCATTCATTGGTTGTTGATGAGGATGGTGGGGTTGAGCATAGCGATTGTTGCGTCACGCGCGTTGTGCATCCTCGTCATCATCACTTGTATCCCATTGTGGTGCTCTATGAACTTGTTGTTGATAGCGATGGTCATGGTTCTGTTGTTGGCACCTATCAACACGGTTGTGTTCACCATGGAGTTCTTGCTCTTGGGGTGGTGGTGGAGGTTGTACCATAGCTTGTTGTGGAGGACAACCATGTTCTTCTTGGTGTTTTGGATGCGCCTGGTGATCATGTTGTCGATGACGTCTTGCGTGGTGCGGTTGTTGATGTTGTGCTTCAACCACTTGTTCATGGTGATGACGATCTTGATGTTCCCCATTGTGGTGGTGGGGTTCTCCATGATGAGAATGGGAGCGCGAGGATGATGGCCCAAAATATATCGAGCTCGTTGGGAACCCCAAGAGGAAGGTATGATGAGCACAGCAGCAAGTTTTCCCTCAGTACGAAACCAAGGTTATCAATCCAGTCGGAGCAAGGAATCACCCCAAAGGTCTAGCTAGCTGAACATTGGCATTGCGCACTATCGGTGCCAGCAGCAACGTGGAGACGTACACAACACAACCACAGAACTCTGCCCCAACATGCGGTGAGGTTGTTAATCTCACCGGTTTTGCTGAAAACAAAGGATTAAACGTATCGAATGGAAGGAAGTAATAGTTTGCAGAAAGTAAACACAAAGCAGTAAACAGTTTGTAGATTGAATGTAAAAGAAAGGACCGGGGTCCATAGTTCACTAGAGGTGGCTCTCCTTAAGATAGATAACATGCTGGGTGAACAAATTACAGCGGGGCAATTGACAAACCTTGAGAAAGCATACAACCATATACTAATCATCTTGACTCCTTTGAGATTCGATTGGGCATTACAACATTATACATAGACCGTCATCCAACTACATCTATGACTAATAATCCACCTTCAGGTTATCATCCGAACCCCCTCCAGTATTAAGTTGCAAGCAACAGATTAATGCATTACGAATTGCGTGTAAAGTAAACAATACGATTATTCTATGAACAAAGGATTGTTGTTTTCTCCCTAGTAGCAACATCACATCTCGTACCTTAGAGATTTCTGTCACTTCCCTAGATTACCAGAGGCATGAACCCACTATCGAGCATAAATACTAACTCTTGGAGTTGATAGCATCTGCTTGGCCAAGATAGCTACTAACAACGGAAATCATGCAAGATCACAAATAACAAAGACATGATAGAATCAATAATCAATCTGAAATAGCATCTCAATATCCATTGGATCCCTGCAAACACAACATGCAGAATTACAAATAGATAGATGAGCATGATATCCGTAGACATGATGGTACAAAGTACCAGTGCAATGTTGAAAGTGTTCCCCATGACAGCATGGTTCTTCTAATCCCCAACAAATAAGTGCAAGCATATACAACATAGACAACATAATTGTTCAAGTTTATTAAGGGCAAGAAAAGTAAAGTGTGCCATCAAATTCGTGAGAGCTTTAATCACTAGTTTTCTCATAACAAGTTTAATATGGAAGGTAAACAAAAACATGAATATACTTAGAATAGCCTATGCTAGTAGGTAGGTATGGTGGACTCTTTGGAATAACTTGGTTTAGGGAGTTGGATACATGAGTGGAACTCATACTTGGTTGCGGAGGCTAGCAAAAGACTGGGAGCGACAAACTAAGAGAGCAATAATGGCCATAATCATGCAAAGCGACAAAACATCATTGATCAAAGAATAAAGTGATACTAGAAGTTGAAAACTAAAGGATCATAAAGGCTTATAGTGACTTGAGATAGTCATAACATGGTGTCAGCATGCACCAAGTCAACCCAAATAAAGCATCAAAGGAGAATGCCACTATACTATGCTTTAATATGCTAAAACAACGCATGATTCATCCAAGGCACATGAAGCAATCTCAATTGTTTATCACAAGTTATGCTACAGCAAAGAATACTAAGCATAAAGCCAAAACAATATCAAGCATGGCATGACAAAGCATAGGCCACAGTTAAAAACAAGCTTTCTTTACCACTTAAGCATGAACTTTCCTACTCTTTTCCAATCCAAACCAAACTATTTGAAAACCAACGTATGAAAGAGGGGGTCCCAATTTATTCAGCAAACTAAGAAAACCAAGAAAAAGAAAAACCAAAGAGAAAACGAAAAAGAAGACGCTCCAAGAACAACACAAAAGTGCATGAAACAATAAAAATGAAGCGTTTGGAAGAAACCTGGGATTTTTATTGATGAAGAAGGGGATGCCTTGGGCATCCCCAAGCTTTGACGCTTGTACTTCTTGGATATTTCTTGGGGTGACACGTGTGGCGTCCCCAATATTGAGCTTTAGTCCATCCTTCATCTCATTACTCTTTCCTTCCATACACCTGCAATTTTTCCTTCATGCAAAACTTCACACAATCTTTATTAGCAACATTAGTACACTCAAGATAATAAGTCTTTAGGTTCAGTTCTAACACCAATAAAACTTCCAATTAAACACAAGATACTGTAGCATTTCCCTCAAAAAGGTCAATTCCCCAAAAGAACTCTAAAAGGAACCAACAAGAAGCAAATGCAGAAAATGGCAGAAATTTGTCAAAACAGACCAGCAGGTAAAGACGAATTTTTTCGAAGACCTTCTGTTGCTCAAATCAAAAAGTGTTGAACTAATGAAAGTTAGATAACAACCTGGGTCAGAAGCACAAACATTCACGCCTCAAAAGGATGTACAGATATTTTACACGAATTTTTACGGTGAAGCACAGAAATCTGTTTCGGGACAGCAACTTTGCCAATCATTACTTCTCTCTCATTAGAGGTTACTCTTGGCACAAAAAGCAAATAAAAAAGATAAGGAGCGGTTATTACTGAAGTACTAACTTCCAAGACTTATCTAAAACTTTTGGGTTATCTCCCAATAAGTACTTTTCTTTAACACCTTTAAGTTAGGCATAAGAAGCAAGAAAAAGGATCAAGTGTTCTCAAATGAAGAAGCATTAAGATTAATACCAGAAATATCTTCAACAAGGCAAGATATCTCATCCAAATAAGTTCTAGAGGATCCTCTCTCAATGCTCTTAGGTTCACTATTTTCATCAAACAGGTTTTCGGGAACAATCCAATCAAGATTCTTTTCTATGGCTTCATGCATTGCTACAAGTTTAAAAGGTATTGGTATCTTAGTTTCCTCCCCATTAGGTTCTGTTCTGTTCATTCTTTCTCGTGTACCAACAACATCTACACATGATCCTAGCATATTGAAACGTTCAAAGACTTTTCTAGCTTCCTTGTCAACATCATAGAATTCCTTATGTAAAGTTTCTAGAATAAAATCCCTCTTTGCAGGGTCCTCAATTTCTTTAAGTTTAAGAAACATTACTTGCATTATGGGGTTAAGGTTAACAAACCTATCTTCCAACATGTGAACTAAAGAAGCTGCAGCAATCTCATAGTTTGGAGCAAGTTCTGCAAGGGATCTATCCTCAGTATCCTCATGTTTACTAACATGATTAAAGAATTCTTCAATATTATCTTTCCCAATTATTGAACCACTACCTATTGAAAGGTATTTTAGGGTGAATTTAGGGATCAACATGGTGAGCTAAGGGTGTGGTAACAACTAAAGGAGACTTAATTTTTTGTGTGTTTTTGATAAAGAAAGCAATCTAGTAAAACTATTTTTTGTGTGTTTTTGATAAAGAAACAAGAAAACAAAACAAAAGTAAAATAAGCAAAACAAAAATAACAAAGTAAAGATATTGGTTATGAGGGACTCCCCTTGTGAAGATGTCCTTGACTCCCCGGCAACAGCGCCAGAAAAAGAGCTTGATGGCCCAAAATATATCGAGCTCGTTGGGGAACCCAAGAGGAAGGTATGACGAGAACAATAGAAAGTTTCCCCTCAGTACGAAACCAAGGTTATCAATCCAGTAGGAGCAAGGAAACACCCCAAAGGTGTAGATAGCTGAACGTTGGCAGGGCGGACTGCCGGTGCTAGTAGCAACGTGGAGACCTACACAACACAACCACAGAACTCTGCCCCCAACTTGCGATGAGGTTGTCAATCTCACTGGTTTTGATGAAAACAAAGGATTAAACGTATCGAATGGAAGGAAGTAATAGTTTGCAGAAAGTAAACACAAAGCAGTAAACACTTTGTAGATTGAATGTAAAAGAAAGGACAGGGGTCCATACTTCACTAGAGGTGGCTCTCCTTAAGATAGATAACATGATAGGTGAACAAATTACAGCGGGGCAATTGACAAACATCGAGAAAGCATACAAGCATATACTAATCATCTTGACTCCTTTGAGGTTCGATTGGGCATTACAACATTATACATAGACCATCATCCAACTACATCTATGACTAATAATCCACCTTCAGGTTGTCATCCAAAACCCCTCCAGTATTAAGTTGCAAGCAACAGATTATTACATTACGAATTGCGTGTAAATTAAACAATACGATTGTTCTATGAACAAAGGATTGTTGTTTTCTCCCTAGTAGCAACAACACATCTAGTACCTTAGATATTTCTGTCACTTCCCCAGATTACCAGAGGCATGAACCCACTATCGAGCATAAATACTAACTCTTGGAGTTACTAGCATCTACTTGGCCATGATAGCTACTAAAAATGGAAAGCATGCAAGATCACAAATAACAAAGACATGATAGAATCAATAATCAATCTGAAATAGCATCTCAATATCTATCGGATCCCCGCAAACACAACATACAGAATTAGAAATAGATGATCTTGATCATGAATGGAGCTCACAAGATCTAGACATGAAAGCACAAAGGAGGAGAACCAACCATCTAGCTACTACATGGACCCGTAGTCTAGAGATGAACTACTCACGCATCACACTAGAGGCTTGCATGATGATGAAGAAGGCCTCCAGAGTGAATTTCCCCTCTCCGGCAGGGTGCTGGGAAGAGCTTCAGATCCCTCCCGATCTAGGGATTGAGATGACGGCGGCTACAGACTCTTTCATGGATTTTTGATCGGGTACTTAGGGTTTCCGTATCAGAGGAAATATATAGGCAGAAGGAGAGGCCGAGGGGGTGCCTGGGGCGGCCAGACCACCCCCTGGCGTGGGCCAGGCTTGGCCGCGCGGCCAGGTGGTGTGGCTGGGCCCCAACCCCTCTCTATCTCGTATTTTGGGTCCAAGTGTCCCCCGATAAAATAATAACTTTGGCTTTTGTCCCATCCAATTCCGAGAATATTCATTTTCTGACTTCCTAAAACCAAAAACAACAGAAAATAGGCAGCTAGCACTGTGGCTCTTGTTAATAGGTTAGTCCAAGAAATCATATGAAAAGTACTCCAAAGTGTGGACAAAACACAAGAAAGTAGATAAAACCAAGCATGGAACAACAAAAATTATCGATACGTTTGCAACGTATCAGAGGAGTCACCATGATGACTTGAGGAGCACGCGTGAGACGAACTTGACGAGCTTGAATGGTGTCCATGACGGTTTCCGAGGTTGGCAATAGCTTGGTGAAGAGCTTGGAATTGAGCATTGTGCTCCACTTGGCGTTGCCGGTCTCGGTAATCGAATTCTCGAAAAGTTTCATCAAGCCAGTTCTCAAGCCTCTCAAATTGGGCATTGAATTCTTGGTGTTGCACCCATAAGTTGTGGCCCGTGGCAAAACCATCTTGGTTATTGAAGTTGCCATCTACGCTTTCTCCGCTTTCCCTAGACATGTTGTTTCACCACAAGTGAAACGAGGGTGGTATTGGTGGTATGGTATGTGCTACCTTGCCTCACCACGTCAAAAATTGGAAAGGTTGTTCTTGCCGAGAGCAAAGCGAATACACAAGACACACACACACAAAGGCCTATGGTGAATGGGTAGGAAGGTGGATAGCAAATGGAACAACCAAAAAAAAGGTTATTGTCAAAAGTGGGTAAAATCCAAGAAAAACAAAGTCAAAGGAAAAGGTCAAAAGGGTGACGAGAACCTACGACTATACACACACGGTGGAGATTAATGTGGCTAACACGACTATGAAAATGAGCAACGAACAAAATTGGTCCTAACAAAGACTAATGCTCGGTGTCGTGCCAACACTAGTGATACGGATCAAGCCGATGATCCTTAGTTTTGTCCCGATCTTTTACAGCAAGCCAACCAGATAGATGATCTCCCAATAACGCGATGAACGTTACCTGAAGAAGAGGATTCAATCCAGCAAGTAACGTGATAAAGATCACCACGCCTCAAACCTAAGCACGACAATCCTTGATGAACACAAGAACCTCCACCGCAATAATAATCTGATAACGGTATCGCTGTCCCCGGAGGGATGATACACTGTGGAGCACAATATAGTTTTTAGACTAAACAACTGAACTCCTCTAAACCCTAGGTGGCTGGCTCCTTTATATAGGAGGCCTGCAACTAGTCGGTTGGATAGAATCAAACCGAACACACAAACGGACTCGAACCTAACTTGGACTCAGACACAATAACATAGCACCAATATTTGACACAACCTTAGACTTATCATTACATATCGTAGGTCGTCCTGGCATGCCAATCATCAATGGGATGCACCCCGCATCACCTAGCTTGGTGGAGTCCTGAAATTATGCTTCACCTCCTCCTTCATGCCCATATCATCATCCCCCCTTCAAGAAGCGATGTCCCCAACGCTTGCGGGTCGGGTCGAAAAGGTGGCGTGATATGAACAATCGCTTCACGTGTCTTCGCCATCTTCAAGTCTTTCTTGCCTTCCTCACCACATCCTCCCTCTTGGTCTATTCGACTTGATACAACCCTTGGCGCCTGCACCTCCTTGCATCTCCATACGAGCTTGGACCTAGGCGCCACCGTCTTCTTCTTCTCAACTCTTGTTGGAACCCGTGGTTACTGCATATGGACCTTCTTTGCATGACCTGGCATAAGATGAGTAATGCCTAGACCACCTAACCGACGAACATGTCCATACTTGCCTCTATGCATCCGCACAACTATCCCAACAAAATGCCTCACATGTGTGCTAACAAAGCTGCTCTTGTTATCCCGCTACACCACATGCACTTGAACATCAGGAGCACAACTATCATCCGTCAGAACACCTGTGTCAACACAAACAACCTTCTGAACACATGTTGCAACATCCTTCCTCTCAGCAATAAGAGGATGCACTTCAACTAGCTTGTCACTAACAAGTTCCACTGGCTTGTCACTAACAAGTTCCACTGTCTTGTCATCTACAGGCATAGCTGAAGCAATATCAACATTGTCGCACTGTGCATCATGCTCTCCATCCTGCACCTTAGCTAGGCCAGATTTTGGCTTAGCCTTGCGCACCTTTTCCTTGTGTACCACCAGCTCTACATCAGACTTTATGTGATCATCCTGCATAGGTTTCAAAGTCTGCTGTTTGCCACCATGCACAAAAGAATATGTATTTGCTCGTCCAGCATGTGTAGCATTGTGATCATACTACCATGGATGACCAAGTAACAACCCACATACCTCCAATGGCAACACATCGCACTCAATCTCATCAACATAATCACCAACTGTAAATGGTACACGCACCTTATGAGTTACCTTCACCATACCACATCTATTTAACCACTTTAGATGCTTAGGTTCAGGAATACGCCATGTGGACAACCCCAACGCTGCCACCATTGCCTTGCTTATGCCATTAGTACAGCTCCTTCCATCAACAATCAACTTGCATGCTTTTCCTTTGATCATACACTGCGCCTGAAATAAATTCCAACGCTGGCCTCTATCAACTGTCATGCAAGCATCGCCTTGTACTTTCTTGAGTTGCAAATTCAGCCCACTGAATGGTACAATATCCTCCACTGTAGTTTCAGTGCACACAACAGCCTTGGTAACAACAGGCACTATCATGCTGATCGGTTGCACTAGAACAGCTACTGGAACCTCCTTGGTAGGAGATGAAATAGATACAATTGCAACCCTAGACAACTGATGGGCTGCCTTCATGGGCTTGGTACATGATACCTTATGACGAGGAGACATAAAACAGCCACGCAAAAAAATCATTGAAGTCATACCAAATTGCATCTATGATGTCCTTCTCACACATCTCTCTATCCCACCAACGAGCTATCTCCCCATCCACACGTCGCAGTGCAAGAACCACACATGTAGAATCATCTAGATACTCATATGTATGAAATCTGTAAAAAACCCTCTTTAATATGACCTTCCCAGAACTCATATTCAGCATATGTCGCCATGTTGACCAGTCTCCAGTTGATGTGAGAATCATCACATACGACACCGTTCTCGTCGAGATAATCATTGTACACATCACCATATCTCGTCCCAGAAGTGCACCGTTTGCCAAAACTATCACCCTGACACGACATCATGCTTCCAATCATATCAGCAGAACAGAAAAAATTTCAGCGCCGGTGTCTGGTGTTGGAGGGCCGGACTGTCCAGGTCGGCCGGATACTCTGGGAGAAAACAACCGGATACTTCGGTGCGCGGACGTCTAGATCCAGTCTGCACCTTAACAACCCTCTGATCTCCACAGAGAACACACTCAGCCGATCAATCAACACAATCTCGCTGTGAGCAACCTGGTGCTCTAATACCACATGATACAGATCACACCGGTGATCATTGAGTTTTGCCTCGATCTTTCACAGCGAGTCAAACCATGATAGGAATCCTTCCAATAACGCCGAATAACGTCACCTGAAGAAGAGGAATGAATCCAGCAAGCAACGTGGAGAAGATCACCACGCCTCAAACCAAAACACGACAATCCTTGATGAACACAAGGACCTCCGTGACAATATCAATATGATAGATAACACGGCATCGCCGTCCCTGGAGGGATACTCACCAAGCAACTCATACAATAGTTTTAGACTCAAATTCTAGCTAACCCTAAACTAAAGGGAGTTCCAGGGCTTATATGGATGCCAGAATGTCAAAACGACATGAAACGAAAACGTGACCGACACAGTCAGATCCGTCCAGATCTGATGGGTACTTTTTGGGCCAGATTATCCGGTCTAAGTGGGCCGGATTATCCGGGGTGTGGGGGCCGGATTATCCAGGGTCTTTTAGACGTGGAAGTACTTATTGTGATGCATCCCATCCTACAGACGCTTCTACATCTACACCAACAAGACCCCCAAGTGGACCCATGACTCGTGCCCGAGCCAAACTCCTCCAAGCTAAGGTGAACTCGCTCCTCTCCTCGTGCCAATTTGATACCTCCTTGGTGTTGGAGATATGCCCAAGAGGCAATAATAAAAGTGATTATTATTATATGTTTGTGTTTATGATGAATGTTTACATCCCATGCTATAATTGTATTATTAGGAAACACTAATACATGTGTGTTTTGTAAACATGTAAGAGTCCCTAGTAAGCCTCTTGTTGAACTAGCTTGTTGATTAATTGATGATCATGGTTTCCTGATCATGGACATTAGGATGTGATTAATAACAAGATTATGTCATTAAGAGAATGATGTGATGGACACACACCCATAGTAAGCGTAGCATAAGATCAAGTGATTAAGTTCGTATTGCTGTAAGCTTTTAAATGCATAGTAACCTAATCCTTCGACCATGAGGTTGTGTTAATCACCATCACCGGATGGGTACTTTTATGACATCAAACACCGCTTCGTAACTGGGTGGTCATAAAGGTGTCATTGGGTATTCTGAAAGTATGTGTTGAAGCGCATGGACCAAGATTGGGATTTGTCCATCCATATGACGGATAGATATGCTCTGGGCCCTCTCGGTGGAATGTCATCTAGTTAGCTTGCAAGCATGTGACTGGGTCACAAGGGATGACATATCACGGAACGAGTAAAGAGTACTTATCAGTAACGAGGTAGAACTAGGTATGGAGATGCCGATGATCCAACCTCGGATAAGTATAGTATCGCGTGACAAAGAGAATTGGTTTCGTATGTAAATGGTTCAATCGATCATGAAGTCATGTGGGAGCCATTATGGATCTCCAGGTCCCGCTGATGGTTATTGATAGGAGATGTGTCTCTGTCATGTCTACATATTCACGAACCGTAGGGTGACACACTTAAGGTTCGAAGTTGTTTTAAGTAGATATGGAATGTGCGTTGGAGACCGAATGTTGTTCGGAGTCTCGGATTGGATCCGGGACATCACGAGGAGATCCGAAATTGTCCGGAGAATAAGATTCATATATTGGGGATCATTTTCTGAGTTAGGAAATGTTCCGGAGTAGTTGTATGAGGATTCTAGAAGGTTTCGGAATGTGCCGGAAGGTTCTAGAAGATTTCTTGGAGTTTGCTTGAAAACCATGGAAGGGATCAAGGAGTCCTGGTGGGTCAAGACAAGGAGTCGTGGGGGAGGAGGACTCCTCCCCCCTCCCCAATCCGCTGGCCCAAGGAGGTGGGGAGTCCTACTAGGACTCCCCCTCCCCAGGCGCCCTCCCTCCTTTAAATAGAAGGGGGAGGCGCCACCCCTTGCCCCTCCTCCATAACTCCAATCTCTGCCGCCTCTCTCCTCCTCCTTTCTTCTGCACAGGCATAGGCGAAGCCCTGCAGAATTCTCTACTCCACCACCACCACCACGCCGTCGTGCTACTGGGATTCCGTGGAGAAGATCTACTACCTCCGCTGCTCGCTGGAACGAGAAGAGGAAGGTCTGCTTCGACTCCGCACATGTGACCGACTGCGGAAGCGCTACCCGAACGCGGCACCGGAAGGATCGTCCACTTGGCCGACTGCGGAAGCGCTGCCGGAACGCGACGCCAGAAGGATCGTCCACACGATCTTGAGATCGGCAAGTGATCGACTACATCAACCACGAGATCTAATCTCGTTAACGCTTTCGGATCTGAGGGTTAGTTCCTATCTATCTCGTTGCACATGTCTAATAGATTAGATCTTGGCTTTTATCTAGATTAGATCTGGTTTTTGTTCGTTCTTGCGGTAGAATTTTTTTGTTTTCCATGCTACGAACCCTTCACTTGGATGGTGTGCTACTTCATGCAACTACCCTATGCATCATCAGGTAGGAAGCATCGACACATCACCAAGCACCCAATTACGGAGAACAAGGAGCAGAACGTGAAGCAGGAGCCGATGGATCTGCTCAGACCGGAGTCTCCGGTCTGCGCACACCGGAGTCTCCGGCCTGCCAAAGTCTCCGGTCTGAAGACACCGGAGACTCTGGCCCTCTCTCCAGTCTGACCCCCTGCACCGGGCCCTGGCACAATCTGAAGACCCCTCCAGAGGCTGGTCTGGAGACTACATCGGATTCTCTGGTCTAGACCAGAGTCTCTGGTCCACCACACCGGAGTCTCCGGTCCGACCATCGCCAGGCATGAAAAGGCATTTGGGCCTTCATCCTATGTACCCCTTAGTCCGTCCAGAACTTATGTTTTATTCCTAACGTAACCCTGTTTAAGTGGTTGGCCTATATATAGACCCCCACCTCCATTGTAAACCCTAGGCATGATATTGGAATTAGTGGAAACCCCTTGCGGATCTATCTAATTCTTGCCTCATGCTCCTTGACTAAGGAGCACCAATATCCCCAAACCTCGTTGGAGTTTGCATCGTGCCTCCGCGTTGTACAAGGCCTAGGCATCGGTGTCCCTTTGCCTAGACGTCAAGATCTCACCGAGTCTCCCATCTCACCATGCCGGTTCGAGAGAGAGTCCTCCGCCCGACACTAATCCTAGGGATTGTGCTGGACCCGTCACTGCCGGCGTGAGCTATTGGTGTTTATCGTGGTTTTGCGTGTGTATGTTCATCGTGTTCTTCGTGCGTGTGTTCGTCGTGTTCATCCTTCCCTCCTTCCCCCGCACCCCACCCTCGATTGGAAAGGGAATCGTGAAAGATCGGGCCACCCTAGAGGTTTACCCTCAACATATTGGTATCAAGAGCTTCGTTGCTCATGATTTCCCCCACAAAATTTTCTTCTATCCACCAAAAATTCGAAAATCCCCAAAAAAGAGCCCCAAATTTTCCTTTGGATCGATCTCTTGATTTGGAGTGTTATTTCTGGTTTTGATCTGACCAAACCTTGTCTTCGGAGTTGGTCCAGCTTTATCCTGTGTTTTCCCAGCCCAATTTGGCCAATTTTTCACGGATTTGAGGACCCAAGGCGTGGATTTCCGCTCAAGAACACGAACAGTTCGCGATCTGACTCCAGACCGGAGTCTCCAGCCTGCACACCGGAGTCTCCGGCCTACACCGGAGTCTCTGGCCTACCCACACCAGAGTCTCCGGCCTACACCGGAGTTTCTGGCCTCAAACCCCGGAGTCTCCGGCCTGACGACTGATTTTGAAAGTTTTGCCTCTAATCTTGCATTGACTAATTTCCTCTTGTTTGTTTGTGCCCGTGTGCGTGTCGCCAACTAACAGCAAGCTTCCGCATCAACAAACCCAGCACTCATCGACACCACGGCCCACGAACATCATCCCGCACGACCGACGCCAAGTTCATCATCACCAACGAAGGTATAACATGCATCACCTTGTTAACCCCTATCTTCCTTTGTATGTACCTATCCCATGAGAGTGGCTCATCTTGTGTTTGCTTGAGCATTGTGCATTTGTCCTTGGATAGTTTGAGTGCAAGAGCAATATCAAGTGTGACTAGGTAACATCAAGGGAGAGCAAAAAAAGATACAAAGAAAAGCAAAAGAAAAATAGTCTCCCCTTGCAAAAGAGAGTCTCAAAGCTTGTAAGAAAGAGAGAATAAAGAGCGCCCAAGGCAAGTGCACAAATCCGTTGCTCACTTTTCTTCTTTGCAAATGAGCCACGGTCTCTCCTTGCATTGGCACGACAATGAGCTTAGTCTTTGTTAGGACATTTTGTTTGCTCATTTTCATAGTCGTGTCAATCACAACTTTCTCCACGTGTGTGTACATAGTCATAGGTTCCCGTCACCCTTTTGAGTTGTTGACCTTCGCCTTTGACTTGAGTTTTGTTGGATTTTACCCACTTTTGACTATCCCTTTTCTTTTGGTTGGTTCTTTGGCATTCCACATTACTAACCTACCACCAACAAGATTTTGAGAGTTAGTTCTTTCTTTAGTGTGAGTTTTCTTTTGCATTTCCACTTTGCACGCTAATAACTCTCACTTGTGGTTTCTAGTTTGGTGCAATCCCCAAGGTGAGGTACAAGGCTAACACCACCATATTCCACTTCCATATACAATACTTGTGTGTTTTGCATGATGGATAGGCACGGTGAGGCGAGCCAACCACCTCCCCACGAAGACGATCAAGGACCATACATGATGCGTGCAAGTCACTTCATCGTTCGACAAGAGTTCCATGAACATTGCCAAGCCCTTGAGACGCGACAAGATGAACAATTTGGCGAGACACAAGCTGAGTTCAAGAACATCGACAACCGCTTCGACGGCCTCAAATGAAAAATGCATGCAATGCATCACAACTTCGGCCACCAAAATGAAGCGCTCGAACGCTCTGTCGCCGAAACAAATGACAATCTTCGATGCCTCATCAACGGTATGGCAAGACCATGTTCACGCGCATCAAGCTCTTCAAGTTCTTCGCGTCGTCATGCACCTCTTCCACAAGATCTACATCCAAGTGCTACAAGACGCAATGATGCCCCCGTGGTTGAAGATGGAACCTCTTCGAACTATGTACCTTCCCCACGACATGCCGCGACGTCAAACTATGATGGTGATTTCTCTTCAAGGCCAAGAGCAAGGCAAGAAGCACACCGTCATCACGCAAGGGCACTAGTGATCCAACAAGCGCAACCACAAGAGGAACCGCAAGCGCAACCGCAAGTGCAACCGCAAGTCTACTACCATCGACCGCGACACATACTTGACACAACAAGTGATGACTCCAACTTGGAGAATCAAGCTCGTCATCAACGTGAAGCTCTCCAAGATCCTCCTCCTCGTCATCAATGTCATGAACATCAACAAAAACACCATGGTCATCACGAGGCGCCTCCTCCACATCAACAAAACTTGGAGCGTCAAGTGATACAAGTTGAGCGACGCCCACCACGTCAAGAGGCTCACGACCATGCTCTTCGCCGTGAGGCCCATGTGCCTAACCAAAGTCACTAACCGAGGAACGAGCCTCCCCTTTGTCATCAACCGTGTCAAGAGGCTCCACACCCTCACCACCATGAGGCCCAAGTGCCTTAACCACGTCAACAACCGCGCCAAGAGCAAGAGCAAGCTCCACCACATCAATATCAAGAGCAAGCTCCGCAACAAGGTTACGAGAACCAAGTTCCACCTCCCCAACTACAAGATCATCAACAAGGTCACCATGCTCGTCGCAATGACCGCAACGATGAAGAAACTTTTGGCAAGCTCAAGTTCACCATGCCCAAGTTCACCGGATCCAATGACCCCGAAGAATACCTCTCGTGGGCACTCAAGGTCGATAAGATCTTCTGCATGCACAACTATAGCAATGAGAAGATGGTCGACATGGCTTCGCTTGAGTTTGATGATTACGCCAACCTTTGGTGGGAACAAGTTCAAGTTGCTCGAGATGCAAGACAAGAACCGCCAATCACAACTTGGCATGACATGAAGGCTCACATGAGATCCCGGTTCGTGCCCACGCACTACACGCGTGACCTCTTCAACAACCTTCAAGCGCTTCGTCAAGGGACAAAGACCGTGGAAGAGGACTTCAAAGAAATGGAACTCAACTTGATTCGCGCCAACATTGATGAGCGCATGGAGCAAACAATGGCACGTTTCCTTATTGGCTTGAATCACGCAATCAACCGCATCATCGAGATCCAAACATACAACACCATGGTTGAGCTTGTGCACATAACAACAAAGGGTGAACGTCAAGTGCAAGAGGACATCAAGTACAACAAGGCCAAGACATATTTCACCTACAAGCAAGCTTCAACCGCTACACCAACAACATTCAGTGGAAGCTCATCAAGTACCTCCAAGCCTTCCTTCAAGCCCACACTTCCTCAAGGAAAACTGCCCCCAAGTGGCAAACAAGCAAAGGGTGATACACCTTTCAACGGTGAATGCTACAAGTGTGGAGGAAAAGGACACAAGTCAGCCGAATGTGGAAACAAGAAAGTCTTGTTCATCCATGACAATGGTGATGAAGAGTACTTGAGTGAAGATGAGTTTGATGCCCGTGTCAAGGAAGCAATGGTAAGGCAACGAGTGGAAGATGATCAAGAACTCCTCATGTGTGAACATGACGCAAGTCCATCGCTTGTCGTCACAAGGATCTTGACCACTCAAGCACAAGAGCATGAAGACAAACGATCCAATATCTTCCAAACACGAGCCGACATCAATGGCAAATCTATCAAGGTGATCATTGACGGAGGGAGTTGCCACAACCTTGCTAGCACCGTGTGAGAAGCTCAACCTCACCCTCCACCAACATAAGCACCCCTACCATGTGCAATGGCTAAGTGACCAAGGGTCCGTGAAGATCAAGCATACCATATCGGTCTCCTTCGCCATTGGTCCCTACAAAGATACGGTGGAGTGTGATGTGGTTCCTATGACAGTTTGCCACATGCTTCTTTGTCGACCGTGGCAATTTGACAAGGCTGCTCAACATGATGGTCACACCAATGTATACACCTTCAAATGGCTCAACAAAACGTGTGTTTTGCAACCGATGACTCCTAGCCAAAAAATTGCGGACAAGGAAAAGGCTTTAGCGAGGGCGCAAAGCACAACACCTACTTGTGAGAAGAGCGGTGAGAGAGAGAACCACCTCATAGTGAGTGAGAGCCACAAGCCAAAGTCGAGTGGAAAATATAAGAGTGTTCTCCTTGCCACCAAAAGTGAGATGAGAGATGTTCGGAACAACCCATCCATCTTGCACTATGTCCTCCTTTGCAAGGGACTAGCGCAAGGAACTAATGAATTAACCAATGTTCCTCCATCTTCGATGAATGTTTTGCAGGAATTCAAGGACGTGTTTCCCGAAGAACTCCCACATGGACTACCTCCTCTTCGCGGCATCGAACATTGCACCCCGGTGCACCACTTCCCAACCTTGCTACTTACCGCACGAACCTGGAGGAGACGAAGGGGATCGAACGTCAAATCAACCAAATCCTCTCCAAAGGTTTGATCCAAGGTAGCACTAGTCCAAGTGCCGTACCCGTGATTCTTGTCCCAAAGACAGATGATACGTTACGGTTATGCATGGACTGCCGTCCAGTCAAAACTATCACCATGCGTTATCGACATCCCATACCACGTCTCGATGACATGCTTGATGAGTTGTGTGGAGCCACTATTTTTTTGAAAATTGATCTTCGTAGTGGTTACCATCAAATACGCATGACTGAAGGTGATGAGTGGAAAACCGCCTTCAAGACAAAACTTGGTCTCTATGAATGGTTCGTTATGCCCTTTGGGTTATCAAATGCCCCATCCACCTTCATGCGCCTTATGAATCACATCTTGCATTCTCTCATTGGAAAAAGTGCTGTTGTCTGGTTCGATGATATTCTTGTTTATAGCAAATCACTTGAGGACCATATAACACATGTCAAAGAATTTTTGCAAATCCTTCGACATGAAAAGCTTTATGCTAATCTTCCCAAGTGCACTTTTGCTAAAGACAAGTTGATTTTTCTTGGATTTGTCGTTTCTTCGAAGGGAATTGAAGTTGATGTTTCCAAGGTAAAGGACATACGAGATTGGCCCATCCCAACAAATGTGAGTGAACTCCGAAGTTTTCATGGGTTGGCCGGTTTCTATCGTCGCTTTGTGAAAGACTTTTTTACCATTGCCTGTCCCCTTAATGAATTGACCGAAAAGAATGTCACCTTCGTGTGGGGCAAAGCACAACAAAAAGCTTTTGACGAACTTAAAAAGAGGCTAACCAAAGCATCTCTCCTTGCTTTACCGGATTTCACAAAAACTTTTGAGATCGAGTGTGATGCTAGTGGTATTGGCATTGGAGGAGTCCGTATGCAAAACGGACTTCCTATAGCCTACCATAGAGAGAAACTTGATGGTGCTCGCCTTAAGTATCCGATTTATGACAAAGGGCTTTTTGCCTTAGTTTGTGTCCTTCAAGTTTGGCAACACTACCTTTGGCCCAAGGAATTTATCATACATTTCGACCACGAGTCGTTGAAATATCTCAAAGGCCAAGCTAACTTGAGCAAGAGACACGCTAAGTGGGTTGAGTTCATGGAGTCTTTTCCGTACATTGTCAAGTATAAGAAGGGCAAAGATAATGTAGTTGCGGCCGCATTGTCTCACAAACACACAAGCCTTCTTACGAGTCTCGAAATCAACGTGTTGGGTCTTGAGGAAATAAAATCTTTGTATGCTTCCGACCCGTTCTTGAACCAATTTTTGCAAAGTGTTCTAATGACAAAGGAGTTGATGATTTCTATTTGCATAAGTGCTTTGTTTTTAAACAAAACAAGTTATGCATTCCGAAGTCGTCGCTTCAACTTTTGCTTCTCCAAGAATCTCATGGTGGAGGCCTCATGGGTCACTTTGGCCGTGACAAGACATTGGACATGCTCTCCAATCACTACTTTTGCCCAAGATGAAGCGTGACATGGAGCGCTACGTTCAACGATGCACGACATGTGTTCAAGCTAAGTCGCAAGCTAACCCTTATGGTCTTTATATGCCATTTCCTATTCCTCATACCCCTTGGTCCGACATTAGCATGGATTTCGTGTTAGGATTGCCTAGATCTAACCATGGTCATGATTCTATATTTGTTGCTGTGGATCGTTTTTCCAAAATGGCACACTTCATACCGTGCCATAAGACCAACGATGCTTCACATGTTGCAAATCTGTTTCAGGGAAATCGTCCATCTTCATGGTGTGCCAAGGACAATCGTCTCCGAGCACGACGTCAAATTCATGAGCTACTTATGGAAGACCCTCATGGCCAAGCTCCACGTCAAGCTACTCTTCTCATCCGCATCGCATCCCCAAACTGATGGCCAAACCGAAGTTGTCAACCGAAGCCTCAGGACTCTCCTTTGTGTGTTGATCAAGAAGAACTTGAAGGATTGGGAGGAATGCATCCCACATGCCGAGTTCGCCTACAACTGTGCCAAGCACTCAACAACCAAGATGAGTCCATTCATTATCCTCTATGGTTTCGAGCCCCTCACCGCGCTCAACATCCTACCACTACCTCTCCATGAGTGCACAAACATGGACGTCGAGAAACACACACAAGATATGAAGAAACTTCATGAAGAAACAAGAGCTACTATCGAGCAAAATGTCCTTCGCCAAGCTTCAAGGTTAAACAAGGACAACGAGGAGATGATCTTTGAAGAAGGTGACCTTGTGTGGATACACCTAAGCAAGGACCGCTTTCCCAAGGAACGTGACTCCAAGATAAAGCCAAGAGAAGATGGTCCCTTCAAGGTCCTCAAAAGAATCACCGACAACGCCTACATCATCGACATACCGACCTCCAAGTACCTTGCAAGCAATACTTTCAATGTCAAGGACCTCTCACCCTACCATGGAGATGCTCAAGATGATAACCATGAAGAGTCGAGGACGACTCTTTCCCAAGGGGGGGGGGAGCTAATGCAGCCCGTCCTATGGACGCTTCTACATCTACACCAGCAAGTCCCCCAGGTGGACCTATGACTCGTGCCCGAGCCAAACACCTCCAAGCTAAGGTGAACTCGCTCCTCTCCTCGTGCCAATTTGATACCTCCTTTGATGGTGTGCTACTTCATGCAACTACCCTATGCATCATCAGGTACGAAGCTTCGACACATCACCAAGCACCCAAGGATGGAGAACAAGGAGCAGAACGTGAAGCAGAAGCCGATGGAGCTGTTCGGACCGAAGTCTCAGGTCTGCGCACACCGGAGTCTCCGGTCTGCGCACATTGGAGTCTCTGGCCTGCCAAAGTCTCCGGTCTGAAGACACCGGAGACTCCAGCCCTCTCTCTGGTTTGACACCCTACACCGGGCCCTGGGACAATCTAAAGACCCCTCTGGGGGCTGGTCCGGAGACTACACCGGATTCTCCGGTCTAGACCAGAGTCTCCGGTCCGACCATCGCTAGGCATGAAAAGGCCGTTGGGCCTTTGGCCTATGTACCCCTTAGTCTGTCCAGAACTTGTCTTTTATTCCTAAAGTACCCCAGTTTAAGTGGTTGGCCTATATATAGACCCCCACCTCCATTCTAAACCCTATGCATGATATTGGAATTAGTGGAAACCCCTTGTGGATCTACCTAATTCCTGCCTCATGCTCCTTGACTAAGGAGCACCAATATCCCCAAACCTAGTTGGAGTTTGCATTGTGCCTCCGCGTTGTACAAGGCCTAGGCATCGGTGTCCCTTTGCTAAGACGTCAAGATCTCACCGAGCCTCCCATCTCATCGTGCTGGTTCGAGAGAGAGTCCTCCGCCCGACGCCGATCCTAGGGATTGCACTGGACCGGTCACCGCCGGCGTGAGCTATTGGTGTTTATCGTGGTTTTGCGTGTGTTTGTGTGTGTTCATCGCGTTCTTCGTGCGTGTGTTCGTCGTGTTCATCATTCCCTTCTTCCCCCGCACTACACCCTCGATTGGAAAGGAAATCGTGAAAGATCGGGCCACCCTAGAGGTTTGCCCTCAACATATTGGAAAGATCTTGGAATTATCTATCGAACAAGTGCTTATTTGCTTGATTTGGAGTTCGTATGAGGAATCCACGTCCGTTTGAATTTCAGGACTTCTATCTGTCCGAATGGAATGTTCCTTCTCTTCTTGATGATCTTCTCTTGAGCCTTCCTCCCGCTCCTCCCTCGCGCATCCCGTGCCCATATTAATTTAGACATGAAATTTCAGAAATCTTGTCCATAGCACAACTCATACTAAAAGGTTTATTTAGCATGATGGAATACACAATATCAGTAGGTGGTATTCTGTTGCGACCTCGGATCGTTAAAGATCCTAAGTCCCTGTGATTAACATGCTAGTCCCTGGATCAATAGCTAGCACTCACAGTCGATGAAATATCATGTAAAACACAAGTCATTATTACACGAATAATCCAGAGTATAATTATTACAACTTGCATAGCTTATAGCTAGCTCAAATAAAACAGCGGAAACTAAATAAAACTTGAGTCCATCAACGCCTCAGCTAGCTGCGTGAAGACCCGCGATCCCTACGCACCTCTCATTCTTTGGATTCTGCACATAAGACGCGCAGCCAACAAGTTGTGTCAATACTTTGAATGTATTGGCAAATTACACCAAGGAAGGAAACAAGACTAACTCTACATGCAAGGCTAAGAGTAGGCTCTGGGGTTCATTTGCGTAAAGCCAATTTTATCAATGTAGTAAGAAAGAGAGGAAAGTTTCCCTACATTGCCAACTTTGATAAGTAGTATAGGGTTGAATGGAACACGTGGATATTACTCACCAAGTGCCCGAATCAACCTAGCACTTGGATATTACGCACCAAGTTTCCAAAATCCCACCCAATGGCGATATTACTCACGCCCTGGGGTTTATAAAAACTTTAAGTTTGGAAAAGAGAGAGAGGAAGATCGTTTAGAGGCTCCATACTTCAGATGCTCAATGTTGTTCTGTTTCCGTGAACACGGCTGATCGATCAGATTGCAATACTCTGGAGAGGTTGTGCACTTTCCCCACAATCCACGATCAAGTCCTTTTACAGACAAGACCATGGCGAAGCCTTCCCTTAGTAGCCCCTCTACCAGCTGGATCCAACCGTGCCAAGAACCTCCAGATGTTGGTACCCCGATGAGGTTTCCCACTAAGTACTAAGCCAAGACAGAGCCCATATGTATTGTGGTTGCACGGGAAGCTTCTGAATTCTGAAATGTGGCAGACTTCTTTGATTCCTGGGCGGCCGTCCTCCACCAAAATCTCACTCGTTGTCCCGACAACCATTCCGCCCAGAAGAAAACTTAGTTTTATTTTGAAGGGGTTTTGGAGAAGGAAAGTTCGCTCGAGAGAGAGCTATCATACTTAGAAAATTTTGAGTCTTTCGAACCCCCCAACGGTACTTAGTGTATATATAGCATAGCAAGCAATACTTAGCAAAAACAGGGGAACTTAATAGGATGGAAAATTCCTAGGTATAAAGCTACTCATGGCATACTACAAAACCACACTTGAAAAATAATACTAAGAAAATCTACCAAAATCCTACACATGCATACTAGAGAATTTGAAGAGTAAAACATGCATAGTTGAAAACTGGGACATTAATATGAACAAGTGGTGTAACTTGCCTTGATCCGAGCAGCAATCTACACAACAAAACTCCTCAGCGCACTCCGAGCAATCTAACGAAACAAACATGGGTTCAATCACGTTTTGCACAAAACAATCCAGGAAGTCAAATATGCATGCATGCAACATGGTAAAATGCAAGAGTGGATTTTATTTCGACCAAGGGTTTTAACCAGGGGTGTTGTTGAGTTGGGGATGTCATTAGAAATGATCTCCCATAGATTTTAAGTATTTTGAGTTAAACCCTAATTAACCAGGCTTGAAACTAGATCTACAGCTCTAATCTATCTCGAAACAGATCTAAACATCCTAAGCAAGAAATGACAATTTTCTACAGAAGGTATTGTCAAAACAAAGCCAACGCAACAAGAATCAACTAAAACAGAGCTACAGATAATTTTCTAGAATTAAAATACTCCAATCTAAACTTTTAATTCTACTTCAAGCTTTCTGTGGCAAAACAGTAATATTATTGTAGATCAGTGTTCTACTCGAAAATATGAATCCAACGGTATATCATACGCAATTTTTGGACTATTATTCGAATTACTATGAATTTTACAAGATTGCAGCTATTTCTGCCTATTAAAAAAAAGGGAAAAAGGGCCAGCGACGCGGCGACACCTGGCGCCACGTGAGTGGGCCAGCGGGGCACGCGTGACGCGACGCGGGGGCGACGCGGCGTCGACGTGGCGCTGCCACACGGCGCGACGCGGTTGGCCTACGGACGTTGGCGGATCTGGGCCGTTGGATCTAGATCCAACGGTCGGCGAGGGGGGGCGGCGCTTACCGGCGGCAGCGACTGGCGGGCGGCGGAGCTCCTCCGGTGATGGTCGGCGGCGGCGGAGATGCTCCTCCGGCCCGGCGAGCTAGACGACGGGGACCGGCTCCTCGTCGCGGTCGCGTTCCCGGGGGCGGCGGCGGTCCCCCTTCTCCGAGGCGGCGGCGGACGGCGGCCGGAGGTGGCGAAGGGCGGCGGCGCTCCGGCGAGCAATCGGCGGCGGCGGAAGAAAGGGCTAGGGTTTTGGGAGGCGTGCCCGGGCTTAATATAGGGGCGAAGACTTGGGGCGGGGGCCGCGGAATCCGCCCCGGATTCACCGGCGGCGGTTGTGCTGACGCGGCGGCGGCGGCGGGAGTCCGCTCCGATCTCGTCGGGGTGACGATGGTGGTGGGGCCCACCTGTCGGCGAGCGCTGGCGCGGGCACGGGCTGCTGGGGCGGGAGCGGCTGCTGGGCTGGCGGCTGGCGGGCTGGGCCGCTGGCGGCTGCGCGTCGCCCACCCGGCCGGGCGGGCGGCAGATAGCCCCGGGCTGGCTCGGCCGGCCCAGTCAGTTTAGTATTTTTTTATTCTTTTAACAATTACTGAATTGCTATTTGTTTGATAACTTTTGCAAACGGACTCCGAATTAGATGAAATTGGTCTCTAAAATTTTGTAAAAAGAAGAGGATTAAGATAGGATTATAAAATAACCCATTTTCAACGGTTTTTGTGGTTAAAAAGGTTTTACCCCCCTTTTGTCCATAAGAGACTATGGGTTTGAGAAAAACCTGTTGCAAATTTTTCGATATGCGATGCTATGATGCAGTGATATGATGCATGCTTACTAGTAACATCTGAATCTACAAAATTTGGGATGTTACAAACCTACCCCCCTTAAGAAGAATCTCGTCCCCGAGATTCAGGTTGGTTAGCAAATAGGTGTGGGTGTTCTTTTTTCAGATGTTCTTCACGTTCCCATGTGGCCTCTTCCTCGGAATGGTGATTCCATTGAACTTTGCAGAATCTGATAGTCTTGGTACGAGTAATTCTCTCGGCTGTTTCCAGGATCCTGGTGGGTTTTTCCTCATAGGTGAGATCGTTATCCAATTGAACTTCTTCCAATGGAACTGTATCATTTAGTGGGGTTTCAGCCATTTCTGGGTGACACTTCTTTAGTTGCGACACATGGAAAACATCGTGGACTGTTAACATTTCGGGTAACTCCAGCTGATAGGCAACTTCCCCTCTGCGACCCAAGATTTTGTAGGGCCCTATGAATCGGGGTGCTAACTTACCCTTGATTCCGAATCTCTTAACTCCTCGTAGTGGTGAAACTCGGAGATACGCACGGTCTCCCACTTCATAAGTCACATCCCTGCGCTTGGAATCAGCATAACTCTTTTGTCTGGATTGGGCTATCTTTAACCTGTCTTGAATCTGTCTCACCTTTTCTTCGGCATCCTTGATCAGTTCAGGTCCAAACAGACTACGTTCTCCAACCCCACTCCATAGCAGCGGAGTCCTACACTTTCTGCCATAGAGAACTTCAAATGGAGCCATCTTGATGCTAGTTTGGTAGCTGTTATTGTATGAGAATTCCGCATATGGCAAGTTATCATCCCAACTAGACCCATAGTCTAGCGCACAGGCTCTTAACATGTCCTCCAAGATCTGATTAACTCTTTCCGTTTGTCCATCTGTTTGTGGGTGGAAGGCAGTACTAAACTCTAGTCGCGTCCCTAGAGACTCGTGTAGCTGTCGCCAAAACTTAGAGGTGAATTGGGTACCTCTATCAGAAACAATCCCCTTGGGCACTCCGTGAAGACTTACGATTTTTGACATATAAATCTTGGCAAGTTTAGCACTTGTATAGGTGTTCTATACGGGAATAAAGTGGGCCACCTTTGTGAAGTGGTCGACCACTACCCAGATGGAGTCATACCCAGAACGAGTCCGTGGTAGTCCTGTGATAAAATCCATGCCTACCTTGTCCCACTTCTAATCGGGCACAGGTAAAGGCTGCAGCAGTCCTGCTGGTTTTTGGTGTTCGGCCTTAACTCTGTTGCATACGTCACACAAGGAGATATACTCAGCAATTTCTCTCTTCATGTTGTTCCACCAGAATCTATCTTTCACATCCATGTACATCTTTGTATTACCGGGATGAATTGAGTAGGGCGAATCGTGAGCTTCCTGAAGGATTAACTTCCTGATATCAGGGTCATCGGGAACACACAGACGCTTCTCATACCAAAGTGTTTCTTGCTCATCCGTGTGAAACCCTTTTGCTTTACCCTTGCTTATATTAGCTCTTATTTCTTCCAACTCTTTGTCCCCCTTCTGGGCCTCTTTGATTTGGTCCAGAAGTGTTGGCACTATCTCCATAGTGGCTAAATATCCCTCCGGAACTATTTCCAACCTGAGGTCCTTGAATTGTTCACACAAATCTCTTGGAAGTTCTCCCACGGTAAGCCCATTTACATAGACTTTCTGACTTAAGGCGTCAGCCACAACGTTGGCCTTTCCAGGATGGTACTGCAGATCCAAGTCATAGTCCTTGTTGAGCTCAAGCCATCTCCTTTGCCTCATATTTTATTCCTTTTGAGTGAAGATATACTCGAGACTCTTGTGATCCGTGAACACATCACAATGTTTGGCCATTAGGTAGTGTCTCCATACCTTGAGCGCATGCACAACTGAGGCTAGTTCCAAATCGTGCGTGGGGTAGTTATTCTCATGGTTCTTAAGTTGCCGAGAGGTGTAAGACACTACTTGTCCTTCTTGCATCAGTACACTACGAAGTCCTTGCCAGGAAGCGTCGCAATAGACCTGGAAGTCCTTTTGGATGTCAGGGAGACGCAAAACTGGTGCCGTTACTAGACGCTTCTTTAATTCCTGGAAACTTGCTTCACATGCTTCGGTCCATTGGAACTTCTTCTCTTTCTTCAGCAACTCTGTCATGGGTTTTGCTATCTTGGAAAAGTTTTCAATGAATCTTTGGTAATACCCCGCAAGGCCCAAGAAACTCCTAATATCACCCACATTTTAGGAGACTCCCATTCTGTCACGAAAGCTACCTTACTTGGGTCTACGGCAACACCTTTAGCTGATACAATATGACCAAGGAATCCCACTTCTTTCAACCAGAACTCACATTTGCTAAATTTAGCATACAACTTGTGTTCCCTCAACTTTTCCATGATTAGGCACAGGTGTCTCTCATGTTCCTTCTCGTCCTTGGAGTATATGAGTATGTCATCAATGAATACCACAATAAACTTATCCAAGTACTCCATGAACACCTTGTTCATCATGGTCATGAAGTATGCTGGGGCATTGGTTAAGCCAAACGACATCACGGTGTACTCATACAATCCGTATCTTGTGGTGAAGGCTGTCTTGGGTACATCCTGTTCCCGGATCTTTAGCTGGAAATATCCTGACCGGAGATCAATCTTAGAGAACACACTAGCTCCCTTTAATTGGTCAAATAGGTCATTAATATTGGGTAGAGGGTACTTGTTCTTGATTGTTACTTCGTTCAATGACCGGTAGTCCACGACTAGTCTCTTGGTTTTATCCTTCTTCTCCACGAATGAGACAGGTGCTCCCCAAGATGACGCACTTGGTTGAATGAAGCCTTTGTCCAATTGCTCTCTAAGCTGTTTCTTAAGTTCCTTCAACTCATCCACATCCATCTTGTACGGTCTCTTGGCTATTGGTCCAGTACCTGGCATCAAGTCAATGAGAAACTCGATGTCACGGTCGGGCGGCATCCCTGGCAATTCTTCCGGAAACACATCTGGATACCCCTTCACAATTGGCACATCCTCCAAACTAACCCCCTTAAGAGAGTTCACCAAACTTCCTTTGAGCGCGAAAGCTGACTTAAAGCGGATCCTCTTCTTTTCCGGAGTCGTGAGTGCGATAGTCCTTTTGGCACAATCTATGACTCCCTCATACTCGGTCATCCAATTCATGCCCAAAATTATGTCTAGGCCTTGGGATTCCAGAACGACTAGGCTGGTGGGTAAGGTGTGCGTCCCAATTCTTAGTTCTAACCCACGGCATCCAGAGTTTGCCACTATTTCTCCTCCAGGAGAACTTACCCTTAGGGGAGTACTAATAGTCTCCGTAGGTATCTTGCCTCTATCCACAAATACCCTTGATATGAATGAATGCGATGCACCAGTGTCAAAAAGAACAACTGCAGGTGTGGAGTTAAGCTTGAACTTACCGATCATGGAATCAGGTGCCTCACGAGCATCCTCCACGGAGACATGATTCACCGTGGCTTTGACGAACGGGTTCGGCTTCTTTCCATTACCATTGCTATGGTTGTGTCCGTTGCCGTTTCCATTGCCGTTCCCATTCTTCGCCTTTTCGAGGCAAGTAGTTGCATAGTGCCCTATCTTGTTACACTTGAAGCATGCCACTTCACTTAGATCCTTCCCATTGCCATTTCCGTTGCGGTGCTTATGGCCATTGTGGTTGTGGCCATTATGGTTGTGGGGTGGGGGTGACGAAGTGCATTGCTTCTGATATGGGGCAGAGTTGTGCTTGTGTGAGGTGGACTTTCTCTTCCGGTTCTCTATACTCCTTTGCTTTGCTTCAACTACAACCGCCCTGTCCAGAAGTTCCTGATAGCTATCAAACTTCAGAGCCACAAGCTGAATAGATATTTCATCATTAAGTCCCCTCAAGAACTCCTCCTGCCTCTTGGCATCAGTGGATACATCATCAGGTGCCTAACGTGCCAGCTTGTTGAAAAGGTCTCCATACTCGGAGACAGAGTGGTGCAGTTGTTTCAAGTCGCGGAACTCACGTCTCTTAAGTGACATGACTCCCGCGGCTACGTGATGAGTATGAAAGGCTGCTTCGAACTGGTTCCAGGTGATAGCTTCAATATCAGGGTGGGTGACCTGGTAGTTATCCCACCATTCGGCAGCTGGTCCTTCAAGTTGGTGCGCGGCCAAGCGCACCCTATCAGCTCCAACAACTTGGACGGTGTCTAACTTCTTGTTGATGGTGCGGAGCCAGTCGTCTGCCACAATTGGCTCAGCACTACTTGAGAAGGTTGGAGTGTTCAACCTCAGAAATCGAGTCAAGCGATCCTGTTGGGGCGGTGGAGGTGGCGGAGGCGGCGGGTTGTTGTTGTTGTTTTGCATGTTTTGAGTAAGGAGTTGGATCAGCTGATTCTGAGTGTTCAGAAGTTCTGCTATCTCTGGGGGCATGTTGTTATTGTTGTTTCCACGTCTCGCCATCTGGAGGGTTTGAGAGGCAAGTTAAGAAAAGATAGAAAGTCTAAGGAATAAACTCCTACCCTTATGCAAACAAAAATCACACGAGAAAAGCAAGGCACACATAGCACAAAAATCCACACACTCAACCAAGTTTAACCAACCAATATAAGCCTTTTGGTACTCATTACAATCGCGAATAACGTTTTACTATAGAACTAAGGGTGGTCCAACTACTCTACTAATCATCCACTTCCTCATCCTCAATGATGAAGCCTTCCTTTTCCAGTATTGACTTGTATAGCTCCATGTCCCTTGTCGTGGCTTCAAGCTTCTCTTGAAGTTCCTTCATCTCCTGTGGCTCCGGTGTCGCAGCTTCGAGCGTTCCTTGAAGTTCCTTTGCCTCTTGCAGTTCCTAGGTAGCAGCTTCCAGCTTCGCTTGGAGTTCCCTCTTATCCTTGTGTAGCATCTTGATCAAACTTGACCCCATAGTCACGGGCGTGATCTTCTCCTCCAAGCTCCTCTTAGCCGCTCCCAGGTCCTTTATCATGATGGCAAGGTTCTTGAACTCCAGATCGTTCTTTGCGAGCACTAGACTTTGCTCCCTAATCCTCTTGTTCTTATCTTGCACCCTCTTCTCTTGATTAGAGAACCTCTTGTCTTGGGCGGTGAGTTCCCCTCCTAGGGACTTGATCTTCTCTTCCAGCTCTTCGATCTTCTCGTCCTTCTCCTTCACTAGGGCACAAAGCTCGTCATTCCTCACGATCTCAAGGCAGCTCCCCTTCTGAAGGTCATTGATGTGGAACTCCAAGTCTTGATATTGGATTCTTCGACGCTTGCATGTCTTCCTTTCCTCCGAGGTTAACTCGATTGGGACTCCCTTCTCATCACGTCTTCCAAAGAGTTTGATGTAGTTGCCTTCAACCTCTTCATGGTGGCGTCCGCAAAGGCGTCCAATGAGCTCCTGCAAGCAAATGCTAAGTCCTTTCTCCTTGGAGTCGCTGGTGACGTTGAGTACAATGGCCTCTGTCTTGGGTTCTATCCGACTGTGCCCAGGTTGGATGACTTCAATTGCCCAGCATCCTTCCTTGTGCATCTTCCTCAGCTCGCCTCCCTTGATTGATGGCATGGGTAACTGCAGTGTCTTGATGATGTCCAGAAGGCACTCCCCGAAGCGCAGGCACTTGATGTCTTCGGCGGTGTCGTAGTAGAAGGCCGTCATCTTTAGGTTGAGAGAGAAAATTAGACACAAGGTGATAGAGAAGAGAAATACTAGGAGAGTACAAATAACTTGGAAGAATATAGAAAGCATAACACACATGGTAAGGGTGGTTTCCAATCCTAGGGGTCACGTCCTACAGGCAACTTTGTGCTCTGATACCATCTGTTGCAACCTCGGATCGTTAAAGATCCTAAGTCCCTGTGATTAACATGCTAGTCCCTGGATCAATAGCTAGCACTCACAGTCCATGAAATATCATGTAAAACACAAGTCATTATTACACGAATAATCTAGAGTATAATTATTACAACTTGCATAGCTTATAGCTAGCTCAAATAAAACAGTGGAAACTAAATAAAACTTGAGTCCATCAACGCCTCAGGCTAGCTGCGTGAAGACCCGCGATCCCTACGCACCTCTCAATCTTCGGATTCTGCACATAAGACGTGCAGCCAACAAGTTGGGTCAATACTTTGAATGTATTGGCAAATTACACCAAGGAAGGAAACAAGACTAACTCTACATGCAAGGCTAAGAGTAGGCTCTGGGGTTCATTTGCGTAAAGCCAATTTTATCAATGTAGTAAGAAAGAGAGGAAAGTTTCCCTACTTTGTAAACTTTGATAAGTAGCATAGGGTTGAATGGAACACGTGGATATTACTCACCAAGTGCCCGAATCAACCTAGCACTTGGATATTACGCACCAAGTTCCCAAAATCCCACCCAATGGCGATATTACTCACGCCCTGGGGTTTATAAAAACTTTAAGTTTGGGAAAGAGAGAGAGGAAGATCTTTCAGAGGCTCCATACTTCAGATGCTCAATGTTGTTCTGTTTCCGTGAACACGGCTGATCGATCAGATTGCAATACTCTCGAGAGGTTGTGCACTTTCCCCACAATCCACGATCAAGTCCTTTTACAAACAAGACCATGGCGAAGCCTTCCCTTAGTAGCTCCTCTACCAGCTCGATCCAACCGTGCCAAGAACCTCCAGATGTTGGTACCCCG
The DNA here is from genome assembly GCA_910589775.1 of Avena eriantha. Taxonomy (NCBI): domain Eukaryota; kingdom Viridiplantae; phylum Streptophyta; class Magnoliopsida; order Poales; family Poaceae; genus Avena; species Avena eriantha. Next base: position 353,861,616 of record OU342744.1, read on the forward strand.
GTGAGGTATCCCACTAAGTACTAAGCCAAGACAGAGCCCATATGTATTGTGGTTGCACGGGAAGCTTCTGAATTCTGAAACGTGGCAGACTTCTTTGATTCCTAGGCGGCCATCCTCCACCAAAATCTCACTCGTTGTCCCGACAACCATTCCGCCCTGAAGAAAACTTAGTTTTATTTTGAAGGGGTTTTGGAGAAGGAAAGTTCGCTCGAGAGAGAGCTATCATACTTAGAAAATTCTGAGTCTTTCGAACCCCCCAACGGTACTTAGTGTATATATAGCATAGCAAGCAATACTTAGCAAAAACAGGGGAACTTAATAGGATGGAAAATTCCTAGGTATAAAGCTACTCATGGCATACTACAAAACCGCACTTGAAAAATAATACTAAGAAAATCTACCAAAATCCTACACATGCATACTAGAGAATTTGAAGAGTAAAACATGCATAGTCGAAAACTCGGACATTAATATGAACAAGTGGTGTAACTTGCCTTGATCCGAGCAGCAATCTACACAACAAAACTCCTCAGCGTACTCCGAGCAATCTAACGAAACAAACATGGGTTCAATCACGTTTTGCACAAAACAATCCAGGAAGTCAAATATGCATGCATGCAACATGGTAAAATGCAAGAGTGGATTTGATTTCGACCAAGGGTTTTAACCAGGGGTGTTGTTGAGTTGGGGATGTCATTAGAAATGATCTCCCACAGATTTTAAGTATTTTGAGTTAAACCCTAATTAACCAGGCTTGAAACTAGATCTACAGCTCTAATCTATCTCGAAACATATCTAAACACCCTAAGCAAGAAATGACAATTTTCTACAGAAGGTATTGTCAAAACAAAGCCAACGCAACAAGAATCAACTAAAACGGAGCTACGGATAATTTTGTAGAATTAAAATACTCCAATCTAAACTTTTAATTCTACTTCAAGATATCTGTGGCAAAACAGTAATATTATTGTATATCTGTGTTTACTCGAAAATATGAATCCAACGGTATATCATACGCAATTTTTGGACTATTATTCGAATTACTATAAATTTTACAAGATTGCAGCTATTTCTGCCTATTAAAAAAAAGGGAAAAAGGGCCAGCGACACGTGGCGCCACGTGAGTGGGCCAGCGGGGCACGCGTGACGCGACGCGGGGGCGACGTGGCGTCGACGTGGCGCTGCCATGCGGCGCGACGCGGTTGGCCCGCGGACGTTGGCGGATGTGGGCCGTTGGATCTAGATCCAACGGTCGGCGAGGGGGGGCGGCGCTTACCGGCGGCGGCGAATGGCAGGCGGCGGAGCTCCTCCGGCGATGGTCGGCGGTGGCGGAGATGCTCCTCCGGCCCGGCGAGCTAGACGACGGGGACCGGCTCCTCATCGCGGTCGCGTTCCCGGGGGCGGCGGCGGTCCCCCTTCTCCGAGGCGGCGGCGGACGGCGGCCGGAGGCGGCGAAGGGCGGCGGCGCTCCGGCGAGCAATCGGCGGTGGCTCGGTGGCGGTGGTGGCGGAAGAAAGGGCTAGGGTTTTGGGAGGCGTGCCCGGGCTTAATATAGGGGCGAAGACTTGGGGCGGGGGCCGCGGAATCCGCCCCGGATTCGCCGGCGGCGGTTGTGCTGACGCGGCGGCAGCGGCGGGAGTCCGCTTCGATCTCGTCGGGGTGACGATGGTGGTGGGGCCCACCTGTCGGCGAGCGCTGGCGCGGGCGCGGGCTGCTGGCGGGCTGCTGGGGCGGGAGCGGCTGCTGGGCTGGCGGCTGGCGGGCTAGGCCGCTGGCGGCTGCGCGTCGCCCACCCGGCCGGGCGGGCGGCAGATAGCCCCAGGCTGGCTCGGCCGGCCCAGTCAGTTTAGTTTTTTTATTCTTTTAACAATTACTGAATTGCTATTTGTTTGATAACTTTTGCAAACGGACTCCGAATTAGATGAAATTGGTCTCTAAAATTTTGTAAAAAGAAGAGGATTAAGATAGGATTATAAAATAACCCATTTGCAAAGGTTTTGGTGGTTAAAAAGGCTTTACCCCCCTTTTGTCCATAAGAGACTATGGGGTTTGAGAAAAACCTGCTGCAAATTTTTCGATATGCGATGCTATGATGCAGTGATATGATGCATGCTTACTAGTAACATCTGAATCTAAAAAATTTGGGATGTTACATATTCTAGCAAGTATTTCTTTATGTGTAATCAGTACCACATGATCAAAATTAAAATTGGGTAAACTATCACATGGTGTTGAAACATTAGTGCAAGGCAAATCACAAGGAGGCATCAACAAAGGAATAGACTCACAATATGTTGTGCTTGTTGACTATAGCTCCAAATCAATACCAATGTCACCAAGAATCTCCTGAGTTGTAGTAGGGACTAAAACATCCTCCGCAAGTGACAATGCACAGTCCGATGATGCAGGTTGTAAAATAGATTGCTCCCTTTCTTCAAAAGGAACCTGCATATCACAAGAAACAATACCAGGAGTAGAGATGATTACATTAGTAGGTTTGGCCAATGGCGGAGGGTGGCTATCAGCAGCTACAGGTGGCGCCATAGGAGGCGGTGTAGATCTAGCGGCAAAATGGCTGGTTGATTGAAAACATGCACATGACTTAGCCTCCTCAGCTAGGTGTGACTTGGCCTCTCTAGCATGGTGCAACAGTTCGTTCATAGTCTCGTACTTGTGATGAAGCTTCAAATTGTTGCGAAAACGCTGCATAGTCATCTCAACGGGTTCACGAACTCTAGCACGTTGCCTAAGCATCTCCATCTCCATGTAGTACTCATCAACTGACATGGTTCCTTGCCTCAACTGTGTGTACCTTGGCTGAATCGCCGTTGTAATGGCCTCAATCAAACGCTGCAAGGTGGCCATATTTACATTGAGTGCTGTCACTTGAGTTTGAAGATTAGTTACTGCGCCAATATTCTGATCCACTGCATCTTGCAAGTCCTTGATATTCCCATCAACAGACTCACGCCAATTAAAAAGCTGCTCAAGCTGCTTTTTCTGTGACACAACTTCATCATCACTCAGAGACATGATTAGTAGGTTAGTGCAAAAATCAAAATCAATATGGTGGAAACTCTCACAACTCACTCACAACTGATAAGAAAGGAGATCTTATCATTCCAAAGTAAATAGAAATGCTCTACCAAACGAAATCAAAGACTGATGGACTAATGTGATGAAGTGAATATGAAAGGTATAGAGAACGATCACATGACACACAAGTTAATTATAGTGGAGCTGTAGGTATGATATTCTAACTACACCGCAAACAAGTCCTAGTGCTGATAGTATGACAAAGACCCACGGAAACACACACGGTGGAGATAAATGGGGCAATTGTAACTATGAAAAAAAGCTCAAAAATTGAGGTATGTCAGAGGAACGCTTGTGTTGCAAAGCACAAGGAGAGACGCTAGCAATGTCTCAACGAAACGGGCACAAGATTGCTAAACTGAGCAGCCCGCAGAGCACTAAGCACGCTAGTCTCGTAGGATAGCTTTAGACACAAAGAAAGGCTTACTAAGGCTCACAAGGATAGGTACGCTATGTGGACTAAGTAAAAAAATAAACAAAAAAAGAAAAAAAATTGACATGAGAATTGGTCTCTGCCACGACATAAAAAAGGCTCAAAATCCTGCCGCGGCAGGAAAAAAAATTCTCGTTGGAGGGCAGACTTGTCTGTGGTCCAACGTGAGGCAGCGATCAGAATTTTTTTTGCTTCCTAGGGCTCACGTACTAGCACAGAACAATTCTGTGGTAGCACGAGAGGCACGCAGATATATATATTTTTTGCTGTCACGTGAGGAAACTGATCCGGATTCTTTTTTTCTTGCTTTCCTTCTCCCTCACGTTCACGCACGTACACGAACAGATTCTGTGTTTTTTCTTTCAAATGGATCTACAACCCAGACTAAAAGAAAATAGATCTAATAGATCTAAGACTCAAGAACACGACGAACAGTCTAGAAATAGTCCAGGGACTCTGACAACAGATTAAAAACAGACGAAAACTAGACAAAAACTACGACTCAGATTTAGAAGAAAGGCTACACAAAAGGATTACGATCAGAAACTAGAACTCACGAACAGTATTATCTAGGCTATGACAATGAACTATGAACCCTAATATTTTTGTGTGGATTTTTCTGTATAGGACAAAAACAACTAATCTATGGATGGAATTGTGGATGCTTCCCGAGGCAACACTGGAAATCTGATACCAAGATGATATGGGGTGGCCCGATCTTCTTAGTAATCGGATGACGGTAATGATGGTAGATGATAGATAACTAGCCTGTAGCTATGAACTCTCCCGCTTAATACCTAATGCCAATGCAACAGCTCCCGAACCTTGTAGGATATTCACAACACCACGCTCTTGCGCAAGTAGCCGTCAACCATGAACGGTAGTTTGCAATCTACTAATTCTCGATGGAACAACAGATCACAATCAATTATAGTTGGTAAAATCGATCACAGGGTAATTCTAGAGGTTCTATGAAAGAAACAACTCCAAAATAGTTTTAACGTGGTCTCCACCCTAACTTGTGATGGCTACGGAGCTTTATATGAGGGCTGGGGCGTCCTCCCCTCTTAACGGGCCTAAAAATAGCTATATCTTGGCCCAAACTGACTCGGTTTGACTCAAACTGATACATACCGACCGATATATGGGTTCGGCCTTATTGGCATGCAGTCCAAATGTCGTGGAACACCTCAAACATGTAATTCTTGGTGCGCCATCTCTCTCTCTCTTGCTCATATGTGATTTCCTCATTGCCTCCTAGTGCGCATGCCTCCCGTTCCTCCCTCGCGCACTTGTTGATATTGGAAATCAGCGCTTATCCTTCTTGCTGCAGCTGTCCTCCTCGTCGCGCAAGCTTGTGTTATCAATAAACCTGATCATACAAAGATGCATAGACTTAGGTAGTATAAAGTTCTCATTAAATAAAACATCAGGTTCAATTAGGAATGAATTCACCTGATAGTCATTATTGATTTGACTCAATATTTCCTTCCGGTTCAGGCAGTCAGAATCATCATAATCAAGTGCACAATTCTAAGGCAAACACAAAATGACATGCTCTCATAGGATAGATACACACAAAGGAAGAAGGGTTAACAAGGTGGAGCAAGTTATACCTTTGGTATTGTTTGCGACTTGCTACCGGTGTTGGGGATGATGTTCGGGCGTCGCGGAGTCGAGGAGCACAGGATGTTATGATGTTGCGGAAGCTTGATGTTAGTCAGGGCGACACGAACGCAAAACACAAACAACTCAAGAAGAAAATGGTTAAAATTTGGGGCTGTCAGAATTTTCAGCGGAGAAACCGGCGGCACCGGGGTGTGGATTCCGGCGTGCCAGAAATCTCACCAGAAATTTCAGCGCACAAACCGGTTTTCGGGATTGCTCGCCAAAATTAGCTCGTGACGAACTCAAAAAGTCAAAACTAGGAATATTTTCGCAAATCTGTTGGGATTGGGCTGGGAAAAGGTTCAAGGAAGGTAGATCGACACCGAAAGCAACAAATCTATGGACCCAAACCACAAAAAACTCACCAAATCGAGAGATCGATCCAAAAGAAATTTGGGGCAATATTTTTGGTATTTTCGAATTTATGGTGGAAATCAAAGGGCGAAGTCAAATCTGTGGCAACCAAAAGTTGCTGATACCAATTGTGATGCAGCCCGTCCTGCGGACACTACTACATCCACAACGCCAAGTCCCCAGGATCGTCCCCAAGTCAACGAGGAAGATGGACTAGGAGCAGCCAACTCTAGAACGAGAGTCTCCGCCGTCATCGCCCCGGAGAGTCCGCCCGGAACCAGCCGGAGTGTCCGGCGCGACTCGGCCGGAGAGTCCGGCCTGCCCCGGCCCCAACCTGGCGTGGACATTCAGAAGGCCAGTTTGGACACTACCCGGACACTACCCGGAGTCTCCGGCTACCCCGGACTGTCCGGTCCCTCCGACCCGGACTGTCCAGCCCAACTGATGGGCCTACGAGCCAACAGCTAGGCACTTGGCCCATGTACCCCTCTATTTCATACCAAACCCTATTTTTATGCCCAAACTACCCCTGAACTTATGGCTGGCCTATAAATAGAGCCCCCACCCCTCATTGTATCCCGGAGGCATAGATGATAGACTAAAGAAAACCCCCCTTTGTGGAATCTCTAGTTTTGCCTCATCCCCTTCTACCAAAGGGGATCGACTATCGTCACCACCTCGTTGGAGTTTGCATCGCGCCTCCCTCGTTGTACAAGGCCTTGGCATCGGTGTCCCTTTGCCAAGACGTCAAGACCCTCTCCAAGGTCTTCTTCCCTCTCCGCTTGGGATTGACGGGAGCATGTTGACCGATCTTTCCTTGCGAGGATTCTATCGGACCGATGGCCACCGGTGAGAGCAATCGGCCTTGTATCGTGTGTGTTTTGCGTGTGTTCATCGTGTTCTTCGCGAGGTGTGCGTCCACTTCCGCTACCTTCTCCCTTTCCCCTCGCTTTCCCATCGATTTGACCACGAGATCCGTGAAGATCGGGCCACCCTAGAGGTTTGCCCTCATCATCTGGTATCAGCAGCTTTTGGTTGCCACAGATTCCTTATCGATTTGGTCTTTTTCCCCATAAATTCGAAAATTCCACCAAAAATAGCCCCAATTTGTGTTTTTGACCGGTCTGTGATTTGAGTGTGTTTTGGTAGGTTTTGATCCGTGGATTACTTGCTAAACTTGTTGATCTACCTTCCCCTGCGTTCCCATGGCTTAATTCCTTGTTTTCCCCCATCAATTTGTGGTTTTGGTTCGAGTTTTTCCGCCAAAACAAGTCCCGTTCGTGCTCTGGAACTTCTGGATCGACCGGACCGGACTGTCCGGCCAAAACAGACCGGAGTATCCGCCCCACCGGAGTATCCGGCATAAATTGACCTGAATCTCCGCCCCGGCCGGACTGTCTGGCCTACACGCACCGGACTGTCCGCCCCCCTGCTAACAGAAAAATCTGCTTCACGGTTTTGAGCATAACTTTTGCATACGAACTCAGATTTTGGTGTTCTTTAGCTCGTTTTGAAGAGGAGAAAGAGCTCTACATCATCATCTTCGTGGTTCATGCTATCTAATCCATCCAAATTCCGTGGGCAAGGCGGAATCCACCAATAAAGGGTGAAGAGCGGCGACGAAAGGTATAAAAATTCCGCGACTTCTCCCCACTTGCATCCCTTTGTGAGCTACACTATCTTTGCATTCAACAAACACCTATTGAGACTAGTTCCTCCTATGATTGCTTGGGATATGCACATTTGATACATTGTAGAATTCTGAGCAAAAGTTGTGAGCGCGCTATCTCATATAGTTATCTTGTATAGTTGTTGGCACAAGGAAGAGGCAAGTGAAAAAGAAAAGAAAAAGTGAAAAAAATAGAAAAAGAAAAAGAAGAAAAAGAAAAAGAAAAAGAAAAAGAAAGAAACAAGTGCCTCATAGAACAGGAAGCGCAAGCTCGATGAACATCGTATAGGTGGTACTTATTGTGCATATCTTGTAGCCCACCAATTTATTGCAATCGAACTAGCGTCTCTCCTTGCACTTGTGCGGCACGAGCTTATAGTCTTTGCTAGGTAATCATTTGGTTCTTAGCTCACTTTCTCCGTCGCGCAAGTCCCATTTATCCCACCGTGTGTGTTTCCTTGTACATATTTCCTCTTGTGGATTGACTTTTTTTGCTTTGTGATCATTGTGGTTCTTTACTTGCCATTACAATATCTTGATTTCGGATTGTTCTTGGACACGCCACATTTCCATACCTATCCACCATAAGCTTTGTGTGTGTGTGTTTTTTAGTGGTTAGTTGGTTTTGGTGTTCCGCGTGAACTTCACTTTGCTTGGTTTTGATTGCTCTCAAGTGTTGCCACTTGCACGATACTATCTTCCAAGGTAAAGTAAGGTTTGACGTTGCATTCCTAACCCCCTACCACTTCCATATACACCACTTGGTCTTGTGAAACATGTCTAGGGACTCCGGAACCGAGGATAATTTCTATGAAGAATCCACGATGAGCCACCATGCATATGCCTCCACAAGCATGGATGACATGATGGAGCACTACACCGACAATGGCTCCACATGCTTGGGTGATATGGAGTTCTACAACAACAATAACTCCCCAAGCATGGAGGACTTCAAGAACGACAACGACAAGCTCCTCAAGTCGCATCGACCAAGAGGGAGCCTCCACCACGAGAGCGCCAAGGTCCACCATCACATGGACAAGTTCGAAAGCTCCCTCAACAACTTCAAGAGCGACATGGACAACAACTTCGCCAAAACAATGAACATGATGGCCAAGACTAATGATGCTTTACGCTCATTACAACGCCTCACCAAGAAGAGTGCCATGGACAAGGAGCATCGTCGCGAGTGTCATGTGGATGACCAAGTGCACCATCTACATCAACCTTTGGCAAGGCACGCCAATGACCTCGGTCGACACCATCATAAGGCACCTTCAACTACTCGTGCCACCACCAAAAGGGCACCAAGAGCAAGCTCTCCTCCACGCCATCAAGCTTCACGCCACGAGTCTACACTTCAAGATGGAGGAAGCCAAGGCCATGTATGTGATGAAGTCGATCCGAGCACCGCTCTTGACAATAACATGAGCCTACTTCCACCACTACCACAAGACGCCGATGACAAGATCAAGATTGGTGAGCATGGGAGTTTCCCTTCACCAAAGGAGGCGCATGGAGTTGAGAGAACCGAACCTACCCCCATATGCTTGAGTGATGATGTGGTACCAATCCCATGTGAGTTTGAGATCCACTTAGCCCACTTGAGTGAAAACAAGAGTGAGATGAGTGACTCCACCATACATGAGATTGAGTGCTTCCACTTGGAGGGCATGAGTCATACACCTAGTGAGTTGAGAGTGGTAGTTGATAGGTCATATGAGACCACTTTGATTTCTAACGACTTACCCTCTACCTCTAGTGTGTTATCCCAAGATGTGCTTGGTTCCACGGATAAAGAAGCACCAAGCTTAGAGATGATGATGCCTCCGACCGAGAAGATGTACATGGTGGATGAAGATGATGCCATCCCCATACATGATGAAGAAGTCGCCCACATGGAGGCCAACACTACCACAACACCCACTTCATATGAGAGGTATGAACAAGGTAAAAATAAGGGTGTTGATGATGCCATGATCCCACTAGTGGACATGATGACTTGTGATGATTGGCATGCTATGGATGATGTTTGTGATATCACATATGCTTCATTGATATTTCCATGTAATACTTTGCCTTTGCATATTGTTGAGCATGTGAAATTATTTGATTGTGATGATGTTGCCATAGGCATGCCATGCTCTAAATGCTACATTGATGATATCATTGCTTGCACTTTGTTGAACAATTGCTCTTTCCAATGTTTTGCTTGCAATGATGTTACCAATAGTACCCCTCGAACCATGCTTTGTCATGAATGTTTTACAATTTCTCCTGTTGCTTGCAATAAGTTGAATATTTGCTCTTTCACTTGTTTTGCTTGCAAGAATAATTCTCATATGTATTCTATTGAGATGGCCCCCATAGCTTTCTCAAATTTTGGAGCTTTTGGTAAATGCCATGATAAGCATGTCCACCACTTGCATACTCACCATGCATCTATTTCATACTTGATTGACACTCATGGAGATGTGCACAAGAAGAGATATGTCATGATGGATGATGTATTTCTCTACCATGCACACACGTTCTACCTCGGTTGAGCACGAGTTGACAAAAAGAGCTCTAGAGAGCATCCCCCAAGTGAGTTCAAGATCGAACCTAGCTCTGATACCTTTTGCATGCTTTGCATCTTTCATGTTGAACAATTGCTCTTTCCTATGGTTTGCTTGCAATCATGTTAATGGTATTCTTTCACCTTGTGACAATCATGTTTCGTCGCTATTGGATATTGATGCTTTGTGTGTTGCCACAAAAAATTTGAACAATTTCTCTTTCCGATGTTTTGTGTGCAACCATAATGCCATTTTGCGCATGTATTGTCATGAGAGCTTCCAAGTCTCTCGTATTGTTGTTGCAACAAACATAAGGACCACTTGCTCTTTCATATGGTTTGTTTGCAAACATGTTGTTTTTGCTTCCGCTTGCGATACTCATACCCCCATGATTTTCGCTTTTGATGATATGTGAATGGCATCCAACATATTGAACAATTGTTCTTTCCAATGGTTGGTTTGCACACATAATGATGTTGCTTTGGATATTCTTCCTCATGTGTTTTTGCCGAATTCTCCTAGCTTTGCATCAAAGATGTTGATCAAGATTTAGTCACTTGCTTTGAGTGCCACACTAAAATGTTATATGGAGTTTTTGAGTTCCCACATTTGGATGATGTTCAATTAACTTCCATGCACTTTGACCTTGCATACGCATTTCGTTTGCGATACTTGAGTTGTGCTAATAGTGTTGTGAACAAGAATGGACATGCCACAAATGACATGCTCCTCTATCACACACAAACATATGTTGCTTGGTCTTTGTTGTGTGAAGGTACAATTGCTTACGCGTCAACCTCTATGGACAAAGAGTTGACAAGACGAATCGAAGAGAGTTACCTAGGGCTACCCTTCAATGAGCTATCTCTACATTATAAGGTGACTTCCTTCTACTTGAAGACTCATGCTATAATCTTCATGAATTGGCTACTCTTTGAGTGTTGCTTCGCTTTTGTTGTGAGCTTTGTAGGCTTCATGGAAGGTGAAGGAACATTGAAGAGTTGCCACATCAAGCTTCTCAAGGACGACTATATGGTGAACCCCAGGATCAAGAAGTTCTCTCGACATCATCCTCTTAGGATGAGCATGAAGAGTCAAGGATTACTCTTTTTGAAGGGGGGAGCCGATGCAGCCCGTCCTGCGGACGCTACTACATCCACAACGTCAAGTCCCCAAGATCGTCCCAAAGTCAACCAAGAAGATGGACCAGGAGCAGCCAGCTCTAGAACGAGAGTCTCCATCGTCATCGCCCCGGAGAGTCCGCCCGGAACCAGCCGGAGTGTCCGGCGCAGCCGGAGTGTCCGGCCTGCCCCGGCCCCAACCTGGAGTGGACATTCAGAAGGCCAGTGCGGACAGTACCCGGACACTACCCGGAGTGTCCGGCTACCCCGGACTGTCCGGTCCCTCCGACCTGGACTGTCCGGCCCAAGTGATGGGCCTGCGAGCCAACAGTTGGGCCCTTGGCCCATGGAGCCCTCTATTTGGCACCAAACCCTAGTTTTATGCCCAAACTACCCCTGAACTTGTGGCTGGCCTATAAATAGAGCCCCCACCCCTCATTGTATCCCGGAGGCATAGATGATAGACTAAAGAAAACCCCCTATGTGGAATCTCTAGTTTTTCCTCATCCCCTTCTACCAAAGGGGATTGACTATCGTCACCACCTCGTTGGAGTTTGCATCGCGCCTTCCTTGTTGTACAAGGCCTTGGCATCGGTGTCCCTTTGCCAAGACTTCAAGACCCTCTCCAAGGTGTTCTTCCCTCTCCGCTTGGGATTGACGGGAGCACGTTGACCGATCTTTCCTTGCGAGGATTTTATCGGACCGGTGGCCACTGGTGAGAGCAATCGGCCTTGTATCGTGTGTGTTTTGCATGTGTTCATCGTGTTATTCGCGAGGTGTGCGTCCGCTTCCGCTATCTTCTCCCTTGCCCCTCGCTTTCCCATCGATTTGACCACGACATCCGTGAAGATCGGGCCACCCTAGAGGTTTGCCCTCATCAAATTGTTATGGGTCTCCTTGTGGATTTACACTTGGATTGGCCCGATCTTCACGGATTTGAAGCGGGAAGTGAGGGGACACGCGATGAACACGATGAACACAACTCTAATGCAAGGTAAATATACAAACACACGGCAAATCACACCCGATTCGATTTGCTCCCGTTGGTTCAAATAACCAATCCAATTGAATCCTCGGTGAGAGACCTTGCGGTAGAATCACCAATGGAGAGATCGGCAAGTGGGTGATAGAATCCAAATCAAGGAGATAGTAGCAACCGAGTAGAATAACGAAGTGGAGAGACCAAGCACTACTAGAATCCTTGATAGGGAGATACCAAATTCTTGAGGAGGGTCTTGGCGACTTGGAGAAGGGCACCAACTCCAAGGCCTTGTACAACTCATAGATCTACTATTGAGAGGGGGTTCCCATCTAGGGTTAAGCACATGCCTTAATTCATCATCATCTCTGCCCAGATCTAAGCCACAAGGGGGTATTTATAGTACTAGGGGCGAAGTGGTAGGTAGGAGGGAATATTTCGGGCATCAAACCCTTCATAGTACACAGACTGATATTTCGGCGATAAGTCCGGTCGCGCCAGACACAGAGCCAGAATTTCTGGCGGGCACCGGTTTGTTTCAGCAGGCGTTGGACTGCATCTCTGTCTGGCATTTTGGCGCTCGCCGGTTTGCTTCGGTGCTGACCAGAAATTCTGGCGTGGACTTCGGTCGACCGGTCCTGGCGACGGAAGTTCTGGCGGTGATGGGCCTAGCGTCGGAATCCTTCTTCCGTCGTCTTTTCCATGCTTCTTGCTTGGGGGTCTTGGCTCTGGGTCCATCCTTGTTGTCTCCTCTTGGCATCATGGTCATGGGCCTAGTCAAATCATACGCATTTGCCTCAAGTAGGGTTCCATTCGCATAATATCCAAGGAAAGGCGAGGAATGGAAGGAATTCACCTCTGGAGTGATGGTTAGCGTGGCATGATGTGGACCAATGGTCAATACCAAGTGTTGGGTTACATCAAGGTTGCAACAAAGGAATAGACTCACAATATGTTGTGCTTGTTGGGTGTAGCTCCAAATTAGTACCTATATCAATAGTTTTCTCCTCACATGTAGTAGGCACTAGGACATCCTCTGCAAGTGACAATGCACAGTCCAGCGATGCATGTTGTAAAATAAATGGCTCCCTTTCTTCAAAAGCAACCTGCATAGCACAAGAAACAATACCAGGAGTAGAGATGATTACATTAGTAGAAATATCCTCACATGTATTATCATCTACTACACTGATGTTTTATCTTTCTCTCATACTCTCAAAATGGATTCTCTCAACCTCACGTTTAGTGGAATCACACAGCTCACTTTTTATAACACTCTCACTCAGTTTGGCTATGTGGCTCTCATTCTCAAATTGGTTATGATGCACACCATGTTCAAGACGACAAATAATAGAAATGTCACCATTCATCATGACCTTGTACTTAGCAGACAAACTGAACTCTTTTTTTCCTATCCTTGTGAACAAGATGATACTCATGAAATTTGTCGGCTGAAACCCTAAGCAAAGCACGCCTCTTCATGTTCCATTTGAAAGAAATCCTTCCAACATCATGACAAGTTGGAGCTTGAAACCTTCTGTGCCAAGGTTCTCCCAATAGTATGTGACAAGAATCAAGTGGTACAGGAGATACATCATAGCGCACAATCTTAGTATGCTCTTTAAAAGTCATAGGAACATCAGTGGTGTGTGAAATCAACAATGTGCCATATGATGAATGCAAGAGATATGGCACTGTGCACGCACATGTGGGTAGTTGTAGCTTTTGTACAACTTCAACGCTGATCAAATTGAGAGTAGAGTTGATATCAATGGTAATGGCAGCACATCGCTCACCAATCATCACACTATGGTGGAAAAGACCGTCACCATCAAAACTACCACGTTATTCCTTCCAAAAAGTTCCACTACAATGCCTATTATGGAGGAATTGGTAACTGCAGGTCTCCACATTATCTGTAACATCATTTGCCTCCGTTTTCTGCATCACATCAACATTACTAGAAGACATGATTAGTAGATTAGTGCATGAAATCAAAATTATTTTGGTGGCTCTCACACAACTCACTCACAACTGCAAGCAAAGGAAATATTACCGTTCCAAAATGAATTAGTAAAAGCTTACCAACTTGGATAAATGACACGTGCACGGATGTGAGGAAGCGAATGCTGAGGGTACAAGATGATCACATGACAATGCAGGAGTATGTAGTGGAGCTATAGGTATGGATCCCTAACTACACCAAAGCAATTCCTAGTGCTGATTGTGTGACAAATACCCAATGAAACATACACGGTGGATATAAACGTGGAAAAGCAACTTATAAATAGGAATATTGCAATGCATAAGAGAGACGCTAGTAACAACTCAAAATAAACAGGCAGAAGATTGCTCAATCTACAAGTGCTATTAGAAACTAGGCGTCCAATCAACTTTGATATCTCCTTTTTTCACTTTGTATCTTTTTCTTTTCTGTTTTTTTTTCACTACTTTTTTTTCAACTATCTGACACAATGCAATACGGATGCCAGATAATCCGTTTTTTGGGGGGCAGATAATCCTGTCTATGTGGATGAAAATTTTCACTTCAAAACCCTAATGGGCAGCATGTTAAGAGCAAAGTAACTAGTCTAGTAGGTATGTTCCTAGGCACTGATGCCGTAGATAGGTTGTAGCTAGGTTTGAAAACACCAAACGTACACTATGTGGACTCGAAAAAGTATATGTAAACTAGCGGAAACAATGGCGAACGACTCGAAAAACACGGAACAATAGAAAATAACAACGAGAACCTAGACACTACGACTCGAACTGGCAGAGATCGGATCAAAGACATGACAATGACCAGCAACTAAGACTCAACTCCGATGCATTCTAGGCTATGGCAAAGACTAACCCTAATATTTTTGTATGGCTTTTTCTGTATAGGATGAAAAACAACTAGCTATGGATGTACCAGTCGATGCTTACCAAGGAAACGCTGGAATCTGATACCAAGATAATAAGGGTTGGCCCGATCTTCTCAGTAAGTGAGGTGGTTGTATGATGATATGGGGTGGAGATAACTTGTATGTTGCTCACGAACCTCTCGATCAATCCCTGATGCCAATGCACCAGCTCTCAACCCTTGTAGATATTCGCAACTTCACACACTTGCGCACGTAGTCGCTGACCATGAAGCGGTTTGCAATCTTCCAATTCCCAATGGAACAACATATCACATGAAACTTGCAATTGGCTAGATCCTAATGGATGAACTAATCACACTTCATTGATAGTAGCAAACACACTAGATCGATTCAAATTGGTGTAGGAAGATTCAATGTTTTGCCTTGGCAACACAAGATGTTATGGGTCTCCTTGTGGATTTACCCTTGGAGTGGCCCGATCTTCATAGATTCGAGGGGGATTGGGGAAGGGAGCGAAGAACACGATGAACACGCAAGGGGAAATCGATACAAACGCACACCACACCCGATACAATTCTGGTTTGCTCTCGTTGGCCCGAACCACCAACCCAATAGAATCTCAATGGAGAGACCCAGACGTAGAATCCCATGAGAGAGATCGGCTAGCTCTTGATAGAATCACACATAGGGAGAGAGTAGCAACCAATTAGAATCCCAAAGGGGAGAGACCTAGCACTACTAGAATCCGTATGTGGGAGAGACCATGAACTAGAAGAGGGTCTTGATGACTTAGAGAAGGGCACCGACTCCAAGGCCTTGTACAATTCTTAGATTAACTATAGAGAGGGGATCCCATCCAGGGTTAGGCACATGCCTCAATTCATCATCCATTCCATTCTAGGGTTCTAAGGAGGGGGTGGGGGCATATATATAGGCCAGCCACGTGCTAGGGGTACTTTAGGCATAAAAGGGGGAGTTTGGGGCGTTACATGGGACTAGCCCAGCTTGAGGCGCGCAGGCCCACGATGCTCGGTCCGGAGACTACGGTGTGCTGGTCGGAGACTCCGGTGTGGCAAACCGGAGACTCCGGTCTGCTTCCAGCAGCTTCTTGCGTCTTCTCTTCCAGGCTTCATGCTTGTGGTCTTGGCTCCTTGTGCATCCTTGTTTCCTCCTCTTGGCATCATGGTCCTGGGCCTAGTCATATAATGGGAATTCATCTCAAGTAGGATCCCATTCACATGATAACCGAAGAAAGGCAAGAGATGGAAGGAGTTCACCTTGATTGGCATGGTTGGCGTAGCATGATGTGGACCAATGGTAGTTTCCATGCGTTGGGCTACATCATCTGCCCCCTCTTGAAAAAGAGTCGACCACGATGATATCTTGTCAGCATCTTGTAAGGAAGGAGATGTACCCTTTATATATTGATGGATGTTCTCTAGAGCTCGTTTTGTCAAATCGTGCTCAATCGAGGTTGACATTGGAATATGGGTACCTACACACATCATAGAGAAAAGAAACATCGTATGCGCATGGTAGATGATTACACCAACCATCATGATGTATCTTCTCTTGTGCACATCACCATTAGCGTCAAGCAAGATATTATAGAAAGAATGGTGATTATGCGAGCAAAAGGAGGGAACATGCTTAACATGGCAAGTATCGAAATCTCCAAAATTTGAGAAAGCTATGGGGCGATCTCAATATGAAACATATAATAATTATTGCAATCAACAATGGGAGAAAATGAAGAACATGCATGATCAAGCATTTCCAAGGTACGAGTATGGTTGCCGACAAACATAGGGAAATAGAAATTGTTCATCAAATTTGTCGCAACAATTGTAGGTTAGAAGAAAGGATTTGTAGCATGGCATATCTATGGCAATATCATCGCACTCAAATAATTCCACATGATCAACATTATGCAAAGGAAAAGTATCACATGGGAACATGAATGAAGCATATGAAATGTCATAAGTAGTGATCATAGCATGCATATCCTCACAATTCATCATGTCCACTAATGGGAGCATGACATCATCAACACCCATATTGTTACCTTGGTCGTACCTCTCATGTGAAGTGGGTGTTGTGGTAGTAGCAGCCTCCATGTGGGCAACTTCTTCATCATAAATGGGGATGGCCTCATCTTCATCCACCATTTACATCTTCTCAATAGTAGGCACCATCGTCTCCAAGCTTGGCGGCTCATCCTCCATGGTACCTAGCACATCATGAAGAAACACACTAGAGGTAGAGGGTAAGTTGTTAGAAATTGAAATGGCCTCACTTGACCTATCAACTACCACTCTCAACTCACTAGGTGTATCATTCATGTCCTCAAAGTGGAAGCACACAATCGCACATATGGTGGAGTCACTCATCTCACTTTTGCTCTCACTCAAGTGGGCTAAGTGGCTCTCAAGCTCACATGGGATTGGTACAACATCATCACTCAAGCATATGGAAATAGGCTCGGTTTCCTCAACTCCAAGCGCCTCCGTTGGTGAAGGGAAAATCCCATGCTCACCATCCTCAACCTTATCGCCTCCAAAGATTAATGCCTTAAGTTGGGCATCATCACTCTCATCGCCATCCGAGGTATCATATCTCACCTCCATGGTTGTACCGCAACGCTTGTCATCATCCAAGGCTTTGCACCATGTCTTGAAGGCGTCAACTTCATGAGAGGGCATCTTGAAGGATTCATCCAACTTGGCGAAGTAGAGATCCATAGCGTCCTTCTCATTTGTTGATGATCTTGTAGCATGCGTAGGAGGCTTCCTTGAAGAAGGTTTGTCGTGTAAGTTCTTGGTGTTGGAAGCTTCATGGTGTTGGTGACGACGCGTTTTCTTGGTCACCTTCTTTTTCCGTGAGGTAGCACCAACGTCATATGAGGTATTCTCTCTTGAGGGTCTTTAAGCTTGAGTAGTGGTCTTCGTCGAAGGAGAAGTGGTCTCGATGATGTTCTTGTAGTTGGGCACCTCATGTCAAACTTGTTTTGTCGATGTAGCTTGATGGTGCGGATGGTATCTTGCTTCCTTGTTCTCGTGGCGGAGAGGACTTGTACGTTGTCTTGAGCTTGTATAGCACA
Organism: Avena eriantha; assembly: GCA_910589775.1. Classification (NCBI taxonomy): domain Eukaryota; kingdom Viridiplantae; phylum Streptophyta; class Magnoliopsida; order Poales; family Poaceae; genus Avena; species Avena eriantha. The sequence goes on from OU342744.1 coordinate 353,879,464, forward strand.
TAGCATGTATGCTCTTGAGGTTTTGTTGGTGGCGACGCACTTGTCTCGACTCATGTGTAGTGGCGCTTGTGGAGTTGTCACGTCTTCTTGAGCTTGATGGATATCTTGATGGACAACCCTCTGGGTATAGAGTTCCTCTTGATGGGTTCGACTTGAAGAGCTTATCGTTGTTGTCCTCTTGGAGACGTGCCTCCGCTTGCATGGTGTAGAAGTTCTCAGTCTCCAAGTTGTGGAAGAAGTCATCAAAGCTCATGAGGATGTTTCCATCATAGTCGATGAAGTGTTATATGTCCTCCATGAATGAGAAGTCGAAGTCCTCATGGTGGTCCATGTGCTCCATGCTTGGGGAGTCGAAGTCCTCATGGTGCTCCATGCTTGGGCAGTCATTGTCGGTGTAGTACGCCAAGTCCTCCAAGCATGCGGAGCCAATGTCGATGTAGTGCTCCATCATGTCATCTATGCTTGCGTAGTCGTCGTTGCCGTGGCTCATCATGGATCCTTCCTCATCGGTTTCGGAGTCCCTAGACATTGTTCTCACAAGACCAAGTGTGATATAGTGGAAAAAGGGTTCAAAGATGCTACGCCTTAGCTCACCTTGTAGATAGTATTGGATCAATGGTAAGGACCGAGAGCTACCAAAATGCAAAGGAGAAGTGGCGTCGTATCCAAAAACACAAGAAATACCAAACACACACGGCTTATGAGGAGCGTAGGTAGGTCAAGTGGCGTGAAACTTGGAACAACCGAAAATCGAGATATGTAAAGGCAAGTAGAGAACCACAATGATCCAAAGCAAACAAGTCGATCCACAAGATAGCAATTAAGATCAAGGAAACACACACGGTGGGATGAACGGGACTTGTGGGACGAAAAAAGTGAGCTAAGAACCAAATGAAGGCCTAGCGAAGACTAAAAGCTCATGCCGCACAAGTACAAGGAGAGACACTAGTTCGATTGCACAAAATTGGAGGGCTACAAGATTTTCACAACAAGTACCTACCTACAATATGTTCATCGAGCTTGCGCTTCCTATTCCCTATGGCACTTGTATCTTTCTTTTTCTTTTTGTATTTTCTATTTTTTTTCTTTTGCTTAGAAGCTTTCCTTTTTCTTTTTCACTTGCTTTTTCTTGTGCCAACAACTATATAAGATAACTCTATGAGATAGTGCTTACAACTTTTGCTCGGAATTCTACAAGGTCAAATGTGCAAAGCCCAAGCAATCATTGGAGGAACTAGTCTCAATAGGTATTTGTTGTATCGCAAAGATAGTGTGGCTCACAAACTAAAGCAAGTGGGAAGAAGTTGCGGAATTGATATACCTTTCGTCGCCGATCTTCACCCTTTATTTGGTGGATCCGTCCTTGCTCACAGCTTTTGTTGAAGTAGATAGCATGAATAACGTGGATGATGGTGTAGAGCTCCTTCTTCTCTTCAAAACGAGCTGAAGAACACCAAAAACTGAGTTCGAATGCAAAAGTTATGCGCAAAACGGTGAAGCAATTTTTCTGTCTGCAGGGGGTGGAGACTCCGGTCTGGGAGTCCGGAGACTCCAGTATGAGTTCACTTACACCGGAAACTCCGGTCCTAGGCCGGAGCCTCCGGTCTAGGAATTCCAGAACGTCTAGAACTCGTCCGTGGTGCGATTTTGGGCGGAAAACTCGATCCAAAACCTCAAAATTGATGGGGAAATCAAGGGATTAGGCCATGGGAACGCAAAGAAAGGTAGATCAACGAGTATAGCAGCGGATGTATGGATCAAAACCTACCAAAACGCTCTCAAAATCCAGATCGATCCAAATCACGAATATGGCTATTTTTGGTGGAATTTTTTGAATTTAGGCAACAAAAATGAAATTGGTGGCTAGAAACTCAACACAAACTCGAATCCATGGCAACCAAAAGCTCTTGATACCAGTTGTTATGGGTCTCCTGGTGGATTTACCCTTGGAGTGGCCCGATCTTCATAGATTCGAGGGGGTTGGGGAAGGGAGCGAAGAACATGATGAACACACAAGGGGAAATCAATACAAATGCACACCACACCCAATACAATTCCGGTTTGCTCTCGTTGGCCCGAACCACCAACCTAATAGAATCTCAAGGGAGAGACCCAAAGGTAGAATCCCATGAGAGAGATCGGCTAGCTCTTGATAGAATCACACGTAGGGAGAGTAGCAACCAAGTAGAATCCCAATGGGGAGAGACCTAGCACTACTAGAATCCGTATGTGGGAGAGACCATGAACTAGATGAGGGTCTTGACGACTTGGAGAAGGGCATCGACCCCAAGGCCTTGTACAACTGTTAGATTAACTATAGAGAGGTGGATCCCATATCAGGGTTAGGCACATGCCTCAATTCATCATCCATTCCATTCTAGGGTTCTAAGGAGGGGGAGGGGGCATATATATAGGCCAGCCATGAGCTAGGGGTACTTTAGGCATAAAAGGGGGAGTTTGGGGCGTTACATGGGCCAAGCCCAGCTTGAGGCGCGCAGGCCCACGATGCTCGCTCCAGAGACTCCGGTGTGCTGGCTGGAGACTCCGGTCTAGGCCAGAGACTCCAGTCTGGTCTCCAGAGGGGCATGCAGAATGTCCCAAGCTTCAGTTCGGGGGCCAGTCTGGAGGTGGGCCAGAGACTCCGTTGTGGCAGACCGAAGACTCCGGTCTACTTCTAGCAGCTTCTTGCGTCTTCTCTTCCAGGCTTCATGCTTGTGGGTCTTTGCTTCTTGTGCATTCTTGTTTCCTCCTCTTGGCGTCATGGTCATGGGCCTAGTCATACAATGGGAATTCATCTCAAGTAGGATCCCATTCACATGATAACCGAAGAAAGGCAAGAGATGGAAGGAGTTCACCTTGATTGGCATGGTTGGCGTAGCATGATGTGGACCAATGGTCGGTTCCATGTGTTGGGCTACATCACAAGAACTAGAGTTTATCTTAAACATGGTCTAATCTACTCTACGGGACGTCCAGGGCTTATATGGCGGCTAGAACATTGAAACAACGCAAAATGAAAACATGTATGCTCCAATCTGGTACGTCCGGATCGGGCTGAAATTTGTAGGGCCGGATTATTGTAACACCCCAGTTTTAGCTAATCATATTTAGGGCTTTCCCTGTGCATTCATGAGCATCATCCCATAAAAGTGCATGCAAGAAAAAGAAACTAAAAACCCTAACACCCTAATATTCTCCCTCTTCGAAAATGAATTCAAAAGGTTTTGAATATTTTGAAAACCATCAAAATAGTGGAGCCCAAATGGATTAGAAGGGCCCTGCAATATTTTCTTATTTTTGTAAATCCTCAAGTATTTTTGAAATCTCCAAAAACAGTTTCAAGTTAATGTATAAAATGGAAACTAGAAAACAGAAATGATATGGGGTGGCCTGATCTTCTCAACGAGCTCTTGTCGATGATATGGTGGATGATAGATAACTAGTGCGTAGCTATGACCTCTCCCGCTCGATCTCTGGTGCCAATGCAATAGCTCTCGAACCTTGTAGGATACTCACAACACCACACTCTCGTGCACGCAGCCGTGACCAGGAACGGTAGTATGCAATCTACTAATTCCCAATGGAACAATAAATCAAACTCAATTATAGTTGGTAAATTCGAACACAGGGTAATTCCAGAGGTTCTATGAAAGAAACAACTCCAAAATATTTTAACGTGGTCTAAAAAATCTAACTACGGTGCCCCATATATTTATGGGTTCAGGGGGCGGCAGCCTATGGGGGAACCCGAGTTGGTTCCACCTAACCTGGATACAAACCGGCCACAAACTGGCTCAGCCACATGTTCTGTTGTGGCATACTTTCACATGGTTTCTCTGTCGTGTTAGCCTGTCGTGGCAGAGTCGGACTCGGTTTTCCTGCCGCGGAAGCCTGCCGTGGCATAGAAACGAGGCTTTTCTCTGCCGCGGCAGAGAACTCCCTCCTCTTGTTGATCTTCGTCTTGGACAGCTCCTTGCGCTTCCTCCCTCTCCTCCGTCGTGCATTCTTCATTGATCAACACGCCTTGTTCCATTAGCTCCTCGCTCCGTGCTACGCCTTCTTCTCCTAAGTACCTGATCATGCAATAATTCAAAGACTTAGGTAGTATAAAATTCTCATTAATTAAAACACCAAGTTCATTAAGAAACAAGTTCACCTGTTGTTCTAGTAGCTTAGCACGAGAACTTATGATTGGTCCAATCCTTATCTCATTGGATTGATCCTTCTTTGCAGTTGGAACATCTTCATTATCAACTGGGGTAGGTGTAACTGTAGGGATGTCCTCATCATCTCCCCCCTTCAAAAGGTGTCGACCTCGACGCTCCAAGGTCTTCTCCAGCATATGGTGACAAATCAGCAACATTGAAGCTATTGCTAGCACCACCAAATTCCTCAATAGGTATATCAACTGAGTAGGCATTGTCATTAATTTTGGCTAACACCATGTAAGCACCAACACCTTGTGGCTTCAATTTGGACTTGCGAAGTAGTGGAAATCTGTCCTTGCCCAGATGCACCCAAACCATATCTCCAGGTTCAAACAACACTTCTTTCCTTGCTTGATTCCTTGCAGCAGCAATGTTCTTGCCTTTCTTCTCAATTGCCTCTCTAGTCTTCTCATGTATCTTCTTCACGTAATTAGCATATTTTGATGCTCCATATCAACTCTCTCACGCAATGGCAGAGGCAACATATCAAGTGGCGTCAATGTCTTGAAGCCATACACCACCTCAAAAGGACAAAGCTGAGTAGTTGAATCCACAACCCTGTTGTAAGCAAACTCAACATGTGGCAAACACACTTCCCACTCTCGCAGATTCTTTTTAATCATGGTCCTTAGCAGCTATGACAATGTTCTATTCACCACCTCCGTCTGACCATCTGTTTGGGGATGACATGTAGTGCTGAACAGCAGCTTCGTTCCTAGTTTCCCCCATAAGGTCTTCCAAAAGTAGCTCATGAACTTCGCATCACGGTCAGAAACAATCATCTTTGGTACTTCATGTAATCTCACGATGTCCCTGGAAAACAGGTTACCAACATGCGACGCATCGTCGCTTTTGTGGCAGGCAATAAAATGAGCCATCTTAGAGAACCTATCCACCACCACAAATATAGAATCATGACCTCTCTGAGTTTTAGGTAGACCTAGCACAAAATCCATACTAATGTCTTCCCATGGAGTAGTAGGTGTAGAGAGAGGTGTATACAAGTCGTGAGGCTTCAACTTGGATTGGACTTGTGGCACGTAATGCATCGGCTCACAAATCTGTACACATCGAGCCTCATCTTGGGCCAATAGAAATGATCAGCGAGCATGAGTAATGTCTTCTCACGCCCAAAGTGACCCATCAAACCACCATCATGTGATTCCTGCACTAAGAACAAACGCAACGACGATTCTGGAATACATAGTTTGTTAGCTCGAAACAAATAGCCATCATGGATATGATACTTATCCCATGCGTTTGTAATAGCACACAAACGATATGGATCAGCCAAATCATGATCAGTTGCATAAAGTGCACAAATAGCTTCTAATCCAGGAATTTTAACATCAAGATTGGTTAATAGCATATTCTTCCTAGATAGAGCATCAGTAACAACATTCTCTTTTCCCTTCTTATAGTTAATGATGTAAGGAAAAGACTCAATGAACTCAACCCATTTAGCTAATCTTCTATGCAAGTTTGATTGAGCTTTCAAGTATTTCAATGCTTCATGATCAGAATGTATGATGAATTCCTTTGGTCATAAATAATGTTGCCAAACTTCAAGTACTCAAGTGCATATAATTCTTTATCATATATAGAATAATTCAAGCGAGCACCAAACAATTTCTGAGAAAAGTAAGCTATAGGCCGACCCTCTTGCATCAAAACGCCACCTATGCCTATACCACTAGCATCACATTCAATTTCAAATTGCTTTGAAAAATTAGGTAATGCAAGCAACGGTGCAGAAGTAAGCAAACGTTTCAATGTATCAAATGCAATGTCTTGGGCCGTGCCCCATACAAAAGGAACACCTTTCTTTGTCAAATCATTCAATGGTGCCGCAATGGTGCTAAAATCTTTCACAAAGCGCCTATACAAACCAACGAGACCGTGGAAACTACGCACTTGACTTACATTCATTGGAGTAGGCCAATTCAGAATTGATTCAATTTTAGATTGATCTACCTCTACTCAATGCTTAGAAACAACAAATCCTAGGAATATGACCTTATCTTTTGCAAATTTACACTTCTCAAGATTAGCATACAGTTTATTATCACGTAACACTTGCAAAACTTGTCTAATATGAGTGCAATGTTCAGATTTGGTGTGGCTGTATATGAGTATATCATCAAAGTAAACAACCACAAAACGACCAATAAACTCTCTCAAAACATGATTCATCAAACGCATGAAGGTACTAGGTGCACTAGTAAGACCAAACGGCATGACTAACACTCATACAAGCCGAATTTAGTTTTGAAAGAAGTTTTCCATTCATCCCCTTCTATCATCCTAATTTGATGATAACCACTACGCAAGTCAATTTGATGAAACTGCAGCACCACTCAATTCATCTAGCATATCCTCTAAGTGTGTAATAGGATGACGATATCGAATAGTGATGTTGTTAATCGCTCTAGAATCTACATACATGCGCCATGTACCATCTTTCTTAGGAACTAAAATAACAAGAACAACACAAAGGCTAAGAGAGACACGGATGTACCCTTTATCCAGCAATGCTTGTACTTGCTTCTGAATTTCCTTAGTTTCTTCAGGATTAGTCCTGTAGGGTGCACGGTTGGGAAGTTTGGCGCCAGGAATCAGGTCCACTTGATGTTCTATACCACGCAATGGAGGTAAACCTGCGGGTACGTCTTCTGGAAACAAATCCACAAAGTCCTGCAAAACAGAAGAGACACCAAGAGAAATAGGGGTCATGTCGTTAGAAACCAATACCTCGCCCTCATACATGAGCACAAGCGGCATGGCTGTAGGATCCTCACGAAACTCTCTCATATTCTCTTTGGTGGCTAGTATTAATAACCCAGGCACTCACTCACTTTTCCTTATATCACTCAATTTAGGCTCAATTACATTAGGAACCATTGTCACACAATCTCTCCGAGTGGTAGTATCTTCCTTCAAGTTCACCTCTATATTCTGGCTAGAATCATTCACAATTCCTTGTGGTGTCATTGGCTGCATAGTAATCTTCTTTCCTTTGAATTCCAAGTAATATGTATTGGCTCGGCCATTGTGTTGCACATGGTGCTCATACAGCCAAGGCCGACCCAATAGTAGGTGACAAATAGTCATAGGAACCATATCAAAATCAATAGAATCTTTGTATGGCCCTATTTGAAAATTCTCATGTACCATATGATTTACCTTCATCTCACCATTGTTGCTCAACCATTGTATGTACTATGGCTTGGGACGAGGTAAGCATGTCAAATTCAGTTTGGCACATAGTTCCTTACTTGCAAGATTTATGCAGCTACCTCCATCAATAATGACCTTGCAAGCTTTGTTTGGTCCAACTAGAGCTTTTGTTTGGAACAAGTTGCAACACTGGGATTCCTCAACCGGTTGGACACCAAGTACATGTGAAGATACGACAATAGTTGGTGCACGCTCAGCATATGCATCAACGCTATTCTCGTCGTCATCAATATCATCATCAGAAGATTCATCTCCACTTTCTACTTCACCTTGTTCATTAACAAACATAACCTTACTGTTTGGACAATCTTTCTTGTACTGCCCTCTACCTCCACAAGTATGGCACACCACATCACGAGTACGTGTCGTAGACATGTTGGAACCCGAGCTAGCAGCAGGAGCAGCGGGATTCTGAGCATTAGAACCAAATGAAGGTGTACTTGCTGGTTTGGCCGATGGTGTAAACGGAGCAGCAGCTGGTGGCGCCGCTGTAGGAGGAGTAGATCTGCCCGAAAATCTACTGGAGGATGGAAAACGAGCGCGTGACTTTGCCTCTTCTGGCAACTGGGATTCGGCCTCTCTAGCATGGTGCAATAGCTCATTCATGGTCTCATACTTGTGATGATGAACTATGCTCTTGATTGGCAACTTCAGATTTTTTTGGAATCGCTACATGCTCATCTCAGTAGACTCACGAATTCAAGCACGCTGCATAAACAGCTCCATCTCCATGTAGTACTCATAAACTATCATGGTGCCTTGCTTCAATTGCGTCAATTTATCAAAAACTGATTGCAAGTAGTTAGTTGGTACAAAACGAGCCTTCATGATTTGCTTCATCTCGCGCCAATCCATCACAGGAAGTTCATTGTCCTCCCTCCTATGTTGCATGAGAGCATCCCACCAACGCAAACATAACCATCAAATTCAGATGCTACAAGTTTGACCTTCTTGTCTTCAGGATAGTCAAATAAGCGCCAGAGTTTCTCAATCTTCAACTCCCATGTGAGGTAATCTTCAGGATCAATGGAACCATCAAACTTGGGAATTGAGCATTTTGGCTTGCCCAAACCATCATCAACAGGTTAGTTGAGCACACGCAGAGCATGCCCAAGAGGGGCAAGCCCACGACCATGAGCATGTGCATGGAATGGGGGAATTGCACGTCCCCTACCAACATGTGGAGCGGCATCCACAACGCTACCCCCATAAAAATCATCAAAGGCATCATCAGGTTGAGGCTCTTGCCTTCTATGTATGGCGACATTCAAACCCTCAATGGATTGCTGCAAAGTGGCGAAGTAGGCAGTGAGTGTAGCCACTTGCGTTTGGATAGTATCAACCACTCCAATATTCTGATCCAGCCTCATATTGATGTCCTGGAGATTCTTGTCAATTCCATCTGTGGTGTTAGTAAACACAAGTGTCGAATGAGACCTCAAAGCCTCATATTCACGCCAATTGACAAGCTCCTCATCCTTCTTTTTCTACGACACAACATCACCATCACTGGTAGACATGATTAGTAGGTTAGTGCAAAAATCAAAATTTGTATGGTGGAAACTTTCACAACTCACTCACAACTAATAAGAAAGGAGATCTTACCATTCCAAAGTGAATAGCGATACTCTACCAAACAAGATCAATGACTGATGCACTGAAGTGATGAAGTGAATATCAAAGGTATAGAGAACGATCGCAGGGCACACAGGTTATTTATGGTGGAGCTATAGGTATGGTATCCTATCTACACCACAAACAAGTCCTAGGGCTGATCGTACAATTACCCAAGAAACACACACGTGGAGAAAAACATTGCAATGCAACTATGAAGGGTGTTGCACTATGCTCGAGAGACACTAGCAAAGCTCAAAGTAAACAGGCACAAGATTTCTCAATCTACTGGTGCACAAAGATATCACTAGGCCTCTTGCTCAAATTCTCTTTTTTCACAATTTTTCTTTTGTATAGCTCTTTTTTTAATATACCTTTTCTTTTGCTATCTTCCTTTTTTTCTATTTTTTTTGATTTTATAGATAACACACGGCCAATTACAAAGTACAGCACCAAAAATCCTAAGAGCAGCCTGTAGGAGCGGAAACTAGTCTCAATAGGCAAGTTCCTACACCTATATAGTAGATTGGCTGTGGCTAAGGGTTTTGGAAAAGTGCAAATTGATCACACTTTGTAAATATGGTGTCGTGGCAAAACTAGGCAGAAATCCTGCCGTGGTAGAGTGGCGGCATCAAAACAGGCGGAAATCATGCCGCGGCAGAAAAGCGGCAGTGCGCGGCAGAGAATTGCGCGGAAAACGTACCGCGGCAGAGCGGCAGCAGGAAAAGTGTACCGCGGCAGAGTTTGGATCGGACTCGTGTCGCGGCAGAAAAAACAAGCGTTTCCGTGTCGCGGAAGAAATCGGTATGTCTATTTTTTTTTGAATCCGACTCAGCCAAGAGGGAATAACCAGGACTCTTCAAGGTAGATCGGATCTGACTATGGCACGGAAGAATAGGTGATGAACACGACTAGAAAGAAGAAAACGATGAAAATAAAAATAGATCTAGACTAATTGATGAACATGACCAGTAACTATTACTCGTCTACGATGTAATCTAGGCTATGGCGAATCTTTTTGTGGGGCTATTTTCTGTATAGGACAAAAACACTCTCTAATCTATGGATGGATTGCGGAATGCTTACCGAGGCAACGAGGAAATCTGATACCAAGATGATATGGGGTTGCCCGATCTTCTCAGGAAGCACTTGTCGGTGGATATGGTGGATGATAGATAACTAGCCTGTAGCTATGAACTCTCCCGCTCGATCCCTGATGCCAATGCAATAGCTCTCGAACCTTGTAGGATATTCACAACACCACGCTCTTGCGCACGCAGCCGTGAGCACGAATGGTAGTATGCAATCTACAAATTCCCAATGGAACAACAGATCACACTCAATTATAGTTCTAGAATTCGAACACAGGGTAATTTCAGAGGTTCTATGAAAGAAACAACTCCAAAATATTTTAACATGGTCTAAAGAATAAAGCTAGAGTGCCCCCATCTATTTAAGGGTCCAAGGGGTGGCGACCTAGGGATACAAACCGACCCAACTTGGGTTCGGTCAAACTGACTCTGCCGTGGCAGAGTGGTAGTCGCTTTCTCTGCCGCGGTAGCCTATCGTGGCAGAGTTGGACTCTGTTTTCCTACCGCTGCAGCCTGCCGTGGCAGAGAACTGGGGCTTTACTTTGCCGCGGCAGAGAACTTCCATCTCTTGTTGATCTTTGTCTTGGACAGCTCCTTGCGCTTCCTCCCTCTCCTCCCTCGCGCATTCTTTATTGATCAACACGCCTTGTTCCATTTGCTCCTCGCTCCTTGTTATGCCTTCTTCTCCTAAGTACCTGATCATGCAATAGTTCAAAGACTTAGGTAGTATAAAATTCACATTAATAAAAACACCAGGTTCATTAAAAACAAGTTCACATGTTGTTCTAGTAGCTTAGCATGAGCTCTTGTGATTGGTCCAATCCTTATCTCATTGGATTGATCCTTCTTTGCAATTGGAACATCTTCATTATCAATTGGGGTAGGTGTAACTGTAGGGATGTCCTCATCAACTACCTAAGTCTTTGAACTATTGCAGGATCAGGTACTTAGGAGAAGAAGGCATAGCAAGGAGCGAGGAGCAAATGGAACAACGCGTGTTGATCAATGAAGAATGCGCAAGGGAGGAGAGGGAGGAAGCGCAAGGAGTTGTTCAAGACAAAGATCAACAAGTGGAGGGAGTTCTCTGCCGTGGCAGAGAAAAGGCCCATTTCTCTGCCACAGCAGGCTGCCGCGGCAGGAAAACCGAGTCCGCCTCTGCCACGGCAGGCTGCTGCGAAAGAGAATCAGCGTGAAAGTCTACCACGGCAGAACTTCTGGCCGAGCCACTTTGTGGCCGGTTTGTATCCAGTTTGGGTGGACCCAACTTGGGTTCCACCATAGGCCACCATCCCCTGGACTCATAAATAGATGGGGGCGCCGTAGATTAGGGTTTTAGACCATGTTAAAACATTTTGGAGTTGTTTCTTTCATAGAACCTCTAAAATTACCCTGTGTTTGAATTCTACAACTATAATTGAGTGTGATCTGTTGTTCCATTGGGAATTAGTAGATTGCATACTACCGTTCGTGGTCACGGCTGCGTGCGCAAGAGTGTGGTGTTGTGAATATCCTACAAGGTTTGAGATCTGTTGCACTGGCATCAGGGATCGAGCAGGAGAGATCATAGCTACGCGCTAGTTATCTATCATCCACCATATCATTGACAAGAGCTTGCTGAGAAGATCGGGCCACCCCATATCATCTTGGTATTAGAGCGCTGGGTTTACTCAGTGAGCAATATCATCTTGGTATTAGATTTCCTCGTTGCCTCGGTAAGCAATCCACAATCCATCCATAGATTAGAGAGTGTTTTTTCGTCCTGTACAGAAAAGGCCCCACAAAAACAGTTGCCATAGACTAGATTGCATCATAGACGAGTAATAGTTGATGGTCGTGTTCATCCTTTAGTTTAGATATAGATCTGTTCTTCGTAGATCTGTTTTTCTAGTTGTTTTCTAGTCAATCTCCACCATTGTTTCCGCCACCATCAAGTCAGATCCGATCTAGTCTAAGAGTCCTAGTCATCTACTCTTGGCCGAGTTGGAATTAAAAAAAATTCCTACTAACTCTGCCGCGGCACGGAAACAGCCTGTTTTCCTACCGTGGAGTCCTGTTTTGCCACGACTCGGATTCGCTGCCGCGGCACGTTTTTGATGTGTTTTTCTGCCGCGGCAGGATTTTCTGCCACGACACGTTTTTGGTCTGTTTTTCTGCCATGGCAGGAATTATTACAAAGTGTGATAAAATTGGCACTTTTTTTTAACCTTAGCCACAACCAATCGATTACATAGGTGTAGGAACTTTCCCATTGATACTAGTTTCCGCTCCTACAGGTTGCTCTTAGGATTTTGGTGCTGTACTTTGTAATTGGCCGTGTGTGATCTATAAAATCAAAAAAATAGAAAAAGCAATATAGCAAAAGAAAAAGTATAACAAGAAAGAGAGCTATACAAAAGAAAAATTGTGGAAAGAGAGAATTTGAGCAAGAGGCCTAGTGATATCTTTGTGCACCGGTAGATTGAGCAATCTTGTGTCTGTTTACTTTGAGCTTTGCTAGTGTCTCTCGAGCGTAGTGCAACACCCTTCATAATTGCATTGCCATGTTTTTCTCCACGTGTGTGTTTCTTGGGTATTTGTACGATCAGCACTAGGATTTGTTTGCGGTGTAGATAGGGTACCATACCAATAGCTCCACCTTAAATAACATGTGTGCCCTACGATCGTTCACTATACCTTTGATATTCACTTCATCACATCAAGTGCATCAGTCTTTGATTTCGTTTGGTAGAGCATCTCTATTCACTTTGGGACGGTAAGATCTCCTTTCTTATTAGTTGTGAGTGAGCTATGAGAGTTTCCACCATACAGATTTTGATTTTTTCACTAACCTACTAATCATGTCTTCTAGTGATGATGATGTTGTGATGCAGAAAAAGAAGGATGAGGAGCTTGTTAATTGGCGTGAATATGAGGCTTTGAAGTCCCACTTGACACATGTGTTTACTAACATGACAGATGCCATTGACAAGAATCTCCAGGATATGAATATGAGATTGGATCAGCATGTTGGAACGGTTGATACTATCCAAATGCAAGTGGCTATGCTCAATGTTAATGTCACCACTTTGCAGCGTTCAATTGAGGGTTTGACAACAGCCTTACATATAAGGGAAGATCCTCAACATGATGATGCCTTTGATGATTTCAATGAGGGTAGCGCTATGGATGATGCTCCACATGTTGGCAGGGGACGTGCTATTCACCCTTCCCATGCACCTGCTCATGGCCGTGGGTTTGCCCCTCTTGGGCGTGCTCAGCGTGTTCTCAACCAACCTGATGATGGTTTGGGCAAGCCAAAATTCTCAATTAATAAGTTTGATGGTTCCATTGATCCTGAAGATTACCTCACATGGGAGTTGAAGATTGAGAAAGCTGGCGCTTATTTGACTATCCCGAAGATAAGAAGGTCAAGCTTGCAGCATCTGAATTTGATGGTTATGCTTTGCGTTGGTGGGATGCTCTCGTGTAACATAGGAGGGAGGACAATGAACTTCATGTGATGAATTCGCGTGAGATGAAGCAAATCATGAAGGCTCGTTTCGTACCAACCAACTACTTGCGATCAGTTTTTGATAAATTGACGCAATTGAAGCAAGGCACCATGACAGTTGATGAGTACTACATGGAGATGGAGTTGCTTATGCAGCGTCCTAGAAATCGTGAGTCTATTGAGATGACCATGCAGCGATTCCTAAACAATCTTAAGTTGCCAATCAAGAGCATAGTTCGTCATCACAAGTATGAGACCATGAATGAGCTATTGCACCATGCTAGAGAGGCCGAATCCCAGTTGGCAGAAGAGGCGAAGTCATGCGCTCGTTTTCCATCCTCCAGCAGATTTTCCGCCAGATCTACTCCTCCTACAGCAGCGCCACCAACTGCTGCTCCGTTTACACCATCGGCCAAACCAGCAAGCACACCTTCGTTTGGTTCTAATGCTCGGAAACCCACTGCTCCTGCTGCTAGCTCGGGTTCCAATATTTCTACGGCACGTACTCGTGATGTGGTGTGCCATACTTGTGGAGGTAGAGGGCACTACAAGAAAGATTGTCCAAACAGCAAGGTTATGTTTGTTAATGAACAAGGTGAAGTAGAAAGTGGAGATGAAGCTTCTGATGATGATATTGATGACGGCGAGAATGGTGTTGATGCATATGCTGAGCGTGCACCCACTATTGTCGTATCTTCACATGTACTTAGTGTGCAACCGGTTGAGGAATCCCAGCATTGCAGCTTGTTCCAAACAAAAGCTCTAGTTGGACCAAACAAAGCTTGCAAGGTCATTATTGATGGAGGTAGCTGCATAAATCTTGCAAGTAAGGAACTATGTGCCAAACTGAATTTGACATACTTAGCTCATCCCAAGCCATACTACATACAATGGTTGAGCAACAATGGTGAGATGAAGGTAAATCATATGGTATGTGTGAATTTTCAACTAGGGCCATACAAAGATTCTATTGATTTTGATGTGGTTCCTATGGATGTTTGTCACCTACTATTGGGTTAGCCTTAGCTCGATGATCGCCATGTGTAACACAATGGCCGAGCCAATACATATCACTTGGAATTTAAAGGAAAGAAGATTACTATGGAGCGAATGACACCACAAGAAATTGTGAATGATTCTCGCCAGAAGATAGAGGTGAACTTGAAGGAAGATACTACCACTCGGCGAGATTGTGTGACAGCTGTTCCTGATGTAATTGAGCCTAAATTGAGAGATATGACGAAAAGTGAGAGAGGGTCTAGGTTATTAATACTAGCCACCAAAGAGGATATGAGAGTGTTTCGTGAGGATCCTACAGCCATGCCACTTGTGCTCATGTATAAGGGCGAGGTATTGGTTTCTAACGACATGACCCCTATTTCTCTTTGTGTCTCTTCTATTTTGCAGGACTTTGGGGATGTGTTTCTAGAAGACGTACCCACAGGTTTACCTCCATTGCATGGTATAGAACATCAAGTGGACCTGATTCCTGGCACCACACTTCCCAACCGTGCACCCTACAGGACTAATCCCGAAGAAACTAAGGAAATTAAGAAGCAAGTACAAGCGTTGCTGGATAAAGGGTATATTCGTGTCTCTCTTAGCCCTTGTGTTTTTCCTGTTATTTTAGTTCCTAAGAAAGATGGTACATGGCGCATGTGTGTAGATTGTAGAGCGATTAACAACATCACTATTCGATATCGTCATGCTATTCCACGCTTAGAGGATATGCTAGATGAATTGAGTGGTGCTGTTGTTTTCTCTAAGATAGACTTGCGTAGTGGTTATCATCAAATTAGGATGAAAGAAGGGGATGAATGGAAAACTTCTTTCAAAACTAAATTCGGCTTGTATGAGTGGTTAGTCATGCCATTTGGTCTTACTAATGCACCTAGTACCTTCATGCGTTTCATGAATCATGTTTTGAGAGAGTTTATTGGTCGTTTCGTGGTTGTTCACTTTGATCATATACTCATATACAGCCACACCGAATCTGAACATTGCACTCACATTAGACAAGTTTTGCAAGTGTTACGTGATAATAAACTGTAAGCTAATCTTGAGAAGTGTACATTTGCAAAAGATAAGGTCATATTCCTAGGATTTGTTGTTTCTAAGCATGGAGTAGAGGTAGATCAATCTAAAATTGAATCAACTCAGAATAGGACTACTCCAATGAATGTAAGTCAAGTGCGTAGTTTCCACGGTCTCGTTGGTTTGTATAGGCGCTTTGTGAAAGATTTTAGCACCATTGCGGCACCATTGAATGATTTGACAAAGAAAGGTGTTCCTTTTGTATGGGGCACAGCCCAAGAAATTGCATTTGATACATTGAAACGTTTGCTTACTTCTACACCATTGCTTGCATTACCTGATTTTTCTAAGCAATTTGAAGTTGAATGTGATGCTAGTGGTATAGGCATAGGTGGCGTTTTGATGCAAGAGGGTCGGCCTATAGCTTATTTTTCTGAGAAATTGATTGGTGCTCGCTTGAATTATTCTATATATGATAAAGAATTGTATGCACTTGTTAGACTACTTGAGGTTTGGCAACATTATTTATAGCCAGAGGAATTCATCATACATTCTGATCATGAAGCACTGAAATACTTGAAAGCTTAATCAAACTTTCATAGAAGATTAGCTAAATGGGTTGAGTTTATTGAGTCTTTTCCTTACATCATTAACTATAAGAAGGGAAAAGAGAATGTTGTTGCTGATGCTCTATCTAGGAAGAATATGCTATTAACCAATCTTGATGTTAAAATTCCTGGATTAGAAGCTATTTGTGCACTTTATGCAACTGATCATGATTTTGCTGAACCATATCATTTTTGTGCTATTAGAAATGCATGGGATAAGTATCATATCCATGATGGCTATTTGTTTCGAGCTAACAAACTATGTATTCCAGAATCGTCGTTGCATTTGTTCTTAGTGCAGGAATCACATGATGGTGGTTTGATGGGTCACTTTGGGCGTGAGAAGACATTACTCATGCTCGCTGATCTTTTCTATTGGCCCAAGATGAGGCGTGTGTACAGATTTGTGAGCCGATGCATTACTTGCCACATGTCGAAATCCAAGTTGAAGCCTCACGGTTTGTATACACCTCTCTCTGCACCTACTACTCCATGGGAAGACATTAGTATGGATTTTCTGCTACGTCTACCTAAAACTCAGAGAGGTCATGATTCTATATTTGTGGTAGTGGATAGGTTCTTTAAGATGGCTCATTTTATTGCCTGCCACAAAAGCGACGATGCGTCGCATGTTGCTAACCTATTTTTAGGGACATTGTGAGATTACATGGAGTACCAAAGACAATTGTTTCTGACCGTGATGTGAAGTTCATTAGCTACTTTTGGAAGACCTTATGGGGGAAGCTAGGAACGAAGCTGCTGTTCAGCACTACATGTCATCCCCAAACAGATGGTCAAACGGAGGTGGTGAATAGAACATTGTCACAGCTGCTAAGGACCATGATTAAAAAAGAATTTGTGGGAGTGGGAAGATTTTTTGCCACATGTTGAGTTTGCTTACAAGAGGGATGTGCATTCAACTACTTAGCTTTGTCCTTTTGAGGTGGTGTATGGATTCAAGCCATTGAAGCCACTTGATATGTTGCCTCTGCCATTATATGAGAGTCGATATGGAGGCATCAAAACGTGCTGATTACGTGAAGAAAACTCATGAGAAGACTAGAGAGGCAATTGAGAAGAAAGGCAAGAACATTACTGCTGCAAGGAATCAAGCAAGGAAGGAAGTGTTGTTTGAGCCTAGAGATATGGTTTGGGTGCATCTGCGCAAGGACAGATTTCCACTATTGCGCAAGTCCAAATTGAAGCCACGTGGTGCTGGTCCATACAAGGTGCTAGCCAAAATTAATGATAATGCCTACTCAGTTGATATACCTATTGAGGAGTTTAGTGGTGCTAGCAACAGCTTCAACATTGCTGATTTGTCACCATATGCTGGAGAAGTCCTTGGAGCGTCGAAGTCGACGCCTTTTGAAGGGGGGAGATGATGAGGACATCCCTAAAGTTACACCTACCCCAATTGATAATGAACATGTTCTAGTTGCAAAGAAGGATCTATCCAATGAGATAAGGATTGGAGCAATCACAAGAGCTCGTGCTAAGCTGCTAGAACAATAGGTGAACTTGTTTCTTAATGAACCTGGTGTTTTTATTAATGAGGATTTTATACTACCTAAGTCTTTGAACTATTGCATGATCAGGTACATAGGAGAAGAAGGCATAGCAAGGAGAGAGGAGCAAGTGGAACAAGGCATGTTGATCAATGAAGAATGCGCGAGGGCGGAGAGGGAGGAAGCGCAAGGAGTTGTTCAAGCCAAAGATCAACAAGAGATGGACGTTCTCTGCCACGGCAGTGAAAAGTCCTAGTTCTCTACCACGACAGGCTGCCGCGGCAGGAAAACGGAGTCCAGCGCTGCCACAGCAGAGAAACTGACTAGAACTCTGCCATGGCAGAGTTAGCATTGGACGAACCCAAGTTGGGTCAGTTTGTATCCCTAGGCCGCCACCCCTTAGACCCATAAATAGATGGGGGCGCTTTAGCTTTATTCTTTAGACCATGTTAAAATATTTTGGAGTTGTTTCTTTCATAGAACCTCTAAAATTACCCTGCGTTCGAATTCTTCAACTATAATTGAGTGTGATCTGCTGTTCCATTGGGAATTAGTATATTGCATACTACCGTTCGTGGTCATAGCTGCGTGCGCAAGACCGTGGTGTTGTGAATATCCTACAAGGTTCGAGACTTGTTGCATTGGCATCAGGGATCGAGCGGGAGAGTTCATAGCTACAGGCTAGTTATCTATCATCCACCATATCCACCGACAAGTGCTTGCTAAGAAGATCGGGCCACCCCATATCATAGAGTCTCTGGTGGACTCGGTTTCGGGGCAGCAAAAACAATTGTTTCCGTGTCGCGGCAGAATTGGTAAGGATTTTTTTAATTATTGCAAACCGACTCGGCCTAGAGTAAGACACAGGGACTCTCAACCTAGATCGGATCTGCTAGAGGCGCGGAAGAACAGGTGATTAACACGACTAGAAAGAAGAAAACGATGAATGAAAAACTAGATCTAGACTAATTGATGAACACGACCAGCAACTATTACTCATCTAAAATGTAATCTAGGCTATGGCGAATATTTTTACGGGGCTATTTTCTGTATAGGACAAAAACACTCTCTAATCTATGTATGGATTGCGGATTGCTTACCGAGGAAACGAGGAAATCTGATACCAAGATGATATGGGGTGGCCCGAACTTCTCAACAAGCTCTTGTCGATGATATGGTGGATGATAGGTAACTAGTGCGTAGCTATGAGCTCTCCCGCTCAATCCCTGATGCCAATGCAAAAGCTCTCGAACCTTGTAGGATATTCACAACACCACACTCTTGCGCACGTAGCCGTGATGATGAACGGTAGTATGCAATCTACTAATTCCCAATGGAACAATAGATCACACTCAATTATAGTTGGTAAATTCGAACACAGGGTAATTCAAGAGGTTCTATGAAAGAAACAACTCCAAAATATTTTAACATGGTCTAAAAACCCTAACTACGGTGGCCCATCTATTTATGGGTTCATGGGATGGCGGCCTATGGGGGAACCCGAGTTGGTTCCACCCAACCTGGATACAAACCGGCCACAAAGTGGCTCGGCCACATGTTCTGTTGTGGCAGACTTTCACACGGTTTCTCTGTTGCGGCAGCCTGCCGTGGCAGAGCCGGACTCGGTTTTCCTGCCGCGGCAGCCTGCCATGGCAGAGAAATGGGGCATTTCTTTGCCGCGGCAGAGAACTCCCTCCTCTTGTTGATCTTTGTCTTGGACAGCTCCTTGCGCTTCCTCCCTCTCCTCCCTCGCGCAGTCTTCATTAATCAACAACCTTGTTCTATTAGCTCGTCGCTCCATGCTATGCCTTCTTCTCCTAAGTACCCGATCATGCAATAATTCAAAGACTTAGGTAGTATAAAATTCTCATTAATTAAAACACCAGGTTCATTAAGAAACAAGTTCACCTGTTGTTCTAGTAGCTTAGCACGAGCTCTTGTGATTGGTCCAATCCCTATCTCATTGGATTGATCCTTCTTTGCAGTTGGAACATCTTCATTATCAATTGGGGTAGGTGTAACTGTAGGGATGCCCTCATCAAGAAATGGAAAAAAAACGTTTTCTGTAAAAAAGAGAGTAGTAGAGATAGAACCAGGCCAGCCTAGCCTTCTTCCTCGTCTATCTGCCGCCACCCTCAGCACCCAGCAGCAGCCAACAGCCCACCCCGCCCAGTACCCATTCGCTCCCTTTCTTCTTTCTTCTTCCTCTGCCAGAAGGACGCGAGAAGCAGCTCGGTGTCCCGCCACCGTCCGTCGATCTCCTGCTAGGTTGTGATGCCCGCCGCGGCATCTGGAGCTGAGGATAAGAACCGCGGAGACGTCCTCTATCTCACCATCCCCATTTCCCTCTCTCTCACTCTGTGCTGTCCGCGTGCAGAGGCACCCGAAACCCTAGCTCCGACCGCCGTCTCGCGTCGTCGTCTCTGGCCTTCCCTCACCCAACCCACCACACCACCAGAATCGCCGATGTCTCCTCCTTTTTTCGCCCCTACTCGCGTGAGCCGGTGTGCTCCCAGGCACCCCAATCAAGCCCGTGTTCCTCGCCTCAGACGCCTCTTGCCGTCAGCATTGCCGTCGACCCCGTCCTCCTCCAACCTTGTTGAGGCTCCCAATGCTTCAAGGTAAGCCGCTGGTTCCCCTGGACGTCTCCTTCCTCTCCCTCTCGCGTCGCACGCCGCTATCGGCCACCGCCAGACCTCGTCGTAGATGTAGCTCCGGCTACCAAATTAGGGCGGCGCCGCCTCTATATTGCTCGCCTTGCTTTGCTGTTTTGACTGCACCTAGTCCTGCAGCCTTGCTCGCCCGCCTTTGTCGGCTCTGGCCACCGTCCGCCGGTCAACGGCCACCTGACATGGCGTCGACCAAGCTCTGCCACCGTGGCAACCTATGTGGCCCTAGGCCCAGTCGCCAGTGACTGAGGCTAGGTAGGTTTGATGAGGATATATAGAAGGATTATGATGATTAGGAATGTTTGAACTAGAAGGAAATATTGAGTCCAATCCATAATGACTATCAGGTGAATTCACTCCTAGTTAACCATGATGCGTTCATTTATAAGAACTTTATATTTCCTAAGTCTTTGTGCTATTATATGATCAGGTACATGGGAGAAGAAGGCGTAGCACAGAGCGAGGAGCTGAAGCATATGGAGTATGGCGTGCTGATCAATGAAGAATGCACGAGGGAGGAGAGGGAGGAAGCGCAAGGAGCTACCAAGAAAAAGATCAACACATGGAAGGATCTCTGTCGCGGCAGAGAAACGGGTGCAAATTCTGCCACGACAGAACTCTGAGTCGAACCCAATTTTAGGTTGGTTTATACCCTAGTTGGGTGGGACCAACTCGGTCACCTCCTTAGCCGCCGCACCCCTAGACTCATAAAATAGATGGGGCGCACTAGTTTTAGGTTTATACCATGTTAAAATATTTTGGATTTGTTTCTTTCATAGAACCTCTCGAATTACCCTGTGTTTGAATCTACCAACTATAATTGAGTGTGATCTGTTGTTCCATTGGGAATTAGTAGATTGCATACTACCGTTCGTGGTCACGGCTGCGTGCGCAAGAGTGTGGTGTTGTGAATATCCTACAAGGTTCGAGATCTGTTGCACTGACATCAGGGATCGAGCGGGAGAGATCATAGCTACACACTAGTTATCTATCATCGACAAGAGCTTGCTGAGAAGATTGGGCCACCCCATATCAAGGTCTCAGTACAAAAAGTTTGCATGCTTGTGATGACGTCAGCCCCGCGTCATGCTGACGCAGTAAAAGTTTAATAAATTGTTTAATAATTTTAGAAATGGTTTAAATATTGTAAAATCAATAAGTAATTATTTATAACTCGGAAAAATATGTATAATATATCAAAATGTTTAGAACCATGACATATACACATTACTCTCGCAATCATGCATTGTTCAACAACTTTAATTGCAAGTTTAATTAGAGAACTAAATGAACCCCCGCTGGTGATTCCGGGGTCTCTCCTGTATTAGGGTTTGCACCCCTCAGACACCGCTTAAATTACCAAGCATATTTTAGGGTTTCATCTCAATACAATTTAACTTGTCATATCATCATCCTTGATTGAGCATTGCATCGATGCCATGTGTTGATTGTTGTTCCCCCTTTCTTTTCGGTGTTTGCTTCTTCCCAGTAGAATACGATATCGAGATCGAAGACCTAAATCAACACCATCGAAGATCGAAGAATAATACTTGACCAATTGTAATCAAGTCAAGTACTAGATGGTCAAAGCTCTGCTTATTGGTTATCAACAGGCAAAGGCAAGCATAGCCCCACCATTATACAATCCTATGGTTTCGAAAGTATTTCATTCTTTCCATGATGCATATGTATATACTATGGTCTTTTATTGATAGATATATTATCCTATCTATTGCATTGTTCCCTTGTGCTTATATTACCTGATCCACTCCTCCTAGCATAACTAGGTTTGGCTTGTGTGCACTGCTAGAGCTTACATTTGTGTCTTGCTTAGCCATGCTTAGCCGTCAGTGCTGGTTCATCTAGAAGATGTACCAAATGTAGAGAATCTAGTATGACAGGAGAACGGGGTGTACTGATGAGGTAAGATTAGTGGTAAAGGTTAAACATGCTAAGGCTTGTATGGGAGGCCACTGTGGGATGTGGTTTTTGCAGTCCCATGTTCACCACTACTAGGACCCGAGTTCTAGCCTCTTGAACCAAGACGAGCGTACAGCCACACGGGGCCCGGAAAACCTCACGAGCAACTAACTTGCCTAGTAGATTTCATGAGTCACATAGTTCGGGCGTTCCATTCGGCATATGCATTATGGTTGTTCTCGAAGTCGATTAAGGAGGTGCATTCATACAGGTAGGTAAGTGTGGCCGAGGTTGGGGAGGTGGTTCCTCTGGGTAAACCAACCTCGCCTCACATCTCTAGGGACCGACTTCGGGATTTGACCCGTTACGACGGAACAAACCTTAGGGCGTGACTCATGGTGTCGGCGAAAGCAAGGTAAAGGTCGTGTGCAACCACCCTCTAAAAGCCTTCCAAGGAAGAGGGCTATTACTAGTGGCATTAAGAGTCGGTTGGTACATGTGGGTAAAGTTGTACACCCCTGCAGGGTTAAATCTTTTTGAAAAGTCGTGTCCATGGTTATGGACGACTTGGGAACGGACAAGAAGATCATAGAGAACTATAACCTAATCGTAAAACTTGGCAACTAATGTTTGTTAAGGATGCTTCCTCATGGGTACGAGGGGGTGATCCTAGTTGTGAGATGAGGATTACTTTAGTGGATATCAAGATGATGATCAATGCTTCGAAGATGTCGCTCACTTATCCCCTTTTAAAATATTCTGAGTAGACGATCTTCCTCTCCCTCTTGTTTTATAAATATAAACAAAGATGGCTTTATGCAAATTAACCCCACCAGCCATAAGTCTTGCGGAGTACACCATGTACTCACCCTTGATTTGTTGATACTTTTGTAGCAGAGTAAGTGTTCCCATGAAGACGAGTTTGGTACGACATCGACACCGACGAGTATCTTGGGGTTCCCAGCCGGCAGCCTAGAATCTATGGGCTAGGACGTCATCGTTATGCTTCAGGTCTCTTAGGACATTTGTTAAGTTTCCTATACTTAATAGCATAATTTGCCTTCCATTGTTTGATGTTTGTGGTAAGTGACCTTTGCTTGTAATATTTTGGTTCTTCGCTCAGTTATGAGCTTCCTATAATAATTTTTGTGTCGCAGGGTTACTATTGTGTTACCGATTCTTCACTGGATATGCTCGAGCTCTAGGTTAAGCTTATGTCAGGCTAAGGTCTGGATTTGTTTAACCCTAATCCCGGGGGTGTCACAGTTCTTGGTATCAGAGCAGTACCGATCGTAGGAAAACCTTGCTATTGGTCTATGTTGAGTCTAGTGTTTGTGAAAACTATTTCAAAGAAGAAAAGTATTTGCGAAAACTCTAGTATGCTTCTTTTGCTCCTTATCTGGTATCGCTCTAACTCTAGGTCATCTTATCTTGTGTTGATTTGGAAAATTTTTGATATCTCATCTAGTCTTTCAAAGCTTAGGTGCCTTCTTGGCATGTCGTTTCTCAACCAGTTGACCTAGTATTGGGTTCTCTAGAGTTGTGTGTGTTGTGGATTCCTTGTTCCCTTTGCCCTGTTTCAGCTGAGAGGTTCCTTTCTATCAGGATCTCTCTACCTAATGGGCCCACAATATTATATTGAAGGATCCATCGTGTTCTATCCTAGGCTTCGAGGTTTCCTTTCGCCTCGTGCGCCTCCTTTTTATTTGTTTGGGTACTTCAGAAGTTCTTTCTTCTCTTGGAAATTACCTCATGATTACTATCTTGCAGTGTACGCTGTGTCACCCAAGTAGTAATTACTTCTTTCTCGAGTTTTAACTCTTGGACTTGAACCGAAGATCCTGGATTGTACGAGATTCTAGTGTTGTGAATCTGGTACATGAAGCTGATCTTTAACCCAAATTCCATTCCTTTGACCCCTGATGCTAATGTTTACTCATTACCTCAGGATGGATGGTACTACAATTCTAGCCTTCAAGCTTGTGGATATTGTCGCCATTGAATTTTGACAATTGAGGACTTCCCCTACCACTAGCTATGGAAGATGTTTTTAATGGAACCAAATAGATCACGACAAGAGTACTCCTTGTGAGTCTCATATCTATATTCGTGACTCTGCCACACCCTCCCTTCTTCGAATTGGTTTTCGGAAGCATGATAATCTATGCATCCACATCTCGGGTTTTTTCCTAAGCATGTTCCTTTCCCCTTGTTGTTTTCTGACCTTTGTCTACTAGTTGGTAGCCAAGTGGTATTGTGCATTGGTGCCTTCCGATGCAAGACACCCTTGTGGTCCGTCAAGACAAACCATTTCGGGATGTCAGGAGAAACAAACTCCAATACCTTGTCATATCTAGGACCAGGTCAAAGTGTTGTAATCCGCAGATTATAGAAGCATGGATTAGCTTTTGTTTTGTTCCACCTTAGAGTATCACACTCCTTTATACTAAGAGGTCATGCGGAGTTTCATGACTCCCTTAATGAAGTGATGCTCTTACACATATTTACCCACCATTCCTCTGATCTTTCGTCATCATTAATGATGCGTGTGCGTAATGATGTGGCCATCTGAGATTCTTAACAATTCGCATTGCTTTGAACTCCAAGGAAATTTTGTTATTCCTTAGCGTGATTGGTTAATCCTATCACTAAGCGAAGGATGATTGTGCCACCAAGTTCGTTACCCTGGTGCACTTTCTTCGGTCAAAGAGTTAGGCTTGTGCCGAAATTCTGAGACTATGTCTTATTGCCTTACCAAGCAAGTTTCCTCTTGAACTAAGTGACATATCGGTGGTTTGTGATATTCTAGATATCTAGTAGAAGTATTGCCATGTTGCCACATGACCATGTTTGTCAAGTTCTTGAGCAAGTTAGTTCTCTAAACAGCTCCTTTATCCAAGGATCTATACCAGATACCCCTGAACTAGTTGGTTGAGCTTAAACAACAACTTGGAGAGTTGTAAGACAAAAGTTCTATCTGACTTTGTTTATCTTAAAGGGAAGTCTAGTTTTGTTTGTGCTAAAGAAAGATGGTATATCCTTCATGAATATGTTATCTTCCCCGCCTTTGATTTGATCTGGGTTATCATCAAATCAAACTCAGTTCCAAGGACTATCTTGACGATGTTACTACTCGTGATGTTTCACTTCAGTACATCTTCATATCCTTTTGTCTGACCAATACTTTGCCTTGTTCAAACAACATATGAGTCTATCTTCCTGAAGTATCCTGATATGTTTGTTGTTGAGCCCATCGATAACATCCTTATCTTCTCCAAGCTAGTATAGATTCATATGGAACATTTGGCATTAATGTTGGAAAACTCTCGAGAACAGTCCTCGGGTCATTTAGAAGAATGTATTCTGGATGTTAGAAGTAACCTTCTCCAATTCACGTGCAACTATAGAAAGATGTCGCCCTGGATTAGAGGAGAGTTAACTCCGTATCTTAAGGACACAGTTGTATTTTGTTGCAAATACTCGATGTATGAGCAGTTGTCCTTAGACAAGTTGTTAATACATGGGTCTAGCAACTTAGCTCAGTCTATTGGAGCTTAACACTGTAGTCCCTATCTTGAGAATCTAGTAACTTTACCTTTGTGGTAAATTTTGCACACTTTCTATTCGGACACGTTGAGTCTAAAGTATCATTCCACTTAACCGAATCTGAATCTCAAGTAGATATATGGTTGGTGTTCCTCAATGTTTTAAAATTCTATTATGAAATTCTCTTGAATCAGCAAATAACAACCACTCTTCATGAGGCTTCTTCTATGATTTATTATAGGAGTTGCGCTTATGGTTTCCTTTGTGTCTGAAGTCCGACTATTACTTGATGTCTGTTTCGTCGAACATCAAGAAGAACATTTAAAGTAGCGTTGCTAAATGTCTCTTGGTCGATCCTACAAACTCTTTATGTTGACAAGCTTCTTGTTGTGCCAAGTAATGGAAGTCTGAGAATGAAGTTTCTTTTCCCTCGTGTCATCAGGAATCTTCTTATTTAATCATTTGGTGGAGTAAAGTGATATCACGATATTTGGAAAATATTTTGATAAATTTGGATGAAAAGAGAGTTTCCTTCATTTCTCGACCATGTGAAAAGAATGACTATGACTTTGGTAATCAGAAGTTCCTCATGTTACACGTTCTTTGTGACTCTTATGAGTCCTCACCACAAAACACCTTTCTGTCTTGACCTTCTGTTGAACGAAGAGTGACCCTTCTGTATCAAACGTAATTCAATAGATTGGTTATCCATATCTATGTACCCCTGGAAGACCTACTTAAGCTGTTTAGTAGAGGTTCACCTCTCGAAGTCTGTGGTCATGTTCTTTCTGTTTTAAGCTTTCCTTTTCAGAAGCTTAAACCCTTCTGAAGATCCATGGTCTCAATCGTTATGAAGACCAAATATCTATCACCTTGGAACCATCTCCTTTTGTTCCTCCGTTACCTTGACGTGTTTCATGTTCTCACCTCAGAGTTGTTCTGAACACTCCTTCATGAGTTGACCATGAAATACTCTATGTTGTTAGTGTGTTTCCCTCTTATCCTTAGAGTGACCCTGTTTCCTTCTCTCTCTTCCTACCTTTGGAATCTCGGGTCGACATTTTCGTAAGGGGGATAGAGCTATAACACCCCAGTTTTAGCTAATCATATTTAGGGCTTTGCATGTGCATTCATGAGCATCATCCCATAAAAGTGCATGCAAGAAAAAGAAACTAAAAACCCTAACACCCTAATATCCTCCCTCTTTGAAAATGAATTCAAAAGGTTTTGAATATTTTGAAAACCATCAAAATAGTGGAGCCCAAATGGATTACAAGGGCCCTGCAAAATTTTCTTATTTTTGTAAATCCTCTGGTATTTTTGAAATCTCCAAAAACAGTTTCAAATGAGTCTATAAATGGAAAATAGAAAACAGAAATGGAAAAACATTTTCTGTAAAAAAGAGAGTAGCAGAGCCAGAACTAGGCCAGCCCAGCCTTCTTCCTTGTCTATCTACCGCCACCCTCGGCAACCAGCAGGAGCCAACAGCCCACCCCGGCCCACTCGGCCCAGTACCCCCTCGCTCCCTTTCTTCTTTCTTCTTCCTCCGCCATAAGGACGAGCGAAGCAGCTCGGTGTCCCGCCACCGTCCGTCGATCTGCTGCTGTGTTATGATGCACGCCGCCACATCTGGAGCTAAGGATAAGAATCGCGGAGACGTCCTTATCTCACCATCCCCATTTCCCTCTCTCTCACTCTATGCCGTCCGAAACCCTAGCTCCGACCGTCGTCTCACGCCGTCGTCTCCGGCCTTCCCTCGCCCAACCAAGCACACCACTAGAATCCTTGATGTCTCCTTCTTTCGCCCCTACTCGCGTGAGCCGGTGTTCTCCCAAGTGCCCCAATCAAGCCCGTCTTCCTCGCCTCCGACGCCTCTCGCCGGCGCCATTGCTGTCGATCACGTCCTCCTCCGACCTCGTTGAGGCTCCCAACGCTTCAAGGGTAAGCCGATGGTTCCCCTGGACGTCTCCTTCCTGTCCCTCTTGCCTCGGTCAGAGATCACGTCGCGCGCCGCCGTCGGCCACCGCCAGACTCCGCCGTAGATGTAGCTCCGGCTACGAGATTAGGGTGGCGCTGCCTCTATGTTGCTCACCTTGCTTTGTTGGTTTGACCGCACCTAGTCTCGTAGCCCCGCTCGCCTGCCTTTGTTGGCTCCGGCCAACGTCCACCGATCAACTGCCACCTGACGTGGCGTCGACCAAGCTCCGCCAACGTGGCAACCTACGTGGCCCTGGGCCTAGTCCTCAGTGACTGAGGCTAGCCAAGTCTCAGTACAAAAATTTTGTATGTTTGTGATGACGGCAGCCCCGCGTCATGTTGACGCAGTAAAAGTTTAATAAATTGTTTAATAATTTTAGAAAAGGTTTAAATATTGTAAAATCAATAAGTAATTATTTATAACTCAGCAAAATATAATATATCAAAATGTTCAGAAAAATGAGACCTCCACAATAGACTCGTAATCATGCATTGTTCGACACCTTCCATTGCAAGTTTAATTAGAGAACTAAATGAACCCCCTCAAGTGATTCCGGGGTCTCTCCTGTATTAGGGTTTGCACCCCTCGGACGCCGCTTAAATTGCCAAGCATGCTTTAGGGTTTAATTTCAATACAATTTAACTTGTCATATCATCATACTTGATTGAGCATTGCATCGATGCCATGTGTTGATTGTTGTTCCCCCTTTCTTTCCGGTGTTTGCTTCTTCCCGGTAGAATACGATATCGAGATCGAGATCGAAGACCTAGATCAACACCATCGAAGATCGAAGAATAATACTTGACCAATTGTAATCAAGTCAAGTACCAGATGTTCAAAGCTCTATTTATTGGTTATCAATAGGCAAAGGCAAGCATATCCCCACCATTATACAATCCTACAGTTTCGAAAGTATTTCATGCTTGCCATGATGCATACGATTCTACTGTGGTCTTTTATCGATAGATAGAGTATCCTATCTATTGTATTATTCCCTTGAACGTATATTACCTGATCCACTTCTCCTAGCATAACTAGGTTTAGCTTGTGTGCACTGCTAGAGCTTACATCTGTGTCTTTCTTAGCCATGCTTAGCCGTCAATGCTGGTTCATCTAGAAGATGTACCAAATGCAGAGAATCTAGTATGACAGGAGAACGAGGTGTACTGATAAGGTAAGCTCAGTGGTAAAGGTTAAACATGCTAAGGCTTGTATGGGAGGCCACGGTGGGATATGGTTTTCGCATTCCCATGCTCCCTATTACTAGGACCCGAGTTGATGAGGACATCCCTACAGTTACACCTACCCCAATTGCTAACGAAGATGTTCCAATTGCAAAGAAGGATCAATCCAATGAGATAAGAATTGGACCAATCACAAGAGCTTGTGCTAAGCTAATAGAACAACAGGTGAACTTGTTTCTTAATGAACCTGGTGTTTTAATTAATGAGAATTTTATACTACCTAAGTCTTTGAATCATTGTATGATCAGGTACTTAGGAGAAGAAGGCATAGCACGGAGCGAGGAGCTGAAGGACCATGGCGTGTTGATCAATGAGGAATGCGCGAGGGAGGAGAGGGAGGAAGCGCAAGGAGCACTCCACAAGAAGATCAACACATGGTCGAGGGATCTCTGCCGCGACGGAGAAACCACGCAGTTTTCTGCCGCGGCAGCCTGCCGCGACAGAGAAACCGAGTCTAACTCTGCCACGGCAGAGTAGGCCTGCGCGCCATGAGCGGTCCCACCTTGGGTCGGTTGTATCTTAGTCTAGGTTGAGTCAAACTGTTATTCCTAATTGTAGCCGCTGGACCTTAGTCCTTAAATAGATGGGGCGCCGTAGCTTTAGTGTTTAGACCACGTTAAAATATTTTGGAGTTGTTTCTTTCATAGAACCTCAGGAATTACCCTGTGTTCGAATCTACCAACTATAATTGAGTGTGATCTGTTGTTCCATTGGGAATTGGTAGATTGCATACTACCGTTCGTGGTCACGGCTGTGTGCGCAAGAGCGTGGTGTTGTGAATATCCTACAAGGTTCGAGAGCTGTTGCATTGGCATTAGGGATCGAGCGGGACAGTTCACAGATACAGGCTAGTTATCTATCATCCACCATCATCACCGCCATCCGCTTACTGAGAAGATCGGGCCACCCCATATCACGAGTTCTAGCCTCTTGAACCAAGACTAGCGTACATCCACACGGGGCCTAGAAAACCTCACGAGCAACTAACTTGCCTAGTATATTCCACGAGTCACAAAGTTCAGGCATTCCAATTGACATATGCATTTTGGTTGTCTCGAAGGCGGTGAAGGAGGTGCATTCATACTTGTAGGTAAGCGTGGCCGGGGTTGGGGAGGCAGTTCCTCTGGGTAAACCAACCTCGCCTCACATCTCTTGGGACTAACTTCGGGATTTGACCCGTTATGGCGGAACCATCCTTAGGGCGTGACTCATGGTCTCCGTGAAAGCAAGGTAAAGGTCGTGTCCAACCACCCTCTGCCAGCCTTCCCAGGAAGAGGGCTATTACTAGTGGCATTAAGAGTCAGTTGGTTCGTGTGGGTAAAGTTGTACACCCCTGCAGTGTTAAATCTTTTCGAAAAGCCGTGTCCATGTAATGCAGCCCGTCCTACGGACGCTTGTACATCTACACCAACAAGTCCGCCAAGTGGACCCATGACTCATGCCCGAGCCAAACTCCTCCAAGCTAAGGTGAACTCGCTCCTCTCCTCGTGCCAATTTGATACCTCCTTGGATGGTGTGCTACTTCATGCAACTACCCTAAGCATCATCAGGTACGAAGCTTCGACACATCAGCAAGCACCCAAGGATGGAGAACAAGGAGCAGAACGTGAAGTAAAAGCCGCTGGAGCTGCTCAGACCGGAGTCTCCGATCTACGCACAATGGAGTCTCCGGCCTGCCAAAGTCTCCAGCCTGAAGACACCGGAGACTCCGGCCCTCTCTCCGGTCTGACCCCTGTACCAGGCCCTGGGATAATCTGAAGGCCCCTCCGAAGGCTGGTCCGGAGGCTACACCGGAATCTCCGTCCTAGACCGGAGTCTCCGGTCCACCACACCGGAGTCTCCGGTCCGACCGTCGCCAGGCATGAAAAGGCCTTTGGGCCATCGGCCCATGTACCCCTTAGTCCGTCCAGAACTTGTATTTTATTCCTAAAGTACCCCTATTTAAGTGGCTGGCCTATATATAGACCCCCACCTCCATTGTAAACCCTAGGCATGATATTGGAATTAGTGGAAACCCCTTTGTGGATTTATCTAATTCTTGCCTCATGCTCCTTGACTAAGGAGCACCAATATCCCCAAACCTTGTTGGAGTTTGCATCGTGCCTCCGCGTTGTACAAGGCCTAGGCATCGGTGTCCCTTTGCCTAGTCGTCAAGATCTCATCGAGTCTCCCATCTCGTCGTGCCGGTTCTCGAGAGAGTCCTCCGCCCAACGCCGATCCTAAGGATTCCGCCGGACCGGTCACCGCCGGCGTGAGCTATTGGTGTTTATCGTGGTTTTGCGTGTGTGTGTTCATTGCGTTCTTCGTGCGTGTGTTCATCGTGTTCATCCTTCCCTCCCTCCTCCGCACTCCACCCTCGATTTGAAAGGGAATCGTGAAAGATTGGGCCACCCTAGAGGTTTGCCCTTAACATATTGGTATCAAGAGCTTCGTTGCTCACGATTTCCCCCACAAATTTTTCTTCTATCCACCCAAAATTCGAAAATCCCCAAAAAGAGCCCCAAATTTGCCTTTGGATCGATCTCTTGATTTGGAGTGTCATTTGTGGTTTTGATCCGACCAAACCTGATGCAGCCCGTCCTACGGACGCTACTACATCTACACCAACAAGTCCCCCAAGTGGACCCATGACTCGTGCTCGAGCCAAACTCCTTCAAGCTAAGGTGAGCTCGCTCCTTTCCTCGTGCCAATTTGATACCTCCTTGGATGGTGTGCTACTTCATGCATCTACACTATGTATCACCAGGTACGAAGCCTCGACACATCACCAAGCACCCAAGGATGGAGAACAAGGAGCAGAACATGAAGCAGAAGCCTCGGAAGCTGCTCAGACCGGAGTCTCCGATCTGCGCACACCGGAGTCTCCGGCCTGCCAAAGTCTCCGGTCTGAAGACACCGGAGACTCCGGCCCTCTCTCCGGTCTGACCCCCTGCACCAGGCCCTGGGACAATGTGAAGACCCCTCCGAAGGCTGGTCCGGAGACTACACCGGATTCTCCGGTCTAGATCGGAGTCTCCGGTCCACCACACCGAAGTCTCTGGTCCGACCATCGCCAGGCATGAAAAGGCCTTTGGTCCTTTGGCCCATGTACCCCTTAGTCCGTCTAGAACTTGTCTTTTATTTCTAAAGTACCCCTGTTTAAGTGGCTGGCCAATATATAGACGCCCACCTCCATTCTAAACCCTAGGCATGATATTGGAATTAGTGGAAACCCCTTTGTGGATCTATCTAATTCTTGCCTCATGCTCCTTGACTAAGGAGCACCAATATCCCCAAACCTCATTGGAGTTTGCATCGTGCCTCCGCATTGTACAAGGCCTAGGCATCGGTGTCCCTTTGCCTAGATGTCAAGATCTCACCAAGTCTCCCATCTCGCCGTGCCGGTTCGAGAGAGAGTCCTCCGCCCGACGCCGATCCTAGGGATTGCGCCAGACCGGTCACCGCCGGCGTGAGCTATTGGTGTTTATCGTGGTTTTGCGTGTATGTGTTCATCGCGTTCTTCGTGCGTGTTTTCGTCGTGTTGATCCTTCCCTCCTTTGCCCGCACTCCACCCTCGATTTAAAAGAGAATCGTGAAAGGTCGGGCCACCCTAGAGGTTTTCCCTCAACAAAACCTTGTCTTAGGTGTTGGTCTAGCTTTATCCTGCGTTTTCCTAGCCCAATTTGACCATTTTTTCCCGGATTTGAGGACCCAAGGGGTGGATTTCCGCTCAAGAACACGAGCAGTTCGTGATCTGACTCCAGACCGGAGTCTTCGGCCTACACTGGAGTCTCCGGCCTACACTGGAGTCTCCAGCCTACACCGGAGGGTCCGGCCTACCGACACCGGAGTCTCCGGCCTGGCCCAGAGTTTCCGGCCTAAAACCCCGGAGTCTCCGGCCTGACGCCTGATTTTGATAGTTTTGCCTCTAATCTTGCATTGGTAATTTCCTCTTGTTTGTTTGTCCCCGTGTGCGTGTCGCCAACTAACAAGAAGCTTTCGCATCAACAAACCCCGCGCTCATCGACACCACAGCCCACGAACAACATCCCGCACCACCGACGCCAAGTTCATCATCACCAACGAAGGTATAACTTGCGTCACCTTGTTAACCCCTATCTTCCTTTGTGTGTACCTATCCCATGAGAGTGGCACATCTTGTGTTTGCTTGAGAATTGTGCATTTGTCCTTGGATAGTTAGTGTGCAAGAGGAATATCAAGTGTGACTAGGTAGCATCAAGGGAGAGCAAAAAATATATATATATATATAGAAAAGAAATAAAAATATACAAAGAAAAAGCAAAAGAAAAATAGTCTCCCCTAGCAAAAGAGAGTCTCAAAGCTTGTAAGCAAGAGAGAAAGAAGAGCGCCCAAGGCAAGTGCACAAATCCGTTGCGCACTTTTCTTCTTTGCAAACGAGCCATGGTCTCTCCTTGTATTGGCACGACAATGAGCTTAGCCTTTGTTAGGAAATTTTGTTTGCTCATTTTCATAGTCGTGTCAATCAAACTTTCTCCACGTGTGTGTACATAGTCGTAGGTTCCCGTCACCCCTTTGAGTTGTTGACCTTCGCCTTTGACTTGAGTTTTCTTGCATTTTACCCACATTTGACTATCCCTTTTCTTTTGGTCGGTTCTTTGGCTTTCCACAATCATAACCTACCACAAACAAGCTTTTGAGAGTTAGTTCTTTATTTAGTGTGAGTTTTCTTTGCAATTCCACTTTGCATGCTTATAGCTCTCACTTGTGGTTTCTAGTTTGGTGAAATCCCCAAGGTGAGGTAGAAGGCTAACACCACCATATTCCAATTCCATATACAATACTTGTGTGTTTTGCATGATCGATAGGCACGGTAAGGCGAGCCAACCACCTCACCAAGAAGAAGATCAAGGACCGTACATGACACGTGCAAGTCACTTCATCGTTCGACAAGAGTTCCGTGAATGTTGCCAAGCCCTTGAGACGCGACAAGATGAACCATTTGGCGAGACGCAAGCCGAGTTTAAGAACATCGACAACCGCTTCGATGACCTCGAGCGACAAATGCATGCAATGCATCACAACTTCGGCCACCAAAATGAAACGCTTCAACGCTCCGTAGCCAAAACAAATGACAATCTTCGACACCTCATGGACGGTATGGCAAGACCATGTTCACGCGCATCGAGCTCTTCAAGTTCTTCGCGTCATCATGCACCTCTTCCACAAGATCTACATCCAAGTGCTCAAAGACGCAATGATGCCCCCGCTGTTGAAGATGGAACCTCTTCGAACTATGTACCTTCCCCACGGCACGCCGCAACGTCAAGCTATGATGGCGATTTCTCTTCAAGGCCACGAGCAAGGCAAGAAGCACACCGTCACGCAAGGGCATTAGTGCTCCAACAAGATAAACAACAAGAGCAACCACAAGCGCCACCAGAAGTGCAACCGCAAGTCTACCACCATTGTCCGCGACACATACTTGACACAACAAGTGATGGCTCCAATTTGGAGAATCAAGCTCGTCATCGACGTGAAACTCTCCAAGATCCCCCTCCTCGTCATCAACGTCATGAACGTCAACAACAACACCATGGTCATCATGAGGCGCCTCCTCCACATCAACAAAACTCGGAGCGTCAAGTGATACAAGTTGAGCGACGCCTACTACGTCAAGAGGCTCACGACCATGATCTTCGTCGTGAGGCCTATGTGCCTAACCAACGTCACCAACCGAGGAACGAGCCTCCCCTTCATCGTCAACCGCGTCAAGAGGCTCGACACCCTCACCATCATGAGGCCCAAGCGCCTCAACCACGTCAACAACCGCGCCAAGAGCAAGAGCAAGCTCCACAACAAGGTCACGAGAACCAAGTTCCACCTCCCCAACTACAAGATCATCAACAAGGTCACCATGCTCGTCGCAATGACTGCAACGATGAAGAAACTTTTGGCACGATCAAGTTCACAATCCCAAGTTCACCGGATCCAATGACCCCGAAGAATACCTCTCGTGGGCACTCAAGGTCGACAAGATCTTCC
Source organism: Avena eriantha (assembly GCA_910589775.1). Taxonomy (NCBI): domain Eukaryota; kingdom Viridiplantae; phylum Streptophyta; class Magnoliopsida; order Poales; family Poaceae; genus Avena; species Avena eriantha. The sequence continues at coordinate 353,914,614 of OU342744.1, forward strand.
GCATGCACAACTATAGCAATGAGAAGATGGTTGCCATGGCTTCGCTTGAGTTTGATGATTACGCAAACCTTTGGTGGGAACAAGTTCAAGATGCTCGTGATGCAAGACAAGAACCGCCAATCACAACTTGGCATGACATGAAGGCTCACATGAGATCCCGGTTCGTGCCCACGCACTACACGCGTGACCTCTTCAACAACCTTCAAGCGCTTCGTCAAGGGACAAAGACCGTGGAAGAGTACTTCAAAGAAATGGAACTCAACTTGATTCGCGCCAACATTGATGAGCGCATGGAGCAAACAATGGCACGTTTCCTTATTGGCTTGAATCACCCAATCAACCGCATCGTCGAGATCCAAACATACAACACCATGGTTGAGCTTGTGCACATAGCAACAAAGGGTGAACGTCAAGGGCAAGAGGACATCAAGTACAACAAGGCCAAGACATATTTCACCTACAAGCAAGCTTCAACCGCTACACCAACAACATTCAGTGGAAGCTCATCAAGTACCTCCAAGCCTTCCTTCAAGCCCACACTTCCTCAAGGAAAACTGCCCCCAAGTGGCAAACAAGCAAAGGGTGATACACCTTTCAACGGTGAATGCTACAAGTATGGAGGCAAAGGACACAAGTCGGCCGAATGTGGAAACAAGAAAGTCTTGTTCATCCATGACAATGGTGATGAAGAGTACTTGAGTGAAGATGAGTTTGATGCCCATGTCAAGGAAGCAATGGCAAGGAAATGAGTGGAAGATGATCAAGAACTCCTCATATGTGAACATGACGCAAGTCCATAGCTCGTCCTCACAAGGATCTTGACCACTCAAGCACAAGAGCATGAAGACCAACGCTCCAATATCTTCCAAACACGAGCCGACATCAATGGCAAATCTGTCAAGGTGATCATTGACGGAGGGAGTTCCCACAACCTTGCTAGCACCGAGTTTGTGAGAGGCTCAACCTCACCCTCCTTCCGCACAAGCCCCCCTACCACGTGCAATGGCAAAGTGACCAAGGGTCCATGAAGATCAAGCATACCGTATCAGTCTCCTTCGCCATTGGTCCTTACAAAGATACGGTGGAGTGTGATGTGGTTCCTATAACAGTTGCTTGTCCGCTTAACGAATTGACCAAAAAGAATGTCACCTTCGTGTGGGGCAAAGCACAACATAAAGCTTTTGATGAACTTAAAAAGAGGCTCACCGAAGCACCTCTTCTTGCTTTGCCGGATTTCACAAAAACTTTTGAGATCGAGTGTGATGCTAGTGGTATTGGCATTGGAGGAGTTCTTATGCAAAACGGACGTCCTATAGCCTACCATAGCAAGAAACTTGATGGTGCTCACCTTAATTATCCGATTTAAGACAAAGAGCTTTTTGCCTTAGTTCGTGTCCTTCAAGTTTGGCAACACTACCTTTGGCCCAAGGAATTTATCATACATTCCGACCACGAGTCGTTGAAATATCTCAAAGGCCAAGCTAACTTGAGCAAGAGACACGCTAAGCGGGTTGAGTTCATGGAGTCTTTTCCATACATTGTCAAGTATAAGAAGGGCAAAGATAATGTAGTTGCGGATGCTTTGTCTCGCAAACACACAAACCTTCTTACGAGACTTGAAATCAACGTGTTGGGTCTTGAGGAAATAAAATCTTTTTATGCCTCTGACCCGTTCTTTGAACCAATTTTCGCAAAGTGCTCCAATGACAAAGGAGTTCATGATTTCTATTTGCATAAGGGCTTTTTTTTAAACAAAACAAGCTATGCATCCCGAAGTCGTCTCTTCAACTTTTGCTTCTCCAAGAATCTCACGGTGGAGGCCTCATGGGTCACTTTGGTCGTGACAAGACATTGGACATGCTCTCCAATCACTACTTTTGGCCCAAGATGAAGCGTGACGTGGAGCGCTATGTTCATCGATGCACGACATGTGTTCAAGCTTAGTCGCAAGCTAACCCTTATGGTCTTTATATGCCATTGCCTATTCCTCATACCCCTTGGTCCGACATTAGCATGGATTTTGTGTTAGGATTCCCTAGATCTAAGCATGGTCATGATTCTATATTTGTTTTTGTTGATCCTTTTTCAAAAATGGTACACTTCATACCGTGCCATAAGACCGACGATGCTTCACATGTTGCAAATCTGTTTTTCAGGGAAATCGTCCGTCTTCACGGTATGCCAAGGACAATCATCTCCGACCGCGACATCAAATTCATGAGCTACTTATGGAAGACCCTCATGGCCAAGCTCGGCGTCAAACTACTCTTCTCATCCGCACCGCATCCCCAAACTGATGGCCAAACCGAAGTTGTCAACCGCAGCCTCGGGACTCTCCTTCGTGTGTTGATCAAGAAGAACTTGAAGGATTGGGAGGAATGCATCCCTCACTCCGAGTTCGCTTACAACTGTGCCAAACACTCAACAACCAAGATGATTCCATTCATGATCGTCTATGGTTTCTAGCCCCTCACCGCGCTCGACATCCTACCACTATCTCTCCATGAGCGCACAAACATGGACGTCGAGAAACGCGCACAAGCTATGAAGAAACTTCATGAAGAAAGAAGAGCTACTATCGAACAACAAGTCCTTCGCCAAGCTTCAAGGTTAAACAAGGACAAGAAGGAGATGATCTTTGAAGAAGGTGACCTTGTGTGGATACACCTAAGCAAGGACCGCTTCCCCAAGGAACGTGACTCCAAGCTAAAGCCAAGAGGAGATGGTCCCTTCAAGGTCCTCAAAAGAATTAACAACAACGCCTACATCATCGACATACCAACCTCCAAGTACATTGCAAGCAATACTTTCAATGTCAAGGACCTCTCACCCTACCATGGAGAGGCTCAAGATGATAACCATGAAGAGTCGAGGACGACTCTTTCCCAGGGGGGGGAGCTGATGCAGCCCGTCCTACGGAGGCTTCTACTTCTACACTAACAAGTCCCCCAAGTGGACCCATGACTCGTGCCCGATCCAAACTCCTCCAAGCTAAGGTGAACTCGCTCCTCTCCTCATGCCAATTTGATACCTCTTTGGATGGTGTGCCACTTCATGCAACTACCCTATGCATCATCAGGTACGAAGCTTCGACACATCACCAAGCACCCAATGATGGAGAACAAGGAGCAGAACGTGAAGCAAAATCCGCTGGAGCTGCTCAGACCGGAGTCTCCGGTCTGCGCACACCGGAGTATCCGGCCTGCCAAAGTCTCCGGCCTGAAGACACCGGAGACTCTGGCCCTCTCTCCGGTCTGACCCCCTGCACCAGGCCCTGGGACAATCTGAAGGCCCCTCCGGAGGCTGGTCCGGAGACTACAGCGGAATCTCCGGCCTAGATCAGAGTCTCCGGTCCACCACACCGGAGTCTCCGATCTGACCATCGCCAGGCATGAAAAGGCCTTTGGGCCTTCGGCCCATGTACCCCTTAGTCCGTCCAGAACTTGTCTTTTATTCCTAAAGTACCCCTGTTTAAGTGGTTTGCCTATATATATACCCCCACCTCCATTGTAAACCCTAGGCATGATATTGGAATCAGCGGAAACCCCTTTGTGGATTTATCTAATTCTTGCCTCATGCTCATTGACTAAGGAGCACCAATATCCCCAAACCTCGTTGGAGTTTGCATCGTACCTCCACATTGTACAAGGCCTAGGCATCGGTGTCCCTTTGCCTAGTCGTCAAGATCTCACCGAGTCTCCCATCTGAGAGAGTCCTCCACCCGACGCCTATCCTAGGGATTACGCCGGACCGGTCATCGCTGGTGTGAGCTATTGGTGTTTATCGTGGTTTTGCGTGTGTGTGTTCATCGCATTCTACGTGCATGTGTTCGTCGTGTTCATCCTTCCCTCCTCCCCGCGCACTCCACCCTCGATTTGAAAGGGAATCGTGAAAGATCGGGCCACCCTAGAGGTTTGCCCTAAACACCACGGTTATGGACGACTTGGGAACGGACGTGAAGATCACAGAGAACTATAACATAATCGTAAAACTTGGCAACTAATGTTTGTTAAGGATGCTTCCTCATGGGTACAAGGGGGTGATCCTAGTTGTGAGATGAGGATTACTTTAGTGGATATCAAGATGATGATCAATGCTTCGAAGATGTCGCTCTTTTATCCCCTTTTAAAATATTCTAAGTAGACGAGCTTCCTTTCCCTCTTGTTTTATAAACAAAGTTGGATTTATACAAATTAACCCCACCAGCCATAAGTCTTGCGGAATACACCATGTACTCACCCTTTCTTTGTTGATACTTTTGTAGCAGAGTAAGTGTTCCCATGAAGACGAGTTTGGTACGACATCGACACCGACGAGTAGCTTGGGGTTCCCGGCCGGCAGCCTAGAATCTATGGGCTGGGATGTCATCGTTATGCTTCAGGCCTCTTAGGCCATTTGTTAAGTTTGCTATACTTATAATTTGCCTTCTGTTGTGTGATGTTTGTGGTCAGTGACCTCTGTTTGTAATATTTTGGTACTTCGCTCAGTTATGAGCTTGTTGTAATAATTTATGTGTCGTAGGGTTACTGTTGTGTTACCGATACTTCATTGGATATCCTCGAGCTATAGGTTAAGCTAATGTCAGGCTAAGGTCTGGATTTGTTTAACCCTGATCCTGGGGGTGTCACAATTATCTTGTGTAAGTAGGGCCGGATTATCCGCCCGCCCTACTGAGCGACGCGCCCGAAGTCCTTAGCAGAATTTCTAAAACAGGGCTGGATTATCCGGGGTGTGGGGGCTGGATTATCCAGGGTCTAGAGATGTGCCAGTACCCGTTAGAAAGATCTTGGAATTGTCTTTCAAACAAGTACTTATTTGCTTGATTCTAAGTTCGTATGAGGAATCCATGCCCGTTTCAATTTCAGAGCTTCTGTCTGTCTGAACTAAACCTTCCTTCTTGGTCACCTTCCATCTCTTGCTCGCCTTCCTCCCTCTCCTCCCGCTGGTGCTAGTCCGATGGATATTAAATCTAGTCAAATAATAACACCATGATTTAGGTAGTATAAAGTTCTTAAGAATCAAACTATCATATCCAACTCGGAATGAATTCACCTTGTAATATTTTTCAATGAGGCTCAGTATTTCCTTCCAGCTTAGACTAGAAGACTCATCATACTCTATGATTGTATCCTCATCATGATCCTCCACGTCTTGATGTGGTGGAAGAGGCGCTTCATGATGACCATGGTGTCAGCACGTACATTCATAATGGCGATGACGAGGAGGAGGATCTTGGGGAGCTTAATGTCGGTGACGAGCTTGTTCCTTCAACTATGTGTCGCGGGCGATGGTGTCGAACTTGAGGTTGTGCTTGAGGTTCCACTTGTGGTTGCACTTGTTGGATCACTAGTTCTCTTGCATGATGACGGTGTCCTTCACTCCTTGCTCGGGGCCTTGAGGAGAAATCACCATCAGAGCTTGATGTTGCAACGTGCCGTGGTAGAGAACCAAAGATCAAAAGCCTCACACTAAACAAACAAATCGCAAAAAACCTCACACTAAAGAATGAACTAACTCTCAATAGCTTTTGGTGGAAGGTTAGGGTGGTGGAAAACCAAACAAAACAATCCAAGGAAAAGGTTATTGTTAAAGGTTGTAGAGAAGCAAAGATCAAAAGAAAAAAGGAAATGATCTACAAAAACACAAGAAAACACACATGTATAGATGGATGTGGTTAGCACGACTATGAAAATGAGCACAAACTGTCCTAATGAAGACTATGCTCGGTGTCGTGCCAACACAAGGAGAGACCACAACTCGATCGCCAAAAGAGAAATAAGCAAAAGATTTGTGCACTTTCCTTGGTCACGCTCTTTTTCTCTCTTTGCTTACAAGCTTGAGACTCTATTTGTATTGGGAGACTTTGTATCTTTATATTTTTCTTTTGCTTTTTTGATTCTTTTTCTCACTTTCTATACCACTATGTTAACTTTTGTATTTGCTTCAACACTCTCACTTTTCCAAGGGCAAGTGCACAATTCTTAGGCAAACACAAAATGAGCTTCTCTCATAGGATATATACACACAAAGGAAGAAGGGTTAACAAGGTAGATCAAGTTATACCTTTGGTATTGTTGACGACTTGCTACCGGTGTTGGAGCTGGTGTTTGGGAGTCGCGGTGTCGATGAGCGCGAGGTGTAAGGTAGTTGCGGAAGCTTATTGTTAGACGAGCGACACAGGCGAAACACGAATAAACCAAAGGGAAAAGTCAGCAAACAAACTTGGAGCGAAAGGGGTTGAGAAGTTTCTATCTGAAAGGGGCAGTAGTACCGCCAAAATCAGCCGGTAGTACCGGTGACCGATAGAACCGGTGGTGACCAGTAGTACCGCCCGCTGGTAGTACCGCTCGACCTATGGTAGTATCGCTTCGCGGATTCCTAGGCACAGAGATCTCGAACTTGGGCACAAAATCGGCCTAAAAATCCTCAAATATGCGAAATTTTAACAAAAATGGGGCTAGGAACACAAAAGGAATGTAGATCAACACACTAACCAACAGATCTGTGGACCAAAACCTCAAAAAATGCACCAAATCCAGAGATCGATCCGAAGGCAAATTAGGGCTTTTTATTGGGGATTTTCGAATTTTTGGTGGATAGAAGAAAAATTTGTGGGGGAATTCGTGAGAAACGAAGCTCTTGATACCAATATATTGAGGGTCAACCTCGAGAGTGCCCGATCTTTCACGACTCCCATTCAAATCATGGGTGTAGGCGGGAAAAGGAGAGGTGTGATGAACACGACGAACTCGCGCACGAAGAACACGATAATCACACTCACGCAAAACCACAATACACACCAATAGATCATACCGACGGTGACCGTTCTGGTGCAATCCCTAGGATCAGCGTCGGGCGGAGGACTCTCTCTCAAACCAGCAATGCAAGTAGGGAGACTCGGTGAGATCTTGACGTCTAGGCAAAGGGAGTCCGATGCCTAGGCCTTGTATAACGAGGGAGGCTGATGTAGCCCGTCCTACGGATGCTACTACATCTACAATGCCAAGTCCCAAAGCTCGTCCCCAAGTCACCCAAGAAGACAGACACGAGTGGTACTACCGCCCCATCAGCGGTACTACCGTGCCCTGGTACTACCGCTCGGCCTCAGCGGTACTACCGACCACGACTGAAGCCTGCGCCATCACCTCTGGATTCACCGGTACCGGCTTGCGGTACTACCCACCACCCCCAAACTGTACTACCGGTCCACACTACCGGTACTACCGGACCTGGAGAGCACCTTCCATTGGAGCCAGAGCTACCGCTCCGCCCGAAGTTTCTACCGCTCTCATCCAGTACAACCGGACCTGAGGACCAGTACTACCGGTCACCATGGTGCCTACACGCACTAGATCTTGGACACATCCCATGTACCCCTTTATTTTGTTGCAACCCTAGAGTTATTCCCCAAACTACCCCTTGTTAAGTGGTTGGCCTATAAATAGAGCCCCCACCTCTCATGTATCCCTTAGGCAAAGATAATAGACTAAAGAAAACCCCCTTTTGTGGAATCTTTAGTTTTTCCGCATCCGCTTACGCAAGATGACCGACTATCGTCACCACCTCGTTGGAGTTTGCATCGTGCCTTCCTCGTTGTACAAGGCCTTGGTATTGGTGTCCCTTTACCAAGTTGTCAAGACCATCTCCAAGGTGTTCTTCCCTTTCCTCTTGGGATCGAGGGAGCATGTTGACCTATCTTTCCTTGCAAATTGTATCGGACCGGTGGCCACCAGCGATATCAATTGGCCTTGTATCGTGTGAGTTTTGCGTGTGTTCATCGTGTTCTTCGAGAGGTGTGCGTCCTCTTCCACTACCTTCTCCTTTTTCCCTCGCTTACTCATTGATTTGACCACGAGATCCGTGAAGATCGGGCCACCCATGAGGTCACCCATTATCATCTGGTATCAGCAGCTTTTGGTTGCCACGGATTTCTCATCGATTTCGTCTTTTCCCCCATAAATTTGAAAATTCCACCAAAAATAGCCCCAATTCGTGTTTTGGACCGATCTGTGATTTGAGTGTGTTTTGGTAGGTTTTGATCCGTGGATTACTTGCTAAACTTGTCGATCTATCTTCCCCTGCATTCCCATGGCCTAATTCCATCATTTGCCCCCTCGATTTGGTGTTATTCTTCAAGCTTTTCCGCCCAAATCGCCCCAAAATCGTGAAATCGTATCAAATCTGCGCCTCCTAGGAATAACCGGTACTACCGGACCCAAAAATTGGTACTACCGCACTTTTCTGGTACTAGCAGGGTCCAAAAAGCGGTATTACTGCTCGGACTAGAAAAGAATCAGCAGATTCCATATTTCATCCTCTCGCCGTTTTGAGCATAACTTTTGCATACGAACTCGGATTTTGGTATTCTTTAGCTCGTTTTGAAGAGGAGAAGGAGTTCTACATAACTATCCAGGTGGTGCATGCTATATACTCCATCCAAGTTCTGTGAGAAAGGCGGAATCCAACAATAAAGGGTGAATATCAACGATAAAAGGTATAAACATTCTGTTACTTCTCCCCACTTGCATTTCTTTGTGAGCTACACTATCTTTGCGATCAACAAACACCTATTGAGATTAGTTCCTTCTGTGAGTGCTTGGGCTATGCACATTTGATACTTGTAGAATTCCGAGCAAAAGTTGTGAGCACGCTATCTTATATAGTTATCTTTTATAGTTGTTGGCACAAGGAAGAGGCAAGTGAAAAACAAATGAAAAAAGAGAAAAAAGAGAAAAAGAAAGAAATAAACAAGTGCCTCATGTAATAGGAAGCGCATGCTCGATGAATATCAAATAGGTGGTACTTATTGTACATATCTTGTAGCCCACCAATTTTATTGCAATTGAACTAGCGTCTCTCCTTGCACTTGTGCGACACGAGCTTATAGTGTTCCTAGGTATTCTTTTAGTTCTTAGCTCACTTTCTCTGTCACACAAGTCCCATTTATCCCATAGTGTGTGTTTCCTTGTGGATTGACTTCTTTTCCTTTGTTGCTTTTGGTGTTCTTTACTTGCCATTACAATATCTTGATTTCGGATTGTTCTTGGAAATGCCACCTGATGAGGATACAATCATGGATCATGCTGATTTCAAGTGTTTGAACTGGAAAGAAATAGTGAGCCTCGTTGAAAAATATCACAAGGTGAATTCGTTTCTAGTTGGACATGATACTTTGATTTATAAGAGCTTTATACTACCTATCATGGTGTTATTGCTTGACAAGATTTGGCATCTATCAGACTAGCGCCAGCGGGAGGAGAGGGAGGAAGGTGACCGATAGATGCCAAATCAAGAGAGATATGTGGCGCGCCAGGACACGTTTGAGGTGCACCACGACATATGACCTCCGCGCCAAGTAAGCCGAACTCATCTATGGGTCGGTATATATCAGTTTGAGTCAAACCGGGTCAGTTTGGGCCAAGATATGGCTGTTTTTAGGCCCCTTTAGAGGAGAGGACGCCCCAGCCCTCATATAAACCTCTGTAGCCGTCACAAGTTAGGTTTTAGACCACATTAAAATATTTTGGAGTTGTTTCTTTCATAGAACCTCTGGAATTACCCTGTGTTTGAATCTACCAACTATAATTGAGTGTGATCTGTTGTTCCACTGGGAATTAGTAGATTGCATACTACCGTTCGTGGTCATGGCTGTGTGCGCAAGAGTGTGGTGTTGTGAATATCCTACAAGGTTCGAGAGCTGTTGCATTGGCATCAGGGATCGAGTGGGAGAGATCATAGATACGCACTAGTTATCTATCATCCACCATTACCATCGACAAGAGCTTGCTGAGAAGATCGGGCCACCCCATATCACCAACTACCATACCTATCCACCATAAGATTTGTTTGTGTGTGTTTTAGTTGTTAGTTAGTTTTGGTGTTCTGTGTGAACTTCACTTTACTTGGTTTTGATTGCTCTCAAGTGTAGCCACTTGCACAATACTATCTTACAAGGTAAAGTAAGGTTTGACGTTGCATCCCTAACCCCCCTACCACTTCCATATACACAACTTGGTATTGTGAATCATGTCTAGGGACTCCAAATCCGATGATGATTTCTATGAAGAATCCACGATGAGCCACCATGCATATGCCTCTACAAGCATGAATGACATGATGGAGCACTACACCGACAATGGCTCCACATGCTTGGGTGATATGGAGTTCTACAACAACAATAACTCCCCAAGCATGGACGACTTTAAGAACGACAACGACAAGCTCCTCAAGTCGTGTCGATAAAGACGGAGCCTCCACCTCGAGAGCACCAAGGTCCACCATCAAATGGAAAAGTTCCAAAGCACCCTCAACATCTTCAAGAAGGACATGGACGACAACTTCGCCAAGAACATGAGCATCCTCGCCAAAATTAACGAGTCTACCGCATGATTGCACCACAACCACAAGAAGAGTGCCAAGGACAAGGATCATTGTCGCGAGCGTCATGTGGATGACCAATGCTCCACCTACATCAACCTTTGGTAAGGCACCAATGATCTCTATCAACACCATCAAAAGGCACCTTCAACTACTCGTGTGTACCATCCCGGTAAAACCACTACTAGAAAATCGATGTGTTTTTGTTTTGTGCATCATCATGACCGCATGCTGATGTGATCATGCCACATTGCATTTGAGCATCGTCATCATCATGCATATGTTTACCTAAAACTATTTTCTAAAAGCCTGTATTTGTTTTCTAAATATCCCTGTCTTTATTTCAAATTAAAACCTCGGTTCATCCAGATCTTTTATTTGTCTAAACTATTTTACAAAAGAATATCTCAAACCAAATAAAAATATAAACTACTTTTACCTGGGAGGCTGCCACCGGCCAGGCCCAAAGGCCAGCTGACAGCAGCCTACTACCCAGATAAAAACCCAACCCAAACCCTAAGCCACACGCACGCCACACCTACATGTGCGCCGCACTTGCAAATAGACGCGCACAGTAGCCCCGCACCGACACGCTCCCGCATCGCCCTGCTCTCACCCCGCAGTCAAACCGCGTCCACCAACCCGCCTGGCCCCACCCCATGGCTGGCCCCACCACGACCGCTCCAGGAACCCCGCTCCTGCCTCGATCCCACCGCCCCGCTCGATCCCGTCCTCACCTCGAGATACCCCGCGGCCAAGCTCCCTCATTTCATGCGCGTCGCCGCCCCGAATACCTGCGGCTCGGACCGCGCTAGCCCGTGCCCTGCCCGCTCCACCACGGCATCGCCCTGGACGCCGCCCCTGGGCTCCTTCTCGCCGAGCTCTTCTCCGCAGCAGCCGGTGCCCCCGTCCCTCTCCCCTCCTCGCCTCAAGCCCACCACCGCCGGAGCTCAGCCCCACATCTCCGCCGCCGCCCTTGCCCCGTACTCCCAGCCGCGCGCTGCCGTCAGCAGGAGCTCGCCCGGCCTCCTGATGCAGAGCCGTGCCGCTGCTGCTCAGGATCCTCTGCTCCCTCTCGTCGTTGCTCGCCGCCCTTGGCTGCACCTTCACCACCTCCTACACGCAGGCACCATCCCAGCAGCGTTGTCACCGCTAGAAGGTCGCCCCACTCGCGTTCCCTCCACTCACGACTCCTGCACGCCGAGCTTCGCCTTCCTTCGTATGTGGTGTTGACCTCACCCTCTACCCCGCGAGGCGAAGTCCGTCGTCACTGCTCCTGGTCATCTCCAGCACCGTGGCCACACATCTCATTCTAGCTGAGGTGCTTGCAGCGCCTCCATGAGCCCAAAATCAAGGCAATTGTGTTCTTGCCATGTTTTCTGTTTCGGGTACCATGTGGTATTTTTTCCCTCACACGTTGTGCTTGTATGCGTGTTCCTGTGCACCCTTTCACCATCGCAATCTTTCAGCGGATCTGAAGACCGATGCCACCCAGTTTTCCCGTGTTCCTAGGAACGCCAAGTCCTGCATCTTGATGACGCTCTGGCGTGGCTACCCCGCGAAGGCATCGACATCGTGCCAAGACCCCGTTCCCAGAGGTGAAGTCCGAACCCCAAAGATCGACCTCGTTAAACCCTCGGAACCCCCAAGGTCGCCGAACCCTCCGAGCCCCCCCCCCCAAGATCTTCGATCCGAGATGTGTGACCCCTTTTTGAGACCCCTATTTTTATAATATATGACATCTATCTTGTTGCATATTAAATTTCTCATGCTCGCATACATATTCATTTGTTTGGGGGTATTTAGTTAATTCACCTGATAATTAAATATGGAGCACATATGCAGGCTATTCTTGTATTATACCGCCTCCATTTAAATTTGTGTAGCGAACTGGTGCCATGTTTTGCCTTGTTAATGCAACATTTAAATTGCGGGGTATCTAAATAACTTGAACCATTTAATTAATTGTCGGGACCCCAGCTCCGCTTAATATTGTCTAGTTGCACCGCATCTTTGCCATGTCATGCATCATGCCCGGTCTTCTATCGTAGTATTAAATAGTGTATCCGGTGTTTCTTTTAGTGATTTGCTTCTTCGCGGATTAGGCCGTTGAGTGGATGCGAGTATCGACAAGTCCTTCGGATAATGTCCCTTCGGCAATGTTTTCTAGGCGAGCAATCTCCCTCTTTCTACCTATTTTGCATTTGTAGTCTTTACTTCCTCCTATTGACCTATTGCTAGATGTGTTGTCGATGCTTTAGTTTTCTGTACTAGTTATATCTCCTGGCAGCCTTTATATTGCCTTGGACACATCCTATTGCCTGTTGTTTGATAGATAGTCGGCCTTGCGAGTCGTAGTTGCTTGCTCAGGCGCTGCTTCGCATCATTGTTGTTCCACCGTTGTTGGAAGGTTGGCACATGCTTAATGGTGGAGATGATCATGACTTTAATTACAACTTGATATTAAAATGCTGGGAATAGATATAATTAATGCAGAGGCACCGGTGGGCAATAGCTAATATTTGGTTCTTCCACGCTCACTTGTGTCCCGTAGGCCCCGAGTACTTGATACCTGTTCCTTGACTATTCGCACTATCCACATACAGGAGACTCTATGAATCCCCCTTTGCCTGAGCTTGATTCACACTTTATTTCTTGGGGCCACAAACTATTGGGGCTTTATTACTATCATGTACTTATGCCATGCTTTACTGCTTTATTTACAATTGTGCGTGGAGCACCTGTACTGTTTTGGATCGTGGCACGATTTCGCGGTATCGACAAGCCTAGTCACACTTTCCGGTTCCCAGTCGTTTACAGCCGTTCTCGCAAACCCTGGGTCCATTCTAGAGCCGGCCAACTTCGTTGCGGGTAGCTTAGTGGGGTGGCCCCCTGAAATAATTTATGAATCCTATGAATGCATTGTCGTGAGGCCTCGTTGCTTTTTATTTGGTTCTTCCCGAGGTTGATCGTGTGTGTGTTGCTATTTGTGCACCCCTGCAGGGTAAAACTTTCTGAAAGCCGTGTCCACGGTTATGGACGAATTGGAGCACAGTATCTCGATCATAGACAACTATAACTAAAGTAGTGCTATAAATTTGACTTTGACATGTCTAGTAATCACTTTCACTACAATGGAATAAGTAAATAAAAGTGCCAACAACTGCTGGAGTTGGGATGTCTCATGCTAATTGTATCTGACTAGTAAGTCTTGCAACTACAATGGAATGGTTAACTAAAACTGCCCACTTCTTATGATATCAGGATGACTCGTGCTATCTATATCTGACTAGTAAGTGCTGCAACTATAATGGAATGAATAAAACTGCCAACTGTGTGAGTTCCTCAGTTTGACTTTGATGCAGCCCGTCCTACGGACGCTTCTACATCTACACCAACAAGTCCCCCAAGTGGACCCATGACTCGTGCCCGAGCAAAACTCCTACAAGCTAAGGTGAACTTGCTCCTCTCCTCGTGCCAATTTGATACCTCCTTGGATGGTGTTCTACTTCATGCAACTACCCTATGCATCATCAGGTACGAAGCTTGGACACATCACCAAGCACCCAAGGATGGAGAACAAGGAGCAGAACGTGAAGCAAACGTCGCTGGAGCTGCTCAGACCGGAGTCTCCGGTCTGCCAAAGTCTCCGACCTGAAGACACCGGAGACTCCGGCCCTCTCTCCGGTCTGACCCCTGCACCGGGCCCTGGGACAATCTGAAGGCCCCTCCGGAGGCTGGTCCAGGAGGCTACACCGGATTCTCTGGCCTAGACCGGAGTCTCCGGCCTGCACACCGGAGTCTTCGGTCCGACCTTCGCCAGGCATGAAAAGGACTTTGGGCATGAAAAGGACTTCGGTCCGACCTTCGTTGTGCCGGTTCGAGAGAGAGTCCTCCGCCCGACGCCGATCCTAGGGATTGCGCCGGACCGGTCACCGCTCGCGTGAGCTATTGGTGTTTATCGTGGTTTTGCGTGTGCATATTCATCGTGTTCTTCGTGCGTGTGTTCATCGTGTTCATCCTTCCCTCCTTCCCCCGCACTCCACCCTCGATTTGAAAGGGAATCGTGAAAGATTGGGCCACCCTAGAGGTTTGCCCTCAACAGACTTCCTCGTGTGGTCTCGAGGGGGAAATACCAGGATGGGTATGTTTTGGTGTTACTATTAGGTTGGATCCGAATAGGTCTTTCTTATCCCTCTCTAATAGCCGATAGTTGAATCGAGTGTCTATAAATTGTTTAGTGCATGTTGCGCTACCGCTTCAGTCCACCATACCTATGTAGGCGAGAGCCGCCGAATTCTAGACTCCCCGTATACTGGCCTCAGTACTGACCGCTCCCTTTTTCCTTTGCCCTTTGTCGGCACCCGTTTTGTTTTAGCAGGTATGAGATCAACATCGTTAGCAGGGTTACCCTTCCGGCTTGGCCTGGGCAGGGTTATGGATGCCATTGTTTATTTTTCAAGGCTCTTAGCTCAATTTGCCTCTTATCCGTACTCGGATGTTGTATCGATTGCAAGGTGATTTGGATCTTTGTACTGTATATCTGTATTCTTGACTCATGGAGTCGTTGTTGTATATATATGTTCTGTGGGTTTCACCTTGGACTATTGTGTAATGATATTACTTCGTTTTCCACCCGCACGCAAGTGCTCGGTGGGCATCTTTGAATCGTTTCTATGTAGGTTTGGCGGGAATCGCTAAAACGTGCATAGGGCCGATTCGAGGGTGTTACATCGTGCCACCACCAAAATGGCATGAAGCGCAAACCTTCCTCCATGCCATCAATCTTCAACGCCAATACTTGACGTCCTGGATGACGCATGCAACTTCATGGATGAGGAAGACGAAGAACTCTACTTCACCAAGTTGGACGTGTACGTCAAGAGGATGTCTACACAAGCCAAGGAGGCGCATGGAGTTGAGCACACCGAGCCTAATCCTATATGCTTGAGTGATTATGTGGTACCAATCCCATGAGAGTATGAGCGCCACTTAGCCCACTTGAGTGAAAACAATAGTGAGATTAGTGACTCCACCATACATGAGATCAAGTGCTTCCATTTGGAGGGCATGAGTGATACACCGAGTGAGTATAGAGTGGTAGTTGATAGGTCATGTGAGGCCACTTTGATTTCTAACGACTTACCCTCTACCGCTAGTGTGATTCCTCATGATGTGCTAGGTTCCATGGATTAAGAAGCGCCAAGATTGGAGATGATGATACCTCCGACAAAGAAGATGTACATGGTGGATGAAGATAATGCCATCCCCATACATGATGGAGAATTCGCCCACATGGAGGCCAACACTACTAAAACACCCACTTCATATAAGAGGTATGACCAAGGTAAAAATAAGGGTGTTGATGATGCCATGATCCTACTAGTGGACATGAGGATTTGTGATAATTTGCATGTGGATGATACTTGTGACATGACATATGTTCCACTCTTATTCCCATGTGTTGATCTTGCTATGCATCATGATGACCATGTGGATTCCTTTTATTGTCATGATATTGCCATAGACATGATATTCTCTAAAGGTTGTGTTATTGGGTAACCCCGTGGGTGGCCCAATCTTCACGGATCTCGTGGTCAAATCGATGGGCAAGCGAGGGGAAAGGGAGAAGGTAGCAGAAGCGGACGCACACCTCGCGAAGAACATGATGCAGCCCGTCCCATGGAGACTCCTACATCTACACCAAAAACCCCCCAAGTGGACCTATGACGCGTGCCAGAGCCAAACTCCTCCAAGCTAAGGTGAACTCGCTCTTCTCCTCGTGCCAATTTGATACCTCCTTGGATGGTGTGCTACATCATGCAACTACCCTATGCATCATCAGGTACGAAGCCTCGACACATCACCAAGCACACAAGGATGGTGAGCAAGGAGCAGAACGTGAATCAAACACCCCTGGAGCTGCTCAGACCGGAGTCTCCGGTCTGCGCACACTAGAGTCTCCGGCCTGCCAAAGTCTCCGTCCTGAAGACACCAGAGACTCCGGCCCTCTCTCCGGTCTGACCCCTTGTACCAGGCCCTGGGACAATCTGAAGGCCCCTCTGGAGGCTACACCGGAATCTCCGGCCTAGACCGGAGTCTCCGGTCCGACCATCGCCAGGCATGAAAAGGCCTTTGGGCCTCCGGCCCATGTACCCCTTAGTCTGTCCATAACTTGTCTTTTATTCCTAAAGTACCCCTGTTTAAGTGGCTGGCCTATATATAGACCCCCACCTCCATTGTAAACCCTAGGCATGATATTGGAATTAGTGGAAACCCCTTGTGGATCTATCTAATTCTTGCCTCATGCTCCTTGATTAAGGAGCACCAATATCCCCAAACCTCGTTGGAGTTTGCATCGTGCCTCCACGTTGTACAAGGCCTAGGCATCGGTGTCCCTTTGCCTAGACGTCAAGATCTCACCAAGTCTCCCATCTCGCCGTGCTAGTTCGAGAGAGAGTCCTTCGCCTGACGCCGATCCTAGGCATTGTGCCGGACCGGTCACCGCCGGCGTGAGTTATTGGTGTTTATCGTGGTTTTGCGTGTGTGTGTTCATCATGTTCTTCGTGTGTGTGTTTGTCGTGTTCATCCTTCCCTCCTTCCCCCTCACTCCACCCTCGATTTGAAAGGGAATCGTGAAAGAGCTGGCCACCCTAGAGGTTTGCCCTCAACATATTGGTATCAAGAGCTCCGTTGCTCACGATTTCCCCCACAAATTTTTGTTCTATCCACCCATAATTCGAAAATCCCCAAAAAGGGCCCCAAATTTGCCTTTGGGTCGATCTCTTGATTTGGAGTGTTATTTGTGGTTTTGATTCAACCAAACCTTGTCTTAGGAGTTGGTCTAGCTTTATCCTGCGTTTTCCCAGCCCAATTTGGCCAATTTTACGCGAATTTGAGGACCCAAGAACACAAACAGTTCGTGATCTGACTCAAGACCGGAGTCTCCGGCCTACACACCGGAGTCTTCGGCCTACCCACACCGGAGTCTCCGGCCTGGACCGGAGTTTCCAGCCTGAAACCCCGGAGTCTCCGGCCTGACGCCTGATTTTGATAGTTTTTCCTCTAATCTTGCATTGGCTAATTTCCTCTTGTTTGTTTGTGCCCGTGTGCATGTCGCCAACTAATAGCAAGCTTCCGCATCAACAACCCCGCGCTCATCGACACCACGACCCATGAACATCATCCTACAACACCAATGCCAAGTTCATCATCAAAGAAGGTATAACTTGCGTCACCTTGTTAACCCCTATATTCCTTTGTGTGTACCTATCCCATGAGAGTGGCTCATCTGGTGGTTTCTTGAGCATTGTGCATTTGTCCTTGGATAGTGAGAGTGCAAGAGCAATATCAAGTGTGTCTAGGTAGCATCAAGGGAGAGCAAAAAAAATATACAAAAGAAAGAAAAAGATACAAAGCAAAAGAAAAATAGTCTCCCGTTGCAAAATAGTCTCAAAGCATGTAAGCAAGAGAGAAAGAAGAGCGCCCAAGGCAAGTGCACAAATCCGTTGCTCACTTTTCTTCTTTGCAAACGAGCCACGGTCTCTCCTTGCATTGGCACGACAACAAGCTTAGTCTTTGTTAGGACATTTTGTTTGCTCATTTTCATAGTCGTGTCAATCCCAACTTTCTCCACGTGTGTGTACATAGTCGTAGTTTCCCGTCACCCTTTTGAGTTGTTGACCTTCACCTTTGAGTTGAGTTTTGTTGGATTTTACCCACTTTTGACTATCCCTTTTCTTTTGGTTGGTTCTTTGGCTTTCCACAATCCTAACCTACCACAAACAAGCTTTTGAGAGTTAGTTCTTTCTTTAGTGTGAGTTTTCTTTGCATTTCCACTTAGCACGCTTATAGCTCTCACTTGTGGTTTCTAGTTTGGTGCAATCCCCAAGGTGAGGTACAAGGCTAACACCACCATATTCCACTTCCATATACAATACTTGTGCGTTTTGCATGATGGATAGGCACGGTGAGGCGAGCCAACCACCTCCCCACGAAGAAGATCAAGGACCGTACATGACACGCGCCAGTCACTTCATCGTTCGACAAGAGTTCCGTGAAGGTTACCAAGCTCTTGAGACGCGACAAGATGAACAGTTTGGTGAGACACAAGCCGACTTCAAGAACATCGACAATCGCTTCGCCGGCCTCGAACGACAAATGCATGCAATGCACCACAACTTCGGCCACCAAAATGAAGCGCTCCAACGCTCCGTCACTGAAACAAATGACAATCTTCGACGCCTCATCAATGGCATGGCAGGACCACGTTCACGCGCATCAAGCTCTTCAAGTTCTTCGCATCTTCATGCACCTCTTCCACAAGATCTACATCCAAGTGCTACAAGACGCAATGATGCCCCCGTGGTCGAAGATGGAAGTTCTTCGAACTATGTACCTTCCCCATGGCACGCCGCAACAACAAGCTATGATAGTGACCTATCTTCAAGGCCATGAGCAAGGCAAGAAGCACACCGTCATCACGCAAGCGCACTAGTGATCCAACAAGAGCAACCACAAGAGGAACCGCAAGCGCAACCGCAAGTGCAACCACAAGTCTACCACCATCGACCACGACACATACTGGACACAACAAGTGATGACTCCAACTTGGAGAATCAAGCTCGTCATCGACGTGAAGCTCTCCAAGATCCTCCTCGTCGTCATCAATGTGATGAACGTCAACACCGACACCATGGTCATCATGAGGCGCCTCCCCCACCTCAACAAAATTTGGAGCATCAAGTGATACAAATTGAGCGCCACCCACCACGTCAAGTGGCTCATGACCATGTTTTTCGCCGTGAGGCCCATGTGCCTAACCAACATCACCAACCGAGGAATGAGCCTCCTCTTCATCATCAACCGCGTCAAGAGGCTCCACACCCTCGCCACCATGAGGCCAAAGCGCCTCAACCACGTCAACAACCGCGCCAAGAGCAAGAGCAAGCTCCTCAACAACAATATCAAGAGCAAGCTCCGCAACAAGGACGCACGAACCAAGTTCCACATCCCCAACTACAAGATCATCAACAAGGTCATCAAGCTCGTCACAATGATCACAACGATAAAGAAACTTTTGGCAAGCTCAAGTTCACAATGCCCAAGTTCACCGGATCCAATGACCCCGAAGAATACCTCTCGTGGGCACTCAAAGTCGACAAGATCTTCCGCATGCACAACTATAGCAACGAGAAGATGGTCACCATGGCTTCGCTTGAGTTTGATGACTACGCCAACCTTTGGTGGGGACAAGTTCAAGTTGCTCGTGATGCAAGACAAGAACCTCCAATCACAACTTGGCATGACATGAAGGCTCACATGAGATCCCGGTTCGTCCCCGTGCACTACACGCGTGACCTCTTCAACAACCTTCAAGCGCTTCGTCAAGGGACAAAGACCGTGGAAGAGTACTTCAAGGAAATGGAACTCAACTTGATTCGCGCCAACATTGATGAGCACATGGAGCAAGCAGTGGCACGTTTCCTTATTGGCTTGAATCACCCAATCAAGCGCATCGTCGAGTTCCAAACATACAACATCATGGTTGAGCTTGTGCACATCGCAACAAAGGCTAAACGTCAAGTGCAGGAAGATATCAAGTACAACAAGCCCAAGACGTACTTCACCTACAAGCAAGCTTCAACCGCTACACCAACAATTTTCAATGGAAGCTCCTCAAGTACCTCGAAGCCTTCCTTCAAGCCCACACTTCTTCAAGGAAAACTGCCCCCAAGTGGCAAGAAAGCAAAGAGTGATACACCTTTCAACGGTGAATGCTACAAGTGTGGAGGTAAAGGAGACAAGTCGGCCGAATGTGGAAACAAGAAAGTCTTGTTCATCCATGACAATGGTGATGAAGAGTACTTGAGTGAAGATGAGTGAAGATGCCCATGTCAAGGAAACAATGGCAAGGCAACGAGTGGAAGATGACCAAGAACTCCTCATGTGTGAACATGACGCAAGTCCATCGCTTGTCGTCACCAGGATCTTGACCACTCAAGAACAAGAGCATGAAGACCAACGAGCCAATATCTTCCAGACAAGAGCCGGCATCAATGGAAAATCTATCAAGGTGATCATTGACAGAGGGAGTTGCCACAACCTTGCTAGCACCGAGTTGTGTGAGAAGCTCAACCACACCCTCCATCCGCACAAGCACCCATACCATGTGCAATGGCTAAGTGACCAAGGGTCCGTGAACATCAAGCATACCGTATCGGTCTCCTTCGCCATTAGTCCTTACAAAGACACGGTGGAGTGTGATGTGGTTCCAATGACAGTTTGCCACATGCTTCTTGGTCGACCATGGCAATTTGACAAGGCTGCTCAACATGATGGTCGCACCAATGTATACACCTTCAAATGGCTCCACAAAACATGTGTTTTGCAACCGATGACTCCTAGCCAAATAATTGCGGACAATGCAAAGGCTTTAGCGAGGGAGCAAAGCACAACACCTACTTGTGAGAAGAGAGGTGAGAGAGAGAACCACCTCATAGTGTGTGAGAGCCACAAGCCAAACTCGATTGGAAAAACTAAGAGTGTTCTCCTTGCCACCAAAAGTGAGATGAGAGATGTTTGGAACAACCCATCCATCTTGCACTATGTCCTCCTTTGAAAGGGACTAGCGCAAGGAACTAATGAATTAACAAATATTACTCCATCTTTGATGAATGTTTTGCAGGAATTCAAGGATGTGTTCCCTGGAGAGCTTCCACATGGACTACCTCCTCTTTGCGGCATCGAACATCGGATTGACCTCATTCCTGGTGCACCACTTCCTAACCGTGCCTCTTACCGCACGAACCCGGAGGAGACGAAGGAGATCGAACGTCAAATCAACCAACTCGTCTCCAAAGTTTTGATCCAAGTTAGCACTAGTCCAAGTGCCGTACCCGTGATTCTTGTTCCAAAGAAGGATGATACGTTATGGTTATGCATGCACTTCCGTCCAATCAATGCTATCACCGTGCGTTATGGACATCCCATACCACGTCTCGATGACATGCTTGATGAGTTGTGTGGAGCCACTATGTTTTCAAAAATTGATCTTCGTAGTGGTTACCATCAAATGCGCATGGCTAAAGGTGATGAGTGGAAAACCTCCTTCAAGACCAAACTTGGTCTCTATGAATGGTTGGTTATGCCCTTCGGTTTATCGAATGCCCCATCCACCTTCATGCGCCTTATGAATCACATCTTGCATTCTCTCATTGGAAAAAGTGTTGTTGTCTATTTCGATGATATTTTTGTTTATAGCAAATCACTTGAGGACCATATAACACATGTCAAGGAAGTTTTGCAAATCCTTCGACATGAAAAGCTTTATGCTAATCTTCCCGAGTGCACTTTTGCTAAAGACAAGTTGATTTTTCTTGGATTTGTCATTTCTTTGAAGGGAATTGAAGTTGGTGTTTCCAAGGTAAAGGACATACGAGATTGGCCCATACCAATAAATGTGAGTGAACTCCGAAGTTTTCATGGGTTGGTCGGTTTCTATCATCGCTTTGTGAAAGACTTTTCAACCATTGCGTGTCCCCTTAATGAATTGACCAAAAAGAATGTCATGTTCGTGTGGGGCAAAGCACAACAAAAAGCTTTTGACGAACTTAAAAAGAGGCTCACCGAAGCACCTCTTCTTGCTTTACCGGATTTCACAAAAACTTTTGAGATCGAGTGTGATGCTAGCGATATTGGCATTGGAGGAGTCCTTATGCAAAATGGACGTCCTATATCCTACCATAGCGAGAAACTTGATGGTGCTCACCTTAATTATCCGATTTATGACAAAGAGCTTTTTGCCTTAGTTCGTGTCCTTCAAGTTTGGCAACACTACCTTTGGCCCAAGGAATTTATCATACATTCCGACCACGAGTCGTTGAAATATCTCAAAGGCCAAGCTAACTTGAGAAAGAGTCACGCTAAGTGGGTTGAGTTCATGGAGTCTTTTCCGTACATTGTCAAGTATAAGAAAGGCAAGGATAATGTAGTTGCAGACGCATTGTCTCGCAAGCATACAAGCTTTCTTACGAGACTTGAAATCAACGTGTTGGGTCTTGAGGAAATAAAATCTTTGTATGCTTCCGACCCATTCTTTGAACCAATTTTCGCAAAGTGATCAAATGCATAAGGAGTTGATGATTTATATTTTCATGATTCTATATTTGTTGTTGTGGATCGTTTTTCCAAAATGGCACACTTCATGCCGTGCCATAAGACCGACGATGCTTCACATGTTGCAAATCTATTTTTTAGGGAAATCGTCCATCTTCACGGTGTGCCAAGGACAATCGTCTCCGACCGCGACGTCAAATTCATGAGCTACTTATGGAAGACCCTCATGGCCAAGCTCGGCATCAAGCTATTCTTCTCATCCGCATCGCATCACCAAACTAATGGCCAAACCGAAGTTGTCAAACGAAGCCTCGGGACTCTCCTTCGTGTTTTGATCAAGAAGAACTTGAAGGATTCGGAGGAATGCATCCCACACGCCGAGTTCGCCTACAACCATGCCAAGCACTCAACAACCAAGATGATTCCATTCACGATCGTCTATGGTTTCGAGCCCCTCACCGCGCTCGACATCTATCTCTCACCCTACCATGGAGATGTTCAAGATGCTATCCATGAAGAGTCGAGGACGACTCTTTCCGAAGGGGGGGGGAACTGATGCAGCCCGTCCTACGGACGCTTCTACATCTACACCAACAAGCCCCCCAAGTGGACCCATGAATCGTGCCAGAGCCAAACTCCTCCAAGCTAAGGTGAACTCGCTCCTCTCCCCGTGCCAATTTGATACCTCCTTGGATGGTGTGCTACTTCATGAAACTACCCTATGCATCATCAGGTACGAAACCTCGACACATCACCAAGCACACAAGGATGGTGAGCAAGGAGCAGAACGTGAAGCAAACGCCGCTGGAGCTGCTCAGACCGGAGTCTCCGGTTTGCGCACACTGGAGTCTCCGGCCTGCCAAAGTCTCCGGCTGAAGACACCGGAGACTCCGGCCCTCTCTCCGGTCTGACCCCCTCCACCAGGCCCTGGGACAATCTGAAGGCCCCTCCGGAGGCTGGTCCGGAGGCTACACCGGAATCTCCGGCCTAGACCGGAGTCTCCGGTCCACCACACCGGAGTCTCCGGTCCGACCGTCACCAGGCATGAAAAGGCCTTTGGGCCTTCGTCCCATGTACCCCTTAGTCCATCCAGAACTTTTCTTTTATTCCTAAAGTACCCCTGTTTAAGTGGTTGGCCTATATATAGACCCCCACCTCCATTGTAAATCCTAGGCATGATATTGGAATTATTGGAAACCTCTTGTGGATCTATCTAATTCTTGCATCATGCTCCTTGACTAAGGAGCACCAATATTCCCAAACCTCGTTGGAGTTTGCATCATGCCTCCGCGTTGTAAAAGGCCTAGGCATCGGTGTCCCTTTGCCTAGACGTCAAGATCTCACCGAGTCTCCCATCTCACCGTGCCGGTTTGAGAGAGAGTCCTCCGCCTGACGCTGATCCTAGGTATTGCGCCGGACTGGTCACCGCCGGCATGAGCTATTGGTGTTTATCGTGGTTTTGCATGTGTGTGTTCATCGCGTTCTTCGTGCATGTGTTCGTCATGTTCATCCTTCCCTCCTTCCCCTGCACTCCTCCTTCCCCCACACTCCACCCTCGATTTGAAAGGGAATCGTGAAAGATCGGGCCACCCTAGAGGTTTGCCCTCAACAGAACACGATGAACACACGCAAAACACACTTGATACAAGGATGATTGCTCTCACTGGTGGCAAGGAAAGATTGGTCAACATGCTCCCTCGATCCCACGCGGAGAGGGAAGAACACCTTGGAGATGGTCTTGACGTCTTGGAAAAGGGACTCCGATGCCAAGGCCTTGTACAACGAGGGAGGCGCGATGCAAACTCCAATGAGGTGGTGACGATAGTCGATCCCCTTTGGTAGAAGGGGATGAGGCAAAACTAGAGATTCCACAAAGGGGGTTGTCTTTAATCTATCATCTATGCCTAGGGTTACATGAGGGGGTGGGGCACTATATATAGGCCATCCACTAGTTCAAGGGTACTTTTGGAATAAAAGGGGAAAGTCTGGGCGGACTAATGGGTACATGGGACAAAGGTCCAGCTTGCGGCGCGCGGCCCCATATGCTTAGGCCAGAGAATACGGTGTCGTGGTCTAGAGACTCTAGTGTGGGCCGGAGACTTCGGTCTATCTCCGGTGTCGTCTCCAGAGTGGCAGCCAGACTGTCTTCGAGCTCGATCTGGGGTTCGGTCCGGAGATCGGTCCGGTGACTCCGGGGTACGTAGGCCGGAGACTCCGGTGTGCGTAGGACAGAGACTCCGGTGTTCCAGCTGCTGCTTCTTCCGTCTTCTCTTCCAAGCCTCCGTCTTGTCGGGCTTGGTGCTCCAGGCTTCCTCCCTTGCCTCCGTACTCGTCGGTATGAACCTATCATGGATATAGGACGGAGTATGAAGTAGTATACCATTCAAGAGGATAGGAAGTGGGCTCGCATAGAGGAACGGATTCACCTTTGGAGTCCATGACGACTTGGCATAAGTTGGAGACCATGATGTGGTAACGACCGAAGGTCGGGCTACATCATCTCCCCTCCCTTCAAAAAGAGTCATCCTCGACTCTACACACTTATCACAAAGTAGAATACGTTGAGAGACCTTCTTGATCCTGGGGTTCACCATATAGTCGTCCTCGGGAAGAATGAATTGACAACACGTCAATGTTCCTTCACCTTCTATGAAGCCTACAAAGCTCACCATAAAAGCGAAACAACACTCAAAGCATAGCCAATTCATGAAGATTATAGCATGAGTCCTCAAGTAGAAGGAAGTCACCTTAGGATGTAGAGATGGCTCGTTGAAGGGCAGCCATAGGTAACTCTCTTTGGTTCATCTTGTCAACTCTTTGTCCATATTGGTTTACGCGTACACAATTGTACCTTCACACAACAAAGACCAAGCAACATATGTTCGTGTGTGATAGAGGAGCATGTCATTTGTGGCATGTCCATTCTTGTTCACAACACTATTAGCACAACTCAAGTATAGCAAACCGGATGCATATGTAAGGTCAAAGTTCATGGAAATCGTTTGAACATCATCCAAATGTGGGAACTCAAAAACTCCATAAAACATCTTAGTGTGGCACTTAAAGCAATGGACAATATTGGTCAACATCTTTGATGCAAGTATAGGAGAATTTGTCAAAACACATGAGGAAAGATATCCAAAACAACATCAATATTTGTGCAAACCAACCATTGGAAAGAACAATTGTTAAATATGTTGGATGCCATACACAAATCATCAAGAACCAGTATCATGGGGGTATGAGTATCGCAAGCGGAAGCAAAAACAACATTTTTGCAAACAAACCAAATGAAAGAGCAAGTGGTCTTTATGTTTGTTGCAACAACAATACGAGAGACTTGGAAGCTCTCATGACAATACATGCTCAAAATGGCATTATGGTTGCACACAAAACATAGAAAAGAGAAATTGGTCAACATTTTTGTGGCAACACACAAAGAACCCATATCCAAAAGCAACGAAACATGATTGTCACAAGGTGAAAGAATACCATTGACATGCTTGCAATCAAACCATAGGAAATAGCAACTTGTCAACATGAAAGATGCAAAGCATGCGAAAGGTATCAAAGCTAGGTTCAATCTTGAACTCACTTGGGGGATGCTCTCTAGAGCTCTTTTTGTCAACTCGTGCTCAACCGAGGTTGACATTCTTGTGCGGGTACCTACACACATCATACACAAAAGTAAGAATGTGTGTGCATGGTAGAGAAACACATCATCCATCATGACGTATCTCTTCTTGTGCACATCACCATTAGTGTAAAGCAAGTGTAACATAGGTGCATGGTGAGTATGCAGGTGGGGAACATTCTTATCATGGCAATCATCAAAATCTCCAAAATGTGAGAAGCTATGGGGGCCATCTCAATATAAACCATATGAGAATTATTGTTGCAAGCAAAACAAGTGAAAGAGCAATTATTGAACTTATTGCAAGCAACGGGAGAGATTGTAAAACATTCATGACAAAGCATGGTCCGAGGGGTACCATTGGTAACATCATTGCAAGAAAAACATTGGAAAGAGCAATTGTTCAACAAAGTGCAAGCAATGATATCATCAACGTGACGTTTAGAGCATATCATGTCTATGGCAATATCATGGAAATAAAGGAAATCCAAATGGTCATCATGATGCATAGCAAGATTAACACATGGGACTAAGAGTGGAACATATGTCATGTCACAAGTATCATCCATAGAATGCAAGTCATCACAAATCATCATGTCCACTGGTGGGATCATGGCATCATCAACACCCATATTGTTACCTTGTTCATACCTCTCATATGAAGTGGGTGTTGTGGTAGCATTGGTCTCCATGTGGAGGACTTCTTCATCATGTATGGGGATGGCATCATCTTCATTCACCATGTACATATTCTTGGTTGGAGGCATCATCATCTCCAAGCTTGGCGCTTCTTGACGCATGGATCCTAGCACATCATGAGGAAACACACTAGAGGTAGATGGTAAGTCGTTAGAAATCAAAGTGGTCTCACATGACCTATCAACTCACTCGGTGTATCACTTATGCCCTCCAAGTGGAAGCACTCAATCTCACGTATGGTGGAGTCGCTCATCTCACTCTTGTTTTCAATCAAGTAGGCTAAGTGGCTCTCATACTCACATGGGATTGGTACCACATCATCACTCAAGCATATGGGGGTAGGCTTGGTTCTCTCAGCTCCATGCGCCTCCTTTGGTGAAGGGAAAATCACATGCTCACCATTCTTGACCTTGTCGTCGCCATATTGCACCTTGGCTTGTGTAGTCCTCTTGACATACTCGTCTAACTTGGCGAAGTAGAGGTCTTCGTCCTCCTCATCCATGAGGTTACATGCGTCATCTAGGATGTCAAGTCTTTGCGTTGAAGCTTGATGGCGTGGAGGAGAGCTTGCTCTTGGTGCCATTTTGGTGGTGGCACGAGTAGTTGAAGGTGCCTTATGATGGTGTCGATGGAGGTCATTGGTGTGCGTTGCCAAAGGTTGATGTAGATGGCGCACTTGGTCATCCACATGACGCTCGTGACGATGCTCCTTGTCCTTGGCACTCTTCTCTTTATGGTGGTGCCTTCTTGATCTAGGTTGAGCATTATGGATGTTGCTCAACTTGTATTCTCTGTCTTCATGGCGAAGTTGCCTTCAACGATGTCTTGTATCCTCTTGATGTTGGCGATGATCTCTAGAGGATGTATGTCGATGAAGATTCTTGCTTCGTGGCGCCTCTTTGGGAAGATGATGTTGGGGCGCCACTCTTCTTATAGGTGGTGGCACTTGTTTCCTTGGAGGTTGTTGCACTTGACGCCTTCGAGGTTGTGGTGCTTGGCGCCTTGGAGATGGTGGTTCTTGGTGCTTGGCGCCTTGGAGATGGCGCTCGTCTCCTTGGAGATGGTGGTGCATGACGCCATGTAGGTGGTGGCCCTTGACGCCTTGGAGGTGGATCATCGAAGTAGGTGGTGCCCTTTGGTGTGGCATGCTTGGCCTTGAAGGTCATGGTTTCTTGATGACGCGTCTCCGCTAGCTTTGCGTAGTAGTCCTCCATCTCCAAGCGGTGGAGGTATTCTTCATGGCTCATGGAAGAGCCCTCGAAGTGGGTGAAGCTCGCCATGTCCTCCATGCTTGGTGAGGCATCGTCGTTGTAGCACTCAAAGTCATCCATGCTTGGGGAGTCGTTGTTGATGTAGTACTCCATGTCACCCAAGCATGTGGAGCCATTGTTGGTGTAGTGTTCCATGCATGAGGAGCCATTGTCGATGTAGGGCTCCAATTCCTCCATGCTTGAGGAGCCATAGTTGATGACATGCTCCATGTCTTCTATGCATGTGGAGCCATCATAGGTGCAATGCTCTGGGTCCTCAAAGCATGCGGAGCCATTGTTGGTGTAGTGCTCCATCATGTCCTCTATACTTGTGGAGTCATAGTCGTGGTGGCTCATCATGGGTTCTTCATAGATATCATCCTCGGTTCTGGAGTCCCTAGACATGATTCACAAGACCAAGTGGTGTATATGGAAGTGGTAGGGGGTTAGGGATGCAACGTCAAACCTTACTTTACCTTGGAAGATAGTAATGTGCAAGTGGCAACACTTGAGAGCAATCAAAACCAAGCAAAGTGAAGTTCACGCAGAACACCAAAACCAACTAATCACTAAAAACACACACACACACACACAAAGCCTATGGTGGATAGGTATGGAAGGTGGCGTGTCCAAGAACAATCCGAAATCAAGATATTATAATGGCAAGTAAAGAACCACGATGATCACAAAGCAAAACAAGTCAATCCACAAGATAGGAATTATGTACAAGGAAACACACACGGTGGGATAAATGGGACTTGTGCGACGGAGAAAGTGAGCTAAGAACCAAATGATTACCTAGCGAAGACTATAAGCTTGTGTCGCACAAGTGCAAGGAGAGACGCTAGTTCGATTGCAATAAAATTGGCGGGCTACAAGATATGCACCATAAGTACCATCTATTTAATGTTCATCGAAATTGCGCTTCCTATTCTATGAGTCACTTGTTTTTTTTCTTCTTTTTCTTTTTCTATTTTTTTCACTATTCTTTTATTTTTCACTTGCCTCTTATGCCAACAACTATACAAGATAACTATATGAGATAGCGCACTCACAACTTTTACTCGGTATTCTACAAGTATCAAATGTGCATAGCCCAAGCAATCATAGGAGGAACTAGTCACAATAGGTGTTTGTTGAATCCAAAGATAGTGTGGCTCACAAAGGGATGCAAGTGGGGAGAAGTCACGGAATTTTTATACCTTTTGTCGCCGATCTTCACCCTTTATTGGTGGATTCCGCCTTGCTCACGGAATTTGGATGGAGTAGATATCATGAACCACATACCTGATGACATAGATCTCTTTCTCCTCTTCAAAACAAGCTAAAGAACACCAAAATCCGAGTTCGTATGCAAAAGTTATGCCCAAAACGGTGAAACAGATTTGCTGTCAGCAGTGGGGGGCGGAGACTTTGCCAAAAACTCCGGTCTGGACCGGAATCTCTGGCCTAGGCCGGAGCCTCCGATCCGGAGGCCGGAATCTCCGGTCTGGAAGTTACAGGACGTGCAAAACTCGTCCGGGACGCGATTTTGGTGGAAAAACTCGAACCAAAACACCAAATTGATGGGGGAAATCAAGGAATTAGGCCATGGGAACACAGGAGAAGGTAGATCAACAAGTTTAGCAAGTAATCCATGGGTCAAAACCTACCAAAGCACACTCAAATTCAGATCGATCCAAAACACGAATTGGGGCTGTTTTTGGTGGTATTTTCGAATTTATGGGGGAAAAGACCAAATCGATGAGGAATCCGTGGCAACCAAAAGCTGCCGATACCAGATGTTATGGGGTAACCCCGTTAGTGGCCCGATCTTCACGGATATCATGGTCAAATCGATGGGAAAGCGAGGGGAAAAAGAGAAGGTAGCGGAAGCGGACGCACACCTCGCGAAGAACACGATGAACACACGCAAAACACACACAATACAAGGCCGATTGCTCTCACCGGTGGCCACCGGTACGATAGCATCCTCGCAAGGAAAGATCGGTCAACGTGCTCCCTCGATCCCACGCGGAGAGGGAAGAACACATTGGAGATGATCTTGACGTCTTGGCAAAGGGACACCGATGCCAAGGCCTTGTACAACGAGGGAGGCGCGATGCAAACTCCAACGAGGTGGTGACGATAGTCGATCCACTTTGGTAGACGGGGATGAGGCAAAACTAGAGATTCCACAAAGGGGGTTGTCTTTAGTCTATCATCTATGCCTAGGGTTACATGAGGGGGTGGGGGCACTATATATAGGCCATCCACTAGTTCAAGGGTACTTCAAGAATAAAAAGGGAAAGTCTGGGCGGACTAAGGGGTACATGGGCCGAAGGCCGAGCTGGCGGTGCGTAGGCCCATACGCTCAGGCCGGAGACTCCAGTCTGTCTCCGGTGTCGTCCCCGGAGTGGCAGACCGACTGTCCTCGAGCTCGATCTAGGGGTCAGTCCAGAGATGGGTCCGGAGACTCTGGGGTACGCAGGCCGGAGACTCCGGTGTCTTCAGGCTGGAGACTCCGGTGTGGCCGGAGACGCCGGTGTGCGCAGGCCGGAGACTCCGGTGCTCCAGTTGCTGCTTCTTCCGTCTTCTCTTCCAAGCCTCCGTCTTGTCGGGCTTGGTGCTCCAGGCTTCCTCCCTTGCCTCCGTACTCGTCGGTATGAACCTATCATGGATATGGGACAGAGTATGAAGTAGTATACCATTGAAGAGGATAGGAAGTGGGCTCTCATAGAGGAACGAGTTCACCTTTGGAGTCCATGACGAGTTGGCATAAGTTGGAGACCATGATGTGGTAACGACTGAAGGTTGGGCTACATCAGGTTGCGTTGATGACATCATTGCTTGCACTTTGTTGAACAATTGCTCTTTCCAATGTTTTGCTTGCAATGATGATAACAACAGTACCCTTAGGACCATGCTTTGCCACGAGTGCTTTACAATTTCTCGCGTTGCTTGTAGTAATATGGATGATTCCTCTTCCACTTATTTTGGTTGCAACAATAATTCTCATATGTTGTCTATTGAGATGGACCCCATTGGTTTCTAAAATTTGGAAGATTTTGATGATTGCCATGATAAGCATGTTCCCCACTTGCATACACACCATGCATCTATTTTACACTTGATTGACATTAATGGTGATGTTTACCAGAATAGATACGTCATGATGGATGATGTGTTTCTCTACCAGGCGCACACATTCTTCCTTTTGTGTTTTATGTGTGTAGGTACCCACACAAGAATGTCAACCTCGGTTGAGCACGAGTTGACAAAAAGATCTCTAGAGAGCATCCCACAAGTACAATCGCTTTCGCGTCAACCTCTATGTACCATGTGTTGACAAGACCAATCAAAGAGAGTTACCTATGGCTACCCTTCAACGAGTTATCTTTACATCATAAGGGATGCAGCCCGTCCTACAGACGCTTCTACATCTACACCACCAAGTCCCCAAGTGGACCCATGACTCGTGCCTGAGCCAAGCTCCTCCAAGCTAAGGTGGATTCGCTCCTTTCATCATGTGACTTTAACACATTCTTGGATGGCTTGCTACTTCATGCAAATACAGTATGCATTCTCAGCTATGAAGCCCCGATGCATCCGCAAGCTCCTATGTATGAAGTGCAAGGAGCGGGTCAATAAGAAGAAGCTGCTGGAGCTGCTCAGACCGGAGTGTCCAGCCTACGCACACTAGAGTCTCCGGTCATGCTAGTGGCTCCGGTCTGAAGACACTGGATTCTCCGGCCCATCTCTGGACCGACCCCAGATCGAGCTTAAGGACACTCAGATGGCCACTCCGGAGATGTACCGGAGACCGATCGGAACCTCTGGCCTGGATCGGAGTCTTCAAACCACTACACCGGAGTCTCCGGACCAAGTGACGCCAGGCATGTAAAAGCCTTTGAGCCTTCGGCCCATGTACCCCTTAGTCCGTCCAGAACTTACCTTTTATTCCCAAAGTACCCTTGAATTAGTGGATGGCCTATATATAGTCCCCACCTCTATTCTAAACCCTAGTCATGATATTTGGAATTAGTGGACACAAATTGTGGATCTATCTATTTCTTGCCTCATGTTCCTTGATTGAGGAGCACCCAAATATCACAAACCTAATTGGAGTTTCCATCGTGCCTCCCTTGTTGTAGAAGGCCTAGGCATCGGAGTCCCTTGCCTAGACGTCAAGATCTCACCGAGTCTCCCTACTCGTTGTGCCGGTTCGAGAGAGAGTCCTCTGTCTAACGTCAATCCTAGGGATTGCGCCGAACCAGTCACCATCGGCGTGAGCTATTGGTGTGTATCATGGTTTTGCATGAGTGTGTTCATCATGTTCTTCGTGTGTGAGCTCGTCATGTTCATCCATGCTCTCCTTTCAATGCACTGCACCCTCGATTGAACGGGGTTCGTGAAATATCGGGCCACCCTTGAGGTTGACCCTCAACATATTGGTAGCAAGAGCTTTGTTGCTCACGAATTCCCCCACAATTTTTTCTTCTATCAACAAAAAATTCAAAAATCCCCCCAAAAAAGAGCCCCAAATCTGCCTTTGGATCAATCTCTTGATTTGGAGTCTTATTTGTGGTTTTGATCCGATCAAATCTGTCTTAGGTATCGGTCCAGCTTTATCCTGTGTTGTCCTACCCCAATTTGGCCAATTTCTCGCGGATTTGAGGACCCAATGTGTGGATTTCCGCTCAATAACACGAGCAGTTCGAGCTCTGCCTTCAGACCGGAGTTTCCGGACCTGTAGACCAAAGTCTCCAAACCACACCGGAGTTTCCGCCCTGAGCACACCGGAGTCTCCGGCCTGAACCGGAGTTTCCGGCCTGAGACCCTAGAGTCTTTGGCCCTGGCGCCTGATTTTGACAGTTTTGCTGATATGGGGTGGCCCGATCTTCTCAGTAAGATCTTGTCGATGATATGGTGGATGAGAGATAACTAGTGCGTAGCTATGATCTCTCCCGCTCGATCCCTGATGCCAATGCAACAGATCTCGAACCTTGTAGGATATTCACAACACCACACTCTTGCACACCTAGCCGTGACCACGAACGGTAGTATGCAATTTACTAATTCCCAATGGAACAACAGATCACACTCAATTATAGTTGTAGAATTCGAACACAGGGTAATTCCAGAGGTTCTTTGAAAGAAACATCTCCAAAATATTTTAACGTGGTCTGAAACCCTAACTACGGTGCCCCCATCTATTTATGGGTCCAAGGGTGGCAGCCGTTGGTGGAACCCGAGTTGGTTCCACCCAACCTAGATACAAACCGGCCACAAAGTGGCTCGGCCAAGACTAGCTCTACCGTGGCAGAGACCTAGTCGGTTTTCCTGCCGTGGCAGAGAAACGAGGCTTTTCTCTGCCGCGGCAGAGAACTCCCTCCTCTTGTTGATCCTCGTCTTGGACAGCTGCTTGCGCTTCCTACCTCTCCTCCCTCATGCATTCTTCATTGATCAACACCCCTTGTTCCATCTTCTCCTCGCTCTGTGCTACGCCTTCTTCTCCTAAGTACCTCATCATGCAATAATTCAAAAACTTAGGTAGTATAAAATTCTCATTGATAAAAACACCGGGTTCATTAAGAAACAAGTTCACATGTTGTTCTAGTAGCTTAGCACGAGCTCTTGTGATTGGTCCAATCCTTATCTCATTGGATTGATCCTTCTTTGCAATTGGAACATCTTCATTATCAATTGGGGTAGGTGTAACTGTAGGGATGTCCTCATCATCTCCCCCCCCTCAAAAGGCGTCGACCTCGACGCTCCACGGTCTTCTCTAGCATATGGTGATAGATCAGCAACATTGAAGTTGTTGCTAGCACCACCAAACTCCTCAATAGGTATATCAACTGAGTAGGCATTATCATTGATTTTGGCTAGCACCTTGTAAGGACCAGCACCACGTGGCTTCAATTTGGACTTGCGAAGTAGTGGAAATTTGTCCTTGCGTAGATGCACCCAAACCATATCTCCAGGCTCGAACAACACTTCTTTCCTTGCTTGATTCCTTGCAGCAACAATGTTCTTGCCCTTCTTCTCATTAGCCTCTCGAGTCTTTTCATGTATTTTCTTCCCATAATCAGCATGTTTTGATGCCTCCATATCAACTCTCTCATGTAATGGCAGAGGCAACATATCAAGTGGCGTCAATGGCTTGAAGACATACACCACCTCAAAAGGACAAAGCTGAGTAGTTGAATGCACAACCCTATTGTAAGCAAACTCAACATGTGGCAAACACTTTTCCTACTCTCACAGATTCTTTTTAATCATGGTCCTTAGCAGCCGTGACAATGTTCGATTCACCAGCTCTGTTTGACCATCTGTTTGGGGATGACATGAAGTACTGAACAACAACTTCGTTCCTAGATTCCCCCATAAGGTCTTCCAAAAGTAGTTCATGAACTTCACATCACGGTCAGAAACAATCGTCTTAAGTACTCCATGTAATCTCACGATGTCCCTGAAAAACAGGTTAGCAACATGTGACGCATCGTCACTTTTGTGGCAGGCAATAAAATGAGCCATCTTAGAGAACCTATCCACTACCTCAAATATAGAATCATGACCTCTCTAAGTTTTAGGTAGACCTAGCACAAAATCCATACTAGTATCTTCCCATGGAGTAGTCGGTGCAGAGAGAGGTGTATACAAACCGTGAAGCTTCAGCTTGGATTTCGACTTGTGCCAAGTAATGCATCGGCTCACAAATCTGTACACATCACGCCTCATCTTGGGCCAATAAACGTGATTAGCGAGCATGAGCAACGTCTTCTCACGCCCAAAGTGACCCATCAAACCACCAGCATGTGATTCCTGCACTAAGAACAAACGCAACAGCGATTCTAGAATACATAGTTTGTTAGCTCGAAACAAATATCCATCATGTATATGATACTTATCCCATGCATTTCTAAGAGCACACAAACGATATGATTCAGAAAAATCATGGTCAGTTGCATAAAGTGCACAAATAGCTTCTAATCCAGGAATTTTAACATCAAGATTGGTTAATAGCATATTCTTCCTAGATAGAGCATCAACAACAACATTCTCTTTGCCCTTCTTATAGTTAATGATGTAAGGAAAAGACTCAATGAACTCAACCCATTTAGCTAATCTTCTATGCAAGTTTGATTGAGCTTTCAAGTATTTCAATGCTTCATTATCAGAATGTATGATGAATTCCTTTGGCCACAAATAATTTTGCCAAACCTCAGGTACTCTAACAAGCGCATACAATTCTTTATCACAGATTGAATAATTCAAACGAGCACCAGTCAATTTCTCAGAAGAGGAGTGTTGAGGGAAAACCTCTAGGGTGGCCCGATCTTTCACGAATCCCACTCAAATCAAGGATGGAGTGCGGGGGAAGGAGGGAAGGATGAACACGACAAACTCATGCACGAAGAGCACGATGAACACACACACGCAAACCACGATACACACCAATAGCTCACGCCGGCTGTGACTGGTCCGGCGCAATCCCTAGGAGCGGCGTCGGGCGGAGGACTCTCTATCGAACTGGCATAGCGAGATGGGAGACTCGGTGAGATCTTGACGTCTAGGCAAAGGGACTCCGATGCCTAGGCCTTGTACAACACGGAGGCACGATTCAAACTACAACGAGGTTTGGGATATTTGGTGCTCCTTTGTCAAAGGAACATAAGGCAAGAACTAGATAGATCCACAAGGGGTTTCCACTAATTCCAAATATCATGCCTAGGGTTTACAATGGAGGTGGGGGACTATATATAGGCCAACCACAAGTTTAGGGGTAATTCATGCATTAAAGTAGAGTTCTGGGCGAAGTAGAGGGCTACATGGGCCACAAGGCCCAGCTAAGGCTCGCATGCCCATGTTTAAGCCGGACAGTCCGGGTCTAGTTGACCGGATAGTCCGGGGTGGCCGGACACTCCGGGTAGTGTCTGGGTAGTGTCGGATTTGCCATATAGACTGTCCGAGCCAGGACAGGTCTACGGGAGGCCGGACACTCCGGCTAAGTCACGCCGTACATTCCGGTGGCACCGGACACTCCGACTGGATTCGGGCGGACACTCCGGCTTAGGTATTAGCTTCATGGCAGGTCGATGCAGTGGGGCTTCGTACCTGGTGATGCACAGAGTAGTGGTATGACGTAGCAAGCCATCCAAGTGTATGTCAAAGTCACATGATGAGAGGAGTGAATTCACCTTAGCTTGAAGGAGCTTGGCTCGGGCACGGGTCATCGGTCCACTTGGGGGACTTGGTCGTGTAGATGTAGGAGCGTCCGTAGGACGGGCTGCATTAGGTCCCTCCCTTGGGAAAGAGTCGTCCTCGACTCTTCATGGTTGTCATCTTGAACATCTCCATGGTAGGGTGAGAGATCCTTGACATTGAATGTATTGCTTGCAAGGTACTTGGATGTCGGTATGTCGATGATGTAGGCGCTGTTGTTGATTCGTTTGAGGACCTTGAAGGGACCATCTCCTCTTGGCTTGAGCTTGGAGTCATGTTCCTTGGGGAAGTATTCTTTGCTCAGGTGTATCCACACAAGATCACCTTCTTCAAATATCATCTCCTTCTTGTCCTTGTTTAACCTTGAAGCTTGGCGAAGGACTTGTTGCTCGATAATAGCTCTTGTTTCTTCATGCAGCTTCTTCATAGCTTGTGCACGCTTCTCGACGTCCATGTTGGTGCGCTCATGAAGAGGTAGTGGTAGGATGTCGAGCGTAGTGAGGGGCTCAAAACCATAGACGATCATGAATGGACTCATCTTGATTGTTGAGTTCTTGGCTTGGTTGTAGGCAAACTCGGTGTGGGGAATGCATTCCTCCCAATCCTTCAAGTTTTTCTTGATCAACACACGTAGGAGAGTTCCGAGGATTTGGTTGACAACCTCGGTTTGTCCATCAGTTTGAGGATGCGACGCGGATGAAAACAGGAGCTTGACACCGAGCTTGGCCATGAGGGTCTTCCATAAGTAGCTCATGAATTTGACATCGCGGTCGGAGACGATTGTTCGTGGCACACCGTGAAGACGGACGATTTCCCTGAAAAACAAATTGGCAACATGTGAAGCATCATCGGTCTTATGGCACGGTATGAAGTGTGCCATTTTGGAAAAGTGATCCATGATAGCAAAGATAGAATCATGACCATGCTTAGATCTAGGCAATCCTAACACAAAATCCATCATAATGTCGGACCAAGGTGTATAAGGAATAGGCAATGGCATATAAAGGCCATATGGATTAGCTTGCGACTTAGATTGAACACATGCCGTGCATCGTTGAACGTAGCGCTCCATGTCGCGCATCATCTGGGGCCAAAAGTAGTGAGTGGAGAGCATGTCCAATGTCTTGTCACGGCCAAAGTGACCCATAAGGCCTCCTCCATGAGATTCTTGGAGAAGCAAAAGTTGGTGCGACGATTTCGGAATGCAAAGCTTGTTTTGTTTAAAGAGAAAGCCCTTATGCAAATAGAAATCATCAACTCCTTTGTCAATGGAGCACTTTGCGAAAATTGGTTAAATGAACGGGTTAGAAGCATACAAAGAATTTATTTCCTCAAGACCCAACACGTTGATTTCAAGTCTCGTAAGAAGGCTTGTATGCTTGCGAAACAAAGCGTCCGCAACTACATTATTTTTGCCATTCTTATACTTGACAATGTATGGAAAAGACTCCATGAACTCAACCCACTTAGTGTGTCTCTTACTCAAGTTGGCTTGGCCTTTGAGATATTTCAACGACTCATGGTCAGAATGTATGATAAATTCCTTGGGCCATAGGTAGTGTTGCCAAACTTGAAGAACACGAACTAAGGCAAAAAGCTCTTTGTCATAAATCGGATAATTAAGGTGAGCACCATCAAGTTTCTCTCTATGGTAGGCTATAGGAC
This sequence comes from Avena eriantha, assembly GCA_910589775.1. Classification (NCBI taxonomy): domain Eukaryota; kingdom Viridiplantae; phylum Streptophyta; class Magnoliopsida; order Poales; family Poaceae; genus Avena; species Avena eriantha. The sequence continues at coordinate 353,952,564 of OU342744.1, forward strand.
GTCCATTTTGCATAAGGACTCCTCCAATGCCAATACCACTAGCATCACACTCTATCTCAAAAGTGTTGAGGGCAAACCTCTAGGGTGGCCCGATCTTTCACGATTCCCTTTCAAATCGAGGGTGGATTGCGGGGGAAGGTGGGAAGGATGAACACGACGAACACACGCACGAAGAACACGATGAACACACAAACGCAAAACCACGATAAACACTAATAGCTCACGCTGGCGGTGACCGGTCCGGCGCAATCCCTAGGATCGGCGTCGGGCGGAGGACTATCTCTCGAACCGGCACGGCAAGATGGGAGACTCGGTGAGATCTTGACGTCTAGGCAAAGGGACACCGATGCCTAGGCCTTGTACAACTCGGAGGCACGATGTAAACTCCAACGAGGTTTGGGGATATTGGTGCTCCTTAGTCAAGGAGCATGAGGCAAGAATTAGATAGATCCACAAAGGGGTTTCCACTAAATCCAGTATCAAGCCTAGGGTTTACAATGGAGGTGCGGGTCTATATATAGTCCAACCACAAGTTCAGGGGTAATTCAGGCATTAAAGTAGAGTTCTGGGTGAAGTAGAGGGGTACATGGCCCATAGGGCCCAACTAGGCTCGCAGGCCCATCTTCAGGCCGGAAAGTCCGGGTTGGAACGGCCGGACACTCCGGGCAGTGTTCGGGCAGTGTCCGAACTAGCACATAGAATGTCCGAGTCTAGACGGGGCAGGGGTAGGCCGGACACTTCGGCTGAGTCACGCCGGACACTCCGGCTGGGCCGGAAACTCCGGTTGTAGTCGGTCAGACACTCCTGCTCTGGCAGCTTCAGCTCAGGTGCAGCTCTAGGGCTCGTCGGTCGACGCGGCGAGGGCTCGTACCTGATGATGCACAAAGTAGTGGTATGAAGTAGCACGCCATCCAAGGAGGTATCAAATTGGCACAAAGAGAGGAGCGAGTTCACCTTAGCTTGGAGGAGTTTGGCTCGGGCACGAGTCATGGATCCACTTGGGGGACTTGTTGGTGTAGATGTAGAAGTGTCCGTAGGACGGGCTGCATCAGCCCCCCCCCCTTGGGAAAGATTCGTCCTCGACTCTTCATGGATATCATCTTGAACATCTCCATGGTAGGGTGAGTGATCCTTGACATTAAATGTATTGCTTGCAAGGTACTTGGAGGTCGGTATGTCGATGATGTAGGCGTTGTTGTTGATTCTTTTGTGGACCTTGAAGGGACCATCTCCTCTTGGCTTGAGCTTGGAGTCATGTTCGTTGGGGAAGCGGTCCTTGCTTAGGTGTATCCACACAAGGTCACGTTCTTCAAAGATCATCTCCTCTTTGTCCTTGTTTAACCTTGAAGCTTGGCGAAGGACTTGTTGTTCGATAGTAGCTCTTGTTTCTTCATGAAGTTTCTTCATAGCTTGTGCACATTTCTCGACGTCCATGTTTGTGCACTCATGAAGAGGTAGTGGTAGGATGTCGAGCGTAGTGAGGGGCTCAAAACCATAGATGATCATGAATGGACTCATCTTGATTGTTGAGTTCTTGGCTTGGTTGTAGGCAAACTCGGTGTGGGGAATGCATTCCTCCCAATCCTTCAAGTTTTTCTTGATCAACACACGAAGGAGAGTCCCGAGGCTTCGGTTGACAACTTCGGTTCGGCCATCAGTTTGGGGATGCGATGCGGATGAGAAGAGTACCTTGACGCCGAGCTTGGCCATGAGGGTCTTCCATAAGTAGCTCATGAATTTAACGTCGCGGTCGGAGACGATTGTCCTTGGCACACCGTGAAGACGGACGATTTCCCTGAAAAATAGATTTGCAACATGTGAAGCATCGTCAGTCTTATGGCACGGTATGAGGTGTGCCATTTTGGAAAAACGATCCACAACAACAAATATAGAATCATGACCATGCTTAAATCTTGGCAATCCTAACATGAAATCCATGCTAATGTCGGACCAAGGGGTATGAGGAATAGGCAATGGCATATAAAGACCATAGGGATTAGCTTGCGACTTAGCTTGAACACATGTCGTGCATCGTTGAACGTAGCGCTCCACGTCACGCTTCATCTTGGGCCAAAAGTAGTGATTGGAGAGCATGTCCAATGTCTTGTCGCGACCAAAGTGACCCATAAGGACTCCACCATGAGATTCTTGGAGAAGCAAAAGTTGAAGCGACGACTTTGGGATGCATAGCTTGTTTTGTTTAAATAGAAAGCCCTTATGGAAATAGAAATCATCAACTCCTTTATCATTGGAGCACTTTGCGAAAATTGGTTCAAAGAACGGATCGGAAGCATACAAAGATTTTATTTCCTCAAGACCCAACACGTTGATTTCAAGTCTCATAAGAAGGCTTGTATGTTTGTGAGACAATGCGTCCGCAACTACAATATCTTTTCCCTTCTTATACTTGACAATGTACGGAAAAGACTCCATGAACTCAACCCACTTAGCGTGTCTCTTGCTCAAGTTAGCTTGGCCTTTGAGATATTTCAGCGATTCGTGGTCGGAATGTATGATAAATTCCTTGGGCCAAAGGTAGTGTTGCCAAACTTGAAGGACACGAACTAAGGCAAAAAGCTCTTTGTCATAAATCGGAAAGTTAAGGCGAGCACCATCAAGTTTCTCGCTATGGTAGGCTATAGGACGTCCGTTTTGCATAAGGACTCCTCCAATGCCAATACCACTAGCATCACACTCTATCTCAATTTTTTTGTGAAATCCAATAAAGCAAGAAGAGGTGCTTCAGTGAGCCTCTTTTTAAGTTCATCAAAAGCTTTTTGTTGTGCTTTTCCCCACACGAAGGTGACATTCTTTTTGGTCAATTGATTAAGGGGACAAGCAATGGTTGAAAAGTCTTTCACAAAGCGACGATAGAAACCGGCCAACCCATGAAAACTTCGGAGTTCACTCACATTTGTTGGTATGGGCTAATCTCGTATGTCCTTTACCTTGGAAACATCAACTTCAATTCCCTTCGAAGAAATGACAAATCCAAGAAAAATCAACTTGTCTTTAGCAAAAGTACACTTGGTAAGATTAGCATAAAGCTTTTCATGTCGGAGGATTTGCAAAACTTCCTTGACATGTGTTACATGGTCCTCAATTGATTTGCTATAAACAAGAATATCATCGAAATAGAAAACAACACTTTTTCCAATGAGAGAATGCAAGATGTGATTCATAAGGTGCATGAAAGTGGATGGGGCATTTGATAAACCAAAGGGCATAACCAACCATTCATAGAGACCAAGTTTGGTCTTGAAGGCGGTTTTCCACTCATCACCTTCAGCCATCCGTACTTGATGCTAACCACTACGAAGATCAATTTTCGAAAAAATAGTGGCTCCACACAACTCATCAAGCATGTCATCGAGACGTGGTATGGGATGTCGATAACGCACGGTGATAGCATAGATTGGACGGAAGTCCATGCATAACCGTAACGTATCATCCGTCTTTGGAACAAGAATCACGGGTACGGCACTTGGTCTAGTGCTAACTTGGATCAATCCTTTGGAGACGAGTTGGTTGATTTGACGTTCGATCTCCTTCGTCTCCTCCGGGTTCGTGCGGTAAGCGGCGCGGTTGGGAAGTGGTGCACCGGGGATGAGGTCAATTCGATGTTCGATGCTGCGAAGAGGTGGTAGTCCATGTGGAAGCTCTTCGGGGAACACATCCTTGAAGTCCTGCAGAACATTCATCAAAGATGGAGGAACATTGGTTAATTCATTAGTTCCTTGCGCTAGTCCCTTGCAAAGCAGGATATAGTGTAAGATGGATGGGTTGTTCCGAACATCTCTCATCTCACTTTTGGTGGCAAGGAGAACACTCTTAGTTTTTCCACTCGAATTTGGCTTGTGGCTCTCACTCGCTATGAGGTGGTTCTCTCTCTCACCGCTCTTCTCACAAGTAGGTGTTGTGCTTTGCGCCCTCGCTAAAGCCTTTGCATTGTCCGCAATTATTTGGCTAGGAGTCATCAGTTGCAAAACACATGTTTTTTTGAGCCATTTGAAGGTGTATATATTGGTGCGACCATCATGTTGAGCAGCCTTGTCAAATTGCCATGATCGACCAAGAAGCATGTGGCAAACTGTCATAGGAACCACATCACACTCCACCGTCTCTTTGTAAGGACCAATGGCGAAGGATACCGATACGGTATGCTTGATCTTCACGGACCCTTGGTCACTTAGCCATTGCACGTGGTAGGGGTGCTTGTGTGGATAGAGGGTGAGGTTGAGCTTCTCACACAACTCGGTGCTAGCAAGGTTGTGACAACTCCCTTCATCAATGATCACCTTGATAGATTTGTCGTTGATGCCGGCTCGTGTTTGGAAGATATTGGAGCGTTGGTCTTCATGCTCTTGTGCTTGAGTGGTCAAGATCCTTGTGATGACAAGCGATGGACTTGTGTCATGCTCACACATGAGGAGTTCTTGATCATCTTCCACTCGTTGCCTTGCAATTGCTTCCTTGACATGGGCATCAAACTCATCTTCACTCAAGTACTCTTCATCACCATTGTCATGGATGAACAAGACTTTCTTGTTTCCACATTCGGCCGACTTGTGTCCTTTACCTCCACACTTGTAGCATTCACCATTAAAAGGTGTATCACTCTTTGCTTGCTTGCCACTTGGGGGCAGTTTTCCTTGAGGAAGTGTGGGCTTGAAGGAAGGCTTGGAGGTATTTGAGGAGCTAGTATTGAAAGTTGTTGGTGTAGGGGTTGAAGCTTGATTGTAGGTGAATTACGTCTTGGGCTTGTTGTACTTGATGTCCTCTTGCAGTTGACGTTCAGCCTTTGTTGCGATGTGCACAAGCTCAACCATGGTGTTGTATGTTTGGAACTCGACGATGCGCTTGATTTGGTGATTCAAGCCAATAAGGAAACGTGCATCGTTTGCTCCATGCGCTCATCAATGTTGGCGCGAATCAAGTTGAGTTCCATTTCCTTGAAGTATTCTTCCACGGTCTTTGTCCCTTGACAAAGAGCTTGAAGGTTGTTGAAGAGGTCACGCGTGTAGTACGTGGGGACAAACCGGGTTCTCATGTGAGCCTTCATGTCATGCGAAGTTGTGATTGACGCCTCTTGTCTTGCATCACGAGCAACTTGAACTTGTTCTCACCAAAGGTTGGCGTAATCATCAAACTCTAGCGAAGCCATGGTGACCATCTTCTTGTTGCTATAGTTGTGCATGCGGAAGATCTTGTCGACTTTGAGTGCCGACGAGAGGTATTCTTCGGGGTCATTGGATCCGATGAACTTGGGAATCTTGAACTTGAGCTTGCCAAAAGTTTCTTCATCGTTGCGGTCATTGCGACGAGCTTGGTGACCTTGTCGATGATCTTGTAGTTGGGGAGGTGGAACTTGGTTCTCGCGTCCTTGTTGCGGAGCTTGCTCTTGATATTGTTGTTGAGGAGGAGCTTGCTCTTGCTCTTGGCACGGTTGTTGACGTGGTTGAGGCGCTTGAGCCTCAAGGTGGCGAGGGTGTGGAGCCTCTTGACGCGGTTGATGATGAAGAGGAGGCTCGTTCCTTGGTTGGTGATGTTGGTTAGGCACATGGGCCTCACGGCGAAGAACATGGTCATGAGCCTCTTGACGTGGTGGGCATTGCTCAACTTGTATCACTTGACGCTCCAAGTTTTGTTGATGTGGAGGAGGCGCCGCGTGATGACCATGGTGTCGTTGTTGACGTTCATGACGTTGAAGACGAGGAGGAGGATCTTGGAGAGCTTCACGTCGATGACGAGCTTGATTCTCCAAATTGGAGTCATCACTCGTTGTATCAAGTATGTGTCGCGGTCGATGGTGGTAGACTTACGTTTGTGCTTGCATTTGCGCTTGTGGTTCCTCTTGTGGTTGCTCTTGTTGGATCACTAGGGCCCCTGCGTGATGACGGTGTGCTTCTTGCCTTGCTCGTGGCCTTGAAGAGAGGTCACCATCATAGCTTGACGTTGCGGCGTGCCGTGGGGAAGGTACATAGTTCGAAGAGGTTCCATATATAACCACGGGGGCATCATTGCGTCTTTGAGCACTTTGATGTAGATCTTGTGGAAGAGGTTCATGAAGATGCAAAGAACTTGAAGATCTTGATGCGCGTGAACGTGGTCTTGCCATGCCGTCGATGAGGTGTCGAAGATTGTCATTTGTTTCGGCGACGGAGCGTTGGAGCGCTTCATTTTGGTGGCCGAAGTTATGATGCATTGCTTGCATTTGCCATTCGAGGCCGTCGAAGCGGTTGTCGATGTTCTTGAACTCGGCTTGCCTCTCGCCAAATTGTTCATCTTGTCGCGTCTCAAGTGCTTGACAACATTCACGGAACTCTTGTCGAACGATGAAGTGACTTGTGCACGTCATGTACGGACCTTGATCTTCTTCTTGGGGAGGTGGTTGGCTCGTCTCACCGTGCCTATCCATCATGCAAAACACACGAGTATTCTATATGGAAGTGGAATATGGTGGTGTTAGCCTTGTACCTCACCTTGGGAATTGCACCAAACTAGTGTTGGAGATATGCCCAAGAGGCAATAATAAAGTGGTTATTATTATATCTTTATATTTATGATAAATGTTTACATCCCATGCTATAATTGTATTAACCGGAAACATTAATACTTGTGTGTTTTGTAAACATAAAAGAGTCCCTAGTAAGCCTCTTGTTAAACTAGCTTGTTGATTAATGGATGATCATGGTTTCCTGATCATGGACATTGGATGTCGTTAATAACAAGATCATATCATTAGGAGAATGATGTGATGGACACACACCCGTAGTAAGCATAGCATAAGATCAAGTCATTAAGTTCGTTTGCTATAAGCTTTAAAATACATAGTAACCTAATCCTTCGACCATGAGGTTATGTTAATCACCATCACCGGATGGGTACTTTGATGACATCAAACACCGCTTCGTAACTGGCTAGTCATAAAGGTGTCATTGGGTATTCTGAAAGTATGTGTTGAAGCGCATGGACCAAGATTGGGATTTGTCCATCCATATGACGGATAGATATACTCTGGGCCCTCTCGGTGGAATGTCATTTAATTAGCTTGCAAGCATGTGACTGGGTCACAAGGGATGACATATCACGGAACGAGTAAAGAGTACTTGTCAGTAACGAGGTAGAACTAGGTATGGAGATACCGACGATCAAACCTCGGATAAGTATAGTATCGCGTGACAAAGGGAATTGGCTTCGTATGTAAATGGTTCTATCGATCACGAAGTCATCGTTCAGTACGTGGGAGCCATTATGGATCTCCAGGTCCCGCTGATGGTTATTGATGGGAGATGTGTCTCTGTCATGTCTACATATTCACGAACCGTAGGGTGACACACTTAAGGTTCGAAGTTGTTTTAAGTAGATATGGAATGTGCGTTGGAGACCGAATGTTGTTCGGAGTCTCGTATTGGATCCGGGACATCATGAGGAGATCCGGAATTGTCCGGAGAATAAGATTCATATATTGGGGATCATTTTCTGAGTTAGGAAATGTTCCGGAGTATTTGTATGAGGATTCTAGAAGGTTTCGGAATGTTCTGGAAGGTTCTGGAAGATTTCTTGGAGTTTGCTTGAAAACCAAGAAAGGATCAAGGAGTCCTTGTGGGGCAAGACAAGGAGTCGTGGGGGAGGAGGACTCCTCCCCCCTTCCCAATCCGCCGGCCAAGGAAGAGGGGAGTCCTACAAGGACTCCACCTCCCCATGGCGCCTCCCCCCTTTAAATAGAGGGGTGGGGGTGGCCCTCCTACACTACTCCAATCCTAGCCGCCTCTCTCCTCCTCCTTTCTTCTGCTCAAGCTTAGGCGAAGCCCTGCAGAATTCTCTACTCCACCACCACCACCATGCCGTCATGCTGCTGGGATTCCGTGGAGAAGATCTACTACCTCCGCTACTCGCTGGAACGAGCAGAGGAAGGTCTGCTTCGACTCCGTACGTGTGACCGACTGCGGAAGCGCTGCAGGAACGCGGCGCCGGAAGGATCGTCCACTCGGTCTTGAGATCGGCAAGTGATCGACTACATCAACCACGAGATCCAATCTCATAACGCTTTTGGATCTACAAGGGTTAGTACAGATCTATCTCGTTGCACATGTCTAATAGATTAGATCTTGGGTTTTATCTAGATTAGATCTGGGTTTTGTTCGTTCTTGCGGTAGAAATTTTTTGTTTTCCATGCTACGAACCCATCAGTGGTATCAGAACCGTATCTATGCGTAGATCTGTTGCACGAGTAGAACACAATGTTTTTGTGGGCGTTGGTGTTCGTGCCGTCTTTTGCCTTGTGTACATTGCATCTTGCGGCATGGTGGGATGAAGCAGCTCGGGCTAACCTTACATGTCATCGCACATGAGACTTGCTCCATGGTTGACGTGTAACTTGCTTTGCACAAGTGGCTTTGCGGGTGTCTGTCTCTCCCACCATAGTATAGATCCAATTTACACTTTGCACTTGATAGCACTTGTATCAACGTTGTTGTTCAGTTTCGTAGGTAAGATCCGTTATTGTTCGAAAGCCCCAAACCACGTAAAACATGCAAAGAAAATTAGAGGCATCTAACTTGTTTTTGCAGGGGTTTTGTGATGTGATATGGCCATCATGTGATTGTGATTATATTTGATGTATGCAATGATCCTTGTTGTAATAT